>CM060706.1:169918858-171118858 GCA_030686995.1 Artemisia argyi
CGGTTCGATTCGGTTTTGTGTCGGTTCGGTCTGGTTTATATGGTTTAGGTGTGTTTTTCTCAGTTTGGGTTGAATATGGTCGATTCGATTCGGTCCGATTCATTTCGGTTTTTCGGTTCTTCGGTTCGGTTCGATTTTTGTTCCAATATGCTCAGACCTAGATCTATATAAATATCAACAAATCTCAGTGAAGCACAAGGGTAAAAAAGAAAACGATAAAACCCTAAAACTATGGATTTGTTTATTTCCAAGTGCATGCGCTGCTATACATTTAAATATTTCTTTTAGAATATATACATACTTTTTAATTCTTCAATAGTGTGTAAAACAAAATTTTATCCACACTCTGAACCCTGGAGTGCTCAATTACTAATTCCATAATATTTTGAAACCCTAAAGAGAAAACCTCCTCTGGCGAAAAAAGGATATCGATACCCTTACAATCGATTTTTTTATAATTCTTGTGTGCTCACTTGTCCACCATTATTGTTCTTTAGATTAATTACTTTAAAGATCAACGTGATTCAGTGAGTATTATCAGTTTGTGTAATTGTAGGGCTATATCTTTTTTCATTGTTTTGTCTTTTTGTGCATGCTTTTCCTATCTTGCTGATTTATTCAAGACTAATAGCTCTACATAGAGATATTATCCATTAATTTGTTAGAGTCTAATTATGTAACGAGGTGGTGCTTATTCGTTTATAAAACCCTAATTCAATTAGGGATTTTCTGCATTTAAATAAGTGTATACGTTGTTAGATCTGCTTGTTTTCTTTTGTTTGTAAAGTTGTGATGCTGAAATCGAGGTTTTTGGATTCGGGTGGAGGAGGTGAAAAGCGGAAAAAGAAAAAAGATGTTGATGCGACTAGTGTTAGTTCTGATCATTCTTTGTTGGAGGTTGGAGTGAACAAGCTAAACACTGCTGCTGCTGATGAAGTCGTTTGGGAACCAGAAAAAAGTAATAACATGGAGTCTACTATTGGTGTACATGATTCTACGAATCTCAATGTTAATGAAGGGTTGCGTAATGTTAATCCTGATCAAACTGTTGGTAATGAAACATGTCCACAATCTAGGCTCGAATTCAGTACGAAAGAGAATGTTGATAGTTCTCCTATTATTACTGATTGGATAGAAGATGATGGGAATGTTAACTTGTCTACACTTGTGGTTGAGAATCCTCATACTAATGGTCCTAATACATCTACTAATGATGTGGCTGGTCCTATTCACGTACATGGGGATACGGTTAAACCTAGTCGTAGTGGTATTGTTGGTGAATCATTGGCTACTCCTAATCTTGCACATGTGGCTGCTCCTAATGCATCTACTAATGATGTAGCTGGTCACCCAAATGGTATTGATCAGGTGGTATTGGATGCTTGTAAGAACTTTGAGGAAGCAATGCGCGATGTTGAATTAATGAATGCGAAGAATGCTATGCCGAGTTGTAGTGGTGTATAAACAGCTCCAAAAGCTTCTGTAACTAGCCCTAGTGTGCACATGGGTGCTCCTTCATTTGCTAATGTTTTAAGTCCGGAACGTGTCACTAGGAAGGTTAACTTTCGACCTTTGGTTAATGAGAATTGTATTGAAAATCATGACACTTTGTTACCAAAGGCTGCTATGGAGAGTGTTTTAAACTGATATGACAATACTCTCGTTGGTTTCTTTCTTGGCAAGAATATTGCCTTCCCGATTGTTCAAAACTATGTCACAACTACGTGGCGTAAGTTTGGTTTGAAGAAGCTTATGAAAAATGATGCGGGTGTTTTCTTTTTTAAATTCAATTCTAAAGAGGGTGTAGATAATATGCTTCAGTACGACCCTTGGTTAATCCATAACTCGCCTCTCATTCTTAACAAATGGACTCTGGATGTTTCGCTAACCAAAAGTGACGTAACCAAAGTTCCTGTGTGGATTAAATTGCATAATGTCCCTTTACTTGCATATTCTGGTGATGGCTTGAGCTTGATAGCTACACAAGTTCGAAAACCGATTATGTTAGATGCTTTTACAAGCTCAATATGTGTTAATTCATGGGGACGTATTAGCTTTGCTCATGCTTTAGTGGAATTATCATCGGATTCTGAATTAAAACGTGAAGTTACTATGGCTATCCCCAAAAAGGATGATAGTGGTTTTATTACAGCATGCATCGAGGTTGAGTATGAATGGAAGCCTCCTCATTGTGAGGAGTGTAAAGTGTTTGACAATGACCGTATCAGTTGTCTTAAATGTGTTAAAGAGGCGGTTCGTAGTGACATTAATGTGGCTTTGAAAGCTTCTACTACTTTGGAGAAGACGGATGATGGTTTCAGTGAGGTACAGAATCGTAAGGTTAAAGGGAAAAAGGTTGGGGTACCTTAGAAACAACCGTCTCGTGGTATTGATGTGAGTAAAGGGCTAAATTTAAGCCTTCTAAGCCTAAGCAGGTGTATGTAGCTGTGTCGAAGAAGCCGGATGATGGTTTCAGTGAGGTACAGAATCGTAAGGTTAAAGGGAAAAAGGTTGGGGTACCTTAGAAACAACCGTCTCGTAGTATTGATGTGAGTAAAGGGCTAAATTTAAGCCTTCTAAGCCTAAGCAGGTGTATGTAGCTGTGTCGAAGAAGCCGAATGCTAGTAAGGAGATAATTAATAATGAGGCAAGTACGAGTGGGATGACATTTGCTACATCAAACCCATTTGATGCTCTTGCTATGGATGATACTGATGAAAATGGTATTCCTTGTCCTACTCGTATTGTTGAGAAAATTAGGAAGCTTGAAAAGCTAATTATTGATGGGAAAGCTACTCTTGTAGATGATGATGGTCATCGTCTAAAAAAGGTTGATTATCCGGGTAATAAAAAGGAGGATAAGGTGGATGGGTCTCAAAAGACTTGTAATGATTCACAAGAGCAGCATATGAATGACTTGAAAGAGAAGGAGCAGGTTGCAGCTTCTAAGGCAAGTTCCTCTTCTTCTCCGTATGCCAGGGTGGGTAACCCATTTTCTAAGGTGGGGGAAATGGTTGTTTCGGACAGTGATGATGAGGAGGTGTTTCCACCGGATAATCCAATGGCTAATTTTCTCGCTTCGACAGGCGGTGGGCACGAGCTTAAAGAGTACTATGATTACTATGCAGATCAGGTCTACGATTTACCAGGACAATTGGATGCTTTTTATGATATGTATGATATCAAGCCTCAAGGTCGTGATAGGTAGTGATTTTGTTTTTGGTAGGTGTCTTGTGTAACCTAGTGAATAGTGGTTTGTTTTCTAGTTTAAACGATAGGAAGCGTCTTGTTATGTAAGCTTTTCTGCCTATGTAACGGGTTGAGATATGAGACTTCACTCATATCCTTTGTACTTAATCGTTTTTTGGAGTAATACATTTACCTAGGAAACCTTTTACCAAAGAGAAAAGAAAAAACCCCTGGAGTGCTCAGGAACTCAATGTATCATTGGCCTACAAAGTATAACCAAACGTATGCATAATTAAGGTTTGTTTTTAGATGTCCCGACATTAGAATTGTTACATTTCACATTTACATCGCAGTTTTTAACATTATATATCTATACTACATATAAAGAGTGTATGATCAAATCTTGAAAAATGAAATATTGAAAGTCAAAGGTGAGATGAATGCACAGTGTAATTAATACTCTTATTAAAATACCCATAACTTATTATTTACATATCAAATTAAAAACAACCAATTAAAACACCTCTTACTAAAAAGTACAATAAAATTTTCATAATATACAATTTAAATAAGCTACAACATAATCTAAAATATAAAATAATTAAACACACTAATTAATGTTATTTTACACATTATACAAATTAATAAAACACACAAAGCTTCATACAAGCTAACAAGTTGATGGTATATATAGTTTTGAAAAGACTGGACCAATGGGTTCAACCGGGAACCGGTGTCGCCACCGGTTCGGCTAACCAATAAAAGCCATACGAAAACATATATTTAAAAAGGAAACTATTAATACACATCGAAAACCGGGTTGACTCGGGACGCTTCAAACCTGACGGGTTGACCCGGTTTAATTTAACCTGTTTTCGACCCAACCCGTCGGGTTGACTCGGTTTAAATCGACCCGTTTTTCGACAAGAACGGGTCGAACCAGGTTTCAAAACGTTATGTTTAATCCCTAAATATTCAAACTTTCATTATCTTTCGTTTATAACCCATAAAAATTTTTAGCACTAAACGATATGTCGTTATAAAATCTCGTTGCTATGCACGAGTGCTCTTCTAGTATCAAGTTATACACATATACTTTACGTTACGTGATTAGATATTGTTTCTGAAACATGTATATTTGTAATTAAATCACTAAACTATAGTGTCCAAATTAGAATGGAGCACCATAAAAAAAACTTGGAAAGAAGCCAATAGTTTTGGGCATGAAAATAAGGTGGAGGGCCACTTTATCGAGAGGAGAAAACAGTAAGTTGTCCCCCACTTATCTCACTCATCCAATCATCCAACACCGACCATAATGAACTCAACGATAAAGAGTGTAATGAAAAAAATATAACATGTAACAAAATTAGTGTGCTTGTGTTTTACAATGCTCGATATTTCTACAACAGTTTAGAGTAGAAAAATACATGATGTTATGGGATATCGTGGATTCTGATTTTGGCATACATGTTCACTAAAGAGTATATGGAAATATCTTTATGTGATACTAGTGTAACTTACTACTAGATTATTTATGGGGCCGTCTCCAAGTATCGAAGGGCCTATGGAGAATTCTCAAGTTGGAGCCTAAAATAATGTAATCAACAGTTATTCAAATTTTGCTAACCTATTCAAATTTTATATAATTTTAAGCCTAAAGCCGTTACTTAGCATTTTTATGGTTATGACGACCCGTATATTAATTTAGTATCTATGTAAATGAGTATTAAACATTTCAAGCTAAGTTTCATGTGGTTTCTTTAGGTGTTTTGTAACCTGGTTCGACTTGGCCGGTTGAACTGTTTTTAGCCGAAAAATGGGTTAAAATAAACCGGTTTCTTTAGGCTTGAGAATCTAGTTTGACTAGCCGAGTTTCAAGTGACCCGAGTCAACTCAGTGCACCAAAGTCGGCCGAGTTTGATATTTTTTATTTTCTTTATAACTTTAGAAAATGTATATGATAAGTTTGGATTGAACGTGATGATGGTTGATGTTTTTTTTAAGTTTAAAACTTGTATCGTCGTTGACTTATATGTGTTTGGTATCGTGTAATTTATGTTTTATAAACCTATAATGTGAAGGCTATTGATTTTTTTGAGACTTTATGTATGGTTGGTATTAAAAATTAAAGGTTTTGTAAGTATTTAGTGAGCCGAAATATTGTAATATACTTAAATGGAAAACCAGGTTAACCTGACGGTTGAACCGGTAACCCCGTGACCCGATAACTCGACCGGGTCGATTCAAGACCCGGATTTTAAAATATTGATTTCTTTGGCAGTTTGGCAATATTTACTACAAACATTTCAGACAAGGTTTTTTGTTTGGTTACTATCTTGAACATACTACTAGGATTCATTCTATTACGGTCTTAGTATATTATTACTTCAATTATTCAGGTAACCATTTATAGTAATCATTATCATATTGAACTTAGAACTGAACTTAGCGAACTCAGATATGATTGTATCGTATATTTATCTATTAAACTCCGAATATTCGCAAGTATAGTACTTGCAACATTACTACCAAAACCGAAATTTTTTTTGACAGAGTATAAGTATCTAGTGCCCAATTGCAATTGTGTGAGCGGATACATTTTTTTTCTTCGGTTGATGAGTGTCCACTTACATGAAGCAAAAAAGAGGGATCAAAACAACAATATCGTACCACAAACTAGCAATTTTCAATATGGTTATGTCCTATAAAACCCTAACATGGGTTTTTTTACGCCACCTATGTGTGACACGATTACGTTCCGTCCAAAAACCCCAATAACGCACTAGAAAAAGTTCCCATCTACTTTGTGAGCCCAAAATCATACATACAAATAGTCGTGTATTGTGTCACCTTATTAAACGACAAAACATAAACAATGTCAATACATACTAATACAAATTGCGCTCATCAAAAGTCAATAGCGCGTTTGGTTGATAGGATCTGGTATAGGTTCAAAGAATGATAAGGAAATCGAACATTTAGTGAAGCCTGAGATTAAAAATAATACTTCAAATTTGGCATCTCTCAATCCTATAGGCAACAAGCCAGGTTTTCAAACAATTGGCCCATCTTTTGATAGATTTTATGTGTTCCTTAACATTATTTTTTTTATTCATTTCTTATAATAATAATAATAATTGTAGAAAAATACTCCGTATTGTATACCCATGTATGCTTCTATATATCTTTTTAGTCTCATGTGTGAATTATTTACCGATGAGTGAGAAATTGAGTCCTTTAATTAAATAAATTAGTGCTACTTAAGATGTAAGAGGATAAACTGAAAGGAATTTAAGAGGATACAACATTTTTTTAAGTTTTAACGTCAAATCTCATACGGAGTATCTATTAACTTAAAATCCAAACACACCCTTATTAGAACAACTTTAATGAAAACAAGACAAGCAATTCTAAACACCATGTGTTTTCAGGGACCATTTGGTTGACATATTTTTGGGTAGTTTAGGAATGATGTTAAAATATAGATTTTATATATGTGCCAATGGGTCCAATGATCAATGATGAAAATTGAGCATGCACAAATTCTCAGTGAGAGGGCATGATTACAATAGAATTATCTTTAATTTTATTAATTTGTCTTTTAGTAAATCAGTTTACGCTTTATTTTCATTAAACCTCTATTTCTTTCCTTTTATAATGTTTTATAATAATTAAATTTTGTTTTTCCACTCTTATAATCATTTACAAAACAAATGTGTCCCCCTCTAATTCTCCAATGAACGCGTCCCCTCTCTACATGGACCATACCAAACGCCCACCCCCTCACTCACGCACACAAATTCTCAGTGAGAGGGCATGATTACAATAGAATTATCTTGATGTAATGTTTACAGAATGCGAGAGGTAATCATCTATTGATTGATTTACTAATTTAATCATTTGAATATTTTATTATTAAAATAGCCGATTTTAATTCAACAATTAATGTTGACACATTCAGACAATCATCTCCAAAAGTAAGTTACGATTTTTGAATTCAAATCATATAGTTGACTTCATCTTTATGTCTTTGATTGAGTCATCTATCATAGATTATATCAAAGAATTCATTGTTATTTTTAGTTTTATTGTTATTACTTCTTTCAAAATATCAATGTTGTTCATTTGGATTTTCTACAGATTAATGAAGTATGAATCGACTGAAATACGAGGCACACTTGGATCTATCAAACCAGCTTTTCATTTGTGTTGGAATCCTAAGATGGACTACCCTTAGCTGCAAACATATGGTTCGACATGTAAATAAATATCATCTCCAATACAATATGTGTATTATATTTATTTACTTTAAGCGTTTAATTTGAACTATTATATTTATTTGTTTTAAGCTTTTGGTTTGAATTCTAAAGTTTTCTATCAATGTTTATTTCAATGATTTAATTGGAAAAACTTGCTGTTGGATTTAGTTCAAGTCTCCAATGTCAATAATTATTGATTTGCGAGTGTTGCTCCTAAGACTAAACATGGGTTCGTAAGTCAGGTTAGTTATGGATTTAACCATATATAAATAATTTGGTAAACGCATTTTGCAATAACCGATGGATGTACTTATTTCGAGGCAACACCAAAGCCAATCCTTAAGGTTGAACACTATTTATAGGGTGTTTGGGACTGCTAATTCTTTTTATAATAAAAATTGATTTAGTTCTTCTAGAATAAGTATTTGAGAGTGTTTGGATGGATATATCATAAGTTTATGCTCATTTACTTTTGTGTATGTTTGCAGGATCTACTCGACGCCACCAATATAAAGCATACCATGGTTGTTATTTCTTCCAATACTGATGAAGGTATACTATTTGATCATAGACTTATTACATTCCTGAAAGATGGTAGACATTCACAAAGAAATGTTTGAACGACACGTGTTCAAGGCCCATTTAAAGGCTTTCTATGAGCATAGTGCTCAGTGATTGTACTATATGACGCATATGTTCATTTATGCTTTACACAAAATATGGGGGTGTTTGGGAATGATCATTTATACGGTCTTTTGATACGATAGCTTATTTCTAAAAATAAATAAATAAATAAATAAATAATAAAAAGTAGTTTGGTTATGCAATGCCAAACACCCTTCAAGTTAATAGGTTGGGGATCCTTAATTTCAACTTTTAAGACTTTCTTTGTTCTTTGTCAGAGGTAAATATTCTAACCCATATTCATAGTCAAAACTTCTATCGAAGACGTGTCATTGTATCACGGGTATCTTATAGACCTTTATAATCGCATACATGAACACACAATTATTGAATATTAATGCAGTGTGGTCAAAACTAAATCAGTTAAATGAAACACATGTATTAATAAATGGCAAGATAATAATATCTGTGTAACATTGATCACCATGAAATAAAGCCTTTAGCCTGTTGATTAGCGAGGGTCATCTTTTCAAGTAGCCCAATCAAATTTGATAGTCATGCTTGAATTTTTGTGCTTGCTATGAATGTATTTAGCGGTTGCCTTATAATGCATTAACACAACATTTCAGTACATCTTAAATAAGATCGAGTGCTGGAGGACAATAAAGTAGTGAGCTAATAATGCATGCATACCTTTGGACCTCTATATTTTCTCACATATTCGAGTAGCATTCCAGTGAGATAAATATTAGACATGTTTCTATGTCTTTTGCCGCCATTATGTCTTTCATGAACATATTTGAGTGGATTCAAAGAATGCCCATTTTCATTTAAATCTGGAAAGGTAACATGCAAGAAGCCAGGTTTCCCCACTGAACTTAAGCTTCGTGTTTCATTTACTTTGTTTCCTATATAATGTAACAAGAGATAATTATCATCTCTGGTATACTACCAAGTTTGATTATTTATAGCAGCATATAACAAGTAGTTATGCCCTATTTCATCATGATTTAAGTGATGTATTTTTTTCGTGCAGTGTTGAAGTTGATTCTTCTGAATCCGGTTTGAGAAACGCGAAGCATCCCAAACTCTTGGCGCGGTCAACGGGTCATGCTCTTCACGTGTTTATAAATGGAGAACTTTTGGGTATGGCATAGTGATTAATTTTGTAGAATAAATATCAAATATAAAAGATTCATAAGATTTAAATGTTCTTATGTATAGGTTCGGCTTTAGGGACAACGGGTGTATTTGGCTAAACAACATTTTTAAATGGTTGATTGGGTCGTTTTTAGTGGTTTTTTGGGTTTTAAAAATTTAAGTTTTCAATGGGTGGTGTTGTCTTTTTAAGGGGTGTCTCGATTTTTTTAAAAGCCGCACTTTATTAAGGATAGTTGTTTAAGTCAGTTGCAGAACTGAATTTTAAAATGGGTGTTTGGGTATAAAACTATAAATTGTTGAAGTTATAATGGGTGTTTGGGCTGCTAAAAACTTATGTTTGAAAGGGACATTTGGGCTGCTGCAACTCTATCTATTTATTGGTTCTTATAGATATTTTTTAGGGACCTGTGGATGTACGATAAGATGCCTCAAAGAAATGTTAATAAAGGTAGATTTTATATATTCATATCTAGACCAAAATCGAATATTTTAACTATTAAATCAAACAATGGAAGTTGATGTCATTTATGAATATCATAATTGTAATCCATAAACATGCGCCTAATTATGTTTTAGCACATGCCACTTTGATACCGTTGGTAACGTGTTAAGATTTTCCCTTTATTATACAAATGATGGGTTTGCATTTTCTACTTCATTCTTCATATGCAATAACTGCAAAATGTTGATTTAATGTTTTCACGTGACAATAATTCTTGAATTTCATATGCTATTACTGCTTATTCATATGGGGAAATTGATGTAGGCTTAATCTAATCACGTTTTATGGAATAAGGAAATAGTATGTACATTCGTCTCATCTACACCTACACTTCTACATGTCAAATTATTGGTACGTTTAAGACGAGATTTATACTTATTAGAGCCGCTTATCTCCTTCCGTATAAAATGATACATTATTTAAAGGATCAGGTGCTATAAATCCCAAAGTGTACATTAGTAAATCACAAACATCATGGCTCTATTTGATTACTAATGTATCTTTTTAGTTTAAATGGTTAAATAACATATCATTAATTTGTTAATTTCTTTCTAATCATGCAGGTTATGGATGCCATATGCCTTTAACGCCATATATGTTAGCAAAGCCTTCCATGATAGCCTTTTGTTCAGATAATGATTTTGCTATCCTTTAATGGTGATTTTATTAATTTTGCATAAGATATTATTATCTATAAATTCTATAATAGAAAGCTTTTGAAACAAGCCTTAGAGAAAAGTTTATACTGTTTTGACCCGTTCTCTTTTTAGCTACATTCTTTATTTGAACCTGCTTTTAAAATAAATATAGTTAATCACAGGTTTTCAAAGAAGTTCACTCACTCGCTCAAGAAAAGTGGAAAACATGAAAATTGATTAAAGGGTTCATTCGGTTTTGATAGAAGATGTACGCAATGAAAATAAGGACTCGAGGAGAGAGCCTTTCATTATTCGTTGCAAACGCTTCTTGATAAGGACTTACCGCCACTTCGGCCTGATGATATCATAACTTGCTGAGGTTAATAAAGTTTTTGGTGTTTAAGAGGTTGTTAAGTCTTTACTATTAAATATGGCATACCAATAAAACATTACGAGTAATATGTAAGTTTTCTTAATTTAAGGTATAATGATATGATTTATTCTTTTTAGCAAGTAAGTAGTTTTACACTAGAGAATGCAATTCATGTGCCCTGGGTTACTTATGAGATATTAGATATTTTTCGAGGTGACAACATTGACGGATCAGGTTAAGCAATGGTATAAAATAGGAACAAAATTGGTACTTCACCCGTTTGAGCTTTTATAGTTTGACTTTTGTTTTTTTAAGTGTTCACGGAATGAATATAGACTACTCAAGTGTTGGACATTGATTGCATACATTTGCTATTCAAGGCAATCTACCAGTTGGAGCAGATGATACATGCCCCTTTATTATTTTAATAGTTACACACCAAATTGTTTATCGTATTATTGACATATTACTTATTATTTCATTCAAAAAATATTGAATTTTATTTAATTTCTTTGTTGTTTGTTACTTTATTTACACATTGTAACTCCTTAATCAATACTTTCGTTAAAAATCCCGTCAATTTAACGGGTCTATAAGCTAGTTTTATATATGTGCTAATGGGTCCAATGATCAATGATGAAAATTGAGCATGCACAAATTCTCAGTGAGAGGGCATGATTACAATAGAATTATCTTTAATCTATACTCCTTTATAAAGCATTTAGGACATTCTAAATAAGGAAGTCTTAAAATTCTTAAGACCAAAAACATTTCTTATTAAAGAAAGCCATAAAAACTTAAATATAATTTACTTGGTCAAAACTTATAACCTATCATATTAATGAAATAAATGTGATTTTTAATGAGAAAAAAAATGTCACCATATTAATACTTGTAACCGCTAAAAGTTAGTTATTATCAAGGGTTTTGCTAAACAATGTCCACTGGGTTTTGGAGATCAAATAGTTTGAATTGTTAGGGTTATAGTTATTTTAATTAAAAATTATCATTCTTTCATAAAGTTATCGTTATAATTAATGTATAAATGAACAACATTTACTCGCCACAAAATTTAATCACAAGGTACCCGCCGCCGCATTGCGCGGGTACCCTTCTAGTTTTATTAATCTGTCTTTTAGTAAATCAGTTTACGCTTTATTTTCATTAAACCTCTATTTATTTCCTTTTATAATGTTTTATAATAATTAAATTTTGTTTTTCCACTCTTATAATCATTTACAAAACAAATGCGTCCCCCTCTAATTCTCCAATGAACGCGTCCCCTCCCTACATGGACCATACCAAACGCCCACCCCCTTACTCACGCACACAAACACACACAATTTATTATTTTGGTTTGTCAGTGGACTGAAAGAATTGAGATGGTTTGTGTGTTTGATTTAAAAAAAGAAAAATTGAGTTGACGCTGATATGACAAACAATTGTGATGTTGGTGTGATCTTATTACTCTTATGAATCACAATCGTATGAGTTTCGGTATAAGGTAGAATGGGAATAGATTTAAGTTAAGTAATCAAATCCAATATTGTTATTTGGTTTGTTTATGATAATCTTGTTAATAATGTGAGGAAAAATGTGAGTCCGGAAATGAAATTATTATATCCTACCAATTTGATACTCATTCCAAGATTATATTCTCATATAAACGTACCAAGCATCGCCTATCATTCCATTAATCATTAAGGGTCCGTTTGGTTTATAGGTGTGGTTGGATTAGGATTAGGATTTGGATTAGGTATTGGATTTGGATTTGAAGTAGTATTAAGAGAGATAAATTATACTTATTTTAATATATTTAATTTCTTAAAATATTACTCTATTAAAAGAGTGGGTCCGCTATATTTTCTTTTGTTAATTTAATGATGCTTATGAGAGGATGTGATAATGTGAGATTCACAAAATGGTTTGATTCCATCAAACCTAGCTAATATATTCGGATTCACTTTTAATTGATGAGGGCCCACTTTTAAATCAAATGATGCACACCAAATAATTAGGTGCAGTTTGGTTTACGGGTTTAGGCTCCATGATTTGGATTTGGACTGAAAAACTTTGTTTGGTTTCTTTTGCTCTGATTTCCGTACAGGAGTAAATGCTTAAAATCCAACTTTTGTAAAAGTTAGGGGATGGGTTGGTTTTGAGTAGGTTTGAAAATAAATGACAATTACTTAATACTCC
Organism: Artemisia argyi; assembly: GCA_030686995.1. Taxonomy (NCBI): domain Eukaryota; kingdom Viridiplantae; phylum Streptophyta; class Magnoliopsida; order Asterales; family Asteraceae; genus Artemisia; species Artemisia argyi. Next base: position 169,931,807 of record CM060706.1, read on the forward strand.
GTATTGTACAATTTTGCTTAGCATATGTTATTTTTTAATTGATAGGCTTGTTATTATTTTATAATTTTTTACTTTTACATAAGACTTAAAATAATATAAAATATTTTATTCCATCCCTAACCCTTATCTCAAACAAACAATTTTTACACTTTCTCTCCTATATCAAATCTAAATCCTAATCTAAGGGCCCGTTTGGTTTATAAAAGGGTTAAGAAGCGGATTTGTATTCGGTTTGGTATAAAAGAAAATGGATTGTTAGATAATAATGACATTTTATTAAAATGATTATTTTAATCAAAATAATAAATAGAATATAGACGGTGAAAGAATATTTTATTAATAAATGAGTTAGTGAAAATGTGTATTGTGAGTTAATTTAAGGGGGTGGCGCTCACCATTAGGATTCAATCAACCATATCACCCTCTTTTACTAATATTCATTTTGATTGATGAGGGCTCACCATTTGATTTCAATCAATCATACCAAACATTTAATTATGACTATGAATCCATTACTTGAATTCAAAATTCAGAAACCAAACAGGCCCTGAATCCAAATCATAATCCAAATCTAAATCTAAATCCAAAACCCATCTACGAACCAAACGGGCCATTAACACAAGTAATGAAGTAATGACACCATTCCTTCAATACAAAAGACATGAACCAAACGGCCCTAAGTTTTTTTCACCAAAATCTAAAATAGAGGCAAAATGAATCCGAATATCCAATTCCCAAACACCCCGCATATCCAGTTTTCACTGGTATTCCCGCCATTAATTAGCGAATTCCCTCCAAAGAAGCCCCACTACAAAAACCACACACATTTTTATACTCTTTCACAAATAGAATCCAATTGGAAACACTAATCGAAGAAGCAATATAATGGTGTCAGTTAAGAAGAGAAACCCCCTTTTCAATCTCACCAACCTCACTTCCAAATCCAACAAACCTCATGTCCGTACCACTCCTCCTACTCCCAGCCCTGGTAATGGTTTTTATTCAAACTTGTTCTTCGTTTTGGGGTTTGATATCAAACTTGTTTTATGCTTTGTTTTTTTTAAGGTTTTGTTTCGTATTTTAATGTTATTGTTTGCTTAATTTAATTGTTTCGATGAGAGGAATGACTAAAAACATGTCTCATTACATGCCTAAACCGACGTGACAACATTTGTTAATAAACTATTGACACGTGCATAAAATTATACAATAAGTTGCTACTATTGGTCATTTTGGTACTACTACATTAGAGCACAAGGTGCAGATGGGGAAGGGGGGCTCGCCGTCCTAGTTGGCAAAGACAACGGCGAGCCGTTGCTCGCCGCCACACCAAACGGCCCTCGCCGTTGCTCGCCTCCCCGTGGCCACGGCGAAGCAAAAAGTCTGACAAAAGTGAATGTTAACGTTGGAGAGAGCAGAGATGGAAAATGAAATAAATCACAAACATAAATCACAAACATAATATTTAGCAAGATCAAAAGCAATAAATAATATGAATACCTATTCTGAGATTTGGTCATCAGCTGGTACAAGATAAAGCAGTTGACATAGCGGCTGTTACTAGGTGAAGAAGTATAAGAATTGTGTTTTATGGTACTAGTATTTATAAAACTGTGATGGGTTAGGTTTTGTAACTGTGATGGGCTTGGTAAGGGCTATAAGAATTGTTTTTTTTTTTTTTTTTTTTTTTTTTTTTCTCGTATTGTATTTTTTTTTGTATTATAACTTTCTTATTTAATGAAATAAAATTAGTATGTTTGTTATTTTTTAGTATTTGTGAAATTAATTTAAATTATTTAATGAAATGAATAAAAAAATAAATGTGTAAGAGGTGGGGTCCTAATGGGAAAGTTGAGGTTTGTTGTTTGGTGAGGGGGGTTTGTTGTGGTTAGTTGAAGTTGAGGTGCTTGGTGATGTGGCAGGGGTGGGGCCCGAATGAAGAGGCTAAGCCTCAACTTTGCACCTAGAGCTCTTACTAGCATATTTGTTTCTTTAGATTTATAGATTATGATTCCTAACTTGTTCTTCTTCTGATTTGTGTTTATGTTATACGTTTGTTTCGCTTTATAATTGTCACTTTGTCAGTGTAGTGTTACATTCAGGTGTTATTTTTATTCGATTTAAGTTATGTGACTTTTTTTTCCTGACTGTTAAGTGATATAAACTACATTTGTTTAGAGTACAACAACGAAACTACGTTTGTTAAGTGATACCGTGTTCAGGGCTTTCTAATAATTGAGTGGCTTAATTTCGTCATGTTTTTCGATCCGTAAGCTTTGTAATTGTCAGCGCAGTTTAAGATACTAGAATTAATCACTTGGGTAGTATACAATTGAAGGCCGTGTTGGTTGTGTTTGTTTTAACTGTTAGGTGAGTTTGTGTAGGATTCGGTGAATTATGACTGTATCATTCATAGAGTGTTCTACGGATTATTATGATTCTAAAATAGATTGTTTGTTGGTATTGTGTAGATGATTGGGTTCGTGATGGGAATCGTGTAGCATCTAGCCAAAGACAGACTATGTTGAAAACCAGGAGGAGTAAGACAAAGGCTGCCACTGTTCCTGTTTATCATGTTTCGCTTGAGAAAGCAAAGAAGAACACAGAGGATGTTCATATGTCACTTTCTGCAGTTAAGTTACCCGGGAACAGGAAACAAGTCGCTGTGCCACCTAGTCCTCCCATGAAGAACGTGGACAGTATGGATCTTCCGTTAGGTGAAAAGTCTAAAGATAATGAGAAGGCGTTTGTTGTGAGTTTGAGTCTCTTTGAATTTACTGAGAAGTACAATGAGAATGAAGTTGCTACACCTCTTAACAGGTAGTATGTTATTACGTACTTACACAAGCAAATATATATGTGAATGTACGTTTTAAATTGATAAGCATTTTCTTGACCGTTTTAAAGGGAAAGAAAAAATGGATCACACTGTATGCGTGCATGTATGTTTAGTAAGTTTTATCAACAATCTTTGTGATCTTTGTCTTTTTTGTAGGATTAAAGTTGAAGGATCAGAAAAAGAGTCACAGTCTAAGTTGTCAACAGATAACAAGGTTTGTTCATATCACGTTTTTCTAAAAGTTGGATGTATCGTTATGAGAATTGCATCTCTTCCAGAGTTTACTTTTGCAAAATCAGTACAAAGCACATAACTTTTGACATATCGAATATACATGAACTTGGATTACAGAGTGGGCAATGTCACAATAACGGCACGATAACGTTGCCAGCATGTTTGTATTCTGCCATCATGGTTACTTACAACTAAAATATCGGCATATAAATATTGTTAATGATTGTGAAGGATAAAACTCATGACCATTAAGTCAATCCTACATTTTATAATGTTTTAGAAACCAACTGAATAACTACCAAAAAGTTCATAATGATCATTGTTGTGCAGAACAAGAAATGCTCATCAAAGGGAAGTCCCAGAGAATATGTAGTCCCACACGAGTTTATTAGACAACAAATAGCTTACTATAAAGAGATTGATGAGTATGAACTAGAAGTGGAAGAAGTGGAGTAACTACCAGTATATGAGGAAATGAGGAATGATGTTTTATTGTAAGTAGGTCCATCACACTTATTTGAGTTTCATATATTGTCACTCTCACATATGTCAAAAATCAAAATATCCCCAAATGATCAAGCACTTAGCATTATGATCTACATGGACAGCAAGTTATAATAAGCCTATATGTTACGTACTATATAACAACATTTTATATTGATATAATATGACGTAGCAGTTGTATATCCATATTGTTTTATACTCGTATAATATTCTCAAAACAGTCTCGTGCTGTCATTAGGCCCTTTTGTTTAGTGGATTATACCCCTTTAGCACTTTGGTTTAGTTGGATTGTGTTCATTATATATGCTTGTTTTACTCGTCGGAAGGTTTTGGTTTTCTTTGAGTGATTCAATAATTTTTTGACTTGAGGAGGATGTTACATAAGATGGGAATTTCACCTAACACCCTGTTCTCAGCACTTGTATTTGTTGTGAAACATTACCTCAGGAATCAATTAATCTTGATATAGTGTGATTTATGAGCTCATGACAGTAATTAGGTGGTGTTTGTTTATTAAGAGGGTCTGAATCTGAATCTGAACCGCACGTCTGAATCTGAATCTGATGCGTAAATGTCTGAATTTGAACGCATCTGAACGGAAAAAAAAAAAAAAACTCATGTTTGAACTGGATTTTTTTTTTTTTTTTTTTTTTTTTTTTTTTTTTTTTTTTTTTTTAATTTTTTAATTTTTTTTATTTTGTGTCAACAAGAGGCATTCAGACGCGTTAAGACACCCCTCTCAAGTCTTGACCATTAAGATCTAACTGCTTCTGAACGCGTCTGAATGAAGAAAAAAAAACAAACGGTCTGAACGGCGTAAACGTCTGACCGATTCAGACACAGTACCCGTTCAGAGGCGTTAAGAGGTTGAAAAAAGAAAAACAAACGCAGCCTTAGTCTTAGCTCTGAATACCAAGCATTATGCAACATAAAGGCACACTGACAGGAAGGCAATGATTTCATAACATGACCCGTGCATGTTTTTTGGTTGGTGTCAAGTTGACTACTGCCTTTTGGTTGAGTGCACAAACCCTGTCTAATGAAATGCTTTGTAGGGTAGTTTTGGCACTTGGATTGCAGTGAATTCAAAAGTAAGAATGATGGTGTAGTTTTGAAGGAAAATATGCTGTTTATCATACGAAATATTAATGCATACACATCTTTCATAGGTAACCTTGTAGCTAATAAAAGAATGATACCATTTGTTGGACTAATGGACAAAGCTTGTATAAAACAGATTTTTATATGCAATGTATACTGCTCATGTAACGGATGTGTACTGCTCATGTAACGGATGTGTACTGCTCATGTAACGGGTGTAGGACGTAACACAGTAGGACCCGTAATAAGTGTTGTCATTAGAAAGTATTTTCCTTGTTTTTAGCATCTAATTGTAATGAAGACACAAACAAGTGGGAGGTGATCTTTAATGACATTTTGTATGGTCTCAAATGATGCCTGATATATGGACATAGTTTGGAGTTTGGACTTGCCTAGGTTTTGTTTTCATTTTGGTTGATGCTACAGTTGCCCCTGAATTATGGAAATCTCCATATCCTTCATCTCCCGGTCCCATATCTAATCGTTCGGGAAGCCTTTCTGTGTTTATTACTTCTAGTTTATTAATTAGCTGTCAGTATTGTTTATTTGTCTCTCTTATTTTGAAACCAAATACTCGCACACTATTGTCCCCTTTGGTACTTGAATTAAGAACCTATTGGTAGGTTCACATTTCTCTTAGATACTAAAACCTTTAGGCTTCAGGTTTGAGAATATTTTTTGTTGTCTTTCAGTGGTAGAAAAATTATAATATTTGGGTCTACAATGTCTACTCCACCACTTCTTGGAAATGGAAGTTGAACTAGGATAGGTTTTTACTTGAGAAGGTAGATTGTAAAACAAAAGATCTTGATCCACATTAAATGTAGGATAACGATGTGTGAATAATGTATGCAATATGGAATCTCTGCTCTATGCGTATTCTTTCGGACCACAAGTAGAGAGAGAGAGAGAGGGGTAGCCAACAACATAAACGGCATGTTGATTTAGTTTTCGCATCTTTGATTCGACTGGGGTCCTTAGTACCTTTGAGCAGATTAACGAGTTTCCCTTTCAGATGGGAAATCCAATTGTCCCTTCAACATTTCCAACCAAGTATTCAAAAGAATTGGATGTCTAAGATGTTATATAACAATATACTTTCTTCTAAATATTTATACTCATTGTCAATTATTTACATCACCTTCATTCAGTTTTGATCAAATCAAGTACCTGATATCAGAGGTGATATTTTGATCAAGTTTTATGTAAATTAACTGATTGTGTTATATTTGCTCTCCCAACATATAGATATATAATTAGTAGATCATAACATGGCTAAAAGTGAAACTTGCCAAATGGGTCAATCTAGAATAAAAATTGCAGATCAACCCAACTGGACTTGTTTTTGCTTATAAGGAATCACTCGATTGCACCCTTAACTATATTGACCCACCCATCTGTCACCACTATTTAAACTAAATCATTATAATGACTAAGAACGTTTAATTATTCCCATTGATCTTGTTTACATCTTAGTTAGTATGTTAGACTTTAAATAAAACAAGGTGATCCCATGGGTGACCAAGTAACACTCTTGGTGGATGTGGAGCTTTGGGTGCCATCTTATTCAAAAGGTAACAACATAAGATGAATAGTATGCTCCAATAGATTTGGAACATGTAAGACGAGAGGCGTGTTCAAATATTGTACATTAGAATTATAAGATAGTGAGTTCGACTGTGCACTATTCAATATTTATTCAACGCATTCTTTCATTTCAAACCTATAATATGAGCATATCACTGTAGTCTGATTATTTTGGCCAATCACATTATAGAAATCAACAGCCTGGTTAATGGGCAATGTGTTTTTGCTACTTTCAAAAGTATAGTTGATGATGATAGAATATGTAGTGTAATGCTTGGTTATTGGCTGAGAATGTCCTTGCCAAGTTTGCTATGGCCATACAGTCGTTGTTATGTGTTCAATTCCGAAGGGACCACTTACGGTCTTGGTTTTTATGGTAATGTTCGGTATTCTTGATCTTTTTATTATTGATAATGTAAGGTTTTAAGATTACGCTGTAAAGGTATCATTAAATATTTTTATGTTTGACAATAAAAAGGCCAAATGGTATGTCAATTTTTATAAAGAAATTTCCAGTTTTTATTTAGGCATCAAATGAATATCTGTCGACTGGAATAGAAAATAATTAAGTACCAAGTGAATGAACAAATTTCTGGTCATATTGAACCCAAGGAAGAGTTTTGTGTAATGCGTCAGCATCAAAGAATGAAGAATGAAGAATGAAGTATACCTGGTTGTATTCAGTAGAGGAAGAGTTTACTTTGCAGACTACTTGAATGGTAAGTGTATCATGTACTCGTGTGTATACTGAAGATATTTATTGAGTGGATAAAATTGAAGTAAGTAACATTGCAAGATGCAACACGTAATTTCCAATATATTTTCTGAAAGTTACAACATTTAATTTTTAGAAGTGTTAAGTCGACAAACGAGTACTTGCAGTGCAGTGCTTGCATATGTCACTCTCCTTGGTCGGTCATTTCCGCCCTCATGGAAGAAGCAATTTGTCGACAGAACTTTGAAGGAGCAAGACAAGGTCGTGCACCCCCACTCCCCACACCAAAAAAGTAAATATATATAAATAAATAAATAATTCTGGATTATGTGTTGCTAATTCATAAATGTAGGAATAGACATATATTTTACATCTTTTTTTCGAAGAAAAACAAATATAGTAAAAAAGAATCCTAAGATGCATTTAAGATTACAATCGAAGGTTACAAGATGCCAACCTGATGATTGCATTGAACTTGCTACAACTACCATTGATGAAATACTCTGATCCTAACCTTGTTGAAATGCAACTTGTGAAATTAAACAAAACATAACCATAAAAACACACTTATAAACCCAACAGTCTCTAAAATCATCTTTGAAATGAAACATCGCCTTCACCGGGGCTAACTCACGTGACGGCAGAAGCACGACAACAGAAGATGAATTGATGAAGCGCCAATCTCGAGCTCTAAAAATTAAACCCACTGAACACATAACCACAACATATATTTTACATGTTAGCGGGAAGGGATCCGGTGAGAAGAAAAACTAAAATGAGAGAATTTTTAGCAAAGCAATTCAAATAAGAGAGAGGATTTTAAGAGGAGATGCATCTATTTTTGTACGTGCATCTAAAATGTGTCATTATTGTGATTTCTTTTTACCATTATCAATATAATTTTTCTTCTAATTTCATTATAACTCACATGTTAGCCCCCAAAAAAGACCGAAATAAATTGCTACGTGAAGGTATAATTTTGAAAGCCTAACTCACGTGTTGACTGTTGACAGTTTCCAGAAAGAAGGTTTTTTTTTTTTTTTTTTTTTTTTTTTTTTTTTTTTTTTTTTTTTTTTATTATTTATTGTAATGATGTTAATCGAAGTGAATGCTTCAACCTTCAACAACTCGATCAAGAAATTAGTTCCAATTAGTAATATGCAATACTCAGGTTGTGTCACGCTAATAAGAATAAGAACTATAATACCATGTCATTAAGCTAGATTTCATTTTGAGTTTCAAAGTGTTAGCTAAAACATAGCGATTATTCTTTTTCTCGATTTTATTTAATACTTGATCATATAGACGGAGTACGCACAAAACTCACATTTTACGATAGGAAGTTTTCAGCCCCCCAATAGATATGCCCAAGTTCTGCCGCTGGTTTTGGTATATGCCATAAGGACAATACTTCTTGTCTAGATACAACACTACGAAAAAAAAAAAAAAAAAAAGTAGACAACCTTACCATTCTATAAAGTGTATACCTAATGACCTCCTCTTTCCATAGCTCAAATTGAATATATGGTCTGAACTCTGAACTATACTTGTTTAACGGGCTTGAATCTAACAAGCTTGAATAAAATTTGAATTGTCATTCGAATGCACGTCAACTAAATTGTACCAACCTTGAGTCCTCGACTGATTCGGTGCCAAACTACATCATGAACCAAATACAACCTCTGAGATCTTGTTAGTTTGACAAACATATACATGTTGTTTGTTGCTCATGTGGGGCAGCTTGTTTAGCCTTGTCCGGGTTGAGATGTGGGATCCACTCACATCCTATGTACTTCAGTATTTTTTGGTGTAATATATTTTACAGGGTATAATGCCCTTTACCCAAAAACATATACGTGTTGAAAACATTTTAAGTTCTCAAAATAAGATATCTATTCAGTTCCATTCCCCAACTAAATACTAATCGTTAATAAAATCTAGATTCAAACAGAATGCAACCAAACCTCCTGTTTGATACTTCGGTTTTGTTAGTCAAATTAGCATTGTGTTGCCCACAAAATACCCATAACTCTACCCTTGTAGGCTTTTGGAAGTCAATGGTGCCATGTTTATCTATAAGTTGAATACACATATACACTTATTCTTGGTCCCAAACACCCCACCAGAGAATTGAAGTCGACTAAACAAAAGGCTATAATAGTAAAATCACAAGTACACATGAGTCTCTATTTATAGCATTAGTTGCCTCTTTTTCTTCTCAAGTTTTAAGCTTCAAAAATGGAAGAAAAAGGATACACACAAGATGGGACAGTCAATCTTCGCAGGCAACCCGTGCTTTCTTCCAAGACTGGCAAATGGAAAGCTTGTGCTTTTTTAGTTGGTAACTTTACTAAACACCACTTTCTTGATTTCATATTTATATATCAAGATTCTCAAAACTTACATATATAGTTATTTATATTGTATCTTTTTTCTGCTTTTTCTTAATGGGATATGAAAAGGGTATGAAGCGTTTGAGAGAATGGCGTTTTATGGGGTGGCATCGAATCTTGTGGTGTACTTGACTACACAATTACATGAAGACACCGTTGCTTCAGTTAGGAATGTGAATAATTGGTCAGGGGCAGTGTGGATGACCCCTATATTTGGTGCATACATTGCTGATTCTTATTTGGGTCGTTTTTGGACTTTCACCTTCTCGTCTATCATCTATGTCTTGGTACGTAATTTTTTCGATTTGTAATATATATTCATCTTAAAAGCGTATCAAACATGATATATATGAAATTTTATCTTGTAGGGTTTTGAGTTTGATCAAAAGGTTATTGCTTTTTACTTCTTTAGTATGCAATTTGGTCCATGAATTTTCTTTGACTTAAAATAAGGAAATAGGTATAAAGAAAAATTCTTGGCTTAAATTTCTTGTCACCAACCATAGTTAAGTAGGCATTAAGTTGCACTATTTGTCAACCTCAAAGTGGTTATCCTTTTCATTCGAATTTTAAATTTAAGCATTATTTAAATTAGTGGATCAATCAAAATGCGCCACTGGTGATAAATAAAATTATCAACTTATCAAGAACAGTTTCTTATTCTTTAACCAGAAAACTTTATGCACATAAAAAAACAAGACCTTATCTTGATCATGCAATTTACCATGATTCATCTATTAGGATATAAACTTGAGGGTAACTACCATTCATGTGTATGTTCTACCTCGTCATCGAAGTTTATACTATACGTACATTACATAACCGTCTCCTACAAAGATTAATGTTCGGATCATAATTTATGCAACGACTAATAACCCGTGTTGAAATTTGCATATTTTAGGGGATGGTGCTATTGACATTGGCAGTTTCAATCAAATTCTTGAAACCAACATGCATAAATGGAGTATGCAACAAAGCCAGCACTTCACAAATTGCATTCTTCTATTCAGCCTTATATATCATAGCTATAGGTGCAGGTGGGACCAAACCAAATATTTCAACATTTGGTGCTGACCAATTTGACGATTTTGACCCTAATGAAAAAAGATTAAAGGTCTCTTTTTTCAATTGGTGGATGTTTAGTAGCTTCATGGGTGCACTTGTTGCCACCCTTGGTCTTGTTTATATTCAAGAAAACTTGGGTTGGGGACTTGGTTATGGTATCCCAACCATTGGTCTCATTTTGTCACTTCTTATTTTCTACATTGGCACCCCTATATATAGACATAAAGTTAGGAAGACAGAGAGCCCCGCTGGTGAAATCGTACGTGTAGTTAGGGCTGCATTTGCCAATCGACACCATGAACCACCACGTGACCCATCGGAGCTCCATGAGCTTGATTTGCAACATTATGTTGATAGCGGGAAACGCCGAGTGTATCACACTCCCATTTTCAGGTACTAATTGTTTTTATTTTTCTGTAAATATGCTGGAGACATTTTTTGTTGCACGTATGATATTCTTGTATACGCATCAAAATACAACTAACCAAACAGTTCACGAAAAGCCAATCTTTTGGAAACGAACTTTTACGAAAAATAATGTGCCCTACTACAACTTGCTGGTTGGACCATAACCCTTAAAAAGGGACACACACGCAAAGAAAGATAGGATAGACACTCGCATTCATTACCAAATATGGCATTTTAGTTTATATCATGAATAAAATATATGGGAGGTTATATGCATACCACAAATATGCATATGTGGTTGTATAATGTGCATTACAAATGCAATTTTGTGGTGTGCAAATTTAGGGGTAGAGATGAAATTTTCATTGCGAATAGATTCTCCTGTGTGCTAGTTAATAGACATGCACATACACATTTAAAATTCTTCCATTCTAAAAGTGTCACTGATGTTATCTTAACTTTCTATATTTGGCAATAATTACTGAAACAAACTAAAATGGTAAAGTGAACGAATTGAGAGACTCTACACAAAGAGAGCATCCAAGTTTTGATACTCACACCACAACTTTGTATACTTTCACCACAATCCGTGCATTGCAATGTTGTACGGTGTGTTGTACAGCTTCTACAAAGTGGTGTAACTATCAAATAAAATGGTGTGAGTATCAACACCCGAGCAATATTGGCAATAAGGGCTATTTTAGTCATTTTGACTGTATGTTAATTTGAAGTTTGTATGACATGTTTTCCTATTTTGATAGGTCTAACCGGAAAAATGCATAATCAATGTGATAAACTAAGGCCTTGTTTGGCTACATTTTTAGTTAAGTCATATTTAAACAAACGATGACTTAATGTAGATACTCTCTTTAATCACTTTTTTCTATAAGACCTTCTGATTTTATTTATTTATTTATTTTTATTTTTTATTTTTTGGGTTTCATATTAAGATAGTTAAGTCAAATTCGAACACCACCTAAAATACTAAATTAGTTAAATTAACAAATAGAGAGACTAGTAAGGAAAGTGAGTATCCAAAATTTTGCAATTAGGGCCATTTTAGTCATTTTGAATGTAAGTTTTAGTTTGATGTTTGGAAGACAGGTTTTGCTGTTTTTGGTCCATTGATATCTTTCTTGTTCCAGATTCCTCAAAGTTGTTTTACAAATTACATGCCTATAAGTCCCCATAGATTAATTTATTGAGGTCATAAATACACATTTACATTAAAAATCTCGAACGCATTGTCGGTCCCTTACTAGGTTGGACAAGATAATTAATACAAGGCGGTCCATCACACTAAAAATTTCGAATGCATATATAGTCGGTCCCTTACTAAGTTGGGGATCGGATGACTCACTGTAAGGAAGTTTGTTACAGCTGTTGGAGAAGATAATAAAAGAATCATTAAATGTTCCATAGAAACCTGCTTATTGAAGCTGGCCCATGAACATTATGCACACATGCAGTAACAATATGACATTCATTGGATGGTTCACCAGTCATGTTCATTTAAGATTCATAATTCTAGAGATACACTTGTCAAGTACATATGTGTAATAGTAGTATTTAACAAAAAACATTTTTAACGTGACATTTGCATTAAAATATGTTACAAACATTTCTCTCCTTTGCCGTTTTTGAAAAGTTCTGTGCAAAATTTATATAAATAAGAAAAATACAGTATCAATGAAGATAATGAATACTTGTTACTCAGAAAATATGTTCTTTTCATTAATAAGTAGTTTTGAGCAAATCTTTGGGTTTATATGAATTTTTGGAGTGTACCTTCGATTTTTGAAACCATATGCATTTGTACACCCCACACACCTTCAAAAACGTGTCTGCTTTCGAAAAAAATAATAATGGGGCACTATCAAGTGGGATTTATTTACATGTTTTGTACCTTTTTGTGGCGGTTTATGAAAAAAATGGTGATCGTTATCTAATGTGAGATGACAAGTTCGATTGTAGGTTCTTAGACAAAGGTGCACTTAAGGAAGCAAGGCTTGGCGTCTCACCATGTACAATAACACAAGTGGAAGGAGCCAAGCTTGTATTAGGCATGAGCATGATATGGCTTGTTACCTTAATTCCTAGCACTATTTGGGCACAAATCAACACCTTGTTTGTAAAACAAGGCACTACTTTGGACCGGCATCTTGGATCAAGTTTCCAATTACCGGCAGCATCATTAGGAAGCTTTGTTACGCTCTCTATGTTAATATCAGTACCAATGTACGATAGATATTTTGTGCCTCTAATGCGTAAAAGAACCAATAACCCTAGGGGAATCACCATGCTCCAAAGACTCGGGGTAGGATTTGCAATTCAAATTCTAGCCATAGCAATTGCGTATATGGTGGAAGTTAAAAGGATGAAAGCTATCGAGGCACACCACATTTTAAATCCTAAAGAAGTTATCCCAATGAGCATTTTCTGGCTATTGCCACAATACATCCTATTAGGGGTTGCAGATGTGTTTAATGCTATTGGATTGCTCGAATTCTTCTATGACCAATCTCCAGAAGACATGCAAAGCCTTGGAACAACGTTTTTCACTAGTGGAATTGGTGTTGGCAACTTCTTGAACAGTTTCTTGGTGACCATGGTAGATAAGGTAACAAGCAGGGATGGCATGAAGAGTTGGATTGGAAAAAATCTAAACGATTCACATTTGGATTACTATTACGCGTTCCTATTGTTAATTTCGGTATTGAATTTGGGAGCTTTCATGTGGGCATCAAAGAAATATGTTTATAAGCGGGAATCAAATGTAGAAGCAAAAGATGCAAATGTAGAAATAGAATGCAAACCCCTGGAAACAAGTCCACTGGGGTTGCAAGTTTAGAAAATTTGAAATATATTTTATTGTTATCCTATTTGTAGTAAAAGTTTTATTAGTTTGGAAGTAGTTACGTTGCTTTGTGTATGATCACAATAAAAGGCCTTTTGTTTATATATATATTTTTTTACAAAATCTAACTTATTATGTCTTCATATACCAATGGCATTGTTTCATCTTGAACTTTCACCGCCTTAATCAATTCTATTGGCAGGGGCGGAGCTATGTACGAGCCATTTGTGACACGTGCCACACATGGTTTTTGGCGATGCAATGTGATTTTCCTATGAATTTTAATAATTTTTTGAAAGTGCTACACTTTTTTTAGAGGTGTTTTGAGTTGTGTTCTTGAAGAAAAATAAAAAAATAACGAGGTAGAAGATGATGAATAATAATATTAATTAATGTGTTTTGTTCTATTTGTCTCTTATGTTACTTTCTATTGTTAGACTTGAATCAAAAGTCGTGTGTATTTTTATTATTCAAAGGCTGGTGACTTGGTTGTTTTTAGTTTTCCTATTGTATTTCAACATCTTTTATTTACCTTATATTTTATAAAAGTTATCTACTTACAATAGTGTTGTAAACTTATAGTTATAATATTGTCTACTATATGATTTAAGAGATTTATATTATTTTTACACTGTTTATATTACCCGAATTCAAGTGAAAAAAAAAAAAAAAAAAAAAAAAAAAAAAAAAAAAAAAAACTAGTTTTACCTTAATAAATGGAAATAAAATTAAGTTTATTTTTGTTTTTGAACATAAATTAAGTTTATTCACAAAGTGAATCGAGTAAAAAATTGTGCCACACACGATTCAAAATTCTGTATCCACCACTATCTATTGGGCAATACGATATCAACATAAATGGATCATATAATATTTGATCCAAACATTTAGACGCGTATAGTGAGCCTTGAATAAACTATGTAAAACAGCAATTAATTCTTTATTTTTTTCCCTAACTTATCTTCCTAACTTCAAATATATTTATGGGTTAATTCTTTGAAAACGTATTATACTTGCCAAGAATATTACTTTTGAGTATCATACAACAAAAAAAGCTTATTTGCTAATAATAGTCGACTATTTTGTCCTTTTTTGGGTGTTTTGATACTTTCCCACCCGGTTGCAGGTAAGACAAATATTAGACATCCTCTTTGTCTTCCACATAGGATCCATAACACACGCTCGTCTAATCCCAGCACACGAAAATCTCACACACCACTTTTTGTACTTGAAAATCATAAACAAGTACAATGTTATCCTTATTAAACACAACACACGGATCTTGATACATCACTATCAAAAACCCCAAATTTGCTCTCAAACCCTAATTGGCCATCCATATTTAATACTACAAATTGATTGTCGTTTTTCTCAAATTGTGAAGACAGAAGGTATATTCCATATAGTATTTAATGTTTTATTACCCCAGTTATATTAATTTATGATGTAAATTAGTTTTTTAGGGTTTGCTAAAAATTAGGGTTTTTATTTAAATTGTTTCCTTTATACAGGTCTTATGGAGATATCACTTTATGTGGTCTTCAAAATACACTACAATGGTGTGTTTATGTTTGACCCCTTGAGGTATGAGTATGGTAGGGAGATTGTAATGGAGGCTTCCACTGATAGTAGGATCATGTTTAGTCCACTCTTAGATTTGTTAGTTGCTAAGATAAGACAAAACATATGGGCTCTGTACTTTTGTATACCTGAGTTGGACATTGATAGTGGTGGGTTAAAGATAATTGAAAATGATGTCGATGTACATGCTTTATATGACCTAGCTAAGACCCATAAGAAGGTAAACTTGTATGTTGCTCATGGACCACAAAACTTAGCACCTTATTACCACCACAACCTGTGTTTAGAGGGTTCCGACTCAGAAGTTACTTCAAAAAGGAAACAACATGATCAGTTGAAAAAGGATGCGGGTAATATGTCTTATGAGGAACTGCTTGCATGGGCTGAGGAAGAAGCACAGTCCCCTTACTTAAGGTCCCCACCGCCTGAAAAGTATAGACCAATAAGAAAAGATTTTGTGGGTAAGGTTACATTCACTAGAGTGTGGTGTCATGAAGATGACTTTATACATGATGTACCATTTCTCACTGAAGATGAGGTGTATAAGTCACCCGAAAAGGTTGCAGAGAATGTCGTTGTCGTTAATTCAGTGGTTGATGATAGGTCTGTAGAGAATATACCTCCAACAGAAGAGGTTGTTGATGCCGTTGTTGATAACAGGCCTGCAAGGGATGAGGTAATTGATGTGGTTAATGACAAAACTCCTGCAAGGGATGAGGTTATAGACGATATTGATCAACTTGTGTTATCAAGGCAGAAAAAACTAGATAAAGGAAAGGCTGTGGTGACACAAAAACAAAAGTGATCATCAGAAAAAACTAATATGCTTTGTAGGCCTACCGGTATATCCATAAGAGAGAACACAAATCCGGTGGCATCTGATACTGATAGTGACAGTGAACAGAACATGAACAACACTCATGATGACTCTTCTGACTACGAGTCGTATGAGTATGGTGATGAGTCTGATAAGTCGTATGATTATCTAAGCAATTGTGAAGATGAGGTGATCGAATTGAGAAAGCAGATATCGCAACGAAAACATTCAGTACCTGATGAACAAGACGGTGAACAAGGAAGTGATGAACATGATGACGATATGCCTGAAGTATGTGACTCTTTTACATATTCTGGGTTAGCTTCCTTAGTTAGAGAACATGAAAGGTACATGGAATCTTTAATGAAGCAGTTAAAGGCTAACGCTGAAGACATAAGTGACCCTTTCTCCGTTGATCTCAAATCCAAAAAGACTGAAAAGTATCCTGTTCATGATGAAGAGACTCATTGGAGATTGAAGAAACCAAAGGTAACACTACTAATATACTCTTATTATTTACTGCCTCTCAATAATTATTGTAACAATATTACCTTAACACATTCTCAGTAAACATGATTTTACAGCTTGGAGAGAAGTATGCGAACGTTGAGGCGTTTAAAGATTGCTGCACATACTATGCCTTGGCTGGTGGGTTCTCTATATGGTTTGAGAGGAGCACAAAAAAGGACATTATTGCAAAATGTGGTCAACGCAAGGAGACATTAAAGGATCCAAGTAAAGGCAAACAGAGGAATTATAACAAATATCCTTCTGAGACAGTAGGCAACTCAGATTGCGGTTGGAGGTGTTTCGGGAGGATGTTGAAAGGTGAATCTACTTTTCAGGTTATTTCTTTAAGGGATACTCACACTTGTGTTAGAAATTTCCATTATGGCAAGTTGGTCAATTACAAATGGATAGGGCGCCATTTTGGTGATAAGATTAGGATGAATCCTAACATTAGTATAAACAACCTAGCCGAGCTGGTGTATAGGAAATATAGATGCCATGTAAGTCGTACTCAATGCAGAAATGCTAAGATATTTGCCCTCAATGAATTAGATGCCACGATCCAGGATCACTATGGTATGCTTAGGTCATACGCACAGGCATTACATGATTCAAATGAAGGTAGTACGGTGAAAGTTGGAGTGACAGTGAACCCGGATGAAAAGACTTACTTTGACAGGTTTTATGTGTGCTTCAATGGTTTAAAAGAAGGATGGAAATTAGGTTGTCGTAGGATTCTGGCGTTGGATGGTTGTTTCTTAAAAAAACCAAACTATGGTGAGATTTTAACAGCAGTTGGTAGAGACGGGAATAACCATGTATTTCCGGTTGCATGGGCGGTTGTCACAGTTGAGAATAAAGATAATTGGAGTTGGTTTTTACAGTTATTGGGTGACGATTTGGATATTCCCAATGGACAAGGGCTAACGCTTATGTCTGACCAGCACAAGGTAAACCAACTAGAAACCGTTGTAAATTTTGTTTTGTATTTTCAGAATATATTTTATATTTTGTTAATAATGTTTGTATGCTTAAATCTTCTCTCGTAGGGCTTGATCGAAGCAGTTAAGGATGTTATGCCACTAGCCGAGCACCGACAGTGTGCTCGTCACATATACGAAGGTTTTAGAAAACAATTTGCTGGAGAAGAATTCAGGGGTCTTTTCTGGGGTGCTTGCAAAGCCTCATACCCAGCGTGGCATTACAAAGTAATGGAAAAAAATCAAGAAAGCCAACCCAAAGGCACATGAATTTCTAATCAAAAAAGATACAAAGACATGGTCAAGAGCGTTTTTCAAGGAAGGGGTGTGCTGTGAAGCAGTGGAAAATGACTTCAGTGAGTGCTTCAATGTGGTGTTAGTAAACGTACGCCACAAACCAATCATAACTATGTTAGAATCAATCAGAGTTTTAGTTATGGAAAGGATGAATACAATGAGAGCATTAATGGAAAAGTGGACTGGAGATATTTGCCCAAATA
Source organism: Artemisia argyi (assembly GCA_030686995.1). NCBI lineage: Eukaryota > Viridiplantae > Streptophyta > Magnoliopsida > Asterales > Asteraceae > Artemisia > Artemisia argyi. The sequence continues at coordinate 169,949,898 of CM060706.1, forward strand.
TACAAAAGATATTGGAAGCTTCAAAGGATCAACAAAGGTATGAAATTGATTCTTAATTGGTAAATGTTAATTACTTTGAAATTAAAATAATGTAAATATTCCATTTGACTTTGTAGATTTTGGCATGTTATATCATGTGGTGGGAACGTATTTGAAGTGAGGAAGGGCTATTATTCATTCCGGGTTGATGAGCCTAAGAGAACATGCTCTTGTCGAATGTGGCAATTATCAGGTTTGCCCTGTTCCCATGCCATAGCATGTATTTTCAAACTGAATAAATTTGCCGAGGAATATGTCCCAGATTGTTTCAAGAAACATAGGTGTTTGTTAGCGTACAGTCAGTACATGAAACCCGTAGATGGCATTGAGTTTTGGCCTGATTGTAGTCACCTATCTAGGATATTGGGTCCCTTGCCTAAGAAAATGCCCGGTAGGCCTAGAAAGAAGAGGGTGAGGGCTAGCCATTAACCAAAGTCAACCACTAAGATTAGTAGGGCTGGAGTTGCTATGACCTGTCATAATTGTGGACAAACTGGTCATAACAAAAAAGGATGTACAAACCCAGCAATTCCTGTAGTACCTAAAGAAAAATCAAAGGGTGGAAGGCCTAGGAAGAAACAGTCCACTCAGAATGATGTAGTTGGTGTTGATGATGTCCTTGTCTTTGTTAACAATGCTATTAATAAGTTTGAAATGGGAGCTTCAAATATGAGAGGGAGGTTCAATGACGGGAGGGAGTTTTTTATGGGCACAAGGAATAAGAGATGTGGTAGTTCTAATAGGGGTCATTTGAAAATGAGGGGTGGGAAAACAACATCTGGTAGATTAATTCCAGCCGAAAGACTTGGTAGAATGGGTACATGGTTAGCAATGGATGGCGGCAGTTCTGACACCATTGAGGAAGAACATCAGTTTAATGACTCTACAACAGCCAATAGGAGACAACCTTTTATAGGTGACAACATAGCAGGTAAGATTTCATTTCATATCAAACTTGTTGTATATAATACATACCTTTGTCTAACATTATATTTCAATGTATGCAGCTACACAGCAATCTCAAGTATGTGGAAAAGCTGCAGTCTCCAACATTGTTGAAACCAGATCCAAGAAACATAAAAGAAGACAGATAGTTGAGGTCAGACCAAGCAAAGCCGCAAGAACTACAACATCAGGAAGGGGTGGTAACCTTAGAAATATAAGCAGTCAAAGACAGACAAGATCAGACCAACCTCAGCCAGTGCAGGTACCAGCAACATTAGCTGCCCATGGTTCACAACCAGTTCAGGCACCAAGACCAAGACAAGCAGCAGAAATGCCACCACCAAGAACCAAAAGTCAAAGAATCCTTCAAAAGAGATTGTCTGCACCCATCACAGGTCCTGGTTCAAGTAAGGACAATAACATTGTCCTTGATTAGTCTCCTAAAAGACTTGTAACACTGCACAATGTGCAGAAAGACAGTAAGTAGTATCATGTTTATGTAAAATTATTCTGCCCTATTTTGTTCATGGGAGGGCCTTAGTATTGTGCAGTTGAAACTAAAATAGTGCAGCAGATATGCCCACTATTCTCTTGTGTAAGATATGTTCAATAGTGATGCCAGTATGGCCACTATTAGCCCCTATTTTGTTCACTGGGGGGGGGGGCTTAGTAAAGTTAGGGGGTCAAAGTAACATAGTGCAGCACTTATTGCCGCTATGTTATTCTGTAAGATATGTAAAATAGTGTTGCCATGATGGCCACTATTCAGCCCTATTTTGTTCATTGAAGGGCTTGGTAGATGATGTAGGATGTATGTGTTCTGGTTCTAACATTGTAATGTGCTACTGCACTAACAATTTATGTTATGAAAGAACACTATTTCATATATTGTTGTATATGTTTTGGTTATAGTAGTAGCAACAACATGATACAAATGCAGTCATTCATAACAACATACAATAACAAACAATAACAACTGCAATGCATTCATAACAACATACAATATAAGAAAGTGCAATGCATTCATAACAACATACAATAACAACTGCAATCCCTTGATACAAACATACAAAATAAAGACTACAACACAACTTTGTTCCATTTCTAAGTAATACAAATTAGTGGTTCAGTGACACAACAAAGACTGCTCCAATCAACACCATCAACACAATGATCAAACATGTGGAACCTATAAAGAAGGTGTCATAAACTTTTGCTTTGACCTTTAATTCATTCATTTCTTTGTAAATCATTTCCATCGTTACTACATCAGTTGGTTTGTTTCCCATTGCATTATGAGCATCATCTAAATGGCAAATGTCCTCCTTCTGTCCAACCCAATCTTGAGCATCATCCTGGTGGGAAAGGCTATGTAACTTGAACTCCAAACTCTGGTTGTCCTTATACAGCCTATACATTAGGTCTTTGTAGTATTGAGATGGCAACTTATCATCAAGAAATCCATAGACTTCACATTTGTTATCTTTACCCTAAAATGATGTTGTATATCATTAATCAAAAGCAATTCCAAATATACGAATTCTAATCTAATATTTACGGGGTTGGTAACTTACACGGGTGGGACATCCTTTGAATCTTCGACCTGGATTGTCCGGAGTCCATGACACTTGTTCATAAATTGGAAAGTTGTAAATACAGTGAGACATACGAGCAATCTCCTCCTTGCTGTACCTTCTGCGATAATAATGTGATGTGGAAGAGGATGAAGCCATGGAACATCTGGATTTGGAGTTTTCTTTGGTAATTTTATAAAATGGATGAAGTAGGTTTAGGGTTCATCAAGTTGGACCACAACAAGATGAAAGAGTAAAGTAGCAAATTATTTTTTATTGTTTTGAATTAAAAAGGAGATGGGAAAAGCCAAAGAAAAAAATAATAATAAAACCCACGTGGATTCTTACCTGCTGAGGTGGACAAAACCGGGTGGGGAAGTTTGAAAACACCCCAAAAAGGACAAAATAGTCGACTTTCATTAGCAGATAAGCTTTTTTTGTTGTATGATACTCAAAAGTAATATTCTTGGCAAGTATAATACGTTTTCAAAGAATTAACCCTATATTTATATGTGTACTCCGCTCATTCTCACACTTCGTCTAGGCCTTTGATTATTCCACTTGTCACCATCATTGAGTTAGAAGGATAAATAGGAATAAATACCATTTTCCTTTACGTAATGAAAGGGCTTGTATCCCAATAATATCACATGTTGTGTGAGAAGCTTGCCAACCAAATGGCCGTGGGTTCAAATCCTGCATAGGACATGTGAGATAGATTTGTGATGTAAATATTGTGAGATAGTTAAAATTTGTTGTTCCCGTTACTTAGTGAATAACTATTTATTAGTTAACACTTAAGTAAAATGTCTGCTAACAAGATATATTTTTCTTTCGATACAACAATCTATTTATAGACAAAGACAAAGTGGATACAATGATAAACTAAAGTAGTAAGAGTGTTTCAGCTTCTATTCCTAGTATGGTACAAGACATACTTTAAAGGGAACAATTTTAATAAATTTTGTACTTTTTATTAACAATAGTACTTCTTGACTTTTGATAATTGCTTTTTGAACTTATCTTCCCAAGGAGTTTCCTATCGATTTATCAGGGTTTTGATTATACATCAAAGTCTTTAGAATGCCATCAATGTTTGAGGAGATCTTCAGGGAGTCAGTGTTTTATTGTCATCACACACTGACTCCATTATCCTGATCTTGGTCTTTGTCTTCACACTCTGAGTTTCGCCTCAGGTTGTGATGAGTCTTTATCTTCAGACTCTGAAGAACTTCTCGAAGATGACTCCCTGATATATTGTAATCATCAAGGACTTGTATTCACTTAGGTTGTTTTTCATTCAAATCTATACTAAGAGACTTTGGGCTCTGAATTGGCCTAACAAAATTGTCATTTAAAAAAAATCATTTTTCTTTGCGTATATACTAATAAAAAACTCGTAGATTTACATATTTGATCAAAATGTATAAGTTGCCCAAAAACAGTAGACTTATGTTCACTTAATGGAATGGAATCCCTGCTTTGTTTAGCCTTATGGAAAACTTCACAAGGACCTTTATGATTTACATTAGTAAGATTTAAAGAACCTTTTAGCAATTTCAAAACCTGATTAGCAGGGTGACGCAACCTATTATGCTAGACTTCTTTGGACACATGATACACACAAAACTCACTTCGATTAGTCACAGCAAGACAAGTAGAGTCCTTATAAGAAATGTACAATCCACCAAACTCACTATCAGTCACCAGAACACTCTCCTTTTTTCAAATCCTGAATATAACAGGTAGTCTCATCAAAACCAACAGTAAGTTTACTATCCTTAATCATCTTATGAATAGATAACAAACTCACAGAATACTCAGACACAACTAACACATCAAACAAAATCACAATATTATTCAATCTTAAATTTCCAACATGTGCAATTTTAGCCAAAGTACCATTAGGATGACCAACTGTAAGTTTTAGATCAGATATATCAACAACACCAAACATTTTTTTCCTGTATTATTAGTCATATGCTGATTAGCACCTGAGTCAATTATCCATCCCAGATGGTAATTGACTCCACCCAATTTAATGTTAGCCCAGAAAAACTTATAAAAGTGTTGATTAAAGAAAACATTATAGTTAAAGAAAGAACATGAGGCACTACCTGCCATAGTGGCATTAGCAGCAGTACCAGTCTTATCATTCAAAAGATTCATCAACTTTATAACCTGTTCATTAGTAAAAGACACAGTACCACTATTCTTCCCATCACCATTAGACCAGATAAACCCCTAGCGTCAACATTATTATTCGTATTATTATTAAAACTAGTTACAGGCTTCAAGTTAGGATTCTTTTTAAAACTAGGGGATAGCCAGTTATTTCAAAACACCTCTCAACAGTATGTCCTTTCAAACAACAGTGTTTGCACAACAAACTATCATAATTTCCTCTATTATTATTAGAGTTGTTACCAGACAACTTATTATTATTAGAATTTCTTCTATTAGCATTATCCACATTAGGTCTATTCACAAAGGCAGATACCTGAGGCTTCTCAGATTTCACAGATGAGGAATCCACTTATGGGATTCTTTCCTAAAAATGATGACAAAACCATCTTTAACCTCAGGGAGAACTTCCCTAGTCAGGATGCTGCTCATAATGGGTTGATAGATGACATCAAGACCCATCAAGAATTGCATCAACTTCAACAACTTAGCATGATCAGTCAGTTCAATCCTAGCCTCACAAACACAATCAGGCAGTTTAGTGAAAACATCAAATTCTCTCCAAAGAGAACTCAACTTATGAAAGTATTCAGAAACATGTAAACCACCTTGCTTAAAGTATTAATCTTTTGCAACAAATTGAAAACCATAGAACCATCAATTCTATCATAAGTATCCTTCAATTCTTTCCAAACACTAGCAGCATTATCAGAAAAAAAAAATGACTAGGATACACATCTTGAGATAAAGAAGTAAAAATCCAATTATGCACCACTGCATTACACCTGTCCCACTGGGCTTCCTGCAAAGGACTAGCAACATAAGCAGACCTAAGACGACTACCATTGATGCGTGGGAATTGCACCAGGCTTTACCTCTCGAGGGATCTCGAGAAGCTTACAACCCCCACCAGGCAGTGTACCTGATCGTTGTAGTATAGTATAGTGACAAGTACCGGGGGATTGATCGTTCAACTTAGGAATAGTGTCGCTAGGATTAGAAAACCTAAGAACTAGGTCTAGAGGTGAGGGATGATTATTTTTGTATTTTTATGTTTTTAGAAAAGCAAATAAAAATCTTGGTTTTTGAAGGAGTGGGCAGAATTAGTTGCTAATCAATTAACCCAATTACTAAGATGCAATCAAAATAAAATAACAAAAATGAAAATAAACTAATTTAACTAGTGGTGTGAGCAATATATGGGAGAATTGTGTTTACTTAGATTTCACTACTCCCTAGATATCTTTTACAGGTTAATTACTTGTTACAGTTGCGTGGATGACGGATTGTATTCCTTAATACCATTCATGGGGTGGCGTACTTACTTCCCCAATCCTATAAGCTCCTACTTCACTCCTATGTCTAGCCGGCTAAGAAGCTCCTAACATGGGATCACTAGAATTCGCTCGTGGATTAAATACAACCATAAAAACCTAGTACACATCGGTTCATGTTTCTTAAGACGTTCAAGTAAGTTATACAATGGAGATCTGCCAGTTTTCTTAAGCCTAACATTGAAATCATTCATCCATTACAACTATAAACAAGCAATCAACCTATAATCAACATCTAGGTTTCATTACATCTAAGCAAACACATGAAAGATCTAGTCCAGCATGTTAAAATCAAGACAAGCATAAGATATATTCAAACAACATATAGACATATTGAATGAATTGAAAGAAGACTTATCTTAATTGAGGATGAAAGGTTTCAAGGGGTGAAAACCCTTGAAAATACTGTTACAAACGACCTAGGGTTTATTAGGTTCGACCCTAGTATTCTCCACACAAGTTCCTCTTTTAATGAATGTAAAATAGAAAAGTATATATAGATTTTGTGAGGTGACGGCGTCAAGAGTAAATGTCTGACGCCGTCATCTCGCCGTCAATAAAGTTCTCGGACTGCCTAGATTTGGGATTGACGCCGTCACGTGTAATCCTTCTTCAGGCCGTCACCAAAATAACTCTTGACGCCCTTCTTCTGACGCCTTCAGGTTTTCACTGGGTCGTCATGGATTTTACTCCTGACGACCTCACATTTTCCTTCTTGACGCCGTCAGGTACTGTTCCCAGCATGGAAAATTAAGTCTTTGCCGTTTTCTTCACTTTTATGCTCCAAAAACGTCCAAAATGCTCCTTTTTCTAGAATTCACTCCCAAAGTACCTAAAATCACAAAAGGAACGATTTAGGGCAATATTTAATCAAATAAATTCAATTCCAGGCTTAAATGACCCCCTAAAAACGGTTCATTTTTTGCCTCATCATATACCCTTACACTTGAGATTTGCTTGTCTTCAAGCAAATGCGCTTTTATTCTAATCAAAATACAAGTTAGGGGTCATTTAACACTAATATAAAAGTAATTACAACAAATAATCATTCCATTAAAGACCAAAGACAAGCACGGAGGTCATACACTAGCACCTCACAAATAGTGTTTAGATACTCACATCTCTCGGGTGTAATAAAGTAATATCACAATATGGAAATGGAAAACATCTCTCACTACCTGTCATAGCAAAATAGATTACCATAAGCTTGGGAAAGGATCAAACCTCCACGACATGGCGTAAGCACCTAGGATAAACTATCAAAGGGGTCTTTTAAAGGGTTGTAACGTTAGGTGTAGGGATATGGAATACACAGTTTTGTTGGATATAGGCAGTCTTTACTGGTGGCGAGTTAATCATCTTGGTTAATTACATGTACAATGTGGCGTTGCTAAGCCAAGACTAGACTCGACTTAAGCTAATAAATGAAAAATAACAAAAACATAAAATGAACATAGAATGAAACGGGATGATAGTCCGTTTTTTTTTTTTTTTTTTTTTTTTTTTGCATACACTTTTACCCTACCAACTAAAATAATATATCATTGGGAATGAACATTCCCCTTACACTTGAATTTTTACATACTTTACAATAAACTAATCTAATGACTCGAATCAAGTAAATCAAAACATTTGGAGTACTTTTAAGATTAACGTTCATATGGGGGTAATAATATGATGTTTTTCCCCATTACTCCATAAAATAAGTACTTTACCCATGAGTCCCAATCGTCCCGAAACAATATGTACAAGGATATGACTCGACTTAGCAACCATGTAATCAATTAGATAATTAAGTAAGGGTTTAAACAAATAACAATAATGTACTAAAGATGAGTGCATACACGGAAGGCTAAGGCGATTTAGGTGTACATTTAAGTGGGGTGTAACAAATTCTTCCTTTAAGTAAGATGCTTAAAGTTAGAAACGAAAATATAGGCTCGGAGGGGTGTACTAGGGGTTTTGTGTACTAAAAATGAGTTCAACGCTATGGGTGTGGGAAAAATTAGTTGACTTAACTAGCCAAGTAATATGACTTAAATGGTCAAGTAATTATGATACGGGTTTAACACAAGGGTGATCCTAATGCCTCTTATCATGTAGTAAATCCTACTACACGAATGTAATCTCACTAGCGGTCTCGAGATACATCACTAACGCAAATTCTAGAATCTAAATGCTACCGGTACACTCATAAACACTAATAGTAAATGCTTTTCCTATCAAATCTAAAGGCGAACCTCACATATTTGGGTGGAAAATTTTTCTGAATGGTACGGTTTTGTGCTAGTCATACAATCTCCTATCCATGAGACGCTTGCTATGGCTAAAGTTTCACTCCTAAATGTTGTAAAAAAATTTAAATTTGGCGCTAAAATTACACTAACAAGTATTTCTCATAGTTTTATTACACATCTACTATCAAACAAACAAACTCAAGCGAAAGTGTATTTGTAAGGTATCATCATTTTACCATCCCCTTACACTTAGGATGAACATTGTCCCCAATGTTCAAGTAAAGAATGTAAAAGTGAAATAAGTAAAAAGAATGAAATCAAATACTCCCCTGATTCGCTCGGTATGGATAATAATGTAGCCAGGTTAGATCTTCCTCCAAGAAAATGAACAATCAAAGCTTCCCTTCCAGAATATAAATCATCTTCTTGTCATACATAACCTGTAAAACCTGAGAAAACAGACAAGGCAACCTCGTGTAAAATCGGCGGTAATCTATATATGCTAACAAATCCTAGAAAGCAAAGTAAGATATAATACTTGTGGAATGATGTTTGCAGATCTACTGGACATTATAAAACTAAAGATTCAACAAAAACTTTAAGACTCCGTTAGAAAAACAAAACTGGTAAAATTTCCAGAATTTTACACGTGACGCCGTCAGGAGTTTCTTCCTGAAGCCGTCAGAAGTTACCTGCAGAAATTCTTATGTTAAGTTTCCGGAAAATTTCTGGAAAAACTTCGTCCTACTTCCTGGAAAATCCTGCAAAACATCATTATGACTCGATACAAGCATTTGACTCTAACAAATACGAATATACATGTTCACTTAATATCGTGGAGAATCATGATCGAGTTCGTTTCTTAAAAACATATTTGGGGTTTCCCCTTACACTTATCTTTTGCGAAATACCTTTGGATGAAGTTAAGACTAAGCCAAACAACAAAATAAAGTATTTTCACCATCTTAGTTTTGAAACATGATCTACCAACAATAAAAATAAAGCATGCATACGGAAGCAAATAATAATCAAACAAAATAAAAATCACACAAAACATGAGTTGCCTCCCAAGAAGCGCTTTTCTTTATTTACGAGTCTTGTATCTAGACTCAAGGTCATGGGCTATCGTGTGTCGCTTATGCTCACATAACCAAGGGTGAGCCATCTAATAGTCGCCTCATCTTTCTTATAATCATCACTTAACTCTAAACATCCACGATAATACCTTTTATTCTTTTCGTGAGTATATTTAAGCCCTTTTTTTCTTATCATTCTCACTTAACATTTCTAGAGGCGGATATCTACTACACTTCTCCATAGAAAAATCCTTGAACCTAGGGTGTGCACGGGGCATTTGGTAGACAAAATCTTCATCCCCATCCGAGAATGTAATTAACCCTTCCTTAAGTTTTTCATCAAGGCTGGTCAACCTTTTGAAAGGTTTCCCAAGCACAACTTGGGTTAACTTACTATCGATAAATTCTCCTAGATTCTCCATAACCATGAACTCAACAAGATAAACAAAGCTTCCTACAAACACATGCAATGACATTGCCTTAGCAATAATATTATCTCCTTTGTATTTTAACTCATCTACCATGATTTTATTATATTCACTGCGCAAGATTATGTTCATTGGGAGAGATGAGTTAAGATTGGCGTCAAAGCTCCTAAATCCAATCTTACAAGGAAATTACATATTGAATGAGCTATCACTCTCAATCCTTGTTCTAGGTTCGACATACCTAAGAGGGTTCACTTCCTTTTCCATCCTATCCTCATTAATCACATCACCATCAACTAGATCCTCATCGGAGTCTGAATAGTAAAAAGGACTATCCCTATGGTCATCATCATGGTCAGACTCCTCTAACTCAGAATTATTGTCAAAGTGGTGGTTAGGCGAGAGGTTAGGTGGGTTCTCATTTTCCACTAAAGGGATTGGGGCGGGCAATTGGAAAATCCTGCGACGAAAAACACGAATAACATGATCAATGTTATTGTTATTCATCGATGTAGTTTACGAACAAAGGAAACAAAGAAATAAGATAGACTAAAGAGAAACTAAAAATAAAAATAAAATCTTACTAGAAAGGAATCTAGCAAGTAGACCTAATAAAAAGAAATCCTAACCTAGACAATAACTATTCCCCGGCAGCGGCGCCAAAAACTTGATGCGTGGGAATTGCACCAGGCTTTACATCTCGAGGGATCTCGAGAAGCTTACAAACCCCACCAGGCAGTGTACCTGATCGTTGTAGTATATTATAGTGACAAGTACCGGGGGATTGATCGTTCAACTTAGGAATAGTGTCACTAGGATTAGAAAACCTAAGAAATAGGTCTAGAGGTGAGGGATGATTATTTTTGTATTTTTATGTTTTTAGAAAAGCAAATAAAAATCTCGGTTATTGAAGGAGTGGGCGGAATTAGTTGCTAATCAACTAATCCAATTACTAAGATGCAATCAAAATAAAATAACAAAAATGAAAATAAACTAATTTAACTAGAGGTGTGAGCAATATATGGGAGAATTGTGTTTACTTAGATTTCACTACTCCCTAGATATCTTTTACATGTTAATTAATTGTTACAGTTACGTGGATGACGGATTGTATTCCTTAATACCATTCATGGGGTGGCGTACTTACTTCCCCAATCCTATAAGCTCCTACTTCACTCCTATGTCGAGCCGGCTAAGAAGCTCCTAACATGAGATCACTAGAATTCGCTCATGCATTAAATACAACCATAAAAACCTAGTACACATCGGTTCATGTTTCTTAAGACGTTCAAGCAAGTTACACAATGGAGACCTGTCAGTTTTCTTAAGCCTAACATTGAAATCATTCATCCATTACAACTATAAACAAGCAATTAACCTATAATCAACATCTAGGTTTCATTACATCTAAGCAAACACATGAGAGATCTAGCCTAGCATGTTAAAATCAAGACAAGCATAAGATATATTCAAACAACACATAGACATATTGAATGAATTGAAAGAAGACTTATCTTAATTGAACATGAAAGGTTTCAAGGGGTAAAAACCCTTGAAAATACTGTTACAAACGACCTAGGGTTTGTTAGGTTTGACTCTAGTATTCTCCACACAAGTTCCTCTTTTAATGAATGAAAAATAGAAAAGTATATATAGATTTTGTGAGGTGACGGCGTCAAGAGTAAATGTCTGACTCCGTCATCTTGCCGCCTTCTTGACGGCGTCAGGTACTGTTCCCAGCATGGAAAATTAAGTCTTTGCCGTTTTCTTCACTTTTATGCTCCAAAAACGTCCAAAATGCTTCCTTTTCCAGAATTCACTCCCAAAGTACCTAAAATCACAAAAGAAACGATTTAGGGCAATATTTGATCAAATAAATTCAATTCCAGGCTTAAATGACCCCCTAAAAACGGTTCATTTTTTGCCTCATCAACCATCAAGAAAACCTATCTTATTTTTAATTTGCATAGCAAGTTTAATAGCACCAGCCGACACACTATAATTCACAGCACTAGACAATTTAATACTCACAACAGAGGCACAATTATAATCATTAGGATGCAGATGCAGAGGGTTACTGTAATCTAAACTACTAATCATAATAGCAATAATGAAAAGAACAAAAACCCTACATCGACTCTCTCTGGTGATTTTTTTTTTAAAAACCCTAACATCCCTACATCGACTTTTCTTTCAAACGATCTTGCATCTTTGATTCTTGATCTTTGTGTGATTGTTCTCTTAGGGTTTTTTCTTTAAATCGCGGTTCTGTGGATTACTAAGGTTACATCGACTGTCTTTAAATCACTCATTCATTACTATTTGATTTAACCTCTTTATTACTAATCAACTGGCATAAATTTTCATTGATTGATTCATCATGGTTGGCGGTTAGTTCTTGGTGCGATTTCGTTTAAACCCTAACTTTTTAGTTAGGGTTTCTTGTTGTTACCTGGTCGTTATTCTTTGTTGTGGAGTAGTGGGTTTGAGAGATGATTAAGCAAGGTTTTCTGAATCACAAGAACAAGAACACATCGGATGGTTCTATTAGCTTGATGGGTGCTGCTTCTAAGGGTAGTGATATTGTTGGGGATTCGGTTTCTGCACCAAGTATATCCATGTTACAAGATGATGGTAATTCTCACGGAGGTACGAATGAGGCGGAAAAGGTTGGTTTAGGTGATGTTGACTCATCACTTCTACGTGATTTGGGATCCCTATCACCTCGTGATGATAACATGGAGCAACTACCAAACCAAGGGAAGCCGGTTTCACTTGGTAATGTTGGTAACGTTATTATTGACAATGATAAGGTTGTTTTGGATGATGTGGAGCAGCTTCATGGTACACATGATTCTAACTCGTCTTCTAAAGGCTCTAAACAGCCTAATGTAGAACAATTGATTGCTAATGCGAATAAGAATTTTGATGATGTCATGAACAAAATTCAACGTGAAATTGGTGCCTCTGAAGCTAATTTTACAAGTAACCCTTTGTCGAGTGCAATTTCTGGTCGTCCTAAGGTTGGTACTACTAATGGTACTGGAGTGAAGTTGGTTTCTTACGCGGGTGCTACTTCTAATGAACATCAGAAACATGTGTCTAATTTTCGGAGGTTGGAATGTAGCAATAAGAAGGTTGATGTTGACCTTTCAGTTCCAATGAAAGTTGTGGAAGAGGTGAACACGCGGTTTGAGAATACTCTCTACGGTTACTTTCTTGGCCAAAGCCTTGCTTTTCCTGTTGTTGATTACTATGTCCGCAATGCATGGGCTAAGTTTGGTGTGCAAAAGGTAATGATGAATGCTAAGGGGTTCTTCTTCTTTAAATTCAACTCGAAGAAAGGTGTTGATGATGTGCTTGAAAATGGTCCTTGGTTGATCAGAAATGTTCCTATTATTCTTAAACCATGGACTTTGAACACAAACCTACTTAAAGAGGATTTGACTAACATCCCGGTATGGGTTAAATTCCATGATGTTCCCCTTGCTATGTTTTCTGATGATGGCCTCAGTCTTCTTGCCACACTGATTGGCACGCCCAAAAGGTTAGATGCTTTTACAAGCCAAATGTGCAAGGAATCGAGGGGCCGTAGTAGTTTTTCTAGATGCGTGATAGAAGTGAAGTCGGATGAGGTGCTTTGGGACAACCTCACTGTTGAGATACCATTACTTGATGGTTCGGGTTCGACTATTGAGAAGATACAGGTTGAATACGAGTGGCAACCACCTCGTTGCGACAAGTGTAAGATATTTGGTCATACTCTGACTGACTGTCCTAAAGTTGTTATACCTCCTGTTCAGCCTACTAAGCCTGTTAATGATAGTTTCAAGACTGTCAATAACAGGAAGAAAGGAAAGCAAGGTGGTCCTACAATTCCGGGTCAAGGGGGTTTACTAAACCTGTTGTGGGTAAGCAGTTTCAGTATCAACCCAAAAAAACTCCTCCTAAACCTAAGAAAGTTGGTGGCACTAAGAAGAAGACTTCTGATGTGGCTAGTTCTAGTGGTACTAAGATTTCTACATCTAACCAATTTGATGCTCTTAATATGGATGATACGGATGCGTTTGGTATTCCTACTTATGACACCAACAAGGATGTGGATGCTGGCCGTACAATGGAAGTTAATGAGGATGAGTCGGTTAAGACTGGTACTGCACCACAAGAACCGCTTGTGAGTGATTCAATGGGAACTAAGGAAGTTGGTTCTACTCCTATAGTTGATAAAATTAGTAAGCTTGAAAAGCTACTTATCGATGAGAAAGATACTCTTGTGGATGATGAAGGTCATCCTATTCCGTCTACCTCTGTTACTAAGAGGGCTAACCCATTTTCTAAGGTGGGTGAGGTTGTGGTTTCTGATAGTGATGAGGATGAGGTTCTTAACACGTTCGACGAATCAGCAAATCTTTTTGGTGGAGGTCATGAGCGTGAAGATGAGTTTGATGACTATGATGATTACTCGAAGCAAATTTATGATCTTCCAGGGAATTTGGATGCTCTTAATGCCATTTATGACTTTAATCTCCAAGGTCGTAGGAAGTAGTTTATATTTTTGTCCGAGTCTTTCAATATTATGTGGTAGTGGTTTTGTTTTCTTGTCTAGAAAATAGGAAGTATCTTGTTATGTAAGCTTTTCGCCTATGTAACGGGCTGAGATAGGAGATTCACCCATATCCGTTATACTTAAATGTTTTTTGGAGTAATATATTTACCGGGTCGTTGGTTGACCTTTTACCCCTAAAAAAAAAGATAATAAACAACTAAACAAACAAACAGATAAGAAGAAACAAGAACCTAATAACCAAACAAGCAACAAACAATTACTAAAACAGATAAACCAGAAACAAACAAACCAGAAACTCAAACTACCAAGAAACCAACCAATCTCAACTTCTAAGACTGCCCAAATCCTATCCTCCTTTGACCTAGACATAACTTAATTAAAACTAAGGCTAATCCTACACAACTCACACACAAGAGTATCTAAATGCCAAGCAGAGCAGACTGGGACAGACCAGAGCAGGCTTCCGTACCAATCAATGTTGGCAGGTCAAGATGTTAGCTTGTCCGTTTGCACCCACTCTCACTGAAACACAGGTCTCTTAAAGGAGAAGGTAACTTACAGTGGTTATGAAGTCACAAGCAGTGGAAGAGTGAATAATTAACTCTAGATTCACTTAGTCTAGAGTTATTGCCACCAAGAAACAACCCAATCAAACCACAGATCGTCCAGAAATAGAAACCCCGAATATCCAATTAGGGTTTCAGCGAAAACCCACCAAGATTGCAATTAATTGTCAGAAACCAAATTAATTACAACCAAACACCTTCGAATCGAACAAAATCAAGAATCCCCAAAATCTAGGGTTTCAAGAAAAAACCCTAAATCTTCAATTGAGAACACCAATTTTCAATTAAACCCAAACCCAACAAGATTCAACAACTGGAATGTTGAATCCAATAAAACCTAATCAAGAATCACCAAGAATCAGTAAGAAGCAAAACCGATCAAAGCCTACAGCTTTGATACCATGTTAAAATGGTAACAAAACTACTAACACAATGAGTTATCACCCAACCAACTACCCCTTGGTGATTTGATCTTTATTATAACAATATACACATCAGACTTGTCCCCAACACGGATTTAAGCCAAGTACAATACAACAGAAATATAGCAGTCCCTCTATAAGGTGCTGCTTACAATCACTCACACACTAAACCAAACCTATACTAAACAATATCATAAACCAAACCACAATCAATATCAAGAAGATCTTGATGTAAACTACTTAACAAAACTACTACTAAACCCAGAAACCCTTAAGATGATGATCCACTTGAAGAGAGAAACAATGTGTGAAAACTGAGAGAGAACTTTGACCAAAATAGACTGAAAGAGGCAACCCTAGCTCGGATGAGAGCTTATATAGCCCATATTTACATATCAAACCCTACACAATGAAAACAACACAAACAATATTTATTTTGTAAGTCGCGTTGACCAAAAACCTGATTACTAGCACGGATTACTTCGATCTTGAAGTCGACACACACCAGCAGTATATAAATATCGACAGAAAAGAATGAGCAATGCACAAGGTAATTATCCCTAATCGTTTCCTTTGATTAGTAAAGAAAGAATGCGTACCAAATCCGTCCCCGCCTCACCTCCTTTTATAGAGATGAGGGAGAGGGTAAACTGACTCTAACAAGAGTCCTAAGTCGGCTATTGCAATGACACGGGTTGGGCTTGGGACACAAGCCAACCTACCCGACTCCTACTTGACTAATAATAAGTTTAAGCTTAACACTCTAACCCCTAGACTTAGTTATAAGCTAATATGAAGACTAATTACATAACAATTTCCACCTTAGGCTTCATATTAGCCTATACCGACTTTCAACAACTCCAAGCAATGTTGTAACTTCCGTCCAGGTACCACCTTTGTCAAGGCATCCGCAGCATTGTGTTCAACACCCACCTTCAGAACTTCAACCGTCTTTGCTTCCAAGACCTCTCTGATAAAGTGGTAACGCACATTGATGTGCTTAGTCCTTTCATGAAAAACATGATTCCGCGATAAGTGAATCGCGCCCTGATTATCGCAATTAACTGCCACAGTGTTAAGCTCCACGCGCAACTCTTCCAAGAGTCCCCTTAGCCAAATAGCTTCCTTCACAGCCTCCGTAAGGGCCATATACTCCGCCTCTGTAGTTGAAAGAGCCACCACGTGTTGTAGCGTTGCCTTCCAGCTTACAACACATCCTTGTACTAAAAACGCGTAAACTGTGATTGACCTACCTTTATCTGGATCCTTTGCGTAGTCTGAATCAACAAAATCTGTTACGTCCACATGGTTGTCACGATTTGTTCCATACACCAAACCCACGTTTGCAGTACCCCACAAATATTTCAAAATCCACTTCACAGCTTCCCAATGCTTTTTACCTGGATTCGCCAAATATCTGCTAACTACACTTACCGCATACGCTATGTCTGGCCTCATGCACACCATCAAGTACATTAAGCTCCCAACCGCATTTGCATATGGCACCCTACTCATCCTTTCAACATCACAATCCTTAACCGGACAATCCTTCAACGACAGCTTGAAGTGCCCACCCAATGGTATCTTAACCGATTTCCCATTGTCTATTCTATAATTATTTTAAATCTTAGAAACGTACCCGGATTGTGACACCCTCAGAATCTTGCGACTCCGATCCCTAATGATCTCCATACCAATAATCTTCTTTGCTTCCCCGAGCTCTTTCATGTCAAACTCCTTTTTAAGCAAAGACTTGATAGACCCAATCTCACCCTTGCTTTTACAAGCAATCAGCATATCGTCTACATATAACAGTAGATAGATATAATCACCTGGTGCATAACTCCTGTAATATACGCAGCTGTCGTAACTACTACGCTTGAACCCGTTGCTCAGCATGTACTCATCAAACCTCTTATACCATTGCCTAGGTGACTGCTTCAAACCATAAAGGGATTTCTTTAACAAACATACCTTGTTACCTTGTTCATAACCCGGTGGCTGCCTCATGTAGATCACTTCTTCAAGATTCCCATGTAAAAATGCCGTCTTTACATCAAGCTGCTCTAGCTCATAATCTCTACACGCAGTCAATGCAAGTATAACCCGAATAGATGTGTGTCGAACTACCGGCGAAAATACTTCATTATAGTCAATACCTGCCCTTTGAGTGAATCCACGAGCCACCAACCTCGCCTTGTGCCTAGGCTTTTGAACACCTTCAATCCCTTCCTTTATTTTGAACAGCCATTTGCAGCTCACCAGCTTTTGCCTAGCTGGATGATCCACTAACTCATAGGTCTCATTCTTCTTCAGAGAATCCACCTCTTCATCCATAGCAGCTTTCCACTTAGATCTATCTTTACAAGTAACTGCCTCCTGGTATGTCAATGGTTCATGAGTATCTTCTTCCTCTGCTGCAGCAAACGCGTAAGCAACCATATTACTTTCATCTTGAAACCTCAAAGGTTTCGTTCTTGTCCTTGGCTCTCTATCCCGAACCAACTGATAATCTGTGAGATCCGGTGTTTGATCATGATCCTGATCTCCTGCATCTTCATCATCGCCATCTTCCTGACCATTAATCAGATCTTCCTCAAGCGAATGATTATTTAACCTCTGCAATTCCACCTCAACCTGTAATTCCTCAACAGACTTATCAGTACCTACACCAAAATCCTTCAACGTGTCTTTGTACATGACACTTTCATTGAAGACCACGTTCCTGCTAGTGACTATTTTAGTTGATTCATTATCAAGCCTATATAGCCTGTACCCCTTCACACCTTCAGGATACCCCAAAAGAATGCATTTTACCGCTCTCGGCTCGAGCTTACCTTGTTTAACGTGTGAATATGCGACACAGCCGAAAATCCTCAACATCCCATAATCACTTGGATGTCCCGACCACATCTCCATAGGTGTCTTTTTCTCAATCGCTGCCGATGGTGACCTATTTATAAGATATGCGGTCGTACATGTCGCTTCCCCCCAAAAAGTCTTGGGCAATCCAGACTGAATTAATAAACAGCGTACCTTATCCATGAGAGTTCTATTCATCCGTTCTGCTAATCCATTCTGCTGCGGCGTCCCGTCAACTGTCAAATGTCTAGCAATCCCACTCTCACTACATAGCTGGTCAAACTCCCGATTACAGAACTCAAGACCATTATCTGTCCTTAGCTTCTTAACCGTCCTCCCAGTCTGATTCTCTACTAATTGCTTCCACTCTTTGAACTTTCCAATTGCTTCGTGTTTGAACCTGAGAATATAAACCCATACCCTCCTGGAATAATCATCGACAATAGATAAGAAATACCTCTTACCTCCCAATGATTCCACCTGAGACGGACCCCATAAGTCTGAATGAACATAGTCTATCACTCCCTGAGTAGTGTGCCTTCCTACACCGAAACTGACTCGATGTGACTTTCCAAGAACACAATTCTCACAAAAATCGAGCTTACCTAGACTTTTCTTGCCAAACAGCTCCTGCTTTTCTAGCACCTGAAGTCCCGCCTCACTGATATGTCCCAGTCTTTTGTGCCAAACCTGTGCAAGACTGTCTTTTTCTTTAACACTAGCATTAAGCTCACCCGCCACTGCATGGCCATCCAAAGAGTATACGCAATTATCCCTTCGAGTTCCAGATAAAACAACCCTAAAACCATTAATCACCTTGATTTTGCCCGACTGCATTTTTACTGTATATCCCTCTTTTTCAAGAGTTCCCAGCGATATCAAGTTTCTTTTCAATTCAGGAATATACCTGACATTGTGTAACACAAAACTTGACCCATCTTTCAGTTGTAACCTGACCTTGCCAATACCTCTGATCTTGCACTCCCTGTTGTCACCCAACAGTACCCTGCCCCCATCGCATTCCAGAAAATCAAAAAATATGTCTGACCTGGGTGTCATGTGGTATGAACCTCCTGAATCCATAATCCAATCCAATAAGGCTTCTGCACTCATAACCATCATCACCTCAGAACCGTCATAAATCGAACCACTAGAGCTTGGCTGATCTTCTTTCTTGATGAAACCATTTGACTTCTTGCGATTATTCTTCGGACAGTTTCTCTTCAAGTGCTCCTCAAACTGGCAAATATAGCACTTGAGTCTTCCACCTCGAGACTTAGATCTTGACTTTCCCCTAGACTAATGCAAATTCCTGCGATCAGTTCTTCCCCTCACATATAACCCTTCACCATCATCCCCCTTCTCCTTAGATCTTTCTTTGATTTCCTTTGAATTCAGTGTGGCCATCACATCCTCTAAAGTCAAAGCTTCCCGTCCATAAAGCAAGGTATCCACAAAGTGTTCGTATGATACTGGTAAAGAAGTGAGTAATAATAAAGCAAGATCTTCATCCTCGAATTTTACCTCAATATTTGCTAAATTAAGAACGATTTTGTTGAACTCATCTATATGCTCGGAAATCGTACGTCCAGCCGGCATGTAGAATGTATACAACTTCTTCTTCAGGTACAACTTATTGGCCAAAGAGTTTGTCATGTACAAAGTCTCAAGCTTGGTCCAAACCCCTGCTGCAGTCGTCTCCCCGGTAACCTCTCTCAGAACTTTGTTACCTAAACACAAAATCATGGCACTGTGAGCTTTCTTGTTTAGCTCAGCTTTTGCTGTAGCATCCATATTCGCGGGTAAAACCTCCAAAGCTGCTTCACATCCATGTTGGATTAATAAAGCACGCATCTTGACTCTCCATAACCCGAAATCACCAGTTCCATCGAATTTTTCGATTTCAAACTTGGCTCCCGTCATTCTTTAATCCCTTTATTAATTTGCTAAACCTTGTGAAAAAACCTCACAATCACAAACCAATAAAGTCCCTTGTGCAAAGATAATACCCTTCACTTTATTTATTCCTTATTTAAAAATAATAATAAGATACCTATTATTATTCAATAATAATAATATTATACATTAACTTATAACCCGATGTATAAATATTATTATTAAACTAATTTGAAGTAAATGTTTGTTGACTTTTTAAACCTATCCAGTCTTCTTCTTCATTTACTAAACGCTGACAAAATAAAAGAAAACCAGATCCAAACAAAATCAACGGAAAAACCCTTGAACCTCTTCTCGTCGCAATACCTCGACAACAACAAACGAGCTTCAAGAACCTTTAACTGTCGTAACCCACTGCTGCAACCTTGTCAATCAAAATCCGAACAACAAGAACTCCTTTTCTGTTTTTGTCGATAAGCTGGTAGCCCAAGCAGATAGCTTCTGCTCCTTCCAGGAAAAACGAACACCAAAACAGAAAAAACCCTTCAAACGATCGATCCTAGTAAACCAGAGAACCCCGCAAACCGAGCTCTTGATACCACTTGTAAGTCGCGTTGACCAACAACCTGATTACTAGCATGGATTACTTCGATCTTGAAGTCGACACACACCAGCAGTATATAAATATCGACAGAAAAGAATGAGCAATGCACAAGGTAATTATCCCTAATCGTTTCCTTTGATTAGTAAAGAAAGAATGCGTACCAAATCCGTCCCCCCCCCCCCCCCTCACCTCCTTTTATAGAGATGAGGGAGAGGGTAAACCGACTCTAACAAGAGTCCTAAGTCGGCTATTGCAATGACACGGGTTGGGCTTGGGACACAAGCCAACCTACCCGACTCCTACTTGACTAATAATAAGTTTAAGCTTAACACTCTAACCCCTAGACTTAGTTATAAGCTAATATGAAGACTAATTACATAACATATTTCAATACAGACTCCTCATTATTATTGCATGCTATTTGTTATAAGATTTAAATATACTGCTTTCGTCACAAAATTATTATCCCCTAACAAAAAACACACAAATTAAAAAACATGTATTTATTACTATTTTGATTTTTGTAAAAGCCACCAACAATTTACTCTTTGACTATTAATTGGTGATTTCTTTTAACATTATAAATAATAACTTTGATTAGGGATAGTAAGGTAAACTTGAATTATTTCAACTTCTATATTTAGGCATTATTTTGAAACATACTAAAAACGAAAGGTGAACTATAATATTGAGATGGAGGGAGTAGTATTTTCTAGCCCTTTACTGAAACTACATGAAATTTAATGTTCTAAAATCTAGCATATCGATCGAGTTAAAGTTTTCAGATACTTTTGACATTTTTCTAAGAAGTAGGCTCATGTCGGTGTGCCATTTGATTTTGGTTGTCTTTATAGAGGAAGTCAATCACTCAATCCCCGGATTCACAAATTAAATGTGCAATTAATATCTTTATACTTAGATCCGGTTTCAATGGTATTATTTTGTTGTTCCATTACGTTTGCTCTCGCACATGACCCAGATGCGCACTTTAAATTAAATGCTATCTTTTATGTACCAAGTGTGCAAGCAACGTTCACCCCAATACACGCTAACATGACAATACGACCTAAATTTTTAGCAAAATCAAATATAAATATAAGGTTTTTTCATTACCAATCTCGTAATGTTTGACCTGTTATATTTACTGTACGTGTATTCGAGGACCAACTTTGTAGATATTCTTGTGTTGAAACTTGAAACTATTTGATGTGTTAAGACTTACGAGCTTTGTTTTGTTTAGGAAAATTGAAATCGAATTCAATGCAAGATGCTGGAGCTACTATATAGTTATACATTAAAAATAAATAAAGTATATTGTGACTCTCGGTTTCATTTAATGTCAATGTCTAACATGGGGATGCATGTGATGAGATCTCACTTTGCTCATCCACATTCACATACTCACCACTATATATTAGTCCCTCAAACTCCAACTCTTCACAATCATCTTACAACTAACTAACAATGTCGAAGTTCTTAGTCCTCATTGCTCTATGCCTCCTTCCAGCACTTTCCATCGCTGCGCCAGGTGCAGGCAACCCCTTCCGCCTTAAGGGTCGTGTCTACTGTGATAATTGCCGTGCTGGATTCGAAACCTCAGTCACCAAGTACTTAGCTGGTATATATCTTCATACTTTAATCTCTTTTATGGGGTTTCATTTTTGTTAAATTTTGAATATTATATAGTACGTTTAATGAAAATGTTTTCATATATGCAGGTGCTAAAGTTAGAGTAGAATGTGTAGACAGGAACTCATTAAACCTAAGGTACACACTAGATGCAGTGACCGACTCGACTGGATCCTACCAGATGGAAGTTCCAACAGATCATGGTGATCAGAAATGTGAGTGCACCCTTGTGAGCAGCCCAGACCCTGAGTGTGCTGAGCCTAACCGTGGTCGTGACCGTGCCACAGTCATCCTTACTCGCAACAATGGCATGCCATACGATTTCCGTTTTGCTAACGCTATGGGTTTCTTGAAGAAAACACCATTGCCTGGTTGCACCGAGCTCATTAAATCTTACTTTGCTGAGGACGCTTAATTTCTTCTCGATCGATCTTATAGTCATTGGTTTTTAACTATCAAAGTAAAATGTCTCATTTGCTCAAGAATAATTATTACAAAGTTTAGTGTATACTGTAATGTGTCTTATTGACCATAATGGTAGAATCATAGCGTTCTTAATTAATACATATTGTTTTTTATACAATGTTTGTATTCTACATGTTCGAAAAGGAAAATGCTAAAAAAGCGACATCAATTAGGTACTTCATACGAGAACTGTGTAAGCAAAAGAACAATGATGTTACAATAAAAAGTTATCCATATCAGTTTTGATGTGGTTTGTTTGTTTGTACCCGAAAAATGTACATGTCGTGAGTTCACATTTGCTACTTAGGTGTTCGTTTAAGCTTATTTTCGATCCCGGCTAATTAGGAGCTAACTGATTTTCTATAAAACTACTCCCTCCGTCCCAAATTAAATGTTCAAAGTGGACATTAATTTTGGGACAACCAAAAAAAGCAAAGTGAATATATATTTTGAGACAAAGAGAGTAATAATTAAGCTCAAATTTTAGGCCTTGTGATCTTGTTTAATGTTATTCACACTTGCTATTTCCACAATACATCTAATATATTATAGAGGCTGTTAAGCTGAATGTTGATATGTTTACTGCTATTGTGGTTGAATTCTTCTATGATCAATATCCCATGAAGATGTGCAAAGTCTTGGAGCAAGACTACATGATGCTATATATCTATGAGATCAAGCCAACTTAACATCCATTCAATCAAAGTTGTTTCATGTTGTGGTTCAAACTACACTATGGCTGATTTGGTGGTTTCACAATCGGTGGATCTTCGCTCTCCAAAGAAACCAAATCAGCCATAGTGTAGTTTGAAAACGAGTGGTTTAGTTTGGATCTCCACTAAGTCCAAATAAGCTAATTTAAACTGAACTGAGTGGTTTAATAATCCGTCTCAAGTGTAATTCTTTATTTCCCTCCCAAGCATCTTGGTAAGGTGTTTTAATACAAAAGCCGTTCCAATAAAAGTATAAAACTTCTGCAACAGGAAAGGCAAGAAGGGGACCGGGAAAGTTTTAGATTATTATTACAGGTTCGTTTTCCAAATTTTCAATATTAAAATTGGTAGTTTTCTGTTGGGAATCAAACAAATATATATGCTTTTAGAACAGATCAAAAAATAGATTATTAAAAATGAAACTCTAGAGAGTAGAGATGCATGGGAAATGGAATGCAAATCTTTGAAAACAATTTTATTAGGGTTGCATTACTATTTAAATCAGTTGTACCTTTTAGAAAAAGTTTTTCTATTATTGAGGGAAGTAGTTGCATGGAGTGTATGATTGTCTTTGTCTGATTCTATTCTATTACGTCTTCGTAGATTGATAGTATATAGTTACAGAAAAAGCCATACAAATACAATAAAAGCCAAATCGCAGAAAGGTATTTGATTATTAAATCATCAAAGCATTTGAGACCCAGTGGACTCTTATTAGTAAAGCAGTGAGTATTTGGGCTTAAACCGAACTAGTCTTAGCTTGAATTAAACCCAAATGTTATCATGAGACCAGACACCAATACTTTTTCTTTATTTAAAATAAAAATTTATAAGAAATCTAAGAAAATTGATTATAAATTAAATAGGTAGTTTCTTTCCTTGTTATCTCCTAATCTCAACATGGAGTTTAGCTAATTGCAAAGTAGTTTCGTACTAATACCTGCTATTTTACGGAGGCATTTGTTAGCGGCGATTAAAATAACTAGGTGTAAAAAACAAATTATAACTTGATATTAACCAAAATATAGTTGATGGGATTTGGTATGATACTTATGAGATCCATGATATCAATGAGATTGAAGAAATTATTAAATGCATTTTGAATAATATCAAGATTTTTAGCAAACTTTACATTTAGGGAGGAAAGTCAATGGGGTTCCTGCAAAACCCTGCCTGCCTTTGCATATATATTCTCTTAAAATGCAAAATCACACACACACACACACACACACACACACACACATATATATATATATATATATATATATATATATATATATATATATATATATATATATATATATATAGTGTATCTTTATTTTCAGAACCCTATTAAGTGCGGGAACTGCGAGAACTCCAATTTTGCATTAGAAAACATGCATGTTCATATAAAACACGTATGTTTTCTTACATACACCTTAATACACATACATGCATAACATACATGTTCATATAAAAACCTGTTAAGTGCAATAGATCAATGCAAAATGGTTTTATTTTTAGAACCCTGTTAAGTGCGAGAACTCCAATTATGCGTTAGAAAACATGCATGTTCATATAAAACATGTATGTTTTCTTATATATACCTTAATACGCAGGCATGTGTATTAAGGTATATGTAAGAAAACATACATGTTTTATATGAATATGCATGTTTTCTAATGCAAAATTGGAGTTCTCGCAGTTACCGCACTTAACAGGGTTCTGAAAATAATGCCCATATATATATATATATATATATATATATATATATATATATATATATATATATATATATATATATATATATATATATACTATCTATAATGGAAAAATTGTCAAACTTGAAAAGTTGAGTATTGAAAGTCAAATGTGAGAGAAAATTAATTTAATTAATACTCTAATTAAAACACTCCATTACTTAAAAGTACAATAATTTATTCGCATTGTACAACCAATTAAAAGTATATCTATCAAATTAAATACAACCAATTAAAACACAAACCGGGACCCGGTAATTTGACCCGTTTTCGACCCAACCTAGCAAGTTGTCCCGATTTAAATCGACCCATTTTTCGACCGGAGCGATTCAACCGGTTGAACTACCCGGGTCGAACCGGGTTTCAAAACATTATCCATTACTTAAAAGTACAATGATTTATTCACATTGTAAAACCAATTAAAAACATATCTACCAAATTAAATACAACCAATTAAAACACAAACCGGGTTGACCCGGGATGCTTCAAACCCGGCGGATTAACCCGGTTTAATTTGACCCGTTTTTGTCCCAACCTAGCAAGTTGACCCGGTTTAAATCGACCCATTTTTCGACCGGAACGGTTCAACCGGTTGAACCACCCGGGTCGAACCGGGTTTCAAAACATTATCCTTTACTTAAAAGTATAATGATTTATTCACATTGTACAACTAATTAAAAACATATTTATCAAATTAAATACAACCAATTAAAACACAAACCGGGTTGACCCGGGACGCTTCAAACCCGGCGGATTGACCCGGTTTAATTTGACCCGTTTTCGACCCAATCTAGCAAGTTGACCCGGTTTAAATCGACCTATTTTTCGACCGGAACGGTTCAACCGGTTGAACCAGCTGGGTCGAACCGGGTTTCAAAACATTATTTTTCGTTTATAACTTATAAACATTTTTTTATCAATAAACTATTTGTCACTATAAAAATCCCGTTGCTATGCACGGGTATTCGTCTAGTATATATATATATATATATATATATATATATATATATATATATATATATATATATATATATATATATATATACACATATTACTTTACCAGGGTGCAGGATTACTCCCCTTTACCCAAAATATATATATATATACACACACTTCAAATATGTACAAATTAAAATCCTTATACCTTATACATCGAAAACTTACAAAGATTCTCAAAATTCTATGTTATTACTTAATTATTCAACGGATACGTTATATAATTTTCCATCTCTTAAATCTTACAAAAATAATAGTTTGCAAATAATTATTATTATTTAACTGAATATAATAATGGTCGTAACTTATATTTAATATTCACATGATAACTTTTTATATTAAGGCTATGTTTGGCACACAAGATTGTTGAGAGATTGTGCTTATTTTTTTTTTAAAATAAGCTACTTAAAAAATAATCTTTGTTTGGCAGACATAACTTATAAGAGATTCTAAAAAAAATAATCTTCCATAATCTCTTAAAACTAAAGGTTAATTCATGTAGCTTGTAAAAATAATCTCTTTTTATAATCTCCAGCACCAGCATCAGCACCAGCACCAGCAGCAGTTCCAGCAATAGTTACTTTCGCCAAACATAGCCTAAGTAGGCTCATGTGATGTGCCATTAGATTTTAGGAAGTCTTCAAACATCATTCCCCAGGTGTACATTGACAAAGAGGGATTCTTCAACCTAATTGTCATAAATTCTTCTATTTTTAATTTAATACTCCTAGTCCACATTTTTTTTGACACGTACCAATTTAATTGTCCATTACTAAATATAAATAAGAAAGTTTGATCGAGTTTACTATATTATCTTTGCTTGAAATTATTATTACAAACTTTAAAGAAGACATTAATTAATTACGTAAGGGTAAAATTGTTATTCTGACAAAAGTAAGAGAGAAATCAGTAATAATTATGTTTTTTCTTAAACTGTGTGTTTTTTGTCGGGAGTCAATAATTTTAGGACGGAGGGAGTATATGAATTCAAAATATAACTAGACGAATAACCATGCAAAGTGACGATATATAATGGCAAATAATTATATTTGCGAATTTGTGGTTTTGAAGCAGGGCCGTCCCATGAATTTATGAAATTTTTGAGGGCCCGGGATGAAAATAAATAATGAAGTATTTCGATAAGGAATGCTATACATAAAGTGTCACAATTTATAAGATATAATGCAATTAGTTATCTAAACGTTTTGACATATTACTTATTTAAGATACTTTCTTATCTAAATACGTTTTTCTTTGTGAAAAATATGCGTACACATGCATATAACTATTAACGTACAAATTTTGAGAAATTTTGGAGCCCTGTGCGGTCGCTCACATTGCACACCCTCAAAGCCGACCCTGTTTTGAAGTGACCTATGATGCAACACTTACGGGGTTCAATTTGTAGTCATTGCAAGAAAAATAAGTATGTAGGTTAGAAACAAAAAACGATAAAAGTTTGAGAATGAAACAATATTTAAACTATTAATTTAATGATAGATATAGTTACCAATTTTAATTAAGAGTACATAAGGTATAACATATTACTCATTTTTAAAATTTTAAGTTTCAAGAAAATTATTCATGCATTATATATATGGTATACATAGGGTAAATTACAAATTTTATTCCTAAGGTTTGTCATTTTTGCAATCTCAGCCACTCCCAAACTTAATTACAAAAAATGTTATTACTGTTCACGTTTTGTTACAAATAACGCCATTATCATTAACAATCTTTATTTTTTTCCGTTAGTGATGGTTAAAATCATGTGAAATGACTAATATCTCTCGTCTTGTTCCTCACTTTATTTTCTTTTGAATTTCCAATTAATTTTAACAATCATCAAGAACATCAAGAATAAACCTAGATTTTCAAGGATTATTGGATTATTATACAAACGACTAACAAAAGGTCATTCTAGTAAAAACCCTTATGCGTATTCTCTCTGGAGAAAACCCTAACAACCCTTAAACTCAATCGTTTCTTCTAAATTCCACCTAATCTCTTTGATTCCCTGCATACTACCGTGATTTAACACTTTTATCAATTGATTCTATTTGAATTTATGCTTGGTATCTTAAGGATTTAGTGAATTTTTGGAAATTGCATACTTTAGGGTTTTCATTCTAATCATTTTTTTACACCGACTAAAGGGTTCTGCTTGGATTCGAATTATTACTTCCACTCCTTAGTCGGTTCTGATCCTCTATTCTATCCATTGAATCGTTAACCATTATTGTTTGGATCATGGATGCTGGTTAGTTTTCTTGGGGCGTCACGATTTAAACCCTAAGCGATTAGGGTTTTTTCTGAATTGGCTTAGCTTGCTGCTGGTAACATTGGTTCTATTAAGTTTGATTTGTTTACTTGGTGTTGAGAGATGAATAAGGGTTTCTTGAGTCCTAAGAGTGTGAGTAAGGAATCGGTTGTTAAGAAGAATCTTCCTGATGTGACGAGTTCTTTTGATGAAAATATACGCGACATAGAACGAAAAATTGTCGAAGGTAAACTTGTGTTCGTGGATGATGATGGGGTTCCATTACCTCTGAATGACGGGACTCCTGTCGCTGTTACTGCTGCTAAAGGTGATGATAATGGTAATGCTATGGTGAATGAACCTCAAGTGGCGAAAGAGTCTACTAATGAACCTGTAGTTGCTCCTAATGTTGAACAGTTATTGTTAAGTGCGCGTAAGAATTTTGATGCTACTATGAATTAAGTTCAACATGAGATTGCTGCTAATACGGGTGGTTTGGATCAGACTTCTAATGCAAGTGGTACGGGAGTGAAGTCGGTCTATGCAACTTCTGGTCCTAGTACTCCCATGGATGCTACTAGTGGTAATGGAGTGAAGTCGGCCTCTTATGCGGGTGCTACCTCATACGAACCTCAGAAACACATGTCTAACTTTCGTAGGCTGGAATGTAGCACCTAGAAGGCTAATGTTGACCTTTCTGTCCTGATGAAAGTTGTGGAAGAGGTGAATCTCCGATTTGAGAATACTCTATATGGGTATTTCCTTGGTCAATGCCTTGCGTTTCCTGTTGTTGATTACTATGTACGTAATGCGTGGGCTAAGTTTGGCATACATAAGGTAATGATGAATGCAAAGGGGTTCTTTTTCTTTAAGTTCACTTCTAAGAAAAGTGTTGATGATGTTCTTGAAAATGGACCATGGTTGATTCGGAATGTGTCTATTATTCTTAAACCATGGACATTGAACACCAATTTACTTAAAGAGGATTTGACTAACATCCCGGTGTGGGTTAAATTCCATGATGTTCCCCTTGCTATGTTTTCTGATGATGGTCTTAGTCTCCTTGCTACATTGATTGGTACGCCCAAAAGATTAGATGCTTATACCAGCCAAACGTGCAAGGATTCTTGGGGCCGAAGTAGTTTTGCTAGATGCATGATTGATGTGAAGTCGGATGAGGTGCTTCGGGATAGCATCACTGTTGAGATACCTCTACTTGATGGTTCGGGTTCGACTATTGAGAAGATACGGGTTGAATACGAGTGGAAACCACCTCGTTGTGATAATTGTAAGATCTTTGGTCATACTCTTGTTGATTGTCCTAAATTTGTCTCACCTACTACTCAACCTACACCGAGTGTTAATGATGGCTTCCAAATGGTCAATAATAAGAAGAAGAGTAATATGGGTGGTCAATCTGGTCCTAATAAAGGAGGTTTCACAAAGCCCTAGTGTGGGAAAGAAGGTACAATATAGATCCGAAGCGCCTCCTTCTGAACCCAATAAAGTGGATGTCAACAGGAAGAAGAATGCCGATGTGCCTAGTACTAGTGGAACGAAGATTGTTACATCTAATCAGTTTGATGCACTTATGATGGCTGATACTAATGAGTATGGTATTCCTACAAAGGAAGTTACTTTGGATGTGTCGTCTGGAAGAACTGAGGAAGCTAAACAGGATGAGTCTGTTAAGACTGCTACTACAACACAAGAATCTCTTGTGCGTGATCTGAATGATAAGGAAAAGGTTGGGACTTCTAAGCCTAGTTCATTTTCTTCTCCATCTACTTCTTCTTCTAAGAGGATTAACCCATTTTCTAAAGTGGGAGATGTCGTTGTGTCTGAAAGTGATGATGAGGAGGTTGTTAACACGTTTGATGAGTCCGCTAATCTATTTGGTGGGGGTCATGAGCGTGAATATGACTATGATGGATATGATTACGATGACTATGCGCAGCATGTTTATGATCTTTCGGGGAATTTGGATGCTTTTAATGCCATGTACGGCACTAAGCTTCAAGGTCTGAGGAAGTAATTTATTTTGTCATTGTCTTTTGTTATCATTTGTGTAGTGGTTTATTCTCCTTTTGGAAAATAGGTAGTATCTTGTTGTGTAAGCTGTCGCCTATATAACGGGCTGAGATATGGGACTCATTCATATCCTTTGTACTTAAATGTTTTTTGGAGTAATATATTTACCGGGTTGCCTTTCTAAAATAAATATATATATTTACCGGGTCTTTTGACCTTTTACCCAAAAAAAAAAAAAAAAAAAAAAAAAAAAAAACAGATTTTCAAAATTTTGACACCAAAAACTCGCTGAAAAAAAATTGATAAAGAATCATAGGTGGTATATTTTTGTTTGAGCAGTAATAATAGGTGCTCAAACAAAATATATCACCTTTGATTTTTTATCCTTTTTTTTCAGTGAGTTTTTTGTGTCAAATTAAAATTATGGAAAATATAATGTTCTTGATAATTGTTAATATTAATTGAAAATTCAAAAGAAAATCAAAGTGGGAAAGAAACAAGGGTATATTAGTCATTTTGCAAGCCTTTGACCATCACTAAAGGAAAAAATAACGAGTGCTAGTGATAATGACGTGATTTGTAGCAAAACGCGAATTAATGACATTTTTTGTAATTTAAGATTTTTTCGGGTAAAGAGGTTCCCCAGTAAATGAAAAAAACACAAACCTTATGGACAAAATTTGTAATTTACCCAAATATATAAAGTTGAAAATAAGGAGAATTAAATAAAACTCAATTGAGAGAGCTTTAGTCTAGCTATCCTTTGACATCAATCAAAAAGGTTTCAAGTATACAAATTTAACAGTATATTAAAATCTAGAGCTATTCATTTTTATAAGCAGGGGCATTCTTTATTCAGTGAATAGTGTGATAAACTAATAAAAGTACATAACAGAAGTTGATAACTTGAAATAACTCCACCGTGAAAGACACCAGCAAAAGAAACACCAATTAACTTTAAATCAACACTCCATGATCTAAGAATATAAACAGATTGTTAATGATACATAGTAAGTTAGAAACGCGTGATTAGCTCTTTCTTTTAACGATTAGCTCTTCTTTGTAAAACCATCTCCAATGAAAGGTTAACTGAATAAATGTTAACGAATTTTCAAGAAATTACTTGCAAAGGCTAAAATCCCATTGAAGTGAAAAACTCGATATATGATAGCCTTTAAATAAAGGTAGATCAACAATTTTAAGTATTTGGACATCCAACATCAGCCAAATTATAAGTCTATCATAAACTACAATAAATACGGAGTCCCCTTTAAGTAAAAAAGCTCGATGATAGCTTTTAAATTGGAGGTGATCAGAAATTTAAAGTATTTAATACGGAGTACCATTGAAGACGACATGTAAAGATAGGACGTTTAAGTTAGTGAAATGATGTCATCACTATTAGCTGATAGATTAGATCGAGGCTCGAGCCCGTTTGTGGGCTTAGGTTCATTAGGGTTTATGACTACAGTTTGTATGTAACTAGCTTTCTAAATATCATATCAATAATACTTATGAATTACGGGTAATTCTATAATTCAACAATGACAGAATAAAATCTTTACAGCTTACTAAATTTGCCAATTTTCTCTTAGGTTTATGCATGTTTGAGACTTTTTTGAATGGCGAAATTTAATAACAAACTTGCAAGAAGCTAGATTACATGAGGATATCACAAGATGATATTGGATTTGAAATCCAATTGGTGCAAGATGGATGTAAACATTTACTCATATTACCAAGCCACTAGAGTGATAAAGTTTTTATCTTGGCGTCGAAAGTGTCTTTCCTAGGAGATTTAATCAAACAACTCCGATTCCTTAAATTCCAGAGACCAAAAGAACGTGGTTTGAATGACCACATCAAATCACTGTTTAGACAACGAAGGATATGATTATTGGAGTTATTTGCAAAAAAGATTAGACTATCGATGTTTTCAGGGTAGTCATATCCCAGCTAGAGTCTCCACCGGCCAGTTTATCAGACTATCAGTGATGTGGTTTTCACTTATGGTGTCATTCTTTGCCAACGTTAATGGTTCCCAGTTATGTTATAGATTTATAGTTGGTAGCTTAATTATTTAGTGATGGGGACTCTAGCTAGTAAGCAAAAGTCCTTATATTTAATAAATTTGTACTGTGATGATTAATTAACAAAAGAAAAAAAAATATATAAAATAAATAAAAAAGAGCTACTATTGGGTTAGAAGCTAGAAGTACTTCAATTCATTGTTTGAGATTGCACATGATCAAATTGTTTTGAAGTAGAATACACTCTTCATAGTAACCAAGAAAATACAAGTAAATGTTGTTATCAAGATGAAGTCGATAGTGATGCAATGCCAACCTCGACACGCTCCCTTTTTTAATTCTTCTATATGCATTTCTTTGTCTAACACTTGCATCATTAGCTCATAACTACAGATAAACCATCGTCCATCTACTAATAGAATTAATGGTATATATCAGCAATTAGGGTTAGGTATAATTAACCTAGCTAGTTATATATGTTCACCTTTCATGAAATGCTAAACAAGAACTTTAAATTTAATAACAATTTGATTAGAAAGATGCCAAGTTCAAGTTGTAAGAAGCTTTTTCGAAAAATAATAAGTGTAAGTCATGATGCATTGATGCTTGGTTCCAGCTTTTTTTTTTTTTTTTTTTTTTTCTCCCTTGAAGCTGTTTTTTGTATAAACATAAAGAGATGTATAAAATCATAATGAACGAATATTCGTCTAAATTTCTTCTTGTGGTTAAAGCTAAGATTATTTTTTGGTAGGAAAAAGTGGGTGATATGCAATGTGCAATTAATTAGTAGGTTCATATTAAAGAAATGATCGAGTAAAAACAATTGAATATGGAGTATAATGAAGTAAGATGCCACCATTTGAAGCAACCATGACCTTGGACCAAATCAGTCACATCTCAAAGCTTCTGATATAGAGAAGACGTTAGAATAATACAAACATATCGAATTCGATGCATCAACATCATTAGAGTTTTCCAAAAGAGAAGAAACAAAGGTCTCAATGAAGACAAAACAGAAGATTGAGTAGATGGTGAAGGAACAACATTTTACAAGAATCTAAATTTATAAGAAAACAAATCCCGATAACATATTTAATGATTTCATAGTTTGGGTTGAAGAGTGCACGCTATATATGTACTTATGCAATGATATCTATTTTTCTAGTTAACAAATGTGTTAGAAAATATATTAATGTAGAAAATAAAAAAATCATATACTTTTCCATTGTACATCTCAAGGTTATAAGTTATCATACCGAAAAAATTTATTGAAATGTAAGTAAAAATTGAAAATGTTCACATGAATACACAGAAAATCAGGTTTAATGTATGTAAAATGACAAAGTCATACATAAACAGAATCTAAGTATGACACAAATGGATTAATCTCTGTCATAAATAAATATACTCAACATAATCCTAGTATTATTCGTTGTGAATCATATATGTAATTGAGACAAAAAGGCTCAAAAGTTATATCTATTAACCAAAATATGAGACGTTATCGTTGGTGATGGTGCTATAATCCGTTGTGGCAGATGGTGGGGTGTACATGGACGAAGAAGATGAAGCACGAGGCGGTGGTGGAGGAGGAGGTGGTGGTGGTGATAGCGTTGTTGATGGAGGCGGTGGCAGTGCTTGTGTTGTGACCGGCACAACACCGGTGGAAAATAAAGGTAAATGGTGAGTTGAAGGAATACTGTTATGATCACTTTGGGGTTCACTATACTTGTATCTTAAAATCGCAGCTCTTACTGCATTCAGTTCAGCTTGTAAGGATTGAACTTGATGTTGTAAAGCTGAAATCGCACCCATGCACCCATAGACTGGATCTCGTAGCCTTATATTTGCTTCGTAGACAAGACTATTTGCTGCATCGGCTCTTTGATTTTCGGGGTACTTCCTAAATTATCATCACCATATAAACCAAACATTAAACAACATAAATGTTAAATCTTTTTCATCAAGAAACTATTACAAGCTTATTAAGATACCATCATACTTAAAAAATACATTTAGCCATAAAAATATTACATCTTCATCAACTATTAGCTTCCTAAATTTTCATAAATTAAAAAAAAAAAAAAAAAAAAAAAAAAAAAAAGAAACTTAAACCATAGAAAGAATTGAATATATCTTTATAATCAAGAAACTTTTATTAGCTAGCTTCCTAATTATATGTCATCACAACTTAGAGAAAAAAATAAACATTTAGCCATACAGTTAGAGATTAGATCCTTATCATCAATAAAATGTTACTTGCTTGAAACCAACACATATGCAACAAAAACACGAATCAACCACTTCAACAATTGCTATATATAGAGCTTTTGTGGTAATGAAGTTGGTAATGAACATCTAAGCGAAATTAGGGTTTCAGAAAAATAGAAGCTTAATTATTCCGTACAAAGTAACATACCATCAGCAACTTAGAGACGTTACTAGCACCAAAAACTTTGTGAACAGAAGCAAACTTTTGAGGTTCGTGAGGAGAAAAATAAGGTGAAAAGGGGCATTCTTGAGCACATCTACGGCGTAAAAGTTTACACGCAGCACACGGTGTGATGGTGTTTAGGGTTCCAGGAAGCCCTAACATATGTCTCCTTCCCAATTGAAACGATGCATCTATGTCTCTCTTGATCTTCTTTCCTATCTCATCAAATCTCTCCCTACAAAAATAAATAAATAAATCATAAATACCATGAAAGAAATTAAGTGCACTTACGGTTCTTGCATCAACTTGTCATAGCCAAGAGATATATTGTCAAGTGTCCCAAACCTCATCATAAAAGTGTAACGTTTTTATTATGCGTAACAAAGGTAACGTAATTTCTTGCACCCTAGCTAGTCACATAAAAGAACAAGAAACTTGTGTATAAAGTGTAAATCTAGCTTTTATACATGTAAATAGAACCCACAACTTTCAACTCTAGCAAGATAGCTATGGTTCAAGATTCATATAAATAGCTTTTAGAGATAGATAGAGAGAGACCTTTCTCTGGACATTCAGGCATACTATCTTCAATGGAGCTAGAGAAGAAAGAGAGAGAGTAAGAAGAGATGAAGGCTAGATACAAATACTAGTCTTTGAAGGAGGGTGGGTTAAAAGGGGTGCTTAAAAGGCAAGAAAGCTAAGAAAATATATAAAATAGTGTGGCTGTAAAACTATATATAAAAGCTAAAAGTCCTAAATATATTTATATAGTAGTGCTAGCTGTTTATTAATGTACGAATGAAGTGATTCAGTCCCACGTAGTATAATGAATCTCTGAAAACATATCAAGGTTAATCAGTCGAGTTATCGAGGAGCATGCATCATAAATCTTTCTTTCATCAATAGCTACTCATCAAAAAACTGTTTGGTAGAAAGAGAAACAAACATACAAACAAATAAACAGCAAGTAAATAAGGTGACCAGATACTTTCATCACTATCAATATCTTGCCAGCTAGGTAGCTCTCTTTTTCTCACACAAAAACACAGATACACACGTGTGTGGATCGGAGCTTATAATTTGTTTAACTGTTTTTAAACAATATTATGACATAATTAGCTTAATTATCTTAATTAGCTTAATTGACATCTCCCTTTTCTTTTCTTTATTGTTTGCTTTCTTTGACTAAGAAGAATGACTGAATATGACATTAGTTCGCGTATAAAACTGTCTAACTTTGATAACGATATAGGTTATAACATTTTATTTTTATAATCACGATAATTATTGTTAGTGCAAATATGAACTTTTTAAATTAAACTGTCTTTTAGGTTTAGGTTTAATTGATAACAAACATGTAACTTGCAATATATAACGTAAAATGCGTAAGAAACTTGCAACCACAAATCGTCAAAACATATATTCTTAACCAACATTTCTCACCTTCGACATCTCGAGTCTTCTTGTGCTTCAACAAGATGTACGAATATGTTTGTTATGTTGCATTATAATTAAAACACCTAACAAACCATTGAGAATATTTAAAATGTATTTTGAAAGTCTTTACGTATTTACAATTTCATTATCTTCTAAAACCATATTTTACATTTCATACAAGGTATTGATATTAATTTATAAAGTAGCCTAATAATCAATTGGGTTAAGTATGGAATTAAGAAAGTGACGATGAACGCTAACGGTTTTTTTGTCTTCAAGTTCTCATCTCTTCAGGGTGTGAAATCTGTTCTACGGGATGGTCCATGGATGATTCGTGGAATTCCAATTTTTCTTAACAAATGGTCACCCAAGATAAGTCTTTTGAAAGAGGATTTGTCTTGTGTTCCAGTTTGGGTGAAATTCCTTTGTTTGCTTATACCGCGGATGGGCTGAGCTTGATTGCTTCTAAGATTGGTACTCCTATGCTTCTTGACTTGTATACTAATAAGATATGTTTGGAATCATGGGGGAGGAGTAGTTATGATAGAGCTTTGGTTGAAGTTATTGCGTCTAATGAGTTTCGTGATACTCTAGTGTTGGTTGTTCCTAAACTAAAAGGAATTGGATATACAAAAGATATTATCCGTATTGAATACGATTGGGAACCCCCTCGATGTAGTACATGTTTGTTATATGGTTACCTTCTTGATGAGTGTCCTAAAGCTACTTTAAAACGTGTAGTTAATGCGGTTGATAAAGATAAAGGTCCGGTTTCGGGAGCTACTAAGGAGGTGTCGAAAGATGGGTTTACTATTGTCAAGTGAAAGGGTCCACTTATAAGCGGGTTTTGGGGTTTCTAAGACCAAGAAAATGGAGTATTTTCCGGTTGCTCCTAAGAATACACAGGCTTTTCCTCCGAAAGACTATACTAAGGAGACGTCTACATCTAAACAACCAAATAAAGATGCTAAAGTAGTTAACACGTCTAATGTTTTTCATGCTCTTGGTGATTTGGATGAGGATCCTAATTTTCATGTAGAACCTAGTGCTAACATTTCTTCAAATAATGTAAATACTACTAGTATTGTTGATGGAGGACATGTTTGTAAAGATTCAGATTTTGGTAATGAAATTAGGAAGTAACTATTTATTCATTTGGTAGTTCTGTAGAAAACTAGAAGGGGGGGTTGAATAGTTTTACGTCTTTTTCGTTTTAATAAAAGTTTACTTTCAAATAATAAATGGTAGTTTGTAAAAACATTTGAAGCTAAAGTATAGAAGCAAATTAATTCACATATGTCACATAAATACTTCTTATTTAAAGTGTTAAATAGAAATTATAATTTCATATATCTCACTTAAATATAAGTTTGTATTTATATGTGTATATGTGTTTTAATGATTGTATATACTTTAATTTACTAATGTATAATTTATGTTTTGAATGGAACCTAGTTTGATCTTTATGTGAAATCAATATATGCACAACACACAAGCAATTATAACTATGAATGATATGCAAGTAAGTTATAAATCAAAGAGTGAGAGATGGAAAGATCAAACCGAGAGACAAATGATTTATAGTGGTTCGGCTACAAGGACACCTTCCTTGCCCTACTCCACTCCCCGAGTCACCTACTCGAGAGTTTTCTTCACTAGTTCAAAAACCTCCTTTATGGCGGAGAATACCTTACACACCAATTAGCACACCACAACGATATCACACCACAATCACAACTTCAACACAACTTCTTCACACCTAACTTCTACACACCAATCTTCTACACTTCAAATATCTTCACACCTTTCTACTTTGCTCCTAGCTTCTTCACACCTTAATACTTCTTAACTCTTTTTCTTCACGCCACTTGTTTCTTCGCACCTTCACTACTAAGTCCTATCCACTACTCCAAGATATATACTACTTCACAACTTCTAGGCTTCAACTTCTTTGTCTTCACAACTATCTCCACTTCAATATGCTATTACCTCTTATATCTTCTAACACAAATCCTATCCACCTCTACTTCTTCACTACTAATACTACTTCACACCTTCAATAGATCTAGATCTAATATCTAAATCTATCTAATCAATGTATACACAATGTTCACAAAGAAATAAATGCTATACAAGATGAACTAAACAAACAACTTAGATAGCAAGATGATACTAAGTTGTAATACTCCTAGTAGAAGTATTCTTCTCTTTGCACATGAGTGTTGAGGCTTGAATCA
The DNA here is from genome assembly GCA_030686995.1 of Artemisia argyi. Classification (NCBI taxonomy): domain Eukaryota; kingdom Viridiplantae; phylum Streptophyta; class Magnoliopsida; order Asterales; family Asteraceae; genus Artemisia; species Artemisia argyi. The sequence goes on from CM060706.1 coordinate 169,988,603, forward strand.
CTTTGAAACAAAGATCAAAGTATATAAGATCAAAGGATTTTTAGAAGATGGAGAAGGATGTTTAGATCAGAAAGTTTTAGTGCAAAAAGGTGAGGAAAAAATTCAGGTTTAAGGTGGTATTTATAGGCAACAGAATCTGACAGAGGAGCGTGGCCGGTCCCCTTAAACCATGGCCGGCCCCCTTAAAATTAAGGGGACCGCCCTTTATAATTAAGGGGGCCGCCCAGCTGAAACGGCCAGATTCTTTGTCTTTTAGTGGGGAAAGTTTATTTGGTGAAAAACTAACTGATTTTGGTTAAAAATTTGAATTCATATATTTAGTATGAATAAAACATTTTTCTTTATTACCAAAAGTGTTTTTCAAAAATATATAATATGTTTATATAATTAAGTAAACTTTGTAATACTTAATTAAACTTTCCTTTGATCTTATAATGCTTTAATCACTATGTTTATTCATACCTTAAGTGATTAGATGGTGAAAGTAATTATTAACTACTAAATACTTGTTTACGTCATTATCTTTGATTTAATGTGTTTTCGTTTTGTGATCATCAAAACATAGAAATATCGGAAGATATGAATAACGTTTTTAGTCGTTTATTTATATCAACAAGTTCAAGTACTACATCTCTCGTTGAAAAGATTAATAAGCTATAAAGTCAAATAATTGAGGGGAAGCTTGTGCTTCTGGGTGATGATGAGAAGCCGCTTCCTATGCATAAGGAGGCTACTATGGGACACGCGGGAAACAATGAAAGCATCCCTAGCACATCCAATGCTGCTCCTCCTGTTAGTTCAAATAGCACACCTGACATGGTTAATGATGGAAAAAAAGTATGTAATCCATTTTCTAAGGTTGGGAATTTGGTTATTTCTGATAGTGATAGTGATGATAATGAAGTTCTTGAAGACTACAATGAAACTACTGTTGTATGGCACTTAATGATGCTAAAAGTGGTAGTGGAGCGGGCATGAAGAGCTTATATGAGTAATGGAAGGATGACACCTGTGATCAAGACCCTTATGATGATACCTTTGATAACTATGGTTTGACTAGTGTCGAGATGAAGTATGCTAACGCATATGATATTAATCTTCGTTGTCAAATTATATAGGTGTTTGTTTTATTTTACACAAGTATGACTTGTTATTTCTTATGCTAGTTTAGGTCTTAACCACTGTATGCGTGTTTGGCTTGCCTTTTTACGCTGAGTTGTGGGACTTACTGACACTCGTTATACTTAATTATTTTTTTGGAGTAATAATGTTTTACTAGGAATAACCCTTTTACCCAAAAAAAATCAATGTTTTTATTGTTAATCACAATGTAAATGGCTTCTTTGAAAAAGGTACACCAATTCACAAGGATACAATGGCAAGTTTTAATCTTTTGTTTGGGAACTTATTAATGTTCACACCCCCAGTTGGTAGGTGTTCTGCCCTGGTTCTCGGCGGTGTGTTTTATGCTTATCTTTTATTTAACAAGAAAAACGGAAAATGTTTTTGTATTTTTTATATGATAGATATATATACAAAAGAAAAGGAAAAATATTTTTTTGGTTTTATATAATTTTGAAAACGATAACTTCTTGACGAAGGTTCTACAAGTCACTAATCGTTAAAATCATAACGATATTGTCGCAACACAACCTCCCCGGCAACGGCGCCATTTTGATAGTGCGTTTTTGAGTGCGTATCAAAATATACAAGGTAGCCGTGAGTGGAATTCACTAATCAACCTTTAGGAAAAGGGAGACTTGCGAAAACTCGTGAATACAATATATATATGTGATACCGGGTAAGTGATTACCCGAGTCGTGTCCCAACGAGATGTGAATGGGCAATATCGTGTTAGATCTGGAGATTAAAATGCTTGTAAGGATGTTGAGAGATTATTTGGAATTGTTGAATTACACTAAACTGCAAATAACGTACGAAAAATAAAATTAACGCAACTAAAACATGAATTCGAACAAGGAATGAAAATTTAAACTTAAAATCTACCTAAAAATCTACAGGAATGTTAATAGGAAGCTAGGGAAAACCTAAAACGTAATCTAATTTAAAAATGCGAAATTTAATTTAAATAAAACGTGAACGCGCAAAATAAAAAGTGAATAGAGAGCTACGCTAATCCTACGGGTGTGAAAATCATTTTTTTACGATTCTACTGATGAAAGAAAATTTTTGGAAAAAGAAAATTATTTTTTTGGTTTTTATATTTTTTATTATGAATTTAAAACTAAATTTAACTAAATAAATTATGAAAAATACTAAACACTAAGGGAAAATTCTGAATTTTTTTGTAAAAGTCTAATATGCTAATAGGAGGCAGGGAAAAAAAATACTAAAATGAAATAAGCAGTGTTAAATAAGTAGAAATAAGCTAATGCAAGAAGCTGAAAATAAATAAGTAAAAGGAACCTCTACTATAAGTATTACAGAAAAACAAATAATAACAAGAAAATTACTAGAGTACAGGTGGTAAGGGGTGGTGTTGCTTGTGTCTGTTTGAGCATGAGGTCAGGGGTTCGACCCCTGACTTTTACCTTTTTGCAAATCATTTATTTTGTCAATCTTTCTTTTTGCAATCCTTTAAGCACTTGAAAATAACCAACTTTTATAAAAACAAAATTCAAGAAAATTGAAAATTGGCTCAGAAAACTTGCTTGCGCTTAACAGTTAACACAACTAGACTTTAAAAGGATTTAAGGCAATATACAAAGTATCCTAAAGAGCTATAAGCTACAAGCTAAGGTGCAATAAGCTAGGACTAAGTTGAAACTAACCTAAGTAAACTTAATCAATCAATCTCAGTAACTAACTAAGGTTCGGAAGCTAGATTAACTGAAGGTCAAGGATGCAACAAACTTAATCTAAACAGTCCTAAAATGGTATAAAAGCTATTCATGAGTTGATTAAAAGCTAAAGCTGGGTTACAAAACTAAAATCCAAAGAAGCTAATATTGTGAACTACTGAATGGAGCAAAGTGAAACCAAATAGAACTTATAAAGGGCTTATTAAAGCTACTGATATGAGGTATAAATGGACAGGTGTTAAGCTGAACAAGACTAGAAAAGGAACCACCTGATGTGAAAATGGTGAAATTGCAAGCCCAAAATCAACAAGTAAACTGAGATCAAAACACAATATAAGCTAAAACAAGTAAAAATTATACTACCAACTACTAGCCAACTTAAAATCAAACACCATATCCTACTTTAACCCACTCAAATTTGAAATCAAAAGGGATCTAATGGGACAGTAGCTGCTGAAACAGGTTCAAAATGGGTAGAAATGGGTGAAAACTGAGTTGGACTAAACATGCTATTGAACCAGGATTAAATACTTGTTATATCAAACCAAATTGAGCCAACAAAATCAACTAAACACTCTTAAATCTATCGACTCACATACGAGCTGTTTAAACCAATTTCAAACCATAGAATTTTGGAAATCAAGAGTTAATCTGCAAAACTCATAGGAGATGCCAAAAACAACTTTTAAACTACTAACTAACCTAGTCTAAGGCTGATTAAAATTTGAAATTTGAAATGAAAAGCAAATTTTGACTGAAAAACAAACTTAAGCCAAACACCCCTTAAGACTTAGAATCTGAATAAGCATAAGGTAATCATAAACAAGCATTCTAATATGTCAATAAACAAATGGCAGTAAGCTTTTAAAATAGAAATTCAACTTGCATTAATCTTAAAAAAAACTGAGTACAAGGAGGTTACAATGAGCTTTTTTAAAAACTGGAACTAAAGAAAATTAAAGACTTAAACTAAAAACCTACTTTACTAATTTTCGACTAAAACTACCTACTGCCTTTGGAGGCTTACAAAGCTTCTATTTATGCAATATCTTCTAGGGTTTCCTGATTTCTTGTGTTTTCTTGTGCACAAATCACAGCCCTTGGATTGACTTGGCATCATCTCAACCTTCAATTGCAATTGGCGCCCAATTTGTTGTTGTGGATTCGTGACCTGGACATGGCATCTTGTGACTACTTCTTGGGGAATGCTTTTGATGGGGATGGAGTGGTATCACGTGAAGGTTTGGAGGAGGGGGGTTTGGCGTGTAATGGATAGTAGGGAGTTGGGTGTTTGTTTGGCGGTTAATAGCAGGTAGAAGGGGGCGTAGGGTTTGTGTTTGAAGGAGTTGTTGATACGTTTTATTATAAAACGTGTAAAAGGGTTTGGGTATTGGGCTTGGTAGGTTGGGCCAGGAAAGTGGTGTAAAAAGGGTGGGTATTTAGTGTCGGATTGTGTTTGTTTGGGTTAATAGTACATTAGGTCCGTTTGGTTAAAGTAGAAATTATCACAAGGACTTAAAAAATGCAAATTCTGATAACTCAAGGGCCTGGTTTGTAATTTATCCAAAGTTGCTACAAGGACCAATATTCTCATATTATAATTTCCACAAGGACCTTTGATGTGATTTTCCATTTTAAAACACCTAGGGACTATTTCTGCCAAAAGTGATCTTCAGGGACCAAAATGTAAACTTTTGAAACTTTTTACCCAAGAATCATTTTTGATAATCTTTGACTTTTAAAGGACTTGGGTTGTCATTTCTTTCAAAATTATTTTACCAGGGACCAATTTTGTCAATTTATGAAAGTTTAGGGACTGATTTTGACAACTATTCATATTTTGCTCGTTTTTCGTCTGTTTTCAATCCTTTGTACCTGAAACACATAAAAACACACTCCAATGATATTTGTGATGTTATTTGACCATTTTGAAGTGTTTTTAATTGTTTTGACTTGAAAATTGGACGAAAAGATATGTGCAAAAAGACACATATCAATCGTACATAATACATCAAAATTCTTGCATCATTTTATAAACTTTTGCATACTTTTATAAACATTTTATCAAGCTTATTTAACTTTATTTTAAATAAATTATTTTATAAAATTCATTTTGACCACTAGCTAGAATCTTCTCTTTGAGAAGTAATTCAAATCTTATCTTTCATTGAAAGATGGATTAACTAATTTTGTAATAATACCTAATAAATAAATAAATAAAATATGTTTTAACATTAAAACATTCATCGACCATTTTTGACATTTGATTGTTTAACAATTTAAGAAAGCATTAAACATGTTTTGCATTAGCTTTCCCTTGAACAATCTAGAATGAAAACATGGCAAACAAAAGTTAAAACACATTTCAAAACGTATATATCTTTTGGTGAATAGGAGGACCTAATGATCATGTGCAGGATCCGTGAGACCACTGAATGATTTTCTCTTGTCTATTTAAACAAGCAATTTAGCCACCATTCAAACTAAGCTTTTGTAATGTAATATTAGGCATTCTCAAGTCTTCAAAACCTTCATTAACCTTTGATCATAATGCTTCTAACATTCATTTGTTGAAAGCATATTAGCATCTGAAGATCCACCAAAAGCGTAATAGCTCTTGTCATCACCCATTAAAAGCATACTAGCAAGTGAAGATCTACCATAACAATAATAGAACTCTTGTCATCTTCATCAATTAAAAGCTTTTTATCCAGAGATGATAAATCATATCAAGCTTCGAGTTCTTAATATCTAGATTAGTTATTCATATCCATTAGACAATCATGTCTTGTATCACAATTATACAACACTATGTATCACATCATATTCAAACTAGATTTTAGATAGATTTGTGTTTAGTCCTTAAAACACAGGGTTATAGGTTTGCTGTGTTTAGGCCTTAAAACACAAGTGTTATAGGTTTGTTGTGTTTGGACCATAAAACACAACGGGTTTGGTTAAGGCTGTAAACGAACCGGACGAATACGAACGGAGCCTTGTTCATGTTCGTTTATTTAATTTTAACAGGATAAATAAACAGACACGAACGCTTAAACGGACAAATTTTCTTGTTCATTTTCATTTATTAAAAAAATGAGTTGTTCATGTTCGTTTATGTTCATTTATTAAGACACTAAACGAACGCTAAACGAACATAACCGATCAAACATAAATGGAAATATACAAACAAACACAAACTTTATTAAATTATGCACAACATATTGTTTTATAAGTGTTGTTTTGTTTAAAAAAAAAACTAATTTTAAAATTATTCAATTAAAAAAAATATGATATATGAACATAAATAAATAAATGAATATAAGTGAATGTTAACGAACGCATAATCGAACGTTCACGAACATAAATGAATGGACACGACTTTTGTTCATGTTCGTTCATTTAACTAAACGAACATAAAACATTGTTCATGTTCGTTCAATTAATTAATAAACGAACTTTTTACCGAACGGTTCATGAAATGTTCACTGAACGTTCAGTTCGTTTACAGCCCTAGGTTTGGTTGTACCCAAAGAAGGACTTGGTATCTAAATTAGTATCGATTAACTTTTAAGCAATCTTGTAAGGTTCTCTCCGCCGAGAAGAGAGCTTGTTGAACTAGTGAAGGAACTCTCGGGTAAGAAACTCGGGGAGTGGAGTATGGCAAATAGAAGTTTCGTATCGTACCACTATAAATCATCGTGTCCGGTTTGATATTTCTTTTACTTATTGTCTTATGTTTATACTTGCATTATATTAATAAGCTTTCTTTCAACATTCCTATTATTATTGTTGTAGAATTATTTGTGTCAGCTATCATATTGGATCACAATTAATTGGTTATTATTTGATACAAAAAGTATAACTTCTTAAGAAAGGAAACGTGTTCACCCTGTATGCTCTCACAAGTATCCAAATATACTAAAAGCTAGGATTGCTGACCCGGTGTTTTTTTTCCCACCCGCTCCATAAAAGACCCGAACACAATTTTGGTATCTTATCTTATGGCCCGAACTGTTCCCATTAACTCACACACCCTTTATATTTTTCTGATCCGCCTCCGATGAACAAAATAACCGCTGGTGACTCCGACCCGGTTAGAATTCGGGGATCTACAGTGCTCTGTGAGGGGAGGCACAGTGAAATGAATAGTGAAACGTTTTTTTATTCCTTTTGGGTGAGGATTTGCTTAGGTGCGGTCTTTTTTTTCCCAACCACATATTATTTTCTTATATACCTAAAACGTTTCTCTGGATCCTTCATTCTCATTAGGGTTTTCTAGCTTCTGCGTTTTCTTTGGTTGATCAAATAATCATTGTTGCTAGGTGTGGAATACTTGATTTTATGTTTAATTGACTTCTTATGCGTTTAATTACATGTTTGACATATGTGATAATTGATTTATTGGATTAGGGTTTCGGCATAATACTTTTGAATTTTTTTTACTACGGTTTAGGCATGATTTTAGGGGTTTGATGCATTATGCTGTTTTGTTATAAAGAGCTGTAACAAGGTTATTGTGTGGAGGCACCCTGTTGAAGAATTGATGCTAGGTCTGAATTTATTTAGTTTGTTCTTCCCTGTCTTTAGATCCTCTTGGTGGTTGCTGGATGTTAGGTTTAGGGTTTTCATTAATCTAAATTGCTTTATTATTGTACTTTGCTTTATGCAATTACATTAAGGTTATTTGTTGAGGTTTTGTGATATTCAACCTGTGAAAAGATGGTAATCAGTATGCCTGTTTTTTTTGTAGGTGATCATAATTGTAAGATTGCATGCCTTATGTGCAGCTGGAACGATGGGTGAAAACGGCTTGTATCTTGGCGGGGCATCACGACCAGGTCCGTGTTTGCAGCCATGGCAGGTTCGCATACCCTTTTATCCGGTTACACCCCTGTCTCCTTTATAATGTTTTCTATAAGGCTATGATGATCTTTGTAAGCCGACACACATGAACTGTGTCTTGGATGATCTGGCCGTAAGCTGGCGGGGCAACAACCGAATGGCGTAGTTTAGATGCTTACTATGCAACCGTGTTTGTTTGCAGCCATTACGGAATAACAATGATTTTGTGACTTAAATCCTACATGCAAATCTGAGCCAGTTATTTGTTGCAACATTTTAGTGGCTGCATACTTTTTTATGTCATGGTTGGATTTTTTTTCAGATCTCAACCTCATGAAAAAAACATTTGTATTGTGTTTAAATTTTTTGTTTATTTTTTCAAAAAAACAATTGTATGGTTTTACAGCATCCTCTTATAATCAAAGAAAAAAAGGTTGACATACCATATAATGTTGGCTGCAATACCAGTTACAAGGGCTTTAATAGTCCATCGGCCGTAGTTACAATTCCAGTTGAAATTATGATGTTTTAAAGCAGCGTTAAGGTCGTTGGACTATTAAAGCCCGTGTGACTGCAAAAGCAGAATAAAAGCACTAAATGTACAATCGGCTCATGAGTTAATCTGACCCAAACTGGCGACGTTGTGAGGAGCATGTGTTTTGTTGGGTGAATAGCTTTCAGCAACCTTTCGGTTTTCAACAGGTAATTGGGTTTTTTTTTTTCTTTTTTTTTTTTATTTAATATTGTTATGTTCTTTTTTGGTCTTTCATAATGGGGTTTTTATTCTAATTATTTAGTTAATTTTGATTAGATGATTAAAGTTCTGATTTTTGTTGTAAATTGAAATTAGGTTTTAATTGTGTTTGTGTTTTAATGATTTGGGTATTTTGATTTTTTTGCGTTTCGGTATATATTTTTTATATTTATTTGATTTTAAAAGGTTAAGTACACAAATGGTGTTCCAGGATATATTTTTGAAATGATTGGTGTGGATTTCTTAATGTCATTGTTCTTGGTGATCCTAAGTGCATTACCTAAGTGATCCTGTTGGTTTATGAGAACAATTTTTCCGTTTGGTTGTAGTTTATGGCTTATTTGTAAGACATGATTTGAAGATGGTTGGATTAGCTTATTCTCCCTGCTTATGAGCTTATTTATTTTTTTAGAGCTGATAAGGTTTATTTTTTTGGTAGGAGGAAGAAACCGCATAAGTATTACTTCTGTAGTAAGTTAGAATGGTCATCAGGTTAAAAAAATGTGTGCCAAGTTATTATGTAAGTCTGAATAGTTTTTGAACACGTGGTAACATAAAGATGTATTTTTTGCCTCATCGATGTTAGATTTCTTATATTAGTGTTGTTTGTGATGAGGTTGGATGGTTTCGTTTCTGAGTTGCTTTTTCAAATTGATGTCGTAGGTATCGCTAAAGAAATACGTTTGTGGGAATAGCCGTTTGTTGGTGGCATGTTTACACTACCGCAACCATGCCGATTTCGTTTGGTTGTAGGTTATGTTACTGAGCGGCCGTATCTTGGCAGGGCGTTTACGCTAACGCAGCCACGGCGGTTGCTCAGCCTTTGTGAAATCGGTTATTCATTGATTGTATGAGTAAGGACATATTGCCATGTCTTGGCAGGGCGTTTACATTAACGAAGCTATGCCGATACTGTTTAGTGATAAGCTATGTTACTGACATTGTTAAAAGTGTGTGAAGGGTTGTGGCTGTAAGCAACGTGCGTACCAATTAAAGCTGTGATTGTCTGTGTCTTGGCGTGGCAAATTATTACATTTGCAGCCATGCCGGATGTATCTGCTTCCTTCGATTGTCAGCCTGGCTCAGCCTCATAGAAGCATTTATTTTAGGCTATGATGAATATGAACAACTTAAATCGTGAGGGTTTAATCTGAGCCGAACTAAGGCTGTGATGATCAATTCCTAACGAACGTACAGAGTTGAGGTTATCCGTATCTTGGCGTGGCAAGTTACTAACTTTGCAACCATGGCGGCGTAATCTACTTTTTCAGTTGTTTATAAATCTGAGCCTTCAACTGACTATGATAAATGTCTATATACTTAATCGTGTGTCTGATAGGCTGTAATGATAGAATTTGCAGCCATGGTGGGGTAAATTGGTAAATTTACAGCCATTGGGTGGTAAATTCAGTTACAAGAAGGAACCTGCTTTGAAAGCATTCTTTGCCAAAACCTGTATCTTGCCATGGCAACTCTGTGGTTGCAGGCGTGGCAGGTTTTGCTGTCACCAAGATAATAATGATAAAAGTATTTTCTTTGGATTAAAGGGAGTTGGAAAATTCGGTATCGTTGGTGCTGAAGATCTTATCTACGGAGTCCTTGACTGCTATAACGACTACGGTAAAATTAATTTTCTAAATTATACATTTATTTGTCTCATCGGGTTTTAGTTTGTAATTGAATTCTTATATATGAAAACCACTAATTCCATGCTTTTAGTGGTTAACAGATATGGGAACAAAAAGTAATTATAACATCGTCTTTAATAAGCACTTTCAAAAAAAATGACAACTTTTTTTTTTTTTTTTTTTTTTTAGCAAGCTGCTTATACTCATTGATAAGAATTGAATGCAATGTTTGGAGGTGACTCTTCTCCATCTGATGAGGATTTGAAGACCACTCTTGGTTCAGGTTTGCTAAATTCCTGGTATGATTGGGGTGTGCTATTATGGGACTTTGGGTGTTCTTAATGTTTGTTTGGTGCTACTATCAAACATGAGTAGTAAACGGGTGAAGTGGGTCGTTTTTAACCAGGTGTTTCGATGGCTTTTAACTAAAATGACATTGGACGTATTTGCTCATCACCATATTTGTCGTTTGGACATTCAGTTAGCATGTCCATTGGTTTATGACTTAGCTGATCTTTGTAGCTAAGCAGCTACTTATGTAATTAGTTTCCTTATACCGTAATCAATATGTTGTCGTAAATGTAAGATTGCCTAAGGAGGAATAATAGATACGCAAGAAAAAACAAAAACGTGAAATGAATTTTAGAATATCAAGCCCTTACCTTTTAAAGGGGCCAATATCTGATTACCTGAAATTAAACTTTAATGTAACTAATCTTATATAAATTTGTGTGAATTTGTTGGCAGAAAATGAGTTGACTGCTGGTGGAAGCAAAAAGTTTCTTAAAGCTACAGATTGGGCGGACATGCTGGACACATTTCAAAAAGGCGCGCTAGAAGCGAGGCTTTACATTCCCAAGGTTCTATGGCATTGATGATGCTCATGGAAATGGCAATGTTTACAAGGTAAGTGTTACATTTGGATGCATAGTTAAAAAATAATCACACACAAACTTATGGTTACTGTTATTTCAACATTGTTACCATCCGGATATAAAGGTTTATTTCAGATGCTTATGTAAAATAGTAGCATCTTAAGTTGTATTACAACAACAGTGCTTTATTTTCTATTTTTTTAGGAAAAAATGGGTTAATGATGGTAACATAACTAAACTACTACTCATGGTTGGCTAGGCGCAGAGATAACGTGAGGAAAAATCATGCTACAAGAAGGCGCCCAGATGCAATGGATAGAAGAAAGAGAAGTAAGTTCCTTACAGTTTGTTTTCTTCATAAGATTTACGCATAAAAATATTAATATTACCTTTAAAAAATGGTTCCAGTTGGATCTACCGATGCCGAAAATAACCAATTTACAAAGAAATTTAGTACACAATGTATCTGTTCATTACTTCCACACTATCTTTGTCATGCTCCTTTTTTGTGGTACCTGTAGTTTAAGTATATGATTGTAAATCTAAACAGTCCTTGCTGCATTGCTTTGCCATGTATAATTGTGTGAAGCTTAGTATTGTTTCTTTGAAAACATTTATCCGGCATGTGTCCTAAATAGTGTAACTATATTTTGAACTTGACTGGCTAAACCATAACAACAAACTCAGATACATATTAAATCCAACTTTGATTAAATGCAGGTGTGGTTTCTGATTATCCAGGGGGTCAAAAAGGAAAAAAGAAAAAAAAAATTAAACATACAAAACTTATTGTGCGTCCGAAAGTCATTTGGATTTGGCGCCCAATTGGCAAAAAAAAGAACTTTGGCCAAACTACTTGACGATCAAAATATTGGGTTTAACAGTATGGGTCCAACAAATCATGCAAGAGAAGGTAATCTTCATGTATTTGGCATTCTCTTTTACATCATATCTGTACTCAAATGTTCCAGGCTTCCAGGAATTAGTTTCATTTTAAACTATCAGTTACAGTTGAGGTGTAAATTTGTATTTTATATTCAGCATTTATAAAAATTTAAGTTACAACATTTCATCCTTGAATTCTTATTTGAGAAAGAACCCCATTTCCATCTCTCGACTTTTTATCTGCATCTGCATTATTGTTAGTGCCATGTCGAGTTTGCATCACTTAACAAACACAACGTATAACTACTTTGTATTGAAAAATCCTGCAGCAACGCGCGGGCATACATCCTCGTTATAGTCTAAAGACGTTGTTGGTTAGCTACAAGAAGCTTGTTCAATTGAGTGTCTAAAAGAATCTATCACATGTAATCGAAAAACGGTCTAGTATTTGTAGGTGGACAATGATTATTAAAACATACTTTTTTGTGTTAAAAGTGAGAATAAATAAACATGAGCATGTATTGCAATACCTAGTCTTTACTCAATGTTTTGAAACCCGGGTTAACCGGTTCTGGCAAAAAAATGGATGAAAAAGAAAATTGGGTTTTTAAAAACGGGTTAACTGGTTAGACCCACCGGGTTTTAAGTAACCCGGGTCAACTCGGTTCTTAAAACCCGGCTGGATTTGGATTTTTTTTCAATTTTTTAAAAACCGGTTGAACCGGGTTGATAGGGTTGGAAAAAAAAAACTTTTTTTAATAGAAAATTGGGTTGATTCAGCAGTCGAACCTGTTAAACCGGTAACTTGACCGGGCCGATAAAAAACCCCGTTTCAAAACATTGGTGTTACCTTCTTGTCAACTTCAAAAACACATTCTATGATTATTTTTATGAGTATACATTTTCGGATGCAACCAAAAACAGATACTCGATCCGTGCGGATTCGGCCATCATTTCTCTATCCAGAATACTTTTCTTAACTACTTATAATGTAGATTTAGTTAAAGGGGAAAAGTAGAAAAATGAATTTTCAGTCAATCCTCATTTTGCCCTTCTATACTACAAGGGTGAGAGAAAATGAATTGTGTGATTAATGCTCTTATTAAAACACCACATAACATAAAATTACAATAATTTATTCATATGGTACAACCAATTAAAAGCATCTATATCAAATTAAAAACAATCAATTAAAACACCCCTTACTAAAAAAAAGTACAATAAAATTTTCACAATATACAATTTAAACAAGCTACAACATAATATAAAATATAAAATAATTAAACACACTAATTAATGTTATTTTTAAAACACCCTAAAATGAAAAGTATATGTTATTATACACATTATACAAATTAATAAAACACACAAAACTTTATACAAGCTAACAAGTTGATGTTGCATATAGTTTTGAAAACTGGACCGGACCACCGGGTTCAACTGGGAAAAACATATAGTTTTGAAAACTGGACACGACGGGTTCAGTTATTAAAAGCATGACTCGGTTTAAATCGACCCATTTTTTGACCGGAACGGTTCAGTCGGGTTTCAAATCATTATGTTGACATGAGCTTAAGTATCAATGTCAATAAGTCAACAAAGTCAATAAGTCAATAAGTCAACACATTTAATCCCTAAATCTTCAAACTTTTATTAGAGGTGGCAAAACGGGCGGGCACGAGCACGGGCTAAAATGGCACGTGTTAAAACGGGCACGGGCTAAACGGACAAATTATAAATCGGGCCAAACGGACACGGGCTAAAACGAGCAAATTATAATTCAACTATTAAAAACATTCGGAACAGTCCTAAAAACCCCTTTAATTCATCTTGTAAAAAAAGATCAAGCATCTAAGTCTTAACTATATTTAATTATTTTTTCTTAAAAAAAATAGAGTATTAAATGAATAAAAATGCAACTAATTAAATATATCTATCAATTAATTAGAGTATTAAATAATTATGCATAAAATAGGTAATAAATGAGATAAATTAAAATTAAAATAGTTGGAATGTTTTATAGTTACCAGTGACAAGTGAATTGGTCGGAAAAAAAATGAGAGTAATTGCTTGAAAGTTAAATTGTGTGATTCGAAAGCCCATATAATAATATCTGTTTTTATCTTTTGCCTGTAAGAGCCCATCAAATAAATGCAAGGGGGCAAAAAACGCCCCAAACTTTTAAAAAAGTGTCAAAAATCGCCCAAAAATTATAAATTGGGCAAGATTTGCCACCCCTAACTTTTATTATTTTTCATTTATAACTCATAAACTTTCTTTTATCACTAAACGATCTGTTATTATAAAATCTCGTTGCTATGCACGGGTATTCGTCTACTCTTATAAAGGTTACACTTTTAGCAATAGTTATTTAATTTCCTACAGTATCTAACTCTAGATATATGATACAGAGAAAAGTATTTTATAAGTAATGTAAAACAATTTTTTCTTTATCACATGATTAGAAAGTATAAAAAATATGAAAATATATTTTATTGTTTATTCAAAGCATTACAATCACCACGAGTGATTCATGAGGATCATACTCGTGTATAGGATTCTAATACTAATCTCTAGGTTATTTTGTTATTTCCATGCATAATAAGCTTATCACGACCAGGGATGGAACCAGGGGTGTTCGGGGGGTCCCGGGACACACATGAATTTTTGTCTCGTAGTGTTAATTTATTATAAAACCTCAATTTTTCTATAAATGCATCCGATCCCAAAAAGTTATGCATGTACTCTTGTTTGATTTCTCATAAATGCACCCGGTGACTTTGTCTTCTGGTTCCATCCCTGATCACGACTACTGTGTTAGATATATATGGTCACTTGCTTGATTGAGATTAATACATGTACAAATAATTTTAGAGATAATTTGGTGGTTGTTGTTCTCAAGCTAGAGGGTAGTGGATATACGAAAGAGACTAATCATATTGAATACGAGTGGGTACCACCTTGTTGTTGTGCATGTTTGATATATGGTCACTAGTTTAACGAATGTCTCAAAGTTGCTCCTAAACGTGTAGTGAATGGGTTGAATAAAGGCAGGGGTTTTGCTGTGGAGCTGATAACGAGGGTTTTATTGAAGTGAAAAAGAATAACTCGGATGGCAAGAATGGAGGTAACAAAAATTCTAACCCGGTTTCGTTGAAGTCTAAACTTATTTATCATCCAAAAGCACCACAACCGACTAAGGTACCGAATGCTTCTCCTAATAAGCCTCAAAATGCTGATGCAAAGGAAGCGTCGACTTCTAACAAAGATAGCTCTCCGACTTCAAGTATAAAGGGAAAGGTAATTCGGATGACATAATTCTCATTTCTTTTAAAAATTTGTTTCCAACTTTGAACAATGATAATGTAGTTTTTGAAATTGTATTCACGCCTACGAATGGAAAGGATGTATCTGGTTTGGTTAATGTGGATGTGCCTAGTACTTCTAAGGTGGATTTTGTAAGGGTTGATTATTCGGTTAATGTGGAGAGTGATGAGTGGAGAATGTCTATTATGAAACTGCTAGTTTTATGGCATCTTCGGGTTCCAAGATTAACAAAGTTTCTAAAAGTGGAATTGGACATGAGACTAACAGCTTGTATGAACAATGGAAGGAAACAGTGGGTGCTCATTATGATCTATATGATGATGATTTGTACGAGAACTATGGTATTTCTGAAGATCAGCAGGCCTTCTGTGATGCTTGGGATATCAAGCATCCCAGACTAAGGAAACAGTAGATTATTTTTTATGTTAGTTTGAGTCAATTGTAATATGGTTATAGTAGTTTTTTGTTATTGCACTTGTTTGCTTTGTTATGTAAGCAGACCGCTTATGTAACGGGTTGAGATGTGAAAGTCATCCACATCTGTTGTATTTAAAAGTTTTTTGGAGTAATATATTTACCGGAGAAATCCTTTACCCCAAAAAATGTGGTTGCGTTTGGTTCGGTTAATTTAGCTTGATTGTAGTGTTTCTTGTGCACATTCATTTGCTAGAAGTTTTTCTGAAAGCAATCGCTTTACCTTCGGGTAGGAGTGTAGCTGTCTGCATCTCACTTCCGTCACAACTCGTTCTCGCGGGATTTTTTTTTCTTTTTTTCTTTATAAATAACATCTGTCTCTTGCTAGTCTTTAATATAAATAAATTAAAATTTGCGTTTGCAAGTTGTTATTTTACTTAAAAATAAATGCAACTATTAGCATACAATAATAATTCATAGTATTCTCTAATAAACATCCTCTTATTTCAAAAAGGATATTTGACATAATGTTTTAAAATTAGAACTTTTGAAAAATCAGGTGTGATCCATACCACACCCGGCTTCCATGCGAGTACGTCCCTATTCATGATTTGGTATAGCATTTGACAGCTTTACTTTGTGAGTTGTGCACTTGAGTTTGAGATTCTAAATAGCATTTGTTAAAATCCACAAATACATCTCCCATTCTCACCTACGTATGTAGCTCAAAAAGTCAAAATAATATGCTTTCCAAACTATTTTTATCTTTGGTTGATTAGAGAAAGTTATCATCTAATATCTTACGAAATTAATCCAAACAAAAATACGTATATATATTCGTTTTATTTTATGAAGTTGTTACAGAAAATGCAACAAAGAAAGCATGCATGTCCATTATGAAGTAGTTGTCACGGTGTCTCATCTTCAAGACGCACGAGGATGACACCATTTTTTTCCGAGAATGGAATAAAGAGAATGTTAAATCTCTTATGTGTATCCTCGAATGTTTTGAAGAAGTTTCGTGATAAAGGGTTAATTATAACAAAAGCAAGATCTATAGCATAGGAGTTAATTATGAGAGTAAAATGTCTGATATGGCCAGGTAGATGGGTTGCAACGTCGGGAAATTTTCATTTACGTATTTGAGGGTTACCAATTGGGGAGAACATGAGGCGGGTAAATGCTTGGAATCCCGTGGAGGATAAATTCAAAAAGAAATTGAAAAAAGCTAAAATGATGTCTTTAAAGGGCCGTCACATTGGTATCATCCGCCATTTTTCTTTACGGTATTAAACAATAGAAAGCTTTTGAAAATGCACTAGTCGTCTAAAAACGGCACTTTTTTTTTTTTTTTTTTTTTTGAATTTTAAAAAATTAAAGTGTATAGTTTATGTTTTATGGTAATACAACTGATTGATCTATATTCTTTCAGAAAAATCGAAGTAGCAAATTCACTGCATTATATACAAATCATCGCACTAATCTTAGTTGGTACATGATTACATGAACTCTCAACTACTTAGTTAAAAACACGAATAACTGATTGATCTAATGGTTTGAACCACACTTTAAATGCGGTATACCTCTCCTTCAATAAGTAATAAAAATAATAATAATTTGGGAGTTATTGAGGATGACGTATGGATTTTAAAGTGGGTGAATGGATTATGTAGAGAGAAAGCAAAGAAAATTTGTCTCATTTTTTTATCGAATTGGTGCTGACTATCAATTTTAATTGCTTCAAATGGTTTGACTGTTTTTTTTTTTTTTTTTTGGAACGGCATAATTTTATAAAAAAAAAAAAAAAAAACTAGCAAAAGCTAAAAAAGATTACAAAGCAATAGAAACTAAAGGATTTTGAATCCAACCTACCCAACTAAATTTAAACTTATGATTTCTAGATGAAATCCAAAGAAAATATTGAGATACAATAAAATCCCATAAGACTGCCTTCTTAGGAGGGGGAACTGAGAAAACCAACCAATTACGAAAAATCCAAATAGTCCACAAGAGAGTCCCTCAAACCCCTTCTAAAAAGAACATCGCCTTAGAAGAAAGATGCAAGGAGTCGAGCCATGTACTCCACTCCAGAAAATTAGAGCAAATAGGAATGTCTAGCTCCCACCATCGAGCCAACAACGCCCACAAATCTTTAGCCTTCTCACAAGAGAAGAAAATGTGGTTAACGGTTTCAACATCCTCGCAACAAATAGGACACAAGGTCGAAGCAACATCAATACCTTTTCTATCCAAATTCACCCTAGTAAGAAGCTTATTAAGAATCAATCTCCACAAGAAGACATTGAGTAACATAGCCTTAATCTGTTCCTTGAGATTTATATAATAATATAGTATTTAACTATTTAGGTATTAATGAATCAATATTGTAAGGTTTTGTTAGTTCCCTCTATTCACACATTCAAATACAATATTATGTATCTTGAAGTCCATTCATATAAATTACAAGTTTTTAACTATTTCACAACATATATACATCATAAACTATTTCACATGTAATATATAAGTACTACGTAGTACTTAAACACACAACCATTAACTGAGAAACTTTTCATACAACTAGAGATACTGTTGAGATATAAGCAATTTGGTATATAAATTGCAATCTAGAAAAAAGTGACGTTTTTAGACGAATAGTAAGTATTGAAAAGCTTTCTATTGTTTAGCTAGTATAATACATAAAAATCGTGATAACTTAACCCACAAGCGGTTTTGGACGAAACAAAATAATGCCTAATAGAAATAATACAACACTTTGCCAATCGACACAAGGTGAAAAAGAGCTCTAAATCGTATTTGGGACCTAATAATGCCTTAACTGTAATAAAAATGAAATCACGTAAGGGTTCGTTTGGTTTCTTGTTATCAATCACAATAGGTATGGGTGTTGATATAGGGTGAAATGGTAATGGAGGGTATCATGAAACCACCAACACACATAAGATATGAGGAAACCTTCACATTTTGGTATCCTCAATCCATTGTAGTGAGCATCATAACCAGCCAAACAAGATTAATGACTTTCAAAGTTATATATTCATACACATACACCTCAACCAAACGAGCCCTTAAGTTGCTTAAAATGAAGGAATGACACATACAATGGCTTCTTGTTTGACCCGTATCTTAAGGCAACTAAGTCGCCCCTTTGTTTTTTCTTTCCCAATCAAACTGTCAATGTCACAAATCTTCTTAATAACAAAAGCAAGTTTAATATTAATTATAATTTGATTTATATTATTACTGTAAAAATATACGGAGTATTTGCAAATATTCATTGGTCAAGTCAATCAAGAGAAAAAAACGTCAAACTTCCATAAGAGAGGTGGGTGCAGTTGGTGTTGAAAGGGTGTTATTCACGGCTACTTTATAACATCATTATAACCTAACCACATTCCCTAATAAATTCTTATAACACACCATCAAAAATATCTCACTAAAAAAATCCGTATAACAAGATGTGATGGGATCACATTGTGACCGATAACATGGCATGGGGGTGCGGTTTGGCATCCCATAGTGGCACCATAGGTGAAAAATTGCCCTTTAACATGACATATGCCAATTGCACCGTGCTCTTTAAGCAACAAACAGTTCGTTGGTGTGACGGTAGCGGAAAATATATATAATTAAAGAGTTTTTTGCTAACAACACTTAGGATTGTCGTTAAGCAAGTGACGTCATTACATTATTTTTAGTGGATTATCAAGATTGGATAAAAATCACTAAATTGCGAAATCAATCCCGAAAAAGATGGTTATATAACCAACACTTAATTGATCGGTAGAAATAATTTATGAGAAATGATTGAGAGACCTAAAATTTGTGGCTAATTGTGTTCCTAACATATGTGAAGTTACTTCATTTGATTGAGAAGCAGTGGGCCCTGAAGTTACAATCAATGAATTATTGACATGCAATTTTAAGCATAAAATTAGGTCTAATATTAAGTCTCTCAATCACAATTCATAATTTAAATTAACAAATCTTAAAAACTAATAAGGTTGATAGAGTTAGTGGCTATTAGAAAATAGAATATCGTTAAATATTAGCTAGTAATATAGCTTACAAATTATCTAAAGATTAAATTAACAAATCTTGACAATTTATTTTTTCATCTAAACTAAAAGAACTCATTTTATATATTTTTTTAATAAAATATCTTGCAAACGGTAAATCATAATGTGATAAAAAAAATACACAATCGCGACGAGAATTTTTTTAATATTCAGTAGACGGGCATTTCGATCTACTTTCGACGAACTTTTTTTTCGAGTTTTTTCTAATGTTACACTTGGGCATAAAAAAATCACATGTGATTTGTTGTTTTGGAAATCACATGTGATATATAAAATACCAAATCACTGTGATTTTTTTAGGTGTGAATTTCGATGCTCACAAAAAAAAATCAGAAAATAATTTCGTTGAAAATATACAGAAGTGCCACTCTATATTAAAATGATTTAATTATTGCCGTGATGATATAATTCGTTTCACTTAACGCTTAACGCTTTGTGAGTTTTATTATTTTTTTTAAGCCAATGAAAGTTAGGTTTTTTAGTTTGCTGAAAAAAATAAGTGGACACGATCTGTTTATTTGATCTTTAAAAAATTTGTGATATATATATTGAATTTTTCTCATACTAACATCTTTGATTACTTATATATCAATGTAAAACCACAATGTTTTCACTATTGTGAAGATAAAATCCCTTATGAGATACTAGCTATAAGTCCTGTGCACGCACGGGGTTTACACATAAATCAAATTTATTTATTATATAGACATATAAGAATTTACCTGTAAAAATTGTGATATAAGTACAACTAATACTTATTCAAGATTTTTTATTATGTATTAATATCTATTAAAATAATATTTTGTAAATAAATTTGTTGGTTGAAAGATGTAACTTGTTTAACTGACATAGGTGTTGAGGTTCATGTTGTTGTTTAATTTTAACAATTCATATTATGTTGTACAAAATGTGCGAGTTTGATAGCATATAATCAGCGTTAATGAAGTTAAAATATGCTCTGTAAAGTTTTTTAAAAATGTTTTTCTGAATATCCATATATAAACTTTAAATAAGAATTTAATGAGTCGTTGTTATAAGTACAATAACATTTATTTATTTTCATATATCACAGTAATCCGTGCTTACATTTGATATTCATATTGCCGTTAACAACAATTTAGCCGTATTTAATATTCAAGCCCGTGTACTCATAAATTAAACTTTTAAAAAGAATTAACATGAGTCTTTATGTAACGTATATAGTAAAAAGAATATTTTAATAGATTAAAGTCTAAAATTAATATTAGTTTTCAAAAAAATATTTAACATATATTAAAACTAAGTCATATATTTACTTTGTAATTTTAATAGATAAAGCCTGAAAATAATACTAATACTCATGTAATTTTAAACAAAGTTCATATTATAAAGTATATGGGGTTAAAGTGTAAGAGTTATTTATTTTTTATTTTTTATTTTTTTTTTAAGTTATTAAAAAATATGAAAACTTGTAATTTTACACTTAGCTCTATTAATTTATTTAAAATTCAACCACTAAAGTTTTATTAATTACCTCCTTTTTTCTTAAGTTTTTATTTTCATAAATTTGACACTAATATTTTTATGTGTTTTTTTTTCTCAATCAAATTCTCCACCAAATTTATTAAAGTTTGACTAAAATCTATTCAATTTTGACTTTTTATTAGCAAATCATATTGCTTGATTTCGCCTACGTGTCAAAATCAAGCTCTCTTATTGGTCTAATTTTTTTTCCAATGGGAAAGGATTTGCAAAAATGCTCCGAAATGATGTAATTGTTTTATTATATAAAAGATTTATGAAAAGCTTTACAAAGATAGAATTAGTTTTGAGATTGATAGTAGGAGTCAAATATCATAGGCTAACACATATAACCCAATAGTTACATTGGCCCATATATCTAAAACGGGCTTTCTAATATGTTTATGTTTACGCCATCCTGGTTCGTATTCACTTCACTCTTGAATCATGGCACTTAACACTCTTCAAAACTACAAAAGTTCAAAGTCAATAATTTTATAAAACGGGCTTTCTATACATTATAACCGTACGCAATATGTGCTTGGCACAAGATTCAAGCCGATAATGAAGCTTTAAATTGTGCGATGTAAGCTGCTTCAAGTTCGTTCTGGTTTTTGCATGTTTTGTTCGTTCTTCGAAACATATATTAGCAAATAAATAAGCATAACATGTACTTTGCAGCATCACCAAAAGCTAACCTAAAAATTACACAACAGAGATTTATATTAGACCTCAGAGGCCTAAATTCGGCCAGTCTTTTTTGTAATGCATGACCGAATATGGCTCGGTGTTTTCTTTTTCGACAAAGCTTTCTTACAGTTCAATCGGATTTAATTATTCATGTAGGTGTTAGATATGGTTGAACCAAAATATCCTAGGCTTTAACTTGAGAGGTTAGACATCTCACGGTATTCTGATTGCCACTTTGTGACCATCACAAACTTGGTCCTAAAGCCATTGCGAATGTCAACGACATCGAAACAGGAAAGTCCAAACTTACTTATAGTCATTAATTCACACCCATCACTAAGATCAGAACCTGACCAAACTCCAAAGACACCTCTAAAAGGAAACCAAAAGGAAAACGACATCCTTGTTTGTTATTAATAAACATAAGAGACCGTTTAATTTTAAAATCTTCTTTGCACCGACACATGATATAATGACATAGATTACCTTGCTTGATTAGGTACTAAAAACTATTCATTCACTTTAATACGAGGCGATGTGGTCGCAAACGTTAGATATGAATCTTGATTGATTACGATGTGGATTTAGACTAGAAGTGGGCGTGAAGTAAGATTTTTATGAGACAAGCGAAGAAAGAAAGAGACTAAAATTAAAACCGACAGTTACAACTTCGAAAACGAGCTATGCAGAAATCTCAAATAATAAATAAAGAACTAAAAATATAGAAACAAGCTTAGGGTTGAATTACCCTCCACGCTACGAAATGTTGATTTGAAAAACGAGTCAAAACGCATTAATTTTTTGAACATGTAATGGGTGTATGAAGTCCGCAAACCAAGAGCTTAGCTAATCTTAACTACATTATAATGCATTTAGGCCATTCCTAAAAAGGAAGTCTTAAAAAAATAAGACCAAAAACATTTCTTTAATTGGAAGGATTTTAAACTAATCTTAACTACATATAAATATTAGGAGTTAAGTTACATTATGAATTTTAATCTCTTTAATTGTAGGAGCCACTAATATTTATAAACCTCATTAACTTGCAATAACCCATTTAATGAATGTGATATAACAACCCAATTAAAAAAAATGCAATGAGATTTAAAAAAAAAAAAAAAAAAAAAAAAAAAAAAAAAAAAAAAACGTATATACTATAACTACCTTTCAATGCATATTTATATATATAAAGCATACAAACTAACCCACAAACTAACACAGTTTCATCTCAGCTTCTAAACACACACTACACTATTAATAATTTAAATATTATACTTTTAAAAAAAATATATTTACTACGTTTTAAATTATTTGAGATAGTACTAAATAAGGAAGGTTCAAAATGAAAAACATTTGCTCACCACAAAAATAGTCACCGAGTATCCGCCGCCGCATTGCGCGGGTACCCTTCTAGTTAATTATAATATACACATGATATACAGGTACAGTACGTATAATTTAATGCCAGTACTTTAATTAAATTTGGAGATTCATTATAAGTATCACGAGTACGTAGTTGATCTTTATAACTTTTTATTTTATGTTTCATAACCGTGACACACACCGACTTTTTATTTTATGTTTCATACACATGGATCAATTATACAGGAAATTAATTCTGAATTAATGTGAAACTACTTCAATTCATGAGTAACTTTTAGTATGCTTTACAATTTTTCATATCATAAGCATTTTCTTTTTGACTAAGCTCTTGGAATCTATACAATATCCATTCATCAACAAGTAAAAACACATATTATAATCCAAGAATTGAAGACTTGTAACCTATTCACAGAACGATGAACAGTAAAAAACTAATCTAATACTAACACAGTATAGATAAATTTGTAAGTTGTAACTAAGGTATTTTTCACACTTCAATTCATATATCTATATCATTTATTCTACAAATGTACCTTCATATATTTTGTTAGGTTTTAAAACAAACCCAAAACTATGAAATACAATGATTAAAAGTTCATTTATACCATGAACAAATTATCAACATATATATGAAAAGAAATAAAAAAAACAAAAACAAAAGATACATCATGGATCATGAATCATTAAATTCATGTCTATTATTAGGCCTTACCATGGCGTACGTACAAATGATAGCATTGCTTTCTTAACTTTCATAAACCTACACCCTTTCTTAAATCCACCCCCCATACACATGGTGGATGTCGGTGATCCAGTATAATCACCTTCATCCACCAATCCATATTTCATCATCCTTCTAACCTCCGTCTTGCTCTTGGGCGTTGACTGTGCAGACTGCATATGCACAGACAACGACGTGGACAAAGACGAATAAGAAGAGGATGAAGAAACCGAACTCGAAGAAAAGGAAGACATGGTATTCCTTTTCTTAAACATGGCCCTAAGAAACCCTGAAGGAGAAGATCTTTTTGAAGAGTGGTTGATATTTTTGTTAATCATTTGCATGGATTGGTAGGAAGGTGGTGGTGTTAATGGTGGTAAAAAAGATGACTGAGTGAGTTCATGTTTAGGTGTACCAGGCTGTGACTCCCACATAAATGGCACAGATCCTTTTGATGCACCATAGTACAACACCCTGAACGATGATTCACCAACACCACAGCCTTTGTTCATGTTTGTACCATGATGATCTTGTTGTTCATGTAGTTTGATGCTAAGTGCTTTAGGTGTTACACGTTTGGCTGTGTACATTGTACTAAATGTTTTAAAGAGAGAGGCAAATGCAGGTAGGCAGGTAGCTTTGGTTTGTCGTTTAATATATCATGCTAATATGCTATATATTATTCGTGGTGTGTTGGTTGTTATATATATATGGTATCTTATGTACATATTTTTATGCAACTTGTATATGTAGGTACACACGATTGTCTTTGACCATGTTTGACTTTGTGTACTAGTATACTAGCAAATAGTACTAGAGAATAGAGATGATAGGTGAACTAAATAAAATATGGATATAAGTTTGGATTTGAATTTTAATCGTAACGAGTGTCCCCTTAAATCTTGCATATGGATATGATATTATTTAAATTGGTGTTTTAAATATAAGTCATCACTTAGTTATCCGAAATGGCAAAATTATTTCAATATTATTAATTAGAAAATAAGGATTATTATATAACAAAAGTAATTTGCGAAAGTGGTAAGTTGACGAGTCTACCATAATAGAATACAAAATTCTTTGTAAGTTATGAAGTAATTTAAGCAACTATAGCTAGGAATCGTCGGCATAAACTACAAAACTAATTATATGTAGAAGATACTAATAGTCTAACTTCAATAATGATAATAAGATAAGATAATAAATAATATAATGCATGTATCGTGCATGTGTTGGCAGTTAGCGTTATAATGGCCAGATATATAATATATGGAGCTTAGATGGGCATAAGCAACCTTCTGCTAAAAAAAATATGGGCATACTAAGCCGGTACTGATTATTTTCTTAGTAAAATATTCTTCACACGTAAAGCTCCGTCTCATATTAAATGTTCATTTTCATAATACACCAAGTTTCAGAAAATCTTAAAAACTACATTCTCTATCAATCAAATATCAAATCCATCCACTATAGTTTTTTCTCATTGGTTGAAATATATAATGTCCACCAATATATGATTTTTTTTTTTAACGGCAAATTTTATTAAGATACTAGCAAGGAGCTAGAAATTACAACGAAACAAGATAAGGGTTTTTGAGCCAATCAATGCAACTAAGCGAAACTTTACATCTAAACTGACACCAATAAAAAGAACGAGAAACCACATCTTCAAAAATCATCGCCTTTGAAGGATTCTTCAAACCAAAAATTCTCCTATTGCGAAAAGACCAAATATGCCACCACATGACATAGCAAACTCCTTCAAGGATCTTTTTGTACTTAATTGAGAGACGAAGATTCACAAGCTAAACTAACCATTCTTCGTAAGAGGATACTTCCATGTAACTAATATCCCACCAACGAGAGATCTTACGAAAAATCTCTCTAGCTATGTGGCAAGTAAAGAATAAATGGCTAGTCAATTCCACCGCATTATCACACATCGGACACATAATAGAATCAATATCCATACCTCTACGAGAAATATTAATTCTAGTTGGTAAGCAATCTAACCTTACTTTCCAAGCATGAACGTTAACCTTGATAGGAACAGCTTTAATCCAACGAGTCTTAGCAGCCACCTCCGGTAACATTTTATCATCAATCAACTTCCTAACCGAAGCAACAGAGAATTCTCCCGAACCCTCCAAAGACCAAACCCACCTATCCCTCATATTAACAAGATAAACGCCCTCTACCTTCACCATCAACGCTATAAACTGGTCTTGTTCCGCACCACCCCTCGGGACACGACGAAAAGAAAAATCCAAGCTCAGATGGGACAACTTCGAAGCAACATCAACAGACTTACATGACTCTAAAGCGTACATTCTAGGAAACATATGTTTAAACGCAATGTCCCCCCGCCAAACATCCTCCCAAAAAGAAGTATTCTCCCCGTTGCCCAACTTTATATTAATGCAGTTAATTACATCAACACCTTGTTTCTTCAACAGGTCCATCTCATGCACAACATCAAGCCATATAGACGGATAAGCAGACTTCGCATTCTTTCCCATTTTCTCATCATCTCCATGAATCGCTTTAATCACCCTCACCTATAACGATGAGCTTTGGGTAAGGAACTGCCACACCCATTTAAACATAAGGACTCTATTCAATGCGTATAGACTTGAAACCCCAAGGCCCCGTTTCTCTTTAGAAGCCAACACATTTTTTCATTTCACCCATGACGGCTTTTTACCATGAAGATCATTTCCATTGAAAAAATGACAACGAATAGATTCCAAGCATTGTAACACCCTTATCGGAACTTTAAAAATTGACATATGATAAATTGGCATCGAGCCTAAAACCGACTTAAGAAGCGTTAACCTTCCTCCTATGGAAAGCATCTTCATCTTCCATTTTGAGAGACGAGCAATCACACGCTCAACAATCTCATCCCAAGATTGTATACGAGACATAAGCCCACCCACTTTCGACCCTAAGTAAGGAAAAGGAGTTTTAAGAGTACGACAACCAATCTTAGAAGCTGCTTGGTCGACTTTA
The DNA here is from genome assembly GCA_030686995.1 of Artemisia argyi. NCBI lineage: Eukaryota > Viridiplantae > Streptophyta > Magnoliopsida > Asterales > Asteraceae > Artemisia > Artemisia argyi. Next base: position 170,015,553 of record CM060706.1, read on the forward strand.
TCCTCCTCCACAGAAATCCCCATAAGTTTGCTCTTGCTCATGTTGATACGCATTCCCGACGCACGATAGAAGCAATCCAGCACATGAACAATAGTGTCAATATTAGAATAACTCCATCGTCCCACAAAGACCGCATCATCGGCATAAAACATATGTGAAAGTTGTAACGAAGGTCCTAAAGCAATACCTTTAAACATACCTGCATCCACCACTCTTTGAAACGAAATATGCAGACTATCCATGACTAAAATAAACAAGAAAGGCGATAACGGGTCACCCTGTTTAAGACCCTTATAAAACTGAAATTCCTCCGTGGGACTACCGTTGACAATAATCGAACCTCTTGTAGATCGAAGGCAGCTTTGAATCCAACCACGCCACCTTTCTCCAAAACCAAACTTTTTCAAAATGTCGTCCAAAAAATCCCATCGAACCGAATCATACGCCTTCTCAAAATCTACCTTAAAGATCAAAGACTGTTTCTTCTTCGACTAACACCATTGAAAAAGCTCATTTAATATAAAAGGGCCATCGAGGATTTGTCTATCCGCAATGAAAGCCGATTGAACCTCATTTACAATATCCCCCAAAACAACGGCTAGCCGATTGGCCAAAATCTTAGCAATGATTTTATACAAGCTCCCAATTAAGCTAATAGGTCTAAAATCTTTAACCATTTTAGCATCTGGAATTTTTGGAATCAAAGCAATGAAAGACGAATAACCACCTTTAAGAAAGAGCCCCTGCTGAAAAAAATAAATCACAGCATCTACCACATCATTTTCAATAACTTTCCAAAAATGAAGATAGAAACCAAACGTGAATCCGTCTGGTCCAGGGGATTTATCTACCCCGCAATCCCAAACCGCATTTTTTATCTCCTCTTTTGTCACTTCAATTTCCAAATCGGCTTGTTGATCAGAAGACAAGGTCTTCGGAAAATTCCTATTTAAGTGAATGCGATTCTCCACAGGTTTATCAAACCTTTTTTTTAAATGAGATAAGAACTCTCGCTTCACCATGCAAGGATCGTCTATCCAAGTACCTTCTGCTAAAATGCCTCGTATAGTAAGCTGGTTCCTCTTTTTATTTAGGATGCCATGGTAATAGTTAGAGTTCTCATCTCCTTCTATTGCCCATTTTATCTTAGCTTTTTGAGCCGCCTCCAACGATTGAAGTTTTTCCAATTCTTGAATCGATTTAACAACATCCGTTCTTTTATTAACAACATCAACATTACCTTCACCTTTATCTATAACCGCGTCCAAATCAGCTAACTCCTCTTTAAGACTTGTTTTACTATTTCTGGCATTCTTCTTATCATTATTCCACACACGAATCTTCTGTTTAAGGTATTTCAACTTCTTCATCATATTGATCATTGGATTAGACTCATCCACAGGGTCTTCGTTCCATGTTTCTTCCACGAACTTATCAAAGCCTTCTATTTCAAGCCAATAATGGAAAAATCTAAAAGGAATCGGCCCATAATCAAACTGTGACTCACGTAAAAGAATAGGCCGATGATCAGATAAGTAACGTCCAAAGTAATTGCTGAAATATTAGACACGAACTCATTAAACTTTCAGAAATAAGAAACCGGTCGAGTTTACTCATCTTAGTAGTTGATTTATGGCACCATGTGAAAGAACAACCACCTAGGGGGACCTCCTCCAAACCCGCATTAGATATAAACATATTAAATGCGTTTGCACCTTGCACGTTAAACATCGACCCAAATCTTTCAGCTTTTTTCGAACTTCATTAAAGTCACCCATAATGACCACCTCACCTTTCCAGTTATCAATCACAAAAGCCAAATAATCCCATAGCATCTTTTTTTCAGTTAACTCTTGAGGAGCGTAAACCGAAATAATAAGAAGATTGTTACCATTTTGCACCCAAACATCCCTAATCATGACAAAATAATCAGATATAGTGGCGCTAATTTTATGAAAAGAACTAGGATCCCACATGCAAATAATGCCACCCGAGTTACCAACCGAAGCACTATGAATATAGTCAAACGCAAAATTACCCCAACACATCTTAACGCTCAAAAGCTCGATATCCTCCATTTTTTGTTTCTTGCAATGACAAAAAGTTCACCTTATTTTTCGCACATAACTCCTTAACCCAATCTTTTTTAGCCTTTTTGTAACACCCCCAAAATTTGATACAGCGGAAAACTCAACAAGCTTTCGGGGTGCTACGGAGATTGGTATCCAACACAAGACATAATAGAACGAGATAAAGTAAACATAATAAAAACGCAACCAAAACGGGGTTTTAAGGTTTACATTTATCCCAACATCATTCAGAGTCAGGCCCAAAATAACATAACAATAGGTCCATAATTAATTATCAGAGTTTAGAAAAATAGATCCATAAGCCAAGAGCCTTAGCCGAGCCTTCCATTCCAAGCCTCCATATCATCACTTAATTACCTGAGAAAACGTGCTAAAAGTCAGCTTTCGCTGGTGAGATCATAGGTTTAAATTCATCTAACAATATAGTGGACATATACGCAAAACGCTTGCTAGCTAGACTAAGGATTTCACTAAAAGCCTGCGGATACCCTCCGCTCCAATCATAACACACGGATACCCTCCGCTCTAACATAGATATTCGGGTAACCCCCCCCCCCCCCCCCCAATACCATAAATACTCAGATAACTTCCAAAGTATTGCTAACCTATAGGTGCACACTACAGTATCTAAATAAGCCAACCTTGAATAGTACACACGAAACTATGTGACTAAAGCTGACAATCCACCAATAACCAAATAAGCCAACCTTGAATAGTACACACAAAATATGTGACTAAAGCTGACAATCCACCAATAACCAAATAAGCCAACTTTGAATAGTACACACAAAATATGTGACTAAAGCTGACAATCCACCAATAACCAAATAAGCCAACCTTGAATAGTACACACAAAATATGTGACTAAAGCTGACAATTCCAAATAACCAAATAAGTCAACCTTGAATAGTACACACAAAATATGCGACTAAAGTTGACAATACATCCTAGTCTATACGCATAGCAAGTTTAGAAAGAATATAGAAGCGATAATAGTGCACATAAAATAATTTGCACGTTTCTCACCCCAAGTATTGATAACATAGTTCAAGAGTAAAAAGTGGGGCTATGACTCACCTCAAGTCCAGAAAATAGCAAGAAGAAGTCGGTAGAAATAAGATGTATAGTAACTCACAAAATAGCAACTACGGACTCGGCACGACCTAATTCAGAATTCATTTCCTCAAATTCAAAATATTCCCAAACCCGGACGTAATCCGTTTTATTTTCCGAAAATCCATTTCGTATTAGTTTGGTGTATTTACGTTTGGTATCCATACGGGTGGTGGGTTGACACAAAACAAATCAAAAAGGTCACACAAAGAATAATAAAATAAACTATAGATCTAATATTAGCCCAATATATTATTTAAATAAATCGCCGAAGTTTATCAAATCCGTAATCCTCATATTTATTTACGTAACATACCGTTCCAAGATTACACCCAATCCTAAAGCACATAGCACATAAATACTATATGGTATATATCGTAGTTTAATAAATTCCTCATATACATCGTCAAATTGGCCAGATTCCCCGATATATATACATTCGCAATTTATTACTCTTTACATATACCACAACCTATGGGCGTCGTAGGATACGATGCCCATTAATATATTCATTTCATATAGCCAAATAACCCGGTTCAACCCTTCGGTTAGGTGGTTATTTAGTTATAGAAAACTTTTATATTAATCGTCATATATCCGTGACAACACGAAAGTCACAAATAAAACTTACCTGAACTCGAGTGACTACGACTCCGCATAACTCGATAAGTTTACTCGTTATATATATAAAATGACATTTTATTTAATATTTAATAATTTGTCGAGAGTTTCTCGTTTTATAACACATTTTTATAATCATAATACTTCCAATAATATTACGCTACTCTCATAGCCTAATATATATTTAGTCGTATTATTTATAATATGACCCGTGATTATTATTATTATTAATATACGCGCTTATATAATTATATATTCGTTTTTCACGTCTATATATTCATATAAACGTTTATATTACTAATAATTATTATTACGAGTTTTATTATTTGTGTTTTATTTGTAAATAGTTATCGAGTCATACGAAATGGTCACATGTCCGAGTCATGACTCTCGGCTCATTGTCCAAGTCCAAAGTAATAAGCAATAGTCATAAAAACAATACATCTCCGTCCAACACAATCCCAATCCACGTGCTACAACAATAGGGTCCGACTACGGCACCCGACTAACCTATCTCCGTCAATCTAAGTGACCGTCTCACAATCGGTCCCCAATAACACAATTCGTCAACACTTCTCAATACTAAAATTCAATATCCAATGTCGAGACCCAAACATGGTCTCGACTCACATGTATTCGGCCAAGGAACAAAGTAAACAACCAACTAATAATAACCAATACCAAACCAAGTTATATTCAAGCAACAAAATAATCAAAGTCATACTCGGGTGGGTTTACCAACCCACACCTAAGCCCACACGACTCGACCGAGTCGCGGTAAATACCACGAGCCAAGAGGGCTCGAACCAAGTATCAAGGGTCACAAAAAAGGCTCCAAAGAGCACTCCAAAAAAATATACCCATTCGACCTAAAGGTCTCGGCAACAACAACAATAATACGGCAACGAGCCGCGACTCACAAGAGTCGAACCAAGATACCAACGAGATCAAGGATACCAAGAGCCAAACCACGGCTCCAAAATAACAAGAAAACGAGCCCACGGCTCGAGTCAATATCCAAGCCGTGAGTCGAGGACTCACGGTTCGAACCAACCCACGGATAACAACCCGGATACCAAACCATTTTATAAAAATCGAGTTTCCAACAAAACCCATAAATATTAACTCCGTTTTTGGGTGAAAACCCAACCGAATCTAAACCCATCGTGACCAAGGGTCACGTTTTTAATAAAAACGCGAGTCTCACTCGCCTCACCTTCGGTTAAATAAGCTCCAAACCGTGTGACACTTCGAAAATGATGATTGGTGGTGAGATTTGGTGATAATACGTGATGAAAATGGTGTAATAAGGGCGCGTGTAGGGGCGGATCTAGGAGATTCGAGGGTGGGGATCACGAAAATAATGGTGGTCGGCGGTGAAGTGGTGGCGGCCGGATAATGGTCGGCGGCTAGGGTTAGGGTGAGAGGGAAAATGAGAGAGAAAGTGTGGTGAGTGTTGGTGTGTTGTGTGAGAACCGAACCCACAAGGACCATTTTGTGGTCTACTCTCTTTTCATTCTTTTATTTATTTATTTATTTTTTTAAAGGGTATAATTAATAATAATAATAATAATAATAATAATAATAATAATAATAATAATAATAATAATAATAATAATAATAATAATAATAATAATAATAATAATAATAATAATAATAATAATATTACTAGTAGTGTTGAGTGGGTAAAGTGGGTAAATATAAAAATATACGGCCCGAACCCGAACTCATTTCAAACTTCAATATCTCCCGAAGAACGTCTCGTAATTAATTAAATATCATCGGACTCGTAAAACGAATCATAAAATTTTTCGTTAGGTAAACCTAGTGCCGAAGTCAACGTAGTACCAGTGAGAATTTTTAAGAATACATCATCACGTAAATTTCCATAATGAATTATTAAGATAATTCACAAATTCCATAACAACATAAAATATAATTATCCATAAAATTGGTCTTACAAGTTCGTTGTGAATAAAAATTCCAAATAAAAATTATAAATGAACTTTAACGTAATGCGGGTTTTCAAAATAGCTCCCTAAATTGCCGGTTGTCACATCCTCCCAGTCTCAGAAGAAACCCGTCCCGGGTTTCTCTCGGAACAATTTGTCTACGAAGTGAAAAGCTTCGGATATTTCTTCCGGAACTCGTCCTCACGTTCCCACGTAAATTCTGGTCCGTGTCGGGAATTCCAACGAACCTTGACGAGCGGAATGCGACTTCGCTTGAGTCGTTTAACTTCACGATCTAAAATCTCAATTGGCTCTTCCACAAAATTCAATTTCTCATCAATACGAATATCCTTCATCGGAATGACAGGCATCTCATCAGAAAGACATTTCTTCAAATTACTAACGTGAAACACGTCGTGAACTTTACTCAGTTCATGTGGTAATTCCAACCTATAGGCCACGGGCCCAATTCTTTCTAAGATAAGAAATGGTCCAATGTAGCGTGGGTTGAGTTTTCCACGTTTCCCGAAACGTATCACACCCTTCCAAGGCGAGACTTTCAGCATCACTTTGTCTCCAACCTGGAATTCTAAGGGTTTACGTCTCTGATCGGCGTAACTTTTCTGCCTATCTCTGGCTGCTTGCAACCGATCACGAATCTGAACTACTTTCTCTGTAGTTTCCAAGATAAGTTCAGGGCCTGTGAGTTGGCTATCTCCAACTTCTGCCCAACCAATAGGCGAACGACACTTTCTGCCATACAAAGCTTCAAATGGTGCAGCTTTAAGACTTGTGTGGTAGCTATTATTATAGGAGAATTCCGCAAGGGGTAAATATTTCTCCCAGCCTTTACCAAAGTCTATGATGCATGCACGAAGCATATCCTCTAACGTCTGAATGGTCCTCTCACTTTGACCATCGGTTTTCGGATGATATGCAGTACTCATATCAAGTCTCGTCCCCAAAGCCGTTTGAAGTGATCGCTACAAAGCGGACGTAAAGCGGCTATCGCGATCAGAAATAATCGATATCGGGACTCCATGACGTGAAATAATTTCCTTCACATACAACCTCGCAAGTTTATCCACACTATCATCTTCACTAATTGCTAGGAAATGAGCAGACTTTGTCAGACGATCCACAATTACCCAGATAGCGTCACAACCGCTAGCTGTCCTCGGTAATTTGGTAATGAAGTCCATTGTAATCCGCTCCTATTTCCAGACTGGAAGTTCTGGTTGCGTTAGTAATCCTGACGGTCTCTGATGTTCGGCTTTAACCTTAGAACATGTCAAGCACTTACTAACGTACGATTCTATATCTGCCTTCATGTTTGGCCACCAATATAACTTCTTAAGATCTTGATACATTTTGTCAGATCCCGGATGAATAGAGTACCTTGACTTATGCGACTCATGCATAATTAACTCCCGAATTCCTCCATATAAAGGTACCCAAATCCGATCTCCAAAACATAGTAATCCATCAGGACGTTTAACAAATCCTTTCTCATTCTCAACCATCCCAAATATAGTCTCAGCAGATCTGTTTTCTGCTTTCAACGCTTCCGTTTGAGCTTCAAGTATTTGAGACGGTAATGGTGATACGATAGTCATTCCCAATGACCTAACTCGTAACGGTGGTATTCTTTCCTTTCGACTAAGAGCATCAGCAACAACGTTTGCTTTACCAGGATGGTAGCGAATTTCACAATCATAATCGCTTAGCAACTCAATCCAACGTCGTTGTCTCATATTGAGCTCTTTTTGATTCAAGATGTGTTGTAGACTTTTATGGTCAGTGAACACAACACACTTTGTTCCATACAAGTAATGTCTCCATATCCTTAAGGCGAAAACCACAGCACCTAACTCCAAATCATGGGTCGTGTAGTTTTTCTCATGCTTTTTGAGCTGTCGAGAAGCATAAGCTATCACCTTCTCTCGTTGCATTAACACGGCTCCCAATCCTTTATGTGAGGCGTCACAATAGACGACGAAATCCTCGTTACCTTCAGGTAACGCTAAGATAGGAGCACTACACAACATCTTCTTAAGCAATTGAAATGCTTCCTCTTCTTTATCTCCCCATTCATACGTAACACTCTTTTGAGTCAATTTGGTTAATGGTTTAGCTATCTTCGAAAATCCCTCAATGAATCTTCGGTAATAACCGGCTAACCCTAAAAATTGACGAACCTCTGTTGGGGTCATAGGTGCAGCCCAATCTTTTATTGCCTCAATCTTAGCAGGATCCACATGGACTCCTTGTCTATCAATTACATGACCCAAAAATTGTACCCTCGGAATCGAAAATTCACATTTCGAAAACTTGGCATAGAGTTTCTCCTTCCTGAGCAATTCTAAGATGAGTCTTAGATGCTCCTCATGCTCCTTCTCACTCTTCGAATAAATCAGAATGTCATCGATGCACACAATTACAAACTTATCTAAGTAAGGCTTACACACCCGATTCATGAGATCCATGAATATCGCCGGTGCGTTAGTCAACCCAAACGGCATCACCTGAAACTCGTAATGCCCGTAACGGGTTCTGAAAGCCGTTTTCGGAATATCTTCCTCGCGAACTCGAAGTTGATGATATCCCGATCTCAAATCGATCTTCGAATACACACTCGATCCTTGAAGTTGATCGAACAAGTCGTCGATCCTCGGTAACGGGTATCTATTCTTCACCGTTAACTTGTTCAACTCTCGGTAATCAATGCACATACGAAACGATCCATCCTTCTTCTTCACAAATAAGACTGGGGCTCCCCAAGGTGAAGAACTTGGTCTTATGAATCCTTTTTCGGCTAACTCCGCCAATTGTTTTGACAACTCTTCTAGCTCGGTAGGTGCAAGACGATAAGGCGCTCGTGCTACAGGTGCAGCACCCGGTATCAACTCAATCTGAAACTCCACTTATCTAGTCGGCGGGATTCCCGGCAAATCATCGGGAAACACATCAGGAAAATCACGAACTATAGGCACATCTCCAATGCACCTTTCCTTTTTCTTCGTCCCTCCTTTCTCAGAAATTTGTGCTAAGAAAAGATAACATCCCTTCTCAATTAGCTTTGGTAACTTAGTGCAAGAAATAACTGCTAATCGGGATGGGCTCCTAGAATCCTTCCGATCTCCTAATATATTTAGGATTTCCTTTCCGTAAGGTACACGCACGATCTTCTCGTCGCAAAGTATGTGAGCACGATACTTCGACAACCAATCCATACCAATGATAACATCAAAACTTCCTAACGTGACGGGTAGAAGATCTATATTGAAAGGGTGGTTCAAGAAATTTAACGTGCAACCGCGAATGATGGTATTAATCCTTTCTATATTCCCGTTTGCTAACTCTATATCATATCCAATTCCTAAGGCCATCGGGGGTTTCTCTAGTAAGGGTGCAAACGTAGTGGACACAAAACTCCTATCGGCACCAGTATCAAATAGTATGGAAGCATAACGATTATTGAGAAGGAACGTACCAGTAACGACGTTCGGATCTTCTCCTCTCTCGTTCCCGAGTGCATAGACTCTTCCCTGAGCAGCTCTAGCTTCCACACGTTGGTCCCCGTTATCTTGTCGTCCACGGTTTCCTCCAGCTCCACGGTTTCCATGATTGTACCCATTACCACCCGAGCCTTGATTTCCTCGGTTCCATGATTCTCTACACTCATTCCTATAGTGTCCCTTCTTTCCACACCCATAACAAGTAACATCCACCTTATTTCTCATTTCAGGGGCAGCTTGAACCATAGCAAGAGGTCGAGCTCTACAGTCCTTAGCTGTGTGTCCTTTCTTTGAGCAGTTCTGGCATTTCACACTACACCACCCAGTATGATGCTGGTGGCAACGACCACACTTGGGTGCATCACCGTTCTGGTTCTTCTTATCTCCATTCCCAATAGCATAAGCCTTAGCTTGTCTCTTGCTTCGGTGATCATTACCCTTAGAGTGCTGGTCTCTCTTTCTCTTTCCATTCTTCTCCTTATCAGCTCCTTCTAATTCCAACGAATTCATAAGTTGTTGAGCAATGGTGATTGCCTCATGTATGTTTGCAGGCCTAGCAGAAATCACATCATTCCTTGTAGCTACAGGCAACCCATCAGTATACCTCTCGATCTTTTGAGTCTCGGTTTTTACCATATCTGGGCAAAGCAAGGCCAACTCCTGGTAACGACGATTGTAAGTCGTCATATCATTACCTTTCACCTTGTGGTTCCAAAACTCAATCTCTAGCTTCTTAACCTCATTCCTTGGGCAATAAGTCTGAATCAGCAGAGACTTAAATTGCTCCCAAGTCATGGCATAAGCTACATCACTCCCAACGGAATTTCGGTAATTGTTCCACCAAGTTAAAGCTTCATCCTTGAAAGTAAAAGAAGCAAACTTTACCTTCGCATTCTCCACACAACCACTGACATTGAACACTGACTCAGTCTTCTCAATCCATCTGACCAAGTAAACCACTCCTTCAGTTCCACCAAACTCAATGGGTCCACAAATCTTGAACTCCTTGTATTGACATCCATTAGCACGAACAGGTGGAAAAGTTCCAGCAGAATTGTTGGAATGATTTGACTCAGCTAGCAGTTCAGCAACTCTTTGCTCCACAAGTTGATTGATCATTGCTTGATCCACAGTAGGTGCATTAAGTGGAACATGATCATTGTCTCCCTGAACATCAACATTTTGATTCCTGTTTTTGCGGTTAGTAGTGTCCAGGTTGTCAGGAGTAGGGGTTTCAATATTTCGAGTAGGTCGGCGTCCTCGACGACCAGGGGTAGTCACTGCAGGACCAGTTCTGGTAGCTCTAACAGGGTTTCGTCGTGGGGCCATTGATCTGAAACATCATACAAGTTCATGAGTCTCCAATAGAACTTATCAATATGCTCAACAAAAGTAATTCAACGAAGCCAAGTCATGAAAAGAATAGCAACAATACACCATGAAACATCAATAAAACGGATAGGGACTCAATTTCCATAACACCCAAAATCACATAATACCATATACTAATAACCGTCAACCATACAATAGAGATCTAACATCGCTCCAACTACTGGAAAACACAAAACATACTAATCGTTCCAAAAAAGACGAATACTGAACAAAATACATCAAAATATGATAACTAGCTTTTCTAACCGAACACTCCTCGGGTAGAAAGCAACAAGACCACATAACCCAAGCAACTAGCCACGCTGCTGGCGGAGGCTACTCAACTCCTGCCTCAAGCCATCAAGATCTCTCCACAAAGATCCTAGCTCCACGCTATGGGTGTCTCGGTCTCTCTTGAGGTCAGCCACCTCCTTCTCTAGCTCGGCATTCCTTTGCCATAGCTTGCGGTCGGCCTCTCGAGCAATAACAAAACCTCGCTGCAAACTATCGATATGCTCGTGAACCTCCATCAAAACTCTCCTCATCTCAGTAACTCTCCTCTCAGCCATAACCATGTCAACCCTCAACTGCCCAATGAACTCAACAGTCACCCTATCAATCTGCTCAGACATACGTGCAACTCTCTCACCAAGATCAGTAATCTGAGCCCATAACCTGCCAATCTCACCTAACTCTGCATGCTCAGCAGAAACCTCAGAAGATGCATCCGACCCATCGGGACTACCAGGTAGCAACTCAACCAAAAACGGATGATCAGGTGAATCAGGCTCAATCGGATGTACAGGTGAATCAGGCTCCTCAGCCTGAGCTGGTGGTACTAACACATCATCATCATCAGGCATCTCATCCTCTTGAGGGTCATCCCCCTCCTCAGGGTCATCATCATCACCCTGCTCAGCCTCCTGAGGGTCATCCTCCTCCTCAGGGTCATCAGCCTCATCCTCACCCTCGTACTCCTCCTCCTCCTCTTCGGAAGAGTACCTCATCAATCGTCGTCTCCTAACAGGTGAACCACGTGGAGATGTGGTAGGTGATCTAGGACGACGACGCAATGATGTGGGTGACGCCTCTGACAGAAGAGAGTGAGCATCAATCTGTAAAGGTGATGGAGTAGGGCGTACCGACATGCGTGCCGTAGCTCGGTGGGCAAAACGTGGGGCCACACGAGCCAAAGCCTGATGAAGAGTAAGCTGCCTCGATGTACCAGGGAGCCCTAGAGAAGATGAGGGTCCTTGCGTAGATGCAGCAGGTGGTGCTGAAGTAGAAGCTGCCTGCGGCACAGTAGCTGAAAGCATGGCCATCTGGTAAGGATCACCAGATGCCATAGTGAACTGTGCAGGTAAAACTGGTGCAGTAAGAATATCCTCGACAACATCGGGCATATGGGAGGCCATGGCCTGTGACAACGGCGTAGGGTAGGTGTAAGTGTTTCAAAACAACTAAATCACAACTCAAGATACCATACCAAAAATCCTCATCAAATAATACAAACATATAATCTCAATAAAGAGTTTCAAATACCGCATTACTAAAACGTTTATAAAATAATTAGACCATATAATTCCTCGAAACGCCATCTTATACTAAATCCATAAACCTCAAATCATCTCAAGAAATTCCAAATCTAACAATCATCTCAAATATCTCATAATACCTCAAAATAATAGGAGATGCTTCGGCTTGGCGGGCTGGCGGGCAGTGGTCAAGGATCATTTTCTATAAAAATTTGGTTATAGTTTAGGCGTTTATTTACCTAGTTCTCTATAACCTTGGCTCTGATACCAATCTGTAACACCCCCAAAATTTGATACAGCGGAAGACTCAACAAGCTTTCGGGGTGCTACGGGGATTGGTATCCAACACAAGACATAATAGAACGAGATAAAGTAAACATAATAAAAACGCAACCAAAATGGGGTTTTAAGGTTTACATTTATCCCAACATCATTCAGAGTCAGGCCCAAAATAACATAACAATAGGTCCATAATTAATTATCATAGTTTAGAAAAATAGATCCATAAGCCAAGAGCCTTAGCCGAGCCTTCCATTCCAAGCCTCCATATCATCACTTAATTACCTGAGAAAATGTGCTAAAAGTCTGCTTTCGCTGGTGAGATCATAGGTTTAAATTCATCTAACAATATAGTGGACATATACGCAAAACGCTTGCTAGCTAGACTAAGGATTTCACTAAAAGTCTGCGGATACCCTCCGCTCCAATCATAACACACAGATACCCTCCGCTCTAACGTAGATATTCGGGTAACCCCCGCAATACCATAAATACTCGGATAACTTCCGAAGTATTGCTAACCTATAGGTGCACACTACAGTATCTAAATAAGCCAACCTTGAATAGTACACACGAAACTATGTGACTAAAGCTGACAATCCACCAATAACCAAATAAGCCAACCTTGAATAGTACACACAAAATATGTGACTAAAGCTGATAATCCACCAATAACAAAATAAGCCAACTTTGAATAGTACACACAAAATATGTGACTAAAGCTGACAATCCACCAATAACCAAATAAGTCAACCTTGAATAGTACACACAAAATATGTGACTAAAGCTGACAATTCCAAATAACCAAATAAGCCAACCTTGATTAGTACACACAAAATATGCGACTAAAGTTGACAATACATCCTAGTTCATACGCATAGCAAGTTTAGAAAGAATATAGAAGCGATAATAGTGCACATAAAATAATTTGCACGTTTCTCACCCCAAGTATTGAAAACATAGTTCAAGAGTAAAAAGTGGGGCTATGACTCACCTCAAGTCCAGAAAATAGCAAGAAGAAGTCGGTAGAAATAAGATGTATAGTAACTCACAAAACAGCAACTACGGACTCGGCACGACCTAATTCAGAATTCATTTCCTCAAATTCAAAATATTCCCAAACCCGGACGTAATCCGTTTTATTTTCCGAAAATCCATTTCGTATTAGTTTGGTGTATTTACGTTTGGTATCCATACGGGTGGTGGGTTGACACAAAACAAATCAAAAAGGTCACACAAAGAATAATAAAATAAACTATAGATCTAATATTAGCCCAATATATTATTTAAATAAATCGCCGAAGTTTATCAAATCCGTAATCCTCATATTTATTTACGTAACATACCGTTCCAAGATTACACCCAATCCTAAAGCACATAGCACATAAATACTATATGGTATATATCGTAGTTTAATAAATTCCTCATATACATCGTCAATTTGGCCAGATTCCCCGATATATATATATTCGCAATTTATTACTCTTTACATATACCACAACCTATGGGCGTCGTAGGATACGATGCCCATTAATATATTCATTTCATATAGCCAAATAACCCGGTTCAACCCTTCGGTTAGGTGGTTATTTAGTTATAGAAAACTTTTATATTAATCGTCATATATCCGTGACAACACGAAAGTCACAAATAAAACTTACCTGAACTCGAGTGACCACGACTCCGCATAACTCGATAAGTTTACTCGTTATATATATAAAATGACATTTTATTTAATATTTAATAATTTGTCGAGAGTTTCTCGTTTTATAACACATTTTTATAATCATAATACTTCCAATAATATTACGCTACTCTCATAGCCTAATATATATTTAGTCGTATTATTTATAATATGACCCGTGATTATTATTATTATTAATATACGCGCTTATATAATTATATATCCGTTATTCACGTCTATATATTCATATAAACGTTTATATTACAAATAATTATTATTACGAGTTTTATTATTTGTGTTTTATTTGTAAATAGTTATCGAGTCATACGAAATGGTCACATGTCCGAGTCATGACTCTCGGCTCATTGTCCAAGTCCAAAGTAATAAGCAATAGTCATAAAAACAATACATCTCCGTCCAACACAATCCCAATCCACGTGCTACAACAATAGGGTCCGACTACGGCACCCGACTAACCTATCTCCATCAATCTAAGTGACCGTCTCACAATCGGTCCCCAATAACACAATTCGTCAACACTTCTCAATACTAAAATTCAATATCCAATGTCGAGACCCAAACATGGTCTCGACTCACATGTATTCGGCCAAGGAACAAAGTAAACAACCAACTAATAATAACCAATACCAAACCAAGTTATATTCAAGCAACAAAATAATCAAAGTCATACTCGGGTGGGTTTACCAAGCCACACCCAAGCCCACACGACTCGACCGAGTCGCGGTAAATACCACGAGCCAAGAGGGCTCGAACCAAGTATCAAGGGTCACCAAAAAGGCTCCAAAGAGCACTCCAAAAAAATATACCCATTCGACCCAAAGGTCTCGGCAACAACAACAATAATACGGCTACGAGCCGCGACTCACAAGAGTCGAACCAAGATACCAACGAGATCAAGGATACCAAGAGCCAAACCACGGCTCCAAAATAACAAGAAAACGAGCCCACGGCTCGAGTCAATATCCAAGCCGTGAGTCGAGGACTCACGGTTCGAACCAACCCACGGATAACAACCCGGATACTAAACCATTTTATAAAAATCGAGTTTCCAACAAAACCCATAAATATTAACTCCGTTTTTGGGTGAAAACCCAACCGAATCTAAACCCATCGTGACCAAGGGTCACGTTTTTAATAAAAACGCGAGTCTCACTCGCCTCACCTTCAGTTAAATAAGCTCCAAACCGTGTGACACTTCGAAAATGATGATTGATGGTGAGATTTGGTGATAATACGTGATGAAAATGGTGTAATAAGGGCGCGTGTAGGGGCGGATCTAGGAGATTCGAGGGTGGGGATCACGAAAATAATGGTGGTTTGTAGTGGTGGTCGGCGGTGAAGTGGTGGCGGCCGGATAATGGTCGGCGGCTAGGGTTAGGGTGAGAGGGAAAATGAGAGAGAAAGTGTGGTGAGTGTTGGTGTGTTGTGTGAGAACCGAACCCACAAGGGCCATTTTGTGGTCTACTCTCTTTTCATTCTTTTATTTATTTATTTATTATTTTAAAAGGGTATAATAATAATAATAATAATAATAATAATAATAATAATAATAATAATAATACTAGTAGTGTTGAGTGGGTAAAGTGGGTAAATGTAAAAACATACGGCCCGAACCCGAACTCATTTCAAACTTCAATATCTCCCGAAGAACGTCTCGTAATTAATTAAATATCATCGGACTCGTAAAACGAATCATAAAATTTTCCGTTAGGTAAACCTAGTGCCGGAGTCAACGTAGTACCAGTGAGAATTTTTAATAATACATCATCACGTAAATTTCCATAATGAATTATTAAGATAATTCACAAATTCCATAACAACATAAAATATAATTATCCATAAAATTGGTCTTACAAGTTCGTTGTGAATAAAAATTCCAAATAAAAATTATAAACGAACTTTAACGTAATGCGGGTTTTCAAAATAGCTCCCTAAATTGTCGGTTGTCACACTTTTGGGCAAGGCCCTTAATATTTAACGACATGAAATTCATCGGTGAACATCGTTCACTCCTTGAGATTCAATAATCTCTTCCATGTTTTTCATACACCCTTCCATGTTATATCCCATTGTTTGTCCCACCTTCACCAAGTCGTCCATCAATTGCAATATAGAGCCACCTGTACGTGGTATTTCTGATTTTTTAAAATGACCTGAGCAAACTGATTCAGCTGCATCTTCCTTTGATCCCTTATTTGAGCAATTGTCCTTTATACAAGTATTTACCTCTTCCTCATGACACCTATGGGAACATTCACCTCTCTCCTTTTTAGACTCATCATTCTTTTTGAACCGTTCTTCTGTAGCACTAGTAGGCGTAAAACCTGGAGGGTACTTCAGACTATTCTCTGAACTATAATCTTTATAGTTGTCATCCTGTTTCTTGTTGAGTAAATCATAAATGTTAAAAGGATCTTCTGAACGCCTATCCTTTTGCCCAACAGAAACCTCTTCCATATTAGGTTTATATAGATCCTCCTCAAACTTAGTTTCAGGAATCTCTTCAACATCACTTTCTTCATTAAAAATAGAAAAACTCTTCAATCCCACATCTTCTCCTTTTGAATCTCCTTCCTTTGTATCACCATCAGTATCATATTCCTCTTCATTATCTTCCATAAAATCAGGCACCCATCCAGGAACTTCTTTAGCACGAATCCAAAAGACCTTACCATGAAAAATAATTTTAAACGACTCAAAAATGTTCGTGACCACATTTGTATTGATGCACATTCGTTTCCTATTAAAACAACCATCTTCTTGATCATCAACATGTAGTAAGACACCCCATTTAGAAGTAATACGATTAAAAGTATTCTTGGACCACATTTTAAACGGGATTCCTTCAATCTCCACCCAAGTAACCCTCCCATCAGTGGTAAAATCCATTGATGCTTGCTGTAACTGGAAAACCAGGCACCAACACCCACACTGGCCTCAAACAATTTTTTTGTCACTTCTGATTGAAATTCAATCATTACCCAATACCCACCCATGTACTTAATTTCAATGTTATCAAAACCTTCATTTGCCAAAACCATCTTCAAATTAGATAAAGATGCAAACTCCTTCACTCTAGCCATCACCGAATTGGAAAGATCTTGCTGGTTCATACATTCTTCATCCAACACCAAAGCTGGAGTAGATTCCACCTCCACATTCATAGACTGAGATCCTCCTTTGACAACGGGAGCATAAGAGTAAGCGAACCCATTTGCCCCCTTATCTTTGTTGTGTTCACCTGTGTTGTTCCTATTCTCCCCATACTTATTTTTTACTTGAAAACTATCCTTATTCAAAGGCGTTCTCTGAAACCTAGCAATATTTGCGTGAAGTTTATAGCGTCCAACCCAAACCGTACATAAATTATTAACCAATCTCTCCACATCAAATATCTTGATAAAACGCACAAACCCAAACCTTTTACCAGCTTTCGATCTTTTGTTTGGGATAAACGCATCCACCACATTCCCATATTGCTTACAGGTGTTAAAAAGGTCCTTAGCGGTATACATATCTGGGAAATTTGTGATAAACACTGACGTAGAGATCTTACGTACCTCATCCTCCTTATAGCGCTGGTTTGTTGATGGATAGACCATGATTTATAATGATTAAAGGATAATTTTGTGGAATTTGATGAAATAGCTTTTTAGGGTTCTTAAAAATGGGGGTAATTGAAATTGGGGTTGTTTACCAAAAGCTGAAATTTGGGGGTAATTGAAATTGGGGCAATGGATCAATAGGGGTAGTTAATCGGTTGCAAAGATTGAAGTTCAAGAACAAATATAAGTTTAGACGGAGGATATTACCTGAGAGCAAGTAATCCATGATTGCTTCCATAAATGAATCGTCCACCAATATATGATATATCCTATACATTGCTTATGAATCAACTGAATGTTTTATTTGTCAAAATATTTTCAACTTCTTCGATTCAACCTTTGCCCTATTCAAATTCATCATCCATACATATCATGACTTAATAAACACGACGTAAAATTTTCAATGGAAGATACATGTGATAGAAACGAAGTTTATGCTGATCTGGTTTTTGTGAGATCACAACCTAACATTTTCTCGTGAAATCGAATACCCTTATAGCACGTTAACGTTTGTCGTGAAAACTGTTAAGGTGCCTTTATGTCGTATTACATCCTGTTTAAGGTCACAAACATAACACAACATATATACAATGACCTTAACATCACCTAGTTGAAGGTACTCTTGTCAACATTACTTTACAACCTTCACATGATTATACAAGGATGTATCGACATGTCTAGTTACAAAGGTAAAAGCTTCTCACTTGGTCCTCACTCCACGTTTGTAACTTGTAACTTAATATATGATGTTTTCAATTATAACATATAGAAATTATAAATTAAGTCATGCTCATACACGTTTTTGTTTAATTATGGGTCGACATTGTACTGAATACATGTCATTGTTAGGACGGGACATGTGTCTATAAGTTTTAAACATGTTTAATCTATAATAAGATACAGTATAAGACGATCGTATTGAAGTTGTGGTTAACATGAAATGTTTTATGCACCACCTTATTCTACCGATAGTATATTTTCTACCGATAGTATATTCACTGCCATATTGTGTACTTGGTATATGGGGGAAGAAAGTCAAGGACAGTCATGTTCATTTGATTAATGTTGGCATATGAAAATAATAAGAATTGTTAAAGCCTTTTATGGTATTCTCTTACTAATCTTTCTACACTTACAACAATATTATATATAGTTTTTCCATTCATTCTCTCTTTTCATCAAAACTATCAGTTTTGACACACTTGTCATGATCCTGTCAGTAAGAGGATAAGTAGGAGGATTTACTCAAAAATAATCTATTACTAATTTATCATAAGACATTTTATGAAACTGAATAATTACCGTTTGTTGGTGCACCTAATGTCGGGGTACAATCAGAATAAAAACCTTATGAAAAGATTTTTTTTATCTATTTGCCATTAATATGATATAGAGGCTCAACCAACCGAGGTTATGGGACGTATGAGAATCAAGCATTCATAGTTCATGGGTCCATTGTCTGCCGTGGCATTAGAGCTGGCAAATTGGGTACCTGTTAGGACCTGTTAAAGAAAAAAATGTACTATGCAATTTTTTTATTTTTTAAAATAATTGTTTTTAGTATTCTAGGGTTCAATATTTAACTTTTTTGATATATAAAACGTATATCTGTCATACTCAAACCACCAAAACCAAGTGTTAAACGAGTCGTTTTCATGTTTGAAACTTATGTTATTCGCGCACTCAAAACCTGTTAAGACACGATTTGCCAGCTCTAGGTGGCATAATTATAGAATTCTGAATTTATCATACGAGTTTTTTTATTGGTAATGTCCATAAGTACTATAGTTGAAGAAATTGCATTTATTCTTTATCATAAATATGACATGTACACCCCATGGTCCAATGACAGAACTTGTAGCAATTGTTATTTTCTCATTAATGTACTTAAGTATATTAAATGTGCTAAAAAAAATTATGTAGTTCTACTAGAGGCATCATGATTTTAACTCATACCAGTTATCGAAAAGTATTGTTAACTTGCAAGGGTTATATACTGAGCTGAAAAGTTCGTAAGCAACTAACAAGAAATCAACATGTCGTAACCGGGATTTATGCAAAGAAATGAATCATCTTACGCATGCTGAATTGCCGACATATGGTGGTTGTTCGGCTACCGGCCGTTAATCAGGCAAATTGTTGTTGGTGAGGAAGTTTTGTTGCTATTTAATACCCGAGTAAATTACTTGGATCTTCCTTGTGGTTTGTCAAAAATTGCATCTACCTTTCATTTTGAGAGTCCTTATACAACCAATGAATACTGTATATAAATAAATTTGCACATGCCAATGAGATCCATATACAGCCAATGAATTTATGTCCATATTCGATACAAGATAAAAGTATATATGTGCCTTCCAGAAGTATATGTGCAATATTATATTTTTAAAATTTTTGATAGCAATGTTCATACTTACCAGATTATGAACCATACTACTAAACTAAATTTTATATTTTTAAAATTTTTGATAGCGATGTTCATACTTACCAGATTATGAACCATACTACTAAACTAAATAACTAACATATGATTCAAAATTGATTTTCTTAGGTGTTTGGATTTGAAAGATGTTGAGGGTTAAAGAAGACGATTAAAAATAAGTGGTATAAGAAGTGCATAAACAAGCGGCGGGCTATGATTTATTAGCAAGAAATTGATTATAGAGACAATTATACCTCATGTGAAAGGAACATCATGAGGGATTTAACAGAAGTTAAAATGGGGGATTTCGGGTGTTAATCTTGTAAAGTTAATAACTGTCAATGTAAAATAAAATTGTCATAAATGGTGGTCGCAACTTTCGACAAACCACATGGACGATCCATTTCCTATTCAACATTTCCATATCTCTTACGGACGTTGATTTGCACATGCCAATTTTTTATTAACACACTTCAAAATACAAATACAGTAAGCATCATGTAATATATGTATGGCTATTTACAGCATGAAATGAAGTGTATCAATCAAAAGTTAGCGTGTACAAACCAGCTCCCATCTCTTATACTTGTGAACAAAATAAAACAAGATCTATATATCTTCAAGTTCGAGTCTCTTTACATACCCTCAAATATTTTCATTCTTATAATGACCTGAAATGAAGGGTTAGTAAATAGTCCGTACCTAATACAATGGTGAGATACGATGTATAAGATATTATATTATTATGGCACCCGTCTTATCGTTGGTTGAATGAAAATGGTAGACCCCAAAATCATGTAATTGTACTATTTAGGTTGTTAGGGGTGACATTGTTGCCTAAAGGTTTATCAATTGTTTTTTAAATTGACCAATAAAAAGAAAGAAATACATTTCATGCCTAAACATCCCTAAAGTTTTATTTTTAGTGGCAATGTCATGCCTAAGCATGCCTAAACTTTTTTTTATTTTTATTTTTATTTTATTTTTTTACTTGGCAATGTTGTCGAGGGGTATGTGTTGATACCAATATTAATCCATTTAATTGTGGGAAGTGTTTCAACAGATGCCCGTTTTTTACATTTTGTAATTATGGGATGTGTGGATATGCTGGCCCATTTCCTCCGTTTCCCCCAAGACCACCAAAGCCTCCATTTCCAGAAGTTGTTCAATCACCCCTAGGTGACGGCGCACCGCCTATATCTGATTTTTTTTTTTTTTTTTTTTTTTTTTTTTTTTTTTTTTTTTTGAAAACCTTCAAACGGTAACACCATTTATGGTGCAACAGCCATTTTCATTTAAGGCTTGCGTTTTACCGAATCGGTAATACATACCAAAACATTTGCCGATTCAGCCATGCCGATCAAGTGGCATTGTGATGCCGATGATTGCCGATCGATGCCGAGTCTATGCCGAGAATGTTGCCACCCCCTTAGCAACTTAGCATCATAAATATAGAATGATTTTGATGATAGGTTACATTTAGTACACGTCTCACACGGGTTTAAGTAATTTTTAAAGGTCGATATGGTTCGCTTAACTATTTGTTCTATATGGGCCAAAGATATTCCATATTGGCTTCATAGCTTGATTACCCAAACCACAACAAATTTATAATCCAAGAGATTGAGAATTATATGTACTCCGTATTATATAATGATTTTCTTTTTTGTTTCTGAAAAAACAACAGTACTTGTTAGTATGGATAATATAATATAGCATGGTACTCGCGCGTTGCAGCGGCGGGTACCCTGAAATAAATTTTTTCAATGGAATTAATAAAAATGTCTCGGGATGTCATTCCGACACCTAAATTTGCTTGGTCACAGCTTTGTTTATCGAGTCGAGTTTTATTGAGTCGAGTCTTGGTCACAGGTTTATATCTAGGTTAAGATGGAGGGTTGTACATTTGTTTAAATGATTGTAATATTGGGTGTAGGAGGTGTTTTTAATGTTATTAATGTAGAATGAGGGTTGTACATTGTGTTTAAATGATTGTAATATTGGGTGTTGGGTGTTTTTAATGCTATCAATGCAGAATGAGGGTTGTACATTGTGTTTAAATAATTGTAATATTGGGTGTAGGAGTGTTTTTAATACTATTAATGTAGAATTCTAAGGAAAGTGGTCTGAATTTCGAATCATGCTAGTTTTTATTGTACACAATGATTTGGTTGTTGTAATTATGAAAATTGCTTGCTTTAAAGTGTTGTAAACCATGCATCATTTTGTGTACATCTGAATTTTTTAGAGAGAGAGAGTCCTTCATCCATTATTAGTATAGATTTCTTCAATCTTAGAATATAAGTTCACTTTGCTATTATAAATGGGTACCAACTGAGCTAAAAAATATTTTGTAAGCTAACCTAAACCAAACTATGGTAAGAAATTGTGTTATCTATTACTCTTTACGTTTCAAATCAAATATCCACTTTCATATTTCACAAAGAAAGTAGACATTTGATTTGAGAGGAAGAGAGTAATAGATAACACAATCTTCTTATAATAGTTTGTTTTAGATAAGCCCACAAAATATTCTTTCACTATATACAAATTACAAAAGTCTAACTTGATCATTTAGTTGGTGTTGGTTTTCCATGATTTTATTTTATTTTATTTTATTTATTTATTTTTTTTTTAGTAAGTCCTTTAAACGAGTCCATGCTTCATATAGAGTTTCACCTTGACGTTGTTGGAACATCAAGATATCATTTTTAAGCTTGGTAGTTCTCCCCGGTGGGAATAATTGAGCAAGGATACGAGAAGTGAGATCATCCCAAGAGGTTATGGATCCCGCGGGTAAACGTTCAAGCCATTGACTAGCTTGGTCACGTAGAGAGAATTGGAATAGACGTAATAGGGTTGTATCTCTAGTTGCAACATCAAGGTCTATGGAATCTACGATTTTTAGGAAATCCTTGAGATGTTGATTAGGATCTTCGGAACGAAGTCAATGGAATGCACATCCGCTTTGCACCAACCGGATGGTGTCGGATAGCAAGGGGGACACATTTGCTCCTTGAGTGAGCTCAATAGTGTTTCGATAGCCTTGGTGGCTAGGACGGGAATACTCTCCTAAAGTTCGGGGTCTAGGAGGTTGGTTTGCTAGTGGTGGGTTTTGTGAGTGGTTTTGTTGTGGTGGGTTGATGGATTCAAAGATATTACCACCTTCCATGATGGTGGATGGTAATGGTTATGAACAAGGGAACGAAGAAATAAGATAGACTAAAGAAAACCTAAAAATGAAAATAAAAATCTTACTAGAAAGGAATCTAGCAAGTATACCTAATAAAAAGAAATTCTAACCTAGACAATAACTATTCCCCGGGCTGCGGCGCCAAAAACTTGATACGGGGGATTGCGCCCTCGCAACAGGTTTTACCTCTCAAGGGATCTTGAGAACCTTGCAACCCCCACCAGGCAGTGTACCTGATCGTTGTAGTATAGTATAGTGACAAGTACCGGGGGATTGATCGTTCAACTCAGGAATTGTGTCGCTAGGATTAGAAAGCCTACTAAACTAGGTCTAGAGGTGAGGGATGATTCTTTTTGTATTTTTTTATATTTTAAGAAAGCAAGTAAAATCTCAGGTTTTGAAGGAGTGGTCGGAATTAGTTGCTAGCCAACTAACCCAATTAACTACAAATGCAATTAAAATAAAATAAAATAAATGAAAATTAAACTAATGTACTAATGTGGTGGAAACAATAATGAGAAAAGTTGTGTTTACTTATATTTCATTACTCCCTAGATATCTTTTACCAGCTGATTAGCTTGTTACAATTGCATGGATGGCGGGTTATATTCCTTAATACTAGTCGTAGGACCGTGTACAATATTCCCTAACTCTATAAGATCCTACTTCACTCCTATGTCGAGCCGACTAAAAGCTCCTAACATGGGATCATTAAAATTCACTTATGCATTAAATACAACCAAAAATCATAGTGCACCTGCGATCATGTTTCTTAAGATGTTCAAGCAAGTTACCAATGGAAGTCTGCCAGTTTTCTTAAGCCTAACATCGAATACAATCATCCGTAACAATTATAAACAAACAATCAACCAATAATCAACATCTAGGTCTCACTACATCTAAGCAAACACAATAAAAAAACCTAGCCTAACATGTTAAAAGAAAGATAAGCATAAGATAGAATCAAACAACATATAGATATATTGAATGATTATTGAAGGACTTATCTTTATTCAAACATGGAAGAAAGAAGGGTTTGAAACCCCTTCAATATGCAGGAAATTCAATCTATGGTTTGTGTTTAGTATTCCACAATTTGTTCCACACTTTACAATGAAAAATTGGAAAAATATATATATACTAAGCATCCTGACGGCCTCATGTGTAGGCTTCTGACGCCGTCAACTCGCCACCAAGTTGAAATTCGTATTGCCTAGATCCAGTCTTGACGCCTTCATGTGTAAATCTACTATGGGCCGTCACTTGTATTTGGACCCTGACGGCCTTGGTGACGCCGTCAGGCCAATAACACTGAAAACACTCTGGGCCGTCACGTTATAATTTCCACATCCACCTCTTTTGCCACTCTTGACGCCGTCATGTGTTATGGCTTGACGTCGTCAGATACTGTTCCCAGCAAGGAATTTGAGACTTTACCGTTTCTTCACTTTTATGCTCCAAAAATGTCCAAAATGCTTTCTTTTCCAGATTTCTCCTCAAAAGTTCCTAAAATGACAAAAGGAACGATTTAGGGCAATATTTGATCAAATAATCACGAATTCGGGCTTAAATGACCCCTTAAAAGCGGTACACTTTTCGCCTCATCAGTTTGGTTTGATGGTATGAGAATGGGAAATGACTTTCGTTTTTACGTTTTAACATAGTTGTTTTGTTTATGGGTTTATAAACCCACAAAAGTAGGTATTCTCTAAATTCCTCAATGGCAATGGGTTTAGAAACCCATTCCCATACTTATATCCATAGTGATTCCCTAATACAAACCAAACTCCCGCTTAATACATATAAAGGAAAGCAGACATCAGCATTTATTTTTGTAGAACCGTAGAGGGGGGTGAATACAGTTTCTTCGGCCTTTTTGGATGTTTATAAACTTTAAGCCAAAGAGAACATCAAGTGGTTGTATAATAATCTAACAACCACTAACACAACCAAAGTATATAAAGCAAGTAAGAACACAACGATATATACTGGTTCGGGATGGGGGGTTTATACCATCCGTACGTCCAGTTGCGAATCCGCGACTCCGATACTATTCACTAGTATAATCCTTTCGGTGGAGTACAAACCGTTACAATTCACTCCACCGATATTCACAAATATCGATGCTCACAAAGAAGGATTTACTCCCCAACGGTATTCCGCCCTCGGAAACCACACAAAAGAATCTCGCGATCCGACACCAAGACCGCTACCAAGACTTCCCACCGGAAGTATCAAACCCCAACTAGATCCCCAATGATCTAGGCTTGGTCACCAAGACACAAGACTTCCCTTACAAATAATTTGAATATGTTTGTTCAATCAAGCCCTAACCTAACCTAGTGACTCGATTCTAGTAGAAAGGGTATAGATAAGAAGACCCTCGACACAATCACAAGAGTGGATTAGGTTCTTGTGATTCTTCCCTTGCAAGGAGATGTGTTCTTTCAAAGATGTTAATGTGAAAGTCAAGAACACAAGATTAGAGATAGGGAGATTTGAGAGTGTTTAGAGAGAAAGAATATAGAGAAAAAGAATAATGGCAAGGGGTGAGGAATACAAGAGGCAAGGGTGGTATTTATAGGTCAAGAACTCAAACTTGGGAAATTTTACCGAGGCCGGCACGTCACCCGCGTGTCAGCGCGCGGGCAGCGCGCCAGGTTTCTGTAAACTTTTCCCAAGTGTTGGGTGTTGGATCTTATAAATACCTATCCTTGCTAAACCCCCAATTGTACTTCACACTAAACCTTAACATTAATCAATCTAAGGTTTACCAACTCAAATAGCCATTTCGAAAATCAATTGTGAAGTGTTTAAAGAGAAAACAAATTACCAAGGGTATAAAGTGTAGATAGGGTAATTTGGAAGGGGTAGAAGTGTTATTCCTCACATGGCATAGAAAAGAGAGAAAGAATATGCCAAGGTATATTCCATTGCTGGGGGGAAGAATGAGATGGAGGGTTGAGATGAGATGGTTTGGATTGGATGGCTAGGATCAAAGGGAGCCTCCTTTGGTTTTCAAATTATTTGGCATGTGGGAGAAATGAAGGGTTGAGATGTGTTTATTTGAAATAGATGGCTAGGATCAAAGGGAGCCTAGGTTTGGATTGAAAAGGGATATTCCAAATGAATATGCTTTGCTTGGGGGGAAAGGGTGAATCAATAGTTGAGATGGTTTTGATTTGAAATAGATGGCTTGGATTAAACACATGTGATGGTATAGAGAGGAGAGTGAATGGATGGTTGAGATGTGTTATAGTTTTAATTGGATGGTGGAGATCAAAGGGAGCCTCCTTTGGAATTCAAACAATTCTCATGTGTTGATTATGAAGGGTTGAGATGTGTTATAAGGGAATGGATGGTTGAGATGTAGAGTGTGTAAGGAATGAGTTGGATTGTGTATGGGAATATGTAAGAGTGTAAGAGATTGTGTAAGAGAATATATGATTTGGATATAATTGAATATGATTGTATTTGTCTTTTGTAGAAATGAGATTAAGAGAAGATTAAGAAGAAATCTAATTGTCATTAAGAAGAAAAGGTTTAGACAATTAAGATTATAAGTTGAGAAATTCATAGGTTACTTATAAGTTCAAGTAACACAACGTCGAGAATCCATAGTTTCATATCTCGTGACTTTCCACGACTCGACGTTCTCAACTAATACCTTGGTTCAAACAAGTTAAATGTTTTGCCTTGATTGTAAAGCATAACCCAAGTGGGAAAGGATGCATTTACGCAAAGTGACCTTTGACTTAGTTTGACCAACAAGGGAGTAAACCCGTTACGTAATTAGAGAAGACGTAAGCACGGGATATGAGCATATGGATGCTTTAGCACGATGTCACGTGAAATATATAAGCTCCCTAAGTTTAGAAATGCCTTGGCTAGAGGCGATAGTTAAAAAACATGAGTTAGCATTTTCCCGTGAATGGGTGTTTTAAAAGTAGGATCTCTCAAGTCTCAAAACTCGTTTTGATTGTTCTCAATTAAGCACATAACATATTCATACCTGTATTGAAAGATCCACATTTGTCGGGTAAGGGGAAAGCCGACTTTCAAAATTCGCCCGGAACCATACAGTGTCCTGGCGCGTCACCCGCGCGTTGACGCGCGGGCAGCGCGCCAGGAGCAGATATGGGCTCCGGCGATTTTAAGCTAACGTTTGTTATTTTATGTGTTTCGATGGTTTATTTGTCATCATTAAAACATGAAGAGAACTTGATCATGTTGCCTCAACAGTCTTTACTATACATTAGAGGGAGAAAAAGATAATTTTTTTCCACTTAGGTTTTGTAAATTTTGGCAAACATTAGTTGTTTTGTTTATGGGATTATTTTCGAGAATGGGTATAAAACACACAAAAGTAGGCATTGTTTAAAACCCCCCAATGGTAATGGGTTTAGAAACTCATTCCATACATATACCCATAGTAATTCCCTAATACAAACCAAACGCCCCTTAATACATATGAAGGCAAGCAGACATCGGCATTTGTATTTACTAGACATTAGAGGGAGAAAAAGATAATTTTTTTCCACTTAGGTTTTGTAAATTTTAGTGATGACCGCTAAGTTATATTATGAGTCTTTTGATGATTGACACAAGAGTATGACGATATGTAAGATAACGGGTAGGACTAGTGTTATATGACAAAGAAAATCAAGAAATTGCATATTGAGGCCGCTAAAGTTTTCAACTTTTAACATAAGCCATCAATTTATTGAAATAAACTTATAAGACGTCCAATTATATATTTGTTTTCTTTTACACATTTTGGCCAAATTTATCCTGAAAACTATAAAATATAAATAAGGAACCAACCTGTTAATACAAATATCGCCTAAAAACGTTATTTATATTTTACGATCTTTGCTAAGTTTTGTTAATGACAAAATATGAACTTTAGCTAATAGTAAATCATCACTTTAGTGTTTAAGTCTTGTTTAAACTAAGTTTACATTTCCTTTTAAACAAAACATTGTTTTTATTTCTTAAATTAGAAAGTGTCTTGTTGCATCACATTTATTTCTTAAAATAGTATTGTCACATCACATTTAGGGCAAGCTTTGTCAATATACATTTATGGTAAGAAAGTGTGTTTGACTAACCATATGTTTGCTTGCAAGTTTTGTGTTTGACTAGGTGTAATGAGATGTGACCTTGTTTGGTTTGGTAGATTTATTGCAAAACCAACTGCAGCCGTGACGGACCCCTGGAGATACACGGGCGGAACCCTTCTGAGGGGTCCGCCGTATCCGCCAGACCTGCAGAATGTTTTGCTATAAATACCAAACCACTTGTTAGTTTTGAGTCACCCCTTTAGGACATATTTTCACATACTCTCTCAACTAACTCAGTAACATTTGACTTGTGTGATTCTCTTATGTAGCAAGGGACTTCACAAGATCATTCAAGAAGTTATAAGCTTCAACTCTAAAGTTGCAAGTCTTGTTAGCTTTGTCATGTATAAGCTTTGGTAGTTTATACTTCATTTGTGTCATGTATGTAGAAGTGGTTGGTTAGTATTTTAGGCCTCAAAATACGTAGTGTGTCGGGAGTTGTTGTACCCTTGTAAAAGAACTAACGGGAGTGGTTGTACCCTTGGTAAAGAACTCGACATCTAGCTTAGTGTCGGTAAAAGTGTAAGCGACGATGGGAGTGGTTGTACCCGTGTAAAAGAACTCGACATCTAGCTTAGTGTCGGTAAAAGTGTAAGCGACGTTGTAAAGGTTTTATCCGCCGGTGAAAGGAGCTTGTTGATTAGTGCTTATAACTCTCAAGTTGGAAACTCGGGGCGTGGATGTAGGGCAAGGAAAAAGAGTCCTTGTAGCCGAACCACGATAAACAATCGTGTTATAGTTTGATCGTTTCTTTCTTTATCTTTGCTTATTACATGTTGTCTTTTAGTTAGAATCGCTAGTCACATATAAAGCTTTTCAAATAATTAAACAAGTAAAGTTGTGTTTATATCTTCAAACAAATGTAAAGCTTTTCAAAGAACTAAACAAGCAAAGTTAGGATCATCACAAGTAAAGCTTTTCAAAGTATGAAACAAGTAAAGTTAGAATTGTTATTCACATGAAAAGCTTTTCAAAGAATCAAACATATAACGTTGTGTTTATATCTTTAAGCAAACGTAAAGTTTTTAAAAGGATATTCAAGCTAAAAAGGATTTAAAAAGCGGTAAACTATTCAACCCCCCTTCTAATTTTTCCACACAACCTCTTACTTATCTAAGTAACACGAATAAAAAATTTGATGTGAAATACAATTATACATTTAGTTTAATTATGAATTAATATTATTGAAAGTAATTTAGAGGAATAAAATTGAAATTTCACGACTAATTTTTTATTCGTATTCATTTAACATGTTAGTGGTGTATTCATTCTTTCTACTTGATAATTATCTAAATTAAATTTAACCATAATTGTAAACGAGGATAAACACATGTAGGAATGGCCTATAAGTGACTTTGAATAAACAAACGGCTTAACACATTAAAACCTGTATAAATTAATATTCAATAAATTAATAAACTTGATAAATTAATAACGTGTGCAGTCTCAACTTGAGACCAGTACAAATTTAGACCTCAATCGATAAAATAATAAGATAATAGTTTTTTTGAAACCTCAGTGTGTGTGTGTGTGTGTGTGTGTGTGTGTGTGTGTGTGTGTGTGTGTGTGTGTGTATATATATATATATATATATATATATATATATATATATATATATATATATATATATTGGTTCCAACTTCCAAGGAAACTATAAATTAATAATTACTAAAAAATTCATATATATATATATATATATATATATATATATATATAAAGGCAATACGTAATTGGAACTTATACAAATTCAATTATGACCAAACGTAATTGAAACTCATCCCTACGAAACTTACTTTTTACTTAATAAAAAACAATAAACTTGAGAAATTCAATTAAATTGTGAATATGAATTCATAAAATGTTAATTAGGTTTTTCCAACTTATTTTCTTTATCTCTAACTAGTATACATTATAATTAGTATATTTGACTTGAAAATTTAAAAGCTATATGTAAAACCTTTTTAAATTAAAAAAATTATTAATTTATTGATGCGTGAAATTGCACCCTCGCAAAAGGTTTTACCTCTTAAGGGATCTTGAGAAGCTTGCAATCCCCACCAGGCAGTGTACCTAACCGTTGTAGTATAGTATAGTGACAAGTACCGGGGGATTGATCGTTCAACTCAAAGAATAGTGTTCGCTAGGGTTAAAACTCGCTAAAACTAGGTCTAGAGACGAGGGATGATTCTTTTTGTATTTTTATATTTTAAGTGAAAGCAAGTAAAATCTCGATTTTGAAAGGAGTGGGCGGAATTAGTTGCTAATCAACTATCCCAAATAACTAAAGATGCAATCAAAATAAAATAAACTAAACTTAAACTAAATTATGGCGAAAACAATAATGAAAGAAAATTGTGTTTACTTAGATTTCACTACTCCCTAGCTATCTTTTACCGGTTGATTAGTTTGTTACAATTGCATGGATGACGGGTTATATTCCTTAATACTATTCGTAGAGCCGTGTACGATCTTACCTAACTTTATTAGCTTCTACCTCTTCCTATGTCGAGCCGACTACTAGCTCCTAACATGGCCTCATTAGTAGTTACCTACGCATTAAATACAACCAATATATCGTAGTACACCTCTGATCATGTTTCTTAAGACGTTCAAGCAAGTTACCAATTGGAAGTCTACCAGTTTTCTTAAGCCTAACGTCGAATTTATTCATCCACAACAATTATAAACAAACAACCAACCCATAATCAATATCTAAGTTTCATTACATCTAAGCAAACACAAAGAAAACCTAGCCTAGCATGTTAAAGAGAAGACAAGAGTAAGATATAATCAAACAACACATAGACATATTGAATGATTTGATGAAAGACTTATCTTCAATTAAGCATGGATGAAACAAGGGTATGAAACCCTCAAAATATCTATAAAATTCGTCTAGGGTTTTCTCCCTTTAAAGTTGCACACAATGAATGAAAACTAGAAAACTATATATAGATTTTGTATCCTGATGGCGTCAAGAGATAGGTGTGACGCCGTCAACTCGCCGCCAAAATAATACTTGTATTGCCTAGATCCACTTTTGATGCCGTCACTCTTTGTGGACTCTGGGCCGTCTCTCTTTGTGTAATACGTGACGGCCTTGGCATTTTATAACGTGACGTTGTCACAAACTCTTTAGAAAACCTTCTGGCGCGTCACGTGTATTTGATTTATCCACCTCTTTGTCAAGTCATGACGCCATTACTAGCAACTTGTGACACCGTCATGTGCAATTTTCAGCATCATTTTAAGACTTTGTCGTTTTCTTCATTTTTTCGCTCCAAAAACGTCCAAAATGATTCATTTTGTAAATTTCCTCTCAAAAGTAACTAAAATGACAAAAGGAACGATTTAGGGCAATATTTGATCAAATAATCTCGACTTTGGCCTTAAATGACCCCCCAAAGCGGTACACTTTTCGCTTCATCATTTATCGAGATATTATTATATCTCACTAAATTAATAAAATATTTCGTTCCCAACATTATTAGTTTAAGAGTAAATTACATGGATGGTCCCTGTGGTTTGCCCAAACTTTCACATACAGTCTCTAAAAGTTTAAAGTTGAATGGATAGTCCTTATCTTTGCAAAAAATAACACTTCTGGTCCTTTTTTTAATTGGTGTTAAGTGAGTTCCCTTATCATTTACATGTTAGCCCTTTTGGTTAAAGACCGTTGCATCGTTTATCCTTTATAATAACGGCCGTTTATAATTTAAAGTTTTTAACTTTATGTACATTTTTATCCGTTTTCGTTCATTTTTATACATTTTCATCCGTTATTATATGTTTGCGTTCGTTTTCTTACCTTTTCATATATTTTATCTATTTTATACGTTTTCATACGTGTTTATCCGTTTCTATACGTTTTCGTATGTTTTATTTTATTTTCATTTGTTTTCTTTTATTTTCATAGTTTTTTTTTTTTTTTTTTTTTTTTTTTTTTTTTTTCTGTTTTTATAAGTTTTCGTCCATTTTTCTTACATTTTTATCTGTTTTTTTCAACATTTTCGTATGTTTTTATATGTTTTATACGTTTTCGTCCATTTTATACGTTTTCGTCCGTTTATATCCATTTTCGTCCATTAAACGTATAAAAATGGACAAAAAGGAATAAAAACAGACGAAAAATGATAAAAACATAAGAAAACGTATAAAAATGAACGGAAATGTATAAAAATATACGAAAAGGGTACAAAGGTATGAGAACGTATAAAAACTTAAGAAGACATGTAAAAATGGATGTAAACGTATAAAAACTGATGTAAATTGATACGCGGGATTGCGCCCTCATAACAGGTTTTACCTCTCAAGGGATCTTGAGAAGCTTGCAATTCCCGCCAGGCAGTGTACCTGATCGTTGTAGTATAGTATAGTGACAAGTACCGGGGGATTGATCGTTCAACTCAGGAATAGTGTCGCTAGGATTAGAAAGCCTACTAAACTAGGTCTAGAGGTGAGGGATGATTCTTTTTGTATTTTTATATTTTATTGAAAGCAAGTAAAATCTTGGGTTTCGAAGGAGTGGGCGGAATTAGTTGTTAGTCAACTAACCCAAATAGCTAAAGATGCAATTAAAATAAAATAAAAAGAAATGAAATTTAAACTAATGTGGTGGAAACAATAATGAGAAACGATGTGTTTACTTAGATTTCATTACTCACTAGATATCTTTTACCGGTTGATTAGCTTGTTACAATTGCATGGATGACGGGTTATATTCCTTAATACTAGTCGTAGGTCCGTGTACAATATTCCCTAACTCTATAAGCTCCTACTTCACTCCTATGTCGAGCCGACTAAAAACTCCTAACATGGGATCACTAGAATTCACTTATGCATTAAATACAACCAAAAATCGTAGTACACCTCCGATCATGTTTCTTAAGACGTTCAAGCAAGTTACCAATGGAAGTCTGCCAGTTTTCTTAAGCCTAACATCGAATACAATCATCCACAACAATTATAAACAAACAATCAACCAATAATCAACATCTAGGTTTCACTACATCTAAGCAAACACAATAAAAACCTAGCCTAACATGTTAAAAGAAAGACAAGCATAAGATAGAATCAAACAACACATAGACATATTGAATGATTATTGGAAGACTTATCTTTATTCAAACATGGATGAAAGAAGGGTTTGAAACCCTTACAATATGATAAAAATTCGACCTAGGGTTTGTGGTAAAGTTCCTCCTAGTGTTCCACACTTATGAAAGAAAAATTGGAAAAATATATATAGAGAATGCATCCTGACGGCGTCATGTTGTAGGGTCTGACACCGTCAACTCGCCGCCAATATAAAATTCGTATTACCTAGATCCAGTCTTGACGCCTTCATGTGTAAATATACTCTTGACCGTCACATGTGTTTTGACCCTGATGGCCTCGGTGACGCCGTCAGGCAAAATAGCCTTGAAGATGCTCTGGGCTGTCACGTGTATTTTTCACTTCCACCTCTTTTGCCACTCTTAACGTCGTCATGTGTGAGGTCTTGACGTCGTCAGGTACTGTTCCTAGCAAGGATTTTGAGACTTTGCCGTTTTCTTCACTTTTATGCTCCAAAAACGTCCAAAATGCTTCCTTTTACAGATTCCATCTCAAAAGTACCTAAAATGACAAAAGGAACGATTTAGGGCAGTAATTGATCATATAATCACGAATTCGGGCTTAAATGATCCCTTAAAAGCGGTACACTTTTCGCCTTATCAAATACCCCTACATTTGAGATTTGCTTGTCCTCAAGCAAATGCGCTTTTATTCTAATAAAAATACAAGTTAGGGGTCATTAACACTAATATAAAAGTAATCACAACAAATAATCGTTCCACTAAAAACAAAAAACAAGCACGGAGGTCATACATTAGCACCTCACAAATAGTGTTTAGATACTCACATCTCTCGGGTGTAATAAAGTATATATCACAATACGAAAATGGAAAACATCTCTCACTACCTGTCATATATATATCATTAATGTATAAAAATGGATGAAAATGTATAAAACGGTAAAAAACGTATAAAAACGGGCGAAAACGTATAAAAATGATAAAACCATATGAAATGTATTAAAACGAATAAGAACGTAAGAAAAATATATGGAAACGTATAAAAACCCTAAAGTGTTATTTTTTTGCAAAGATAGGAATTATCCATGCAACTCTAAACTCTTAGAGACTGTGGGTGAACTTGGGGCAAAGCATAGGGACCATCCATGTAATGAACTCTTAGTTTGCTTTTTATGTGAAACCCAACCCGAACCGACCCATATTGCCCTGGATTCATTCGGTTGAATGATGTCTGAATTACTGACCTTTACAGCAAGATAGGAAAAAAGAATGATTGATTAGTAACAAGTAGAAGACGATAAACAGCTGGATTTTCCCTTATCTTTTATTTTATCCAAACACCTTTTCTTTCTTTTAACCTTCTTCTTCATTCCCATCTTTTTTCATCAAACAGTATGTCAACGATGTACAGCTGCTCGATTCCATCATTCTCAGTTTCCAATTCCACTTTTCCTCGTCCCAATCGCATCATCTGTTCCGCTGGAGGTAACTTTTGTTTCATTCCGTATCATTATATTATCTATTTCATTTCATGCAGTGGCGCAGCTTAATAGGGGCGGGGGGGGGGGGGGGGCGCCCGACCCCCCGAAATTTTTTTTGCGATATAGGGGTATATAGTTTTCGTGTAGAAAAATTTCGGTATATTCGGTTTCGACCCCCCATTTTAATTCGGTTTCGACCCCCCATAGTGTTAGGAAAAAAAAAATTTAGATCCCGACCCCCCACTTAGAATTCTCAAGCTTCGCCACTGATTTCATGATGCATTTTGCTAGGTTACCTGCTATTATTGTACATATGTTTGACTTTTAGAATATAATTATTGTACATATGTTTGCTATTAGTTAAAAATTAATAATTCTATTTGGTGAACTGAATACAATCCACAACAACTTAATGAAATTGTGTAACGATGGATATACATGGAAGTTACCTTCTTGTAAATATTAGCATGCTCGGTGTTATCTATGTCTTACTGTAAATCTGATATCCAGTATCTGTTGCTGAACGAAAAGCTGTCAATACAAGTGAACCGCTATTGCTTAATGCCGTTCGTGGTGAAGATGTAGAGAGACCCCCTGTTTGGCTTATGAGACAAGCTGGGAGGTACATGAAGGCAGGTCTATATAACCACATTGCTTCTTTCACATTTATGGTGATTTTTGTTCAACGTTGGATCTTATTCTGGTTTTCGTGTGGCAGAGTTACCAAACCCTTTGTGAGAAGCATCCTTCGTTCCGTGAAAGATCAGAAAATGTCGATCTTGTGGTTGAGATTTCTCTACAGCCATGGAAAGTCTTTAAACCTGATGGGGTAAGACAATGATCTAACATGGATCATGTTATGTTTCGTTGAAAGAGTTTGAAGGATGCAATATTGACTATGTTTACAGGTTATATTGTTTTCAGACATTCTTACACCGCTACCGGGAATGAACATACCCTTTGACATTGTTAAAGGAAAGGGTCCCATCATATTTGATCCAATAAGCACCGCTGATGATGTTGCTCAAGTGAAGGAATTCACTCCGGAAGAATGGGTACCGTATGTTGGGGAGGCATTGACAATTTTGAGAAAAGAGGTATTGTTTTCCATGCCTTTGTTGTGTATGTCTAATAAACTCTTCGGTTAAATGCTGATATACGCTTGCTTTGTGTTTAAATTCAGGTGAATAATGAAGCTGCAGTTCTCGGTTTCGTTGGAGCTCCTTTTACACTGGCATCATATGTGGTTGAAGGTGGATCGTCAAAGAATTTTACCAAAATTAAGAAGCTTGCTTTCTCACAGCCTGAGGTAATATATATATTTTTTATAAGTTTGTACTTCGAAATTCTTCTGTATCATATTTCTGTACCATGAATAGTTTTAGAACTGCATGAGAGAATTGTCATTAGTATGAGAGTTGTTCAGAAGTTTTGTCCAATTGGTTCTACTATAATTCTTTTATCTAGTTCAGGATATCCAGTTGCTGCATTTGACTTCCAAATTAATATCAAATTTGTAATCACGGTCTAAGGTAGTTATGTTGGTAAGAATAAGTCCCTCCACTGTTAAGAATTGATCGTTTTGGTTTGATGTAATGATTTGGGGCTACATTTGGCCAAGTACTGTCCGAAAGATTAAAATGAAGATGGAAGGCAAAAAGACTAAAAGGCTCTTCATTCTAAAGTGTGTGTTCAACACATGACTGAATGTGATCAAATAGTTACATTTGACCGAATTCATCAGTTTAAACAGTAGAATGACTAGTCACGTATATTCATATGAACTGAAGATTATCAAATTGATTCAGTGTCCATAATTTTAGGCATAACCGTAGTATAACCATAGGGAAGAAGTTTGTAATCTATTGTAAGGAAATGTTAAACTCACTACCATGTCAAACATCATAAACAGAGAGATAGTAAGATGCAACTTTTCATCTCATTGCAGGTCCTCCATGCGCTGCTTCAAAAATTTGCAACCTCAATGGCCAAATACATTCAGTACCAAGCTGACAAAGGTGCACAAGCTGTTCAAATCTTTGACTCATGGGCAACAGAGCTCAGCCCAGTTGACTTTGAAGAATTCAGTCTCCCTTACTTGAAGCAAATTGTTGACACGGTTAAACAAACTCATCCTACTCTCCCTTTGATACTATATGCGAGTGGGTCTGGAGGGTTGCTCGAGAGACTACCTTTGACTGGTGTTGATGTGGTGAGCTTGGATTGGACCGTGGATATGGCAGAAGGCAGGAAGCGGTTAGGAACTGATATAGCGGTTCAGGGGAATGTGGACCCTGGTGTGCTGTTTGGGTCAAAAGAATTTATCACTAATAGGATTAATGATACCGTGAAGAAAGCAGGGAGAGGTAAGCATATTTTGAATCTTGGTCATGGTATTAAAGTAGGTACACCCGAGGAAAATGTTGCTCATTTTTTTGAGGTTGCCAAAGGACTTAGGTACTGAAAGTAGAGTTTTGTAGTGTAGAAGACTATAATTCGTTGTATCCTTGTGTATCTTTTTTATTTATTTTATATGACTATTTTACTTGAGAAGTCAAAGTCAAAATCGAAAGTCAAACATAACCCTAATCCTGAAATACATTATGGTGTAATGCAACTTGAGGCAAGAACTCAGATCATCAGGAAAACCTGACAATAAGCCACTAAGTTTTAAGTTGATGAATTGTATTTACAATTTAGGTCTCAAGGCAATGGTAAATACAACTAGACTCCTACCATCCCTCAAAGCTTCCCACCCGGTTTTATTTGAAGTGAAACTCTTGAGTCGCAACTCACCCCGCCCAAACTTTCCTTTCTAAAATTTAGACATATCTGGTGGGGGAGCCTTATCTGTTAAGTGTGTGATCAGTGATTTAGATAGTGTTTATCATATTTCAAGGCAAAAGCTCGGAAGGAATTAAGATAAGGGTCAAGAACAAAGGGACCAAAACGTCACCAAACACCGATGTACCAAATTAGGGACTCCAATTCTGGAGATGTACCATAACATATGCAAGGCTACCTACAAGTGCCCTGTTTGGTTTCTACCTAAAAGAGTAGCTTGTTACTAAAAGTTCTTGATCAGAACCGGGTTATCAGGATTTCGGCAAATATTTTAAATGTAGAACCTTTCTTTGAGATAGAAACGAAACTCAATAAATACGAACCTAGTGTTTGTAACACCTAAAAAGCCACACAAAAAGGTGCGACTTTTAGCGATAAGACTTTAAAGAAGTGTTTGGCCAGCTGCTACTTGTGACCAAATTGAAGTTATGGCACCTTTAAACATTAGCTTTTTCATAATTATTGATCATTCCTGACCGACTTCAATGACCAAATTATATGTTGCACTATGCTCCAACTCTAGAGCCTTTTTGGATCCTACAGTTTGCATGCCATTTTTACGTGAACAATGTTGTGATGTGGGCCAAAATTTTCAACAGTGTGACTATTTAAGTGTGGGATTTGGGACTATTGTTTCTTTGGGAATTGGCTTTTCAACATAAAGCTAAAAAGTAAAAGTTAAGCATAACCACACTCACACACACAATAAAGGAGAGAACTTTCACCTTACTCTATTCCACTCATCAATTTCTTAAGAAGTAAAGAATTGGCCCAAGTGTTTCTAGATGAAATACATGCAAAAAGATTAGCAATAATGAGAAGGCGTTTGTTTCCAATAAACCCAGTTTTCGACTTTGGAATGACTCGTTAACACGCTACATGTTCAAATGTAAATTAAGTACAAAATAAAATATAAATAAAATACCTAATATGAACCAACAAAACAACATAACAAAAGTGGTGTTTGAAAACAAACGTTTGCAACTTGTACTTAACCTCACATCACCTTTCACCAAGACTACACAAAATAGTCATAAAAGGGTAAGAAAAAGACATATTTTTAGTGCTTGAGAACCATTGATACCCACCCCCACCATCGAACCCACCCATAAAGTCATTTCCTTTACCTTTCTTGTCCATGTTTAGAGAGACAAGTATTTGATTAGGATAAGAAAGAACCAATTAAATTAACCACAAGTCATGAGTTCAAAGTATTTCATTATTAAAAGCAATATTACCTCACCCCCTTAACTATACACCACAGAAGTGGGTTAAACGCGGATTATTATATGCTTTCCGACCAATAAATCCAACATTAGAAAATTACTTAGCAACAGTAACTTAATAATACGTGTTGACGTAAGCAGGGCCGGTCCTGAGTTTTTTTATGCTTTGAGCGAGACGATCTTAAAGTGCCCCTGTAAATGTTGTAAATAAGCAACAAACTTTCTTTTACGGGTTTTACATATGAACGAAACCGCATGTCAACTTAGTAAAATTGAATCTTAGAGCAGAGACGGACTCATGATTTTCGAGAGGGTGTTGCACAATTGCTATTTGAGTTAACTAAAGTTGTATCATTAAAAAAATAATAATAATAAAATAAAATAAAAATAAATAAATAAAGTGGCAAAAAAATTATTAGGGTTGCACATAACAAAAATCGACAGTTTTTTAAATTTTTTGCACTTTGTGATCTAAAATAGGGTAAAACGTAAAATTACTATTAACAGCTTATAATTAAAGTTGTATCATAATATTTCGGACCTGTTAAAACGTAAAATTATGATTAACAGCTTATAATTACATAAAACAGCTAATTTACCAACACTTTTATTGAAAAAAGATACAGCTTTTAGCTCATGTTAACAGCTTTGCAATTTACAGCTTACAGATTACAGCATACTGTTAGTTTTGCCAAACATACCCGAAGTTTGGCAATCTTGAAACAAAGACTAAATATATTTTGGTATTAAGGTGGGTCGATTTTACTAATCATAACTAGACGGGATTATTAATTTAGGAAACTTTTACTTTTAAATTTTATAAACCCTAATAGGGTTTCTTATAACATAAAATTTTAAAAGTTTGTAATTTTGGTAACTAGAAGCCTTAAGTCACCATATTTAGATTTACTGATTTAGAAAAACTTTAATATGGATTTTCTAATAAAAAATTTATTTTCTAAATTACCCAATTAATTTCTAAAATTTTAAAACCTTACTTCCATATTTGGGAATCACAACTTTCAAATAGGGTAAAAGAGAACTTATATGAGTTATGGAAACTAATTGTTTGATCACCAAAATTTATATCAGTAGAATTTTATAATCCCATCTAGCTAGGATTACTAAAATCGACTCACCTAAGATGCAACATGTAAAAGTTTTTGACATTAAACGTATATAAAGATATATATATTTTTTTTGATACTAAAATCTGAGTGTTTGTTGGGTATTCAAAAGATTCCGTTGCCTATAGAGTTTACAATAAACGTACTCGAAAGATTAACGAGAGCGTGAATGTGAACTTTGATGAAATTTTCGATATGGCTTCTAACAATTCAGCTTAGAACCCGATTTACTTAAGTTAAACAAAATCCACACTCTCTCATTCCCAAGTCTTCACGACCTTCAAATACTTGAAAGAAACATTTGGAGGATTTGTTTAAGAATTTCTACGATGAGTATTTTGATACTTCAAGGACAAAGAAACCTCCGACGACAAATGAACAACTCACTAAAGCAGATTTACCACCGTCTATTGATGAAGTAATTCAAGAGGTTTCACAAACGACAACCGATGCACCTTCTCCACCTTCGTCTCTAAGTGAGGGTAATTCTCAACAAAGTGTAGAAGAAGACGTCACGGTTCACCAAAAAGTACTCAATTCGTAACTAATGAAATTCCGACAAATGAGAATGAAGAAAACTCCCTGCTAACAAAAGTCAATGATCTATTGGAAGATGCTTATATTGATTCAAGTGAGACATTTCATGATCCTTCCAATATTCATATGTTTTATCAACCTTATCTACATGAAACAAATGAACGAAGAATCATCTGGTTCATAATTGGTGATGCAAATTCAAGTGTTCGTACTTGAAGACAAACATAGGATACGTGCTTGTATTCACGTTTGATAAGTAGTGTTGAACCATCTACCGTATCATAAGCTTTATAAGATGCCGATTGGGTCATGGAAATGCAAGAAGAACTTGATCCGTCATGTAAGATGTAACATATAAAAGTTTTTGACATTAGTTTTCTTATTCCGTATACTTTTTGCATATTGTTTACTTGAGCAAGTGACTCATTGTTGAAGGCTATATCAGATAAAAATAATCGACATTTTAACACAACGGTGTATTAAGAATGACAATTTAAGGTACTTCGCTTTATCTATTAATTTGAAACTAATCAATTCTTCGTCGATAAATAGTTTAATCATTCATCTTCTGTAATATGCTTGAATGGACCAGTCAGAGGATATTTGCTTATTGTTATTTTCATTTGAAATTTCCGTATTTTTTGTTTAGAGTAGTGGACTCTTTCAAAACAGTTCCACTAAGCCTTTTCTGTTTCTATTTTCCAGCCCACGATCTTCAGTTTTGTAGTATTAATAAGGGTTTTCCCAATGAATAAAATCATCAGTCTTATTCCAAAAAATTATATTTCAAGTTATTCTTGAATGAGGTCAAGATCTCCTCAATAAGATCTACTGTTACGTGTTAAATTCTTCAAATTCTTGTTCATTCATACTCAATCATAGGGCCAAAGAAACAGTATACCAAATTGGTATCAGAGCTTGGCAGAAACTATGGAGAAACGAGTGGAAGAAATTGAAGGTAGTGTGTGTTCTCTCGCGGAGGGCAACAAGCCATCGTTAACCAAATCAATGGACTCTTTAGTCAATTAAAAGTTTGCATTGATGAGGTTTCCAAACGAGGGCATGATGGTGAAACCTCCAACAGTCGAGGTCGTGGACCAAGATATGGTCCAAATGCAAACTATATTGCTAAACCTTTGAAGCTCGATTTTCCGAGGTTCAACAGAAAGGAAGATCCAAAAAGTTGGGTTTCTCGAGCGGAACAATTTTTTAGATTTCATTCTACTCTAGCGGAAGAACGGGTTTCAATTGCCTCTTTTCATTTAGAGGATGATGCCCAGTTATGGTTTCAAGTGTTGATTCAAGAGACTCCAA
Source organism: Artemisia argyi (assembly GCA_030686995.1). Lineage (NCBI taxonomy): Eukaryota > Viridiplantae > Streptophyta > Magnoliopsida > Asterales > Asteraceae > Artemisia > Artemisia argyi. The sequence goes on from CM060706.1 coordinate 170,057,684, forward strand.
AAGCAACATGGGATGAATTTAAAGAATGAATCTATGCAACTTATGGTCCTCATCAATTTTTTGATTATTTTGGAGAGCTTACAAAACTGAGGCAACAAGGTACGGCTTAATCTTACCAATCTCAGTTCAACAAACTTTTGGCTAAGGTTGGATATTTACCCCAAGATCGTCAAGTAAGTTGCTTCGTGAGTGGTTTGAGTGACTTGATTCGTACAGAAGTGCAAGCCAATTGTCCCACCAACCTTTCAACCGCCATCAGCTTGGCTCGACTATACGAAGCTAAGACTCAATCCTAACAAAAACTATCTACAGAAAAATCAACAATTCAACCACTAAAGCATCAAACCACTTCTACCATGTCACCGACTAAACGACTCACCATTGATGATATCAATGAAAGAAAAAAAATTAGGCTTGTGTTTTAGGTGCAATGAACAATTTGTGCCTGGACATAAGTGCAAAAAGTTTTTTTCTATCCAAGCAATAACGGGATTCAGTGACGACGATGAAGAGATGGAGATCGAACACCAAGAACTTACGTGAAGTTGCAGCCATATATATCCATGCTCTTGAGGACAAGAGCAATTTTAAGAGGAGGGGACTTTAATGTTCTTGAATGGAATAGTCAGAGGATATTTGCTTATTGTTATTTTCATTTGAAATTTCCGTATTTTTTGTTTAGAGTAGTCGACTCTTTCAAAACAGTTCCACTAAGCCTTTTCTGTTGCTATTTTCCAGTCCACGATCTTCAGTTTTGAAGTATTAATAAGGGTTTTCCCAATAAATAAAATCATTAATCTTATTTCAAAAAAACTAATATTTCAAGTTATTCTTGAATGAGGTCAAGATCTCCTCAATAAGATCTACTGTTACGTGTTAAATTCTTCAAATTCTTGTTCATTCATACTCAATCATAGGGCCAAAGAAACAGTATATACCATCTTCATTTCAATTCATATATTTTCGCATACATTAGCTCTTTAGCATATATTCGAGCTTGCTAAAATTTTAAAACAAAAACTTTATTAACTGATATTGTCAATATACAATTGTAAGTTTACAAGAAAGGCGATGTTAACTTTTCTATATATCTCATCCGTTTTAGAATTATTGTCTCCAGACAAAAAAATACATAGTTTAAAAAAGTTAGACAATACACTCTTTAACTAATCAAATATTATCCCACCAACTAAAATCTCTTTTGATTGGTTGAAAGTAAAAATTGGATAATTATTTTGAGACATACCAAAATGTAAATGTTGACTATAACTTTGAGACAGACGGAGTATATAGTAAGAGCACAATGTGCCCTAGAGCTATAGGCTCGTGTTATAAGGAAAAAGTGTGCTACATTAGCACTTTTTTTTGTTCTTATAACTCAGCACTCTCCATCCATAACTCAAGTTATAGGACACCCCTGGACCTCACATATTTTAATTAATTTATTTATTTAAATAAAACAACACATTTCATTAAATTAAATAAGATACATTGAAAAAAAAAATACAATTTAGTGATTAAGGTTCCATAGATGCTCCACAATATCTTATCGAAGGTCGTTGTGCACTTTCTTATCCCGAAGTTCTTTGTTTCTCCTTTGATGTACGTTGCAAATTAGGTTGTGGAGAAACGTACAATTCCTTAAATTCACTAACTGCGAATTCTTGATCTTTCAATATCATTTTATCCTTGTAAGACTCTGAAAGCTCATTCAATATCTTTTCTAGCACTTTTTTGAACTCTTTTAAACTTCATTATTTTTTCATCCCTTGCAATGGAAAACGTAGACCATTGAGGATAAATTTCATCCGCTAAACATATAGATAATATTTTTCGTATGTTTTTTCATTTACTACAAATGAAGCTTTCGAAGCTATATCGTCAAAAAGGTCATCAAATAAGTATGAACTACATAGAACATTGAGGTCGTTATTTGCCCTCGCAACACCAAAATATGCATGCCAAATCCACAAATCATATGACGCAACAGCTTCAAGCATTAGAGTCTTGTATTTATGATCATGCTTTTTGAATTGCGAGTGTAATGCCTTCGGACTTTTTGTCCATTCCTAATGTATACAATCTATGCTCATGAGCATTCCCGGGAGTCCATGTTTTCTTCATGCAATGCATATATATGTTGGATGTCATTTAAATCGGATTTTCTTAAAAACTCTTTTACATATAAAGTATATATACGCATTTAGTGAAGTTTTGTAAACAATCAGATAAACAATGTTCACAAATGTGCAGGTATTCGTCAAATGTATCGGGTGATGTAAGGTATGCCAATTGGCGTATGGCCGATGTGCATTTCATGATAGAACTAATACGTTGATTAAAAAAAAAGAAAAAAAAAGGTATTCGAGAAGAGGTTCAACATTGTAATAGGTAATATCATTGATTATTTATTTAAAAAGTTTTGAACTCATACGATACCATCGCCTAAAATTCCTCTCAGGTGGATTGTTTTCGTCGCCAAAATGATAATTCAAAAGTCTTTATTGCGCAACTTCTCGTTCACGTTGTATGTTTTACCTAGTATGAGGACCCGAACTCTTGATTTTTTGATTACATATTGCTTGAAATTGTTCATAAGCTTGTAAATACCGCATATACCTATCCGGATTGCCTTGAAAGTAAATATCGTAATGATCATAGTTGTTGGGATCCACAATGTTTTTTTTAAAAGTAATAAAAAAGAAGTATTGTTGAGATGTGTAAATAGAAGTGTGTGTAAAAATTAGAAGATTTAAAGAGTATTTATAGGATTTTTAAAAGGTAAAAATGTAGGTAAAGTGTTTTTTTTTTTTTTTTTTTTTTTTTTTTTTTTTTTTTTTTAAGAAAAACAGTTAGTTTTACGACTCCAATGACTCTTTTTTTATTTGTTTCATATGTTCGAAGAAAAAAAACGTATAACACGAGTGTTAGGTTTGGCGCGGGAACCTATGACGCCATGTCCTGTAAGGGTTGGCGTTATACGGTCGCGTTAACAGTTGGCGCGAGGAAAAAAACGGCCAGTAACGGATGCTCTAAGAAATATATAAGGTTCATCTAGAGCTCATTCAAACAACTCCCCGTATGTGGATTAATATAGAAAGAAAAAGGAGATCCCATTTAAAAGACATTTGTGGGATTTAGTGTTCGTGATCTCTTTATATTTTTTTTGGTATTTGTCATGATGTTAGTAATGTAGTGGAAAATGACACCTTAGAAAATGATGTTAAGAAAATAAATAGATGAATTAGGTAGTGATGATAACGCTCTATGTTGCCACATATTTTGTTTGATTCGGTTTCTTTATATGTTACCACTTACCAAGTTACCATGTATTTTTATAAATCATATTGATTGAGGAAAATCTACATCTTTCATTTGGAGGAATGAATCTATAATAAGAGTAAGGATCAAATGAGAAATAAATATAAAATGAGAAGAATGAGAAGTAACCACAACCGCACATTTTAAATGCATGTACAATAAAAGATGCAACTCTCATGAATTTCTTCTTATTCAATTGAAATGTGTGGCTAAAATTATTTCTCATTCTTTTTATTATATTTTCTCTTCTCACTAGATCATATACTGAATGATTCATTGATATTGTATTATTGTTTATCATAAAAGTTGCATATGAAAAAGATCATGTTAAAACATGCGAACGTTAGCATAAATTTGATACAGTCAGGACAAATATTTCCAGATTTCTTTCAAATATTAAATAATGGACTTCCATATTTAGAGCAAGTTATCTTAAATACGTGCATAACTTTTTACTTTAAATGTGATTTTTAGTTGACAAAGAATAAATCAAAAAATCAGATAATATATATATATAATGATCTTTCCTATATCTAGAAACATATCATATTAATTTGAATATTTAGATTCTTGGCAATAAATGTGTTCTTATTACCATAATAAGGCAATCACATGGCATATATCTCATTCTCTGAAATGAGAGATCTTTCTTTGTTGTTATTCGTCATATCAATAACTTATTCGTATATAGTCAAAATCCTATTACGGACTGTAACATCATTTGCTATCTAAATTGGACATTACTGTGCCGAGGTAAAGTTGTTCTGAAAGTTTTAAAATATACGAGAGTTAATATTTTGAGATGATATGGGAAAAGTCTGAAAATGGCTACGAAAACGCTGGTTAAGCCGCGTATATCGTGTGAAAATATTGTTTGCCAGTTACAACATACAGTAAAAAGCAAGCACAAGATGTTAAACATCGTATAATGTTAGTTTATGTTAGGTCATTAGTGGAGAGGTTCTACCACGAAAATAAATTACCTTTCGGCAATTTTGTAGGGACATTTTATTTGGAGTTAAGCTTCACCAGCAGTCATTGCTGATGTACGTATAACTTTTATAATTGAGGTGTTCATCGAACTGCACTCATACCGTACATTCAAATAACTGAGATATGTTGCTCCCCTTTTTAAGATGTTTTGTTTCGTTTTGAAATTGCGAGAATATATAAATTGCTCAGTTTTTGTATTCGTTTATTGAATTTATAGGTTTCTATATGGTCTTAGGGCGGTTTGGTTTAGCTAGTTGAAAGATTTAAATTATCTATCGTGAGACGGGTAATGCATTTTAATATAAAAACCGATCCGTATCAAGACCTCTAATGTCTAATAGTCTTTGAACACCCCTCGTGGTCTCATTCTTATCGCATATCTAGACTTTTTCAATCTTTGTTTAGTACTAATTTTGAAAATGGTGGGAAGTGAGTGGATACAGTCAGTGTGGCTTTTAAAGTCTTAAGCATGTGAATATGTGATTAAAATCTCATATATCAAGCTTAAAGTGAACCATAATAAAATTCTAATGATTATCTATTTTGTCATTTTCAAATACTTTATTGTATCAATTTTAATTTTGCAATCTGTTTACCACTACTTAGCTTGTGGAATGTAATATTCTTGTAGGGGTTTGTTATAAAAATGACACTTATCATCATCAAAAGTCCACAAACGTTGAATACAATCATTGAAAGACGAAATTAACTTTGCTAGGGATATACATTGTTTTTTAGAAAGGCAATATATATAAAGAAACCACAAAAGAACTCATGATACAATACAAGGCATCCCTCTCAATTAACAAGCTACTTAAAAGGGGACGGGATCCAAAAGATTCATTTCCAAAGAGATAATACTTTCCGGGTTAACTTTGTTACAAAAATTACATAACACTTTCTAAGTAAGTTTTTATTCAAGAAAAATTGTGTTCGTATGTGTTATGTGCATAGTCTTGTTTTGTAGTCGGGTGTACCGTGTACATCACTACATGCATGCCATTCAACCAGCCTTGTGATATTTCGTCTTGTTTGTTTACTACATTTTGAGCACCCGTGATGGGTATAAGTTTGCTCATGGCAGGATCGTGGTGGGCAGTGGTAGGTTGGTGTTACCATTGCGGCCAAAAAGTGTTTGGCTCGCAGTCGACAAGCTCGGCCTTCGAGAAAAAGACAAAGCAACTCTTTTTTATTTAATATAAAAAAAGTGGCTAGTATTAATGAGTGACAAGTACGGGTAAAAGTGATAAAGAGATGGTGAGATAATATAAGTTATGGATATGGTATGGTAGTGTAGAAGGCTTTTGGGTCGACATCGCTAATGATGAACACCATTGTGATGGTATGGTTCATGTTGTATTTTGAAGGTGAGATGGTGAGGATATAAGATCAGGTGGTTCAGGTTGTGAATGTGGTGAGGTCATTAGATGGATGTTTTTTTTTTTTTTTTTTTTTTTTTTTTTTTTTTTTTTTTTTTTAGTATGGTGATGTTGTGAGATGGTATGGGTCGTGGGTATGGTGAAGTTACGAGATAGTTTTGATTGTCGGTATAGTGAGGTTGATGGGTCGTTGATATTGTGAGGTCATGTGATGGTTTGGATAATGGGTAACTGGGTATAGTGTGTTCGCGAGATGGTTTCAGGTTGTGGATATGGTGTGTTTGTGAGATGTTTAAGGGTTATGGGTATGTGAGGTCGCTAGATAGTTTCGAATCTTGGGTATGCTGAGGTAATGATATGGTTTGAGTTGTGGGTACGGTGAGGTCACAAGATGATATGGGTCGTGGATATTGTGAGGTCATGTGTTAGTTTTGGTCGTGGATATGGTGTGGTCGTGGAAGCGTCGGTGATATAGTAATGTCGTGAGAGGTGTAGGTCAGGTCAGAGAAGATCGTGCAGTTGTGAGGTGAGGTGGTTAGGTCGTGCGTTTCAGTATAAGGTTTTCATTTGGGGGTATTTTTAAATATTAGGGTGTTCTCTTCGATCTAATTAACGTCTTTGCTATTCATAGTGACACCACTTGGTCAGATTGTGTGTTGAACTGTTTGCTTCGAGGTTCTTACGGGTTATGTTTCATGTGTGAGGTCGTGTTTCGTGGTGTGTTGTGGTCAGTTTCAACCCGTCTCATACTTTCTACCGGGTGTTTGCCTTAGTGTTAGTATGTTTGATAGGTTTGGTGCGTCGGAGTTATATCTCCATATGTTAGATATTCTCTTTATGATATCCTTATTTGATCTGAGTGTAGGTGTTGGTCATCAAGTCGGTTGATTGGTGTAACTTGTTCGATTTGTTATATTTGTGTAGTTGGAAGTTTAGCATCCTGCTAGTTAATCTATATAATATGAGTGATGATTTGCACACTCAAGAAATTTATTTGCACACTCTAATTAATAATGTTTTGACAATTATACCCTTACAAGGATCAAAGATGACAATGAGTAAAAATTATGTAAGGGTATAAATGTCAAAACACTATAAATTTACAAATAAATTTACAAGTCCTGTAAAGTACGCGATGCAAATAAATTTGTTGAGTGTGCAAATTATCACTCATATCTATAAAATATAATAAACCAGAATAATTTACAAGTCCTGTAAAGTACGCGATGCAATTAATTTGCTGATGTGTCTTTGCTGTGATTGGCTAATGCTTTAATGCGTACAACCTCCTTATGCGACACATTTTATGCACTTACACCCCAAACCTCATTCATGGTAAGTAATTAATCCCCAAAACTCAAAATCCCATCAATTCATTCTCATCAATATTGTAACGCCACCATCAATTATCTATTTTTGCTAATTCATTTAACCCCTTCAAAATCTTAAAAATTCCTCTACACTATTCATCAAAATCAGTTTCAATACTAATTCAAAATCACATTCAATATCAATTCACAGTCACAACTGCAAATTAAAACACATACACATTTGCAAATTAAAATACCAGTATCATTCAAGATCAAGATTTTGATATGATTATATCTCGAGGCCATATCACCGGTAATGCATAAATTCTATATATATTTTTTTAGTTTTTTCAATTAAATATTGTGCCGATTGATTTTGATAAATAACTTTCGGTTGTTCTAATTTTTTTTAATTTGATATGCAGGGATAATTTATATATTTGAAAGATCCGTAACATGTTTTCGAGGATTTAACGGTTAGTACGTGTTATGTTTTTTTTAATGAATTGTTTTAAAAAATTAGGGCGTCTTTATATCTGTTTATAGGGTTTTAAAGAATTGGGTTTTTTTTATATCTGCTTTCGAATAATTGTGTTATATTTTCAGTTTGTTGCGATACCTACCCAGATAGATCACGATTTTGGCAGTTTCTACACAATAGGTAACTTTTTGTAAACTGATTTAATTTATATTGATTTGGGTCTTTTTTGCTTAATTATATTCATCCTGATTTTACTATGTTAGAGTATACCTTTTTTTTTTCTTTTTTTTTTTCTTTTTTTTTAAGTTAATTGGATGGCTTTAGTGATTACTGAATTGGTTAATTGTATTCATCCTGATTTTACTATGTAAAAGTTGTTTATATTGATGTTGGTTAACATGTATAAAAATGGGTCGATTGATTGAAAAGTAGGTGTACATTGGAATCTCAAGCGTGCATTATCTACTAATCGATGGGTCTATGGTACCCATTATGCTATTTTGCAGCAATGGCGTGCCAAGCGGATTGCAGCCGAGGAAGTCAAAGACAATGTCAACTTTCAGTCTCTTGGTGGTGATTGGTATACAATTTCGAGCTTTTTAGTTTTACTTTTGTTTTTCTTCTTCTTTTATATAGGTATAAGCTTTTTATCAGATGTGCTTATATATTATAGTTTCTTTAGGCGGGAGATGTGTATGCGCCAAAAGTGTTGAAGAATCTTACTGGAATATGCATGTATGGGCCTTTCTTCGTTGAATGTAATTATTATGACTTTCACCTAAATATGAGAAGTTCTTCATGGCGTGTTAAAATTTATAGAAACATTTTGCAGGACGATCCATCGTTCTTGACTTCTCAGTAGTAACTAATTTTCAGCAAACCAGTTGGAGCCAATACGAGGATAATTGCTGCAACCGCGGTGTCTGTTGCAACTTCATGCATCTAAAGAAGGTTCACAGTTTAGCTTTTATCTTAAAAGCTTCTAAAATGCTACGATTTTGTAAAAATGTTTAGATTCAGCCACTAAATACCCTATATTATTGCTCGCAAAAGTATGACTTTACAGCAAAATCATTTATCATACGCTTACTCTCTAAAATGGTATTTAATATTCAGTTTCAGTTCCCCAATCACTTGGTATTTTTGCTACGCAATAAATCTATTGTAACAGCTTCTTAATCTCTAAAAATAAGTTACATTTTTTTAGTTCAAGTGATATGACTGCGACTTCATCATCAACCCTAAGATCTATATGCGTTTTTCAAATCATCCAAAAATAAGTTTTGATTTCTCCTTACACATTTGATGCAGTCTTTATCATCAACCGTACTATTAGTATCGTTTTGTAAGTTTATTTTCAGCAGGTCTAAGTAGTGCACTGAGGAGTATCAAGCCCAGTTCGGATTGTTTTTAGCTTTTTTGTCATATGATGTATGGTTTTGAGTTTGGACTAATGTGGGTTGATTTTGTTATGCAGCAAAAGGAATTGATTTAGTTGGAATTGTGAGGCGAGGTTGAAAGGTGGATTTTATTCCTATTGTTAAGCTAAGATGCTGTTCATCATCCTTGGGTACGACTCCTCGCTCTTAATGTTAGTCATAACTTTTTATCTTAAAATTCGTTGCAATGCTTCAGTTCTGAAATGCTGAAGATTAGTTCAAAGGTATGACATTACATTCTTAGCTTTAGATTATCAAATTGGTCATATTACACCGTACAAAATACAGATTATACAGGAAGTTGAAGAGCTGATCGATTTTTGTTTTAAGGTAACTTGCTTTTATGTTACCTACTTTGTAGTTGGTATATTTCATTTGGCCACCTCCCATTGTTTTTTGTGTAAATCTTAGCTAGAACTTGAAGTTGCAGTTCCAACCCATTTACCGCAATATGACTTCTATTACAATGGGCATCTTATGCTGCGCTTGGTAGGTGTAGCGGTAAAAATAGATCTTTTAGAATGTTCATCCATATTTGAATACTTTATGTTTAGTTATAATTTTATAGAAAATCTATTTAGTTATAAGGGCCAAGAATCAGAATAACTATAAAGTTTTGTTCTTCATGTGCACCATATTATCTTTGCCATTTCTTTTGTGAAATATTTTTGTCTATAAGATTCTAACGTTCATGTTTCTTCGGTGATACTCTGTCTCTTTGTTAACACTTTAACTTGCTCAATACTTTGTAATACTACCAACATGCCGAATTACAATATTGTAAGCTTGTAGGAATAAATTAACAACCAACATTGTAACTGTGTAATCTACAATGATGGATTATGCGAGTGATGAAGTTTAGTGAAACTTAGAGTTGGCAAAATGGACGGGTCAAAATGGTTTGGGTTACAACAACATTTTCGCATGCTAAAACGGGTTGGGTTTGGTTTATATGTAACATTCGTAGTATGATACATGAATGTCACCCATTGACTTTTCAGGGGTGTTTATGACTGTTGCATAACTGCAGTTTCAAACACACATCTAGGGTCATTTTATGAGGTCATTAACTACCAATTCTACACTAAAAGTATGAGATTGAACCAGTCTGATTATTATTGGTATAGTACATTAGTTACATGTAACATCTTACGACTGTTTTGGGTTTATGATAATTCTTAATCCATCTGTTTTACTCCTCATCTGATAATGCAACATGTATATACATGACATGCTACATATGTTCAGTATTGTGGTACTTCATTTTGATGGTGTGTGGTTTTTAGCTCTCTTTTTCTTTACTGATGTGTCTACATGGGAGCATCTATATTTACTAAGGCGTAACAGTGTTGTCCCTATGATAGGTTTTCAATAATTGAAATTCGTAAAGATTTGGTATGATTGTGTTGTAGTTTTGCACTATGATTATACACCAAATAGGTTTTGTGTTTTTACTGTAGCTTCGGGTGTGACATGGTGAAATGCCCCCTAAGGGACTAAGGGGTTTCATGTTATCTTTTGATTAACACACTGCATCTGAATTATCTAAAAGATATCCTAACATTATGCTTTAAGCAAATATAGTTGTTAAGAATCTACTATTTTTCTAATGGTATGCTTTACTCTGTATCATACACCATGAAATGTTTAAGAAATGGCAAGCTCAAAGATCGTGGTCCAGATCTGACGACGAGGTTAGTTTTCATACAATCTTACCCCAATTGCATCATATTATAGTAAGGTCCTACATAGAGATTGTAAAGGGGGTGGGTGGAGCTGGGTAATGCCATAATGGTTGAGATAGATCATTTACAGTATGGGTGAAAATGGGACAGACCGGTTTCTAGGTGGGCTGGGATGGTTAACGAGTTGAAACATGCCATTATTAAACGTGGCAATATGGGATGGTTGGGCTGGATGACACATTTCATTTGTGAAAGGAGCTGATATTGATATTGATATAAGGTATGCGGTTTTATATATATTTTTTAAAAGGAGCTGATATTGATATTAATAGAGATTGGCCTCTTCTCCGTGTTGTGCTCCCTACATCATAATGTACCATTTATATATGCTTTTGTCATGTATTTGGATTTTTTACATTGATTAGTTGTTTAACGTTTTATGTACTCTTCATACATTAACTAAGTCAATTGTAGTTTTAAGGTATAATTGGTTTGTTTGTTGCAGTTAATTTTTTTCTGTCAGTATTAAAGATTTTCCTTTGGTTCTTATCTTAATTTGAACCAATGGTCCTCATCAAGTTTCATCTTTTTCTTCGAGGAGGACATTATTCAGAACGCAATTGATTAAGGTGGTGGTTCTTATTTTATTTTAAGTGAACTCTAAACTTATAATTTGTTAGTTTTCTATATCAAAGTTTTTTTAATAATTCATGATTACATGAACTGCAATGTGCCTCCAGGTACAAGCAATTTTTTGGCCCTTGATTGGTGATATAGTTGCTTCACTTGAGTATTTGGCTTTTCTAAGACGAAATGTCTGATAACATTTCATAAGCTAGGGTCATGATGCCAAAAGTCTTTTTGCTCAATTTTCTTACTACATACAGGATTTAAAGATGCCAACAAGATGCTTGCTTTTCTCTGAAGCACATGATAAAGATTTGTTCATAATGATATTTTTGTGAATTGAACAGTGTGATTTTCTTTTTCACTTGCATACATAAAATGGTTTATAATTGTTAGAATTAGTCATACTCGGATAATGAGTTGTAATAAAGCTGGCTATATGATAGTGTTTGGATGTGGTTTTGCTATATGAAGTTGTGATGTTCATATAAGAAGTTGTTCGCATGTTTGGGATAATATGATTATCTACGAAGATATACCGTAGTTAGTAAAAAAAATATGTGGTTAATGATATGAATGTGTTTACAATGCAATTTCTATGATATTTGTATGTCGATACTCCAAATATTTTAGTTTAAACAGTTTATTTTTTTTTAATTTTTTTTAAAATTAACATATACACGAATGAACAATTTCTTTTAGTTTGAACTTTTTTTTTCTTACATATTTAGGTGTTCAATGAATGAACATGCACTACTCAAGAGTTTGACATTGACTGAACGCCTTTATTCTTTAAGACCATTGAGAATTACTCCATCTGATAACCGTTTACCTCTAAAGATCGTTTACCTCTAAGGATCGTGGTTTTGCTATATGAAGTTGTGATGTTCATATAAGAAGTTGTTTGCATGTTTGGGATAATATGATTATCTACGGAGATATACCGTAGTTAGTAAAAAAAATATGTGGTTAATGATATGAAAGTGTTTACAATATATGTGGTTAATGATATGAAAGTGTTTACAATGCAATTTTTATGATATTTGTATGTCAATACTCCAAATATTTTAATTTAGACAGTTTATTTTTATTATTATTTTTTTTTTCGAAAAGCAGAAATTTATTGCCAAGAACTAGGAACCAGAACTTACAAGGAAAACAAACAAGCCAATAAGTCACAAAGATTGGGACATGGCTGCAAACATACATGAATACATGGAACAAAACTAAAACCCAAAAGGGATATGACAACTATCCCACTGAAATTTGCAGTAGAACCAAAGTGCAGAATATAGGAAAACCACAACACCCAAACATAACGCATAAGAGGCCCATGAACAAACTAACATCAACCCGATCATTTGTGGCAACGAATTGGACCCATACACCAATCAGCCCAGTTCAAATTTAGAGTCTTAAACTTTATTTTAATATATTTTAATATATTTTTTTAAACTTTACATATACACGAATGAACAATTTCTTTTAGTTTGAATTTTTTTTTCCTCTTACATATTTAGGTGTTCAATGAATGAACATGCACTACTCAAGTGTTTGACATTGACTGCATGTCTTTGCTCTTTAAGACTATTGAGAATTACTTCATCTGATAAACGTTTACCTCTAAAGATCGTGAGGAAACAATATCCCATTTCGGTGTTATTTGGAGTATTGATAAACAAGAGCCAAGGGCAATCGTTTTCAAAAGTCGGATTGTGTTTGCCACGTCATGTTTTCACAAATGGACAACTATATGTGGCTTTTTCACGTGTTAAAGCAAAAAAGGTTTGAATGTTGTTGTTTCAGATGCGGAAGGTAACCTATCAAAAACTACTATAAATATGGTATATAAAGAAGTTCTTTAAGTTCTATGATCAAACGGTCAATATGTATGTGCAATATACATGTTACATGTTTTGCGGCATTTTTCTTATTTACACTTATTATAAATCTCAAACTTCTTTTACTTACTTTTTTTTTATACTTATTAGGTGTTCATGGAATGGACCTTTTGTTGAATTGTTAGAATGGTCACTACATGCATTTGATTCTCAAGACAAACATATTGGAGATCAAGAGGCAATGAACGTTTATTACACACATTTTTAGAAGCATTGTAATTTATACTTTCAGTCATAACTTATTGTTTCGTTATAAGAAAATTTCATAGCGTTTACGTTCGTTGTTCTTTCTTACTTTATTCACGTACTTATCTTTTTTTAATCAAAAATTTTCTAAAATCCCTTGGATTCCAAGGGTCTATAAGCTAGTAATATATATTCCCTTTCAAAACAAAAATCACCGGTGCGATGGTTTAATGGTTTATTTGTGGCAAAGGAGCTTGTGTTCTCAAGACGAGCAAAATACAATGCTTTCCTCTTTTTGATTTTTCTATTCCATAAATATTGATTAGTGGTAGGTATCGAGTACTGTGTGGTAAAAATGATACAAATGTGACACAAAGGTATGATGATGTGGCGCTGAAACAAAAGTAGGGATTGACAACGATCACAATAACTTATATCGTTTTGCAGTCCATCGTTTAAACTTGGTACATTTAGCAACAAAAATTTGTTTTAGACTATATAACTGCAAAACATGTACTCTTGTTTCGGTAAGAGCACCCGTAATGGTGTTGACATTAGTCTTGGTGAGATGAAGCTGATTGGCGTCATCACGGCGGTGGTAAAGTGATGAGCTTGTAGTAAGGAGGCTTGGCCGTTTGACACTAATAAATGCAAGGTAAAACCAATAGAATATGTATCGATATAGTGATAACATTATGGATGCTCTCAAAACTTAACATATAAGTTTTCTTGAAGATACTTAATACATAAGTTGATTCCTAATAAAATCACAGTTACCTAAAATAGTCAGAAAAAACTTATGGACTACGTAATTTAAAAAGTTGTGACTTAATTAGAAAACAATCAACAAAACGAAATACTAGTAGTTCATATTTTATGGTACGTAAATCGTTAATTTCTCAAAGACAGTTATTTAGGATCGTCCTTTTACCAAGTAAAACCCCATCGTTATCATATCAAAATTTTCAAACTTCAATTTTTAAATGATTCATCTAAAAGAATATTTTATCAAAACGTATAGTAACTTTTCCCTGGTATTTAGTAAGATCCCATCACACCTTCATATATTAACCAAACACTAAACACACACGCTCACAACCATGACCAGTTAACAACAACGTACCTTCTCCTCATACTACAAAACATCCTTAATCAAATGGATACTGCCGTGAAACCACCGCCGTTAACGCGCCTCAACACGTTCATCGGCAAAACGCGCGTAGGGAAATATTTTAAATTAAACGAACGTAACACCACGTTCACAACCGAACTCCGTGCGGGCACGACGACATTTTTAACCATGGCGTATATATTAGCTGTTAATGCTACCATCTTATCAGACTCGGGTGCAACGTGTTCTGTCTCAGACTGCGTCTCACTTTGCTCAGACCGTACATTTAGCGTTTCCAACTGCACCGGCCCTAATGTACACGTGATCCAGCCCGATATCTCATGCAAGTTCCCGCCAGTTAACCCCGGGTACACCGAGTGCATCCAAAGGGTCCGTAAAGACCTTATTGTTGCAACTGTGGCATCCTCGTTGATAGGGTGTGTGATCATGGGTATTTTTGGTAATTTACCTTTGGCGTTGGCTCCAGGAATGGGGACCAACGCGTACTTTTCGTACACAGTTGTCGGATTTCATGGATCCGGCAACTTGTCGTACCAAAGTGCACTTGCGGCTGTTTTTATTGAAGGGGTTATATTTCTTTTAATCTCGGCTCTTGGCTTTCGCGCTAAGCTCGCGAAACTAGTCCCTAAACCAGTTCGGATCTCTTCATCCGCTGGTATAGGATTGTTTTTAGCTTTCATTGGGTTACAAAATAACCAAGGAATCGGGCTAATCAGTTACAGCTCGTCTACACTTGTTACTTTAGGCGCGTGTCCAGAATCTTCACGCGCCATGCTCGCGCCAGTTGTAACATTCCCTAATGGCACCGTTTCGTTAGTCCCGGGCGGGTCGGTCTCGGGTGGTATTATGTGTCTTGGAAACAAAATGGAGAGTCCGACATTTTGGCTAGGGGTGGTTGGTTTCGTGATTATAGCCTATTGTTTGGTTAAGAACATAAAAGGAGCTATGATTTATGGTATTGTGTTCGTAACTGCTGTTTCATGGTTTCGTAACACACAAGTAACCGCGTTTCCAAACACTCCAACTGGTGACTCGGCTTACCATTACTTTAAGCAAATAGTTGATGTTCATAAAATAAAATCCACCGCGGGCGCCCTAAGCTTTTCAAGTATTAGCAAAGGTTCATTTTGGGAAGCATTAGTCACGTTTTTATATGTGGACATACTCGACACGACAGGAACATTGTACTCAATGGCACGTTTCGCGGGTTTCATGGACGAAAATGGTGATTTTGAGGGACAATATTTTGCGTTCATGTCGGATGCTTCAGCAATTGTTTGTGGGTCATTACTTGGGACATCACCCGTGACGGCTTACGTAGAGTCATCAACAGGGATAAGAGAAGGTGGGAGGTCGGGTATAACGGCGTTAACGGTAGCATGTTATTTTATGCTAGCGTTTTTCTTTACGCCGCTGCTAGCGTCCATACCAGGGTGGGCAGTAGGCCCACCGCTGATACTCGTAGGAGTGTTGATGATGAGATCAGTGGTAGAGATTGATTGGGAAGATATGAAGCAAGCAATACCAGCTTTCATGACGTTGATATTAATGCCATTAACGTACTCTATAGCGTATGGTTTGATAGGTGGTATTGGTACGTATATGGTACTAAATTTGTGGGATTGGGGTGAGGGGTGTTATGGTAAATGCAGTAAACTTAAGGGGTATGAAAGTGACGAAAATGTTATTAATGCTAGTGTAGGGGGGAATGGTGTACTTAATGAAAGTAGTGTAGTGGAAAGCAGGAAAGCACTTGAGGTTTAGGTTGAATTTTGGAGTCTTTTTTTGTTTAATTGTATTATTATCTAATATTTATTAGTATTATTTTTTTTTCTTATAAAAGTAATTATTAGCTAACTAAAATGTATATCTTAGTACATATATGTATGTGTTTTTTAATTATATATTTTTCACCGCATTGCAAACTATTATCATTTCACCATTTTGCAAAGTGTTCATGCATGTGTAATATTTATTCTGCATTAAACTTCTAGACTCACTTTTGGAAAAAGTTTAGAAAATAATGCTATAATAATCTGTATTAATAATGCTTCTATTTTAGTTGTTGTTTACTTCATACAGTGGTAGACATCTCTTTCAAGGTCCCATTACTTTTCTATTTTGCTATTTGTTTTTGTTTTTGTTGATTTGATCATGAGTGTTTTGATTTGGTTCTTAGAACGTTTATCTTCTATAGCTGTAAACTTTTGTTACTACATTTTTATATAAATTCTTTATGAAGCAATGATTAACTTATACTACGTAATATAATAGTCTAGTACTTTGACTAAAATATTCTAATATGTTCATGTGCATGCCCACTTGTTCCAACCATGGCAACCACAAAAATTCAACTCGAATAAAATTACGGCGTAATGTTTTGTATTCAGTTAAAAACTCTTCGTATTATCTTGTGATAGTAGTTATTGTTACTGGATACATTGCATCTAATAACAATTAAAGGGGAATCTTACACAACTTGGGCAACTTGGTATTGCAACTTGTGCTACTAACTGAAGCTCTCAACGTGGAAGGGTTTTCATTGGTTGTCATTGGGTTGTATATTTACAAGTATGCCATGGACTAGTACTATAAAAGGGAATGATCTATGCTTCAGTTTGCATCCCATTTCCAAACGAAAAACACACATCTTTGGATCTTATTCTTTCTCCCTAGTGTGAGTTTAATTAGAGAGTTTGGTATATTTCCTAGTACAAGAGATATAAAGTTGTATTATCCTTGTAACTAGAGAAAAGGTGTAACTCCTAGTTTACATAGTGAAACGTATCTTTCCTTGCCCGTGGTTTTTACCCTATTGGGGTTTTCCACGTTATATCCGTGTGCCATCTTTTATTTTATTTCATATTTTAGTTGTGGGTTTGCTTCAGTCCGGTGTCACTTTTCTCAACAAGTGGTATCAAGAGCTAAGGTTGGGTGTATGTATAATTATTTATCGTATGCTCTGTGGTTGCCACTAATTAGTGGACCCTCCACATCAAAAGATAAATAAGATTATATTCACTCAAAAGGTGTTCGTTACTATTCTCCGCAAATAGTAATTTTGTCGAAAAGTAGATTGTGATTGTAGTAATGGCGGCGAAATTTGAAATCGAAAAATTCAATGGGAATAATTTCTCGTTGTGGAAATTAAAGATGAGGGCTATCCTTAGAAAGGATAAATGTTTAGCGGCCATTGACGAAAGGCCAGCTGAGGTCACGGATGACAGTAAATGGGACGAGATGGATGGAAATGCTATTGCAAATCTTCATCTGGGATTAGCCGATGGAGTTTTGTCAAGCATAGAGGAGAAGAAAAGTGCAAAGGAGATTTGGGATCATCTTGCTCGATTGTATGAGGCAAGATCGCTCCACAATAAAATATTTCTCAAGAGGAAACTTTATGCTCTTCGCATGACGGAATCTACTTCAGTGACTGAGCACGTTAATAACCTGAATACTCTATTTTCTCAGCTCACGTCTTTGAGTTGTAAAATAGAGCCACAAGAACGTGCTGAAATTCTACTTCAAAGTTTACCTGACTCATATGACCAACTCATAATCAACTTAACCAGTAATGTTCTTTCGGACTATCTAGTCTTCGATGATGTTGCCGCCGCTATTCTGGAAGAAGAAAATAGGCGTAACAATAGGGAGGACAGACAGGCCAGTTCAAAACAGGTGGAGGCGTTGGTGGTAACGAGAGGGAGGTCAATGGAACCTGGTTCCAGTGGGAGTCACAATCATGGTAAAACTAAAACAGGAAAGAAGAAGAATTTTAAATGCTTCAACTGTGGCAAGCAGGGTCACATGAAGAAAGATTGTAGGAGTTTAAGAAACTCTAATCCTCAAGGAAATGTCGCCAGCACTTCAGAAGATGGTAATGCTCTGTGTTGTGAAGCAGCGGTTGCAAATGAAGGCAGGACGAGATTTGCAGATGTATGGCTGTTCGATACAGGAGCAACTTTTCATATGACCGCAAGAAGAGAATGGTTTCATCAATATAAACCTATCTCTGGAGGCGGATCTGTGTACAGTTGCAAGGATGAAAAACTAAAGATCATTGGAATTGGAAGTGTCATGGTGAAGGTGCATGATGGTACAGTTCGTACTATTCGGAATGTGCGACACGTGGAGGGCCTGAAAAAGAATCTTTTGTCTCTAGGACAATTTGATAATCTTGGTTGTAAGGTTGAAATACAAAACAAGATTTTGAAAATTATAAAAGGCGCGCTTGTACTTATGAAAGGTGAAATGGTGGCTGCGAACTTATACCAACTGAAGGCAGAGATAGTGGAGGAGGCGGAAGCATCTGTTGCTTCACATAGTCCAAGTCATAGAGTTGCAGTAACATGGCATCAGAAGCTTGGACATATGTCAGAACAAGGAATGAAGATTCTTGTTGAAAGGAAGTTAATTCCTGGCCTCACAAAGGTTTCTTTACCTTTCTGTGAGCATTGTGTTATCAGCAAGCAGCATCGCCTAAAATTCAAGACATCAAATTCTAGAAGTGTCTCTGTTCTAGAATTGGTTCATTCTGATGTGTGGCAAGCACCGGTTCTATCCCTGGGAGGAGCAAAGTATTTTGTATCCTTCATTGATGACTATTCCAGGAGATGTTGGGTGTACCCAATCAAGAAGAAGTCTGATGTGTTTGAAGTTTTCAAAGTTTACAAAGCGCGGGTTGAACTTGATTCTGGGAAGAAAATCAAGTGTTTAAGGACAGATAATGGAGGTGAATACACTGGTGATGAATTTGATACCTTTAGCAGGCAAGAAGGAATCAAAAGGCAGTTCACTACAGCATACACTCCTCAACAGAACGGAGTGGCAGAGCGGATGAACAGAACCTTGTTAGAAAGAGCAAGAGCAATGTTGGCAACTGCAGGCTTGGAAAAATCGTTCTGGGCAGAAGCAGTCAATACCGCTTGTTATGTGATAAATCGGTCACCTTCAACTGCACTTGAGTTGAAGACACCGATGGAGATGTGGACGGGAAAGCCGGTCAACTATTCAGACCTTCATATATTTGGAAGTCCTGTGTACGTGATGTACAATTCTCAAGAAACTACAAAGCTGGATCCGAAATCCAGAAAGTGTTTGTTCTTGGGGTATGCTGACGGAGTAAAGGGGTATCGCTTGTGGGACCCCACTGCCCACAAAGTAGTCGTCAGCAGAGATGTTGTCTTTATGGAAGACAAAGTTCAAGAGAATGAAGAAGGTGATAGCACTACAAGTGAAACTACATCAATACAGGTGGAAAAGCAGTTTCAGTCGAGTGATTCTTCTGAAGCCGTACCACAGCACGAGGTGAATGAGACAACTGAGTCTCAAGCTCCAACGACTCGTACTCTTAATCGTGAAAGAAAACGTCCGGTGTGGCACACGGATTATGTTATGGAGGGCAATGTTGCATACTATCTTCTTACAGAGGAAGGAGAGCCATCAACTCTTCAAGAAGCACTGAATAATTCAGATGCTTCGTTCTGGAGGGAAGCAATGCAAGAAGAAATTGAAGCTCTTCATAAGAATAAAACGTGGGAACTGATGCCACTACCAGCAGGTAGAAAACCCATTGGAAACAAATGGGTATATAAGATCAAGAGGAACGGTGATGACCAGGTGGAGAGGTATCGTGCAAGATTGGTAGTCAAAGGATATGCTCAGAAAGAGGGAATCGACTTCAATGAAATATTTTCCCCTGTGGTTCGAATGACAACTGTTCGAGTGGTTCTGGCAATGTGTGCTACGTATGATTTACATCTAGAGCAGCTAGATGTGAAAACTGCATTTCTTCATGGAAATCTTGAGGAAGAAATTTACATGCTCCAACCAGAAGGTTTTAAACAAAAAGGAAAAGAGAACTTGGTTTGCAGGTTAAACAAATCTCTGTACGGTTTAAAGCAGGCGCCGCGGTGTTGGTACAAGAGATTTGATTCTTTCATCATTGGCCTTGGATATAACAGACTACACGCAGACCCTTGTGCATATTACAAGAGGTTTGGAGACAATGATTTTGTCATCTTGCTGTTATATGTTGACGACATGTTGGTTGCAGGCCCCAACAAAGATCGTATCAGTAAATTGAAGGCACAGCTCGCTAGGGAATTCGAGATGAAAGACCTTGGACCCGCAAACAAGATTCTAGGGATGCAAATTCACCGAGATAGAGTTAGTAGGAAATTTTGGCTTTCACAGAAAAGTTATGTGAAGAAAATCTTGCAAAGGTTCAATATGCAAGATTGTAAGCCAATATCAACCCCGTTTCCTACTAATGTCAAGTTATCCTCCAAGATGAGCCCTAGCAGTGAAGAAGAGAGGATGGAGATGTCTCGAGTACCGTATGCATCAGCAGTGGGAAGTTTAATGTTCGCGATGATTTGTACAAGACCAGACATTGCACATGCAGTGGGAGTAGTGAGTCGGTACATGGCGGAACCTGGTAGAGAGCATTGGGAAGCTGTGAAGAGGATCTTTAGATATCTTAAAGGAACCTCGGATGTTGCATTATGTTATGGGGAATCGGGTTTAACTGTCAAGGGATATGTTGATTCTGATTACGCAGGTGATCTTGACGGAAGTAAATCAACCACCGGGTATGCATTTACACTTTCTGGCGGAACAGTAAGCTGGGTTTCAAAACTACAGTCAGTTGTCGCTATGTCAACTACAGAAGCAGAATATGTTGCAGCTGCTCAAGCCAGCAAAGAAGCAGTATGGTTGAAGATGTTGTTGGAAGAACTTGGGCACAAACAAGAGATTATTACTCTCTTTTGTGACAACCAGAGTGCCTTGTATCTTGCAAGGAATCCAGCATTTCATTCAAAAACAAAGCATATACGAGTTCAGTATCACTTCGTTCGTGAGAAAGTGGAAGAAGGAACCGTGGATATGCAGAAAATTCATACTGATGATAACGTGGCAGATTACCTGACGAAAGCAATCAACTGTGACAAGTTCATATGGTGCCGATCCTCATGCGGCCTAGCGGAAACGTAAGCAACATGGAAGTGCAAGGAAGGATAACGGTGTGAAGATCGATTTAGCTTCAATCAGATCTTCAAGTGGGAGATTGTTACTGGATACATTGCATCTAATAACAATTAAAGGGGAATCTTACACAACTTGGGCAACTTGGTATTGCAACTTGTGCTACTAACTGAAGCTCTCAACGTGGAAGGGTTTTCATTGGTTGTCATTGGGTTGTATATTTACAAGTATGCCATGGACTAGTACTATAAAAGGGAATGATCTATGCTTCAGTTTGCATCCCATTTCCAAACGAAAAACACACATCTTTGGATCTTATTCTTTCTCCCTAGTGTGAGTTTAATTAGAGAGTTTGGTATATTTCCTAGTACAAGAGATATAAAGTTGTATTATCCTTGTAACTAGAGAAAAGGTGTAACTCCTAGTTTACATAGTGAAACGTATCTTTCCTTGCCCGTGGTTTTTACCCTATTGGGGTTTTCCACGTTATATCCGTGTGCCATCTTTTATTTTATTTCATATTTTAGTTGTGGGTTTGCTTCAGTCCGGTGTCACTTTTCTCAACAGTTATTATGATTACGAAAATAATATAAAAAATAATGCTATTTAAACAAATGTACGTAACAGATTACATATTATCTGATTAGACGCTGACCATATGTTTTCAGACATTTTCTCCACCCAAAATACATGACGAGTCTTTATTATTCCCCACACACTTGTTTTATTCATTATTGATTGGATATATTTCAAAATAGTACTGTAATACTTTAATTTTTTTCTTTCTACCAACTTCTAACTTTCCAAACACTAATAAATATTCTCGATTTGAGTTTATGTGTCCATTTTGCATTACACTTCACGTGCGTACACGAAAGTCTCGCTAATGAGGTTTTGACACTTATCAAGATACGCCAATAGGACCTGTTTGAAGTTTGCTCAAAGTATTTGTCTCTTTTTGTCTCAACATCTCTTTACCACGATTACTAAAAGAAGACATAGTAAATAAGGTACCGTTTCAAGTCATCAGCAAATATATAAGTTGAATCCATAGTTAATCAATACCTCGATCAGGGACGGACTGAGGATTTTTAAGAGTGTGTCGCACAAAAAGAATGTTGGGCTAACTAAAGTTACACCGCAAGAAAACAAAGTGGCAAAAAAAATTTTGAAGGTTGCACATACCACAAAAATGACAGTTTTAAAATCTTTTTACACTTCGTGACTTATTTCCCTCCTGTAAGACCTTTTTTTTTTTTTTTTTTTTTTTTTTTTTTTTTTTTTTTTTTTGAACGGTTTTTTCGGAGAAATCCTTGACCAATTCGAAACCCGATGAGGGGGAAACCTTCAACTTAAGCCGCCCGAAGGCACGACAGTTGGAAATATTACACACAACTCATGAGCCTGGCAACAAGGTACGTCATGCTTTGAAATTTAATCTTCTATTGTCTTAACACAAGCAGGATTCTTTTAAAAAGTGGATTACAAGGAAATCAATTTTGTAGTCATTTAAAATATTACAACTCGTTTCAGTAATGATTTGATACCCATATTCATAATGTAAGCTTTATTGTCCATCATCACTGCCATCAAATTTCTCAAGTAATTTAATGTAGTAGTGACTGTTATATAGAAAATGCCCAACTCCAGTACACCTTTATAATATTTTATTTTGAGATGCTAAAATGATACTACAACCCTTAAATCTAAGTCTTAGTAAGTGCATGTCTATGCAAAAAAGACATACTTTTCTATAACAATGTTCACATCTCCCATTTAGAATTAAACAGTTCGTTTGAAGTTATATGACATTGTGACAAATGTCACACAATATTTATTGACTAGTAAATACCTTTCACGGTCAACCGTCACAACTTCGTAATATTACTGACTACCGTTTTCATATATCCATTGCATTGCGATGCACGAATACTCTACCATATTTATATGAGATAGTGTGCAATAAAGTTATTCTTCAAAATTATCGTCATGCGTAAAGTTATTATCACAAAAAATAAATAATCGAATAATATTGTTCGCCAAAAGTTTTAAATACAAGGTATCTGCCGTTGCAACGCGAGAGTACCCAGTATATGCAATTCAGCATCCTTCCTGTAAATGTGTTAATTTTCTGCTTTAATTTGGTTTATTATTTAGCATAAGCTCGTTTATTCTCATCCAAAAGATGTTGCTTAAAATTTATTCGTTCAACTAACAAACTTAAGTCAAACGACTTTAAAACTTAACATGGCCCGTATTTTTTCCAAAAAACTTTTAATATCAAGTTATCAACAGATGTCAAGTTAAATAAAACTAAGTATAAGACACGAAAAGTTAGCTAAGATAACAGTCTAGTTTCCGATAAGATCGTAAGAATGACTTTATTCCAAGTGAGAATATATATTATTTCCGTAAAAGAATTGTACAATGAACATTAGTTACCTCATATATGTTTGTAGTGTTTGGAGCAGGCCGGCCCCAGGGGTCAACATTAGCATTAGTCTACTGATTTTGGGCTTCTCAGGAAAGGTTCAATGGGCCATCACCTTTCTTTAGAAGTTAGGATAGATAAGTTGTTGGCTTGTTGCAATAGATGTTTTGCATAGTTTTATACTTTTATAGATATTACTATTACTAATATATACATTTCCCGTGGCTTCATGAACAGTAGTTACTGTTCTTTCTACAGTAACGGGCTTTTGGGGCTTTTTTTGGGCTTGCTACAGTAACCGGCCTTGGTTTTTTTCCATTTGCTACAGTAACCGGATACTAAGTCCAGCCCGGTTCATTTGTGGCCCATTTTTTTGAGGTTACTCGGACCCGGGTGAGCATGCATACCTTAATATTGAAACATCCCGCAACAACGTGCGGGTTTAAAACCTTGTTAAATTATGTATTTTGTTTATTTATTTTGGCTCTAACTCATCACTATCGCAATTTATTGGTATTATTTTTTGTATTATTATTCTTTTAATTAAAATTTATTGTTTCACAATATTTACACCACGTACTTTCTCATATGTATTAAGCAAGACTTGAACCACCCACAACCATTTAGTTGTGAAGCTTCTCAAAAAATGTACCATTAAAAAACAAGCGTTTTAATATTATTTTCATGAATAACTTATGAGAGAAAATCATTTCTATAATGGTTTTCGCTCGACATTTTGCATGACCATTTGCCTATCCTAAATAATTCATCCAATAATTGTGAATTTGTGATATAGATTAAGCCAAAAAAAAGAAGAAAAAAAAAAAAAAAAAAAAAAAAAAAAAAAAAATCACGAGTCCTGTTTGGCAGAAACTTTTTGAAAGTTTTTAAGAATTTCAAGCTTTTGTTTGAGAAAAAATAACCATATTTCATAATTCAGGCTTCTAATTTAAATAATGTCGCTCCAATGTAGCTTCATTTTAAAAACTTTATGTACTAGCATTCAAAATTGATAGAAATTCCCTTGTGGTCACGGATGTTCACCTGCGCTGACTCCGAGCTATCCAAAAAAGTAGTGGCCCTGGGATTAGTCAGCTCATAATGTCCAGTTGGAAAAATAAATAACCCCAAAAAATGATGAAAGTTTTTTTTTTATTAGAAAAATACCTTTATACCATTGTTTTAAACACTATGTAATACTTATATTATAAAGGACATGGAGAAAGAGAAAAAATAAATATAAGTGATGTTACTGGTACTCCATTCGTTTACCTTTACCCCTTATTATTAGGATAATACAGATTTTATCATTTTCTGTTTCATATATTATATTTTATTCGGTATATATTTTTGACAAAATTACACCGTTGGTCCCTAAACTTTCCACAAACCGTCGCCATGGCCTTTAACTTTTCAAAATCATCGCCTGGCGTCCAAAACATGAGAATTAGAGGACGAATGCGTCCCTTGACCACTTTTGTTTTGGTCAACGCTTATGTTTTGATATATTCGCAAGGGTATAATAGGCAAACTACATTTTTCACCACACTATGGTTAAATCAACCATGACATGCGACTTTAGGTACCAACTATGTACTACACTCTAGTTAATCAACCAAGATGTAGGTTGCAAATCGTTTTGGCGACGATGGCAAACCGTTTTGTTGATATAAATAATGTTTCAAAACGTTATTAATATTCCTCAATAACTCTATGTTTTGATAATCACAAAATGTAAACTAAATTAAGTCAAGATTATGACGTAAACAAGTATTTAGTAACAAATATTTACCTCTACATCTAATATCACTTAAGGTATGCATAAACTAAGCATCTTATGCATTACATGATCAAAGGAAGCCTTGTCTTAAGACATAACATTTTATAAAATGATATTAACATTTTATATATATTAGTAAATCATTTTTAGTATTGTTGTATTAAACTACAAAGATATGATTTCAAATTTCCAACCAAAAAGGTCAAATTTTATCCAGAAAAACTTTTCCAACGTTCAGGAGGGCGGCCCCCTTAATTATACTAGGCAGCCCCCTTAATCATTAAGGCGACCGGCACGCTCCAGAACAGTATTTTCTGGCCTTTTAAATACTGGATCATTTCACATATTTTTCTCACCTTTTTGCACTAAAAAAATTTTGATCTAACCTCCATTTCTATCTCAAAAATCCTTTGATCATATAATTCATAAGTCTTTGTTTCCAAGTGATCCAAAGCTTCATCCACTCAAGTGCAAGAAGAAGAACACTCCCCTACATCCATTTAATTGTAGTAGTGTTGTGATTAGCTAGTTTCATATTGTAGTAGTGCTAGATATTTGTAAAGTGTTGTGAGAACTTGTTGATTGTAGAAACTAGGTGTGTTGTAAAGTAGTGTAGTAGTTGTGATTTAGTTGTGCATAGAAGAATGTGTGAAGTTGACAAGAAGAGAAGGTGTGAAGTCTTGAAGAAGTTGTGAAGGTGTGAAGAAGGTGTGAAGCCTAGAAGAAGTTGTGAGATTAGTTCTAGCTACGATTAGAACTTGACATTTTGCTTAGTGTCGTTAATAGTTGTAAGCTAAGGTGTGTAAGGTTTCTCCACCATAAGGAGTTTGTTAACATAGTGAAGAAAACTCTAGAGTGTGGTACTCGGGGAGTGGAGTAGGGCAAGGAAGGTGTCCTTGTAGCCGAACCACTATAAATTCGCGTGTTGTGGTTTGATCTTTCTAACTCTATCTTTTCTTTATTCTATTTCAATACTTGCATTATTAGATTAGACTTGCTTATATTGGTTGTTACTTGAATTCACTTGAGATTGAATCGAAAGTTTTTATAAGCTACAAAACATTTTAGAAATAAATTTAAAAAGGACGTAAAACTATTCAACCCCCCTTCTAGTTTTTCACAATTGGTATCAGGAGCCACGTCTAGCAAGATCTTTAAAATATATTGTATTTTAAAACTTGTAACGATCTATGGAATCTGAAAAATATTTAGAAGGGCAATCTATGCAAAGACCACCACTGTATGAAAGTGATGGATTTTTATATTGGAAAAATCGATTCGAAACTTATGTGAAGTCAAAAAATCTAGATATTTGGCATGTTATTACTAATGGTGATTTTTTACAATTTTACCTATTCAAAATAACCCCGAAACAAAGAAAGATGAAATCGTACCTTTTGAAAAACAAAATGATGATTTAAAAAGAAAACTTGCTAAAAATAATGAAGCAAAATGGTTATTTATAATGCGCTACCACGTAAAGAGTACGAAAGGATCTTTATGTGTGAAACCGCAAAAGAAATTTGGAACTCTTTACTAATAACTCACCAAAGTAATAGTCAAGTCAAAGATAATAAGATAGATCTACTTGTTCAACAATATGAGCAATTCACGATTCCGGGAGTGGAATCAATTGATAATGCTTTTGCTAGATTTAACACTATCATCACAAGTTTAAAAGCACTTGACGAAAATTTTTCTAGTAAGAATTTTGTTAGAAAGTTTCTTAGGGCTCTTCACCCAAAATGGCGAGCTAAAGTGACGGCTATTGAAGAATCAAAGAATTTGTCAACATTGCAACTTGATGAATTAATTGAAAATTTAAAAGTCTACGAAGCAATTATAAAGAAGGATTCCGAAATGGTCAAAGGAAAACGAGAGCAAAGCAAGTCAATCGCCTTGAAAGCTAGAAAGGAATCTAGTATCGAAGATAGCTCATCTTTCGAAAGTGATGACGAAGAATACGCCATGGCCGTAAGAGATTTCAAGAAATTCTTCAAAAGGCGAGGAAGATTCGTAAGACAACCACAAGATGAAAATAAAACATTTCAAAAGAGTAAGGATGACAAGAACAACAAGAATGAAAGGAAATGTTTCAAGTGTGGTTATCCAAATCACCTTATTGGAAAATGTCCAATGATGACAAGAGATCAAAATCAAAGAGCATTTGTTGGAGGAGCTTGGAGTGATAGCGATGAAGATGAGAAAGAAACGACAAAGGAAGAGAAGTGTCTTATGGCAAAGACATCAAATGAGGTACGTTCCGAAACCGAATATTTTAGTGATGAAAATTTATCATTAGATGAAAAAGACCTAGATAATGAATATAATAGACTATGCAAATTAGGACAACTAGTAATGGCTAAAAACAAATCACTAAAATACATAAACAATCAATTGGAAAATGAAGTACTAGAACTAAAAATTAAAATACATCAACTTGAAAAAGGTAAAGAAATTTTTGAAGAATGTAAATCATGTCAAGAGCTTAAAGGTGAAAACGAAATACTCAGGGAAGAAATTCTCAAACTTGATAAATTTGAAAATAGTAGTCACTCACTTAGTAAAATAATAAGCATTCAAAGAGTATCCGGAGATAAAACCGGTTTAGGATTTAACTCAAACGAAGCTTCAACAAGCGAGATTAAAAATGTCAAATTCGAAAATGAACTTAATGAACAAAAACCTCTAAAATCTAATCCTAAGTATATACTTATTAATGATAGAAA
This sequence comes from Artemisia argyi, assembly GCA_030686995.1. NCBI lineage: Eukaryota > Viridiplantae > Streptophyta > Magnoliopsida > Asterales > Asteraceae > Artemisia > Artemisia argyi. Next base: position 170,086,065 of record CM060706.1, read on the forward strand.
AATACCTCTTGCCAACAATGAAGAAGTTAAAGCTTTTTATAAACCGTCTTTAAAAACCGAAGTAGGATCTTCAAAACCTAAGACAAGATCTAAAACTCCACCACATAGAAAACCAAATAACCCTCATCCGAGGTCTAAAACACCTCAACCAAGAAGAAACCAAAATAGGCAAAACTACAATAACAATAGTAATCAAATGTGGAACTATCAACAAAGCTACAATCCTTGGGGTATACTACCACCTTTCATGCATCCTAGTCAAATGTTAAACATGTTTGGACCAAACAACTTTGGACCAAAGAGGCAATGGGGACCGAATAGCTAGATGAACATTCCTTGAGGTAATCTTGAAGTTTTCTCACCATAGACTTTTTCAAAGTCTATATGTCATCTTGAAGATTTTGAAGATTTTTGTTGAAGACCGCCGGGTACGCCATTCTTTCACAACTCATTGTCATGCTTAGTTAAATATGCTTTGGTTGATTACGTTGATTGTATAGATATAGCTTACTATCTTTCTCTCTTTGTTTGATCTTATTTATATACATATATTCTCATACTTATTATATTATATATATATATATATATATATATATATATATATATATATATATATATATATATATATATATATATATATATATATATATATGCTTGTACAAAACCTAGATACGTCATTAGTTGACTTTCTAGGACTTCATGAAATTGTTCGTTATCGAACCCTTTCCTTCCCCCTCGTGTTACTTTTGATCTTTTACGTTCAACACGAAATTCTATTATGTCCACTTTTAGAAGACTCATGATGATGAAGGGATATGAGTCAAGTGGACTATTATCATGTAAGAACGCCTTCGCACGTGAACACTATGGATGAAACAAACTCCTTTCGCCGACTATATTCTATCTCTGTTATCATCTCTCAAACCTCACCTATCAACCCATCATTCACTCATATATATATATATATATATATATATATATATATATATATATATATATATATATATATATATATATATATATATATATATATATATATATATACACATATTCACATATTCCCGAACACACCTCAAACCCCTCATCAACTTAACACTTTGATCATTTTATCCAAAATTGTCAAAGGTATATTTTAATTATCGAAACGGTAATTAAAAATTGTTAAGTATTTTATCATCGTGTCAATAACGCTTACGTATTTTTGATATATTATAAATCTAATTATATACATATAAATATATTTGTTCCAGAAACTAATACCGCGAAAATTCAAAGGGCGGCCCCCTTAATAATTAAGGGGACCGGCTTGTTATCGGGGGCGGTCCCCTTAATGTTTAAGGGAGCCGGCCATCTGATACTTTCAAATCCGTTTTCCACCTTAAATCTTTTGCCAAACACTCCATTTGTTCATAATTCCCTTCCTCACCTCTGCTGAGTACGAACCAAAACAACCAAAACCATCAAAATCCTTCACCAAATTACCAATCCGGGGTTGTTTCGCAAGGGGCAAATGCTAACCAAACGTATAACAACATCTTTTGTATGTTTTCAACATACATTTCATCACATTTCATTCAATTTAGTGTCTAATCAATAGTTAGGTATTTTATTAAAATTTATTTTAATTCGAATTTTAGTGAAATAGAAGCTAGGAATTGAACAACCAAATGCTTCCCATAGGATTAGAATGATGTATTGCAAATCAAACTTAGTATAACACATCATTTTGTCAAAATCTTTAATCGCCCATAAACCCTTGTTGAATTTCATTTTTCAAAAGGCACATTGTTGATATAACTCTTAAAAACTAATTAAAACTTACTACATTATATTAATTTAATGTTGAAAACAATCAAAACATACTTCTCAATTTGTTATAAAATGATTCATGAAGACAACATGGGCGTTTGGTTAATGAACAAATTATGATCATATGTAGTTACTTAAAACTTAAAACTAGTTCATATAATTTGTTAAAACTGTTAGAGTCAATAGATGTCATCAAGATATATAATCAATATATATATATTGATGTTTTAGGTTTTATTAATCTAGTTAAGGGAGCGTTTGGTTTATTTTGAAAAAGATATTTTGAAAACCAAAATTCATATTTTAACCTTTTAAACATGTTTATGCTGAGTCAAACTTTTATGAAAAAGCAAGATATATAATCTAATATATATCTAGCCTTACTTCGAAATGAATTATGATATCATACTCTTTGACATCATATATTCTAAACAAGTTTAAAATCAAAATACAAGGAACATTGTGAAACTACTTCATAGAATATTTTTTTTTTTGTCGAAGTAGAATTTCGTTCCACACATATATATATATATATATATATATATATATATATATATATATATATATATATATATATATATATATATATAACATATGCATGATAGTTGTTTTTGTCTTAATTTTATTTTTGTTGTTATATTGTTTAGGTGAAAATGCCTAAGACCACGGTTGGTGATGTCTCCAAAACCAAACAGTACATTCCAAATGTTTCCTCTATTCCCGGCATGTCTCCTTCAGTTGCATGTTTCTATCGTCCCATTGAAAATAGAAACATTCACGAAGGAAGAATTGTCGATCCATCTTTCTATGAATCTGATCAAACCGAACGAATGTTCTCCAATATTCGTTTTGAATGTCTTTACCAAATCAACGAACCAATCATTCCTCGTTTTATCCTCGACTTCTATAGCCAAGTGACGGTGCAAACCGATCCCTGTGGTCATCTCCTTATTTCCTTCATGATCCAAAATCAATTCATCACTCTTACTCTTGCTCAATTTGGACAAATTCTTAGAATCCCATACAACGGCCAAGCCGTATTCTCAAATGAATGGGATCTTTCCTCTCTTGAAAGAAATCGTCCTCAGGATGGCCCATACTATTATGAGATTCCTAGTCCTGAAGACATTCGTCGACTGCTTGAACTAGAACGTCGTACGACTAGTCGAGTAATCAAGTCGAAGAATGTCGATATTCATGCAAATCAAATCCTCCTCAAAGAGCTAAGCCACGATATGAAAAGGTGGGAAGAACTCATTCGCGAGAATGCGTTTGGTACTGGTGGTCACCGCGATCATGTCACGGCAAGCGTTGCCCACATGTTATATTGTGTAGTTGCTGAAGAGAACTACAATTTGGCTTATTTTTTTGTTCATCGAATCATGTCCGCCAAAAACACCCCAAATGCCAATCTTCCTTACGGTATGTTCCTTACACGACTTTATCGTTATGTCATGGAACATTACCCACATCTTCAAAGAGATTACTACGTACAAATCCTTCCTACGTTGAACCAACTTACTCTTGTTCGTACTCGTCGTTCTCGAAGTGACAAAGGAAAATCTCGTGTTCCTTTGTTTTCTATGCCTCGTGGGTCTACATCTCATCGTGACGATGATGATGAGGAGGAGGAAGACACCTCACGTGTTAGTATTCCATCCCCCACGACCTTTGTTGATAATCTTCTTGATCTTGACTATACCAAGTATCAAGTTCCTCTTCCTCATGAACGTACCGATGAACTTCTCTTCACTCGTCAAACGTCCATTATCAACCAACAACAACAAATGCATGAAGAAATTCGAGGAGGATTCAAATCCGTTGGAAAGATGTTTAGAAAGATGATTGGGAAGAAGAAGAAGTAGATGATGTTGATGTATTGCTACTTATTATTATTATTCTCTATTAGACATTTGTATGGCTTGTTATTTGTCCGATTTATTCGGAAATACTTATGTTATCTCTTGTTTATTTCTTGGATGATGCTTAGACTTTAACTATTATCATGCTACTATCTTCATCATATATCTTCATCATATTTTAATGCTATGCTATGTTTCTTTTAAAAGTGGAATATAATATATTTGTTTGCATGCTTAATTTGTTTATATATATACTTATATATCATCATTCCTAGAGCATATACTTCTAATAGAGCTTGCTGGAAACACACACTTGAAAAATTACCTATTTCTGCAAATTTTAGGTTTCTGGTCGACTGGGAAAACACCAGATGGGCGGCCCCCTTAATTTCCTAGGCGGTCCCCTTAATTATTAAGGGGGCCGGCCTACAATTAAGGGGACCGACCATCTGGAACTGGGTTTACTATTTTCTTTTGCATCTTGTGAACTCTTTCTCTAGTATCAGCTACCATTTCCTATTTTAACCCAACTGATTTTAGAATCTCATTCAACCATTTCAAAAACATACCTAAATCAACCATTTCCATACTATAAATTCCCTCCAAAAATCACCATTCTTCATCTCATCATTCCTCATCTAAAACATCATGACTCCACCAAGCACCTCAAACTCTAAGGCCTCTAAGAAACAAAAGATTGTCATCATCCCTCCAAAACAACTCTTCGTTGACTTAACAAATGAAGACAACACAACCCCATCACCTCCACCTAAATGCTCATCCCCAAGTGCACCTAATGCACCATCCAAAACACCTTCCACTCATGGAACTTCATCATCTTCCATACCCTCAACCTCATCAATCAATGACTACATCAATTCACACTTGTCACCACCACAAGCATCATCACCACATCCTACACAAGAACCTATCTCCACTCATCTTACCATCTCACTTTCACCAACAACACCACTTGATGCTCATATCTCATCTCCACCAATTACACCACCATTCTTTATCAATCTCGTACCTTGGAGATTACTTGAATCCCATGGTGATACTTGTCTTTGTTGCATCCACAACCGAACCGTTATCTTTGGTCTTAGAGATGAAATTCACTATATGTTTTCATATATTGAACATTTGCTTACTAACCCACCACCAACACCAACTCCACCCTCCTCTCCAATTATGCCTCCACCACAATTATCACCCATTCCTCCACCATCACCATCATGCTCTCCAAATTAAGCATATGATATGCTTAATTAATAAAGCCTTTCCCACCCTTGTGCTTGCAAGCTCTATGAAGCCCATGTACTCTTTGCATAACGGAATATTATTCTAAGTTGTTAGTTTATGTAGTAGTTATCCTACTTGTAATCTTTCTTAATGCTACTTGTATTGTTGTGTCTTGACACAACTCTTGATTTAATATGAGTGTTTCCCTTTAAACATGCTTATTCATATTCTTATCACCTTATATATATTTGCATGTATATACTTGTGCTTATAATATTTTTGTCTTGCAAGCATTCCATAGCTCGTCCTCTTGGTGCCCCCAAACGAGGGGGAGTACACATCAAGGGGGAGATATCTTCCCGTCAAATTTTCACGTTAGAAAATTGTTGGCATAACCTTTTTGATTCTACAAAAAGGGGGAGAAGTAAATATAAACTCACTAAAATACTTGTTTAAAAACTAACTTTTGAGTTAATGAGTTTAAGTTTTGTAATCATCAAAAAGGGGGATATTGTTGATATAAATAATGTTTCAAAACGTTATTAATATTCCTCAATAACTCTATGTTTTGATAATCACAAAATGTAAACTAAATTAAGTCAAGATTATGACATAAACAAGTATTTAGTAACAAATATTTACCTCTACATCTAATATCACTTAAGGTATGCATAAACGAAGCATCTTATGCATTACTTGATCAAAGGAAGCCTTGTCTTAAGACATAACATTTTATAAAATGATATTAACATTTTATATATATTAGTAAATCATTTTTAGTATTGTTGTATTAAACTACAAAGATATGATTTCAAATTTCCAACCAAAAAGGGCAAATTTTATCCAGAAAAACTTTTCCAACGTTCAGGAGGGCGGCCCCCTTAATTATACTAGGCGGCCCCCTTAATCATTAAGGGGACCGCCCCCTAATTAAGGGGACCGGCACGCTCCAGAACAGTATTTTCTGGCCCTTTAAATACTAGATCATTCCACATATTTTTCTCACCTTTTTGCACTAAAAACCTTCTGATCTAACCTCCATTTCTATCTCAAAAATTCTTTGATCATATAATTCATAAGTCTTTGTTTTCAAGTGATCCAATGCTTCAACCACTCAAGTGCAAGAAGAAGAACACTCCTCTACATCCATTTAATTGTAGTAGTGTTGTGATTAGCTAGTTTCATATTGTAGTAGTGCTAGATATTTGTAAAGTGTTGTGAGAACTTGTTGATTGTAGAAACTAGGTGTGTTGTAAAGTAGTGTAGTAGTTGTGATTTAGTTGTGCATAGAAGAAGGTGTGAAGTTGACAAGAAGAGAAGGTGTGAAGTCTTGAAGAAGTTGTGAAGGTGTGAAGAAGGTGTGAAGCCTAGAAGAAGTTGTGAGATTAGTTCTAGCTACGATTAGAACTCGACATTTTGCTTAGTGTCGTTAATAGGTGTAAGCTAAGGTGTGTAAGGTTTCTCCACCATAAGGAGTTTGTTGACATAGTGAAGAAAACTATCGAGTGTGGTACTCGGGGAGTGGAGTAGGGCAAGGAAGGTGTCCTTGTAGCCAAACCACTATAAATTCGCGTGTTGTGGTTTGATCTTTCTAACTCTATCTTTTCTTCATTCTATTTCAATACTTGCATTATTAGATTAGACTTGCTTATATTGGTTGTTACTTGAATTCACTTGAGATCGAATCGAAAGTTTTTATAAGCTACAAAACATTTTAGAAATAAATTTAAAAATGACGTAAAACTATTCAACCCCCCTTCTAGTTTTCCACACGTTTCCCTTTTGTGTAATTTGCTTTGGTTATATGACTTATGGGGTGTTTGGGTTTTGCTTCCCTCCCACTATGTTTGTATTTGCTGACATAAAGGGGTGTTTGTTTTTGGTCATAACAACAGTAAACACAATAAGATACAGCAAACAAGATTAACCGATAAACCATAGAATTATATATGCATAATAGTGGCAAATGGCAATTAGACTACAATAACATTAAAAGCCTAAAAACAAGAACCCAAAAGACCTAATTAACCTACCCCTGAAAATACCCTAAATTAAGACCCATTACACTAATTATTTTCAGCCATTTTCTGAACAAAACCTTCCTGCATACGAATATTAGCATCAACTTGACCATACACCTTGATCAAACTTGCAAGTAGGTCGATTTCAATGGCTTGCGTTTTCCTTAACGACTCCAAACTGTCAAGCGCCACACCACGCGGTCCCAAAGATTCATTCTCCTGAATCAGCTCTCTATGCTTTGGTATCTTCCTCTTGAGATGATCGATAGCAGCACGAATAAGGTTTTTAAAAAACCCTGCTTCAACAGCCTCTTGACCAAACCAGAGGCTCATACGATCATGTAATCGTGGTGAATCGGCCAATTGCATGAGTTCATTCAACATTGGGAAATCTTCTTCCATCGGGAAATGTGAGGAAAAGCTTGTTGATGGGTTTATTGGGTTACGCGCTAAAGTTAATACCTTCGCAGTGAAGAGACGGTGAAGGGGTTTAATAACAAATTTTATTTCATACTTGGTCCCTAAGGTTGTCTACATTTTCGTCAACGTTGTTTCAATTCCCGCCCAAAATGTAGTGACGTGTTCACAACATGCTACATTGAGTGTTCAAGCGTAGGGACCTACGGTGTAATTTGTGAAATTAATTAATTGCACCCCATTAAATCCTTACCGATCCCATATGAAACTCTAAAACAATATATTCATCACTAAAATCACTAAACACAAAGACACAAATATAAACATTCAAACTTGCCATTACATTTGGTGACCAACATAGGCATTGTGAAAATTGCAAATGCCAAATAACTTTTACCATTTGCACGTTTGACTTCCTAAAGTCAAACTTGCCATTACATTTGGTGAGCAAGTAAGTAGCAACATACTTAAACGAAAATAGTTGTCTTAGGATATTCAACCCATACATAAACTAGAATCAGTAAAAGAAATCTACCCTGGCTGTGGGGGAAGCTCGAGGGAGTTCCAACAGCCTCCTTGCCAAATCCCAGTTCAACCTGATGTTTTCATTCTCATCAGTAGTCAAATTGCAGTCAATGATATAAATTTTCTTCAGTAAGGGGGAACATGCAAGTATCAACCGTATTATGGCTATTTCATTTTCTGTTATAGGGAAAGAATGAAACACCATAGTTTGAAGCTGCCCCGTGGTCATTCTGTTGATGGGTACATCAAATGAATCAATCTCCAAAGGTACATAAGTAAACATGTATAAGGCCTGCAAAATGAGAGAAATGTTCATATGCACAACCATTGGAATTTAATAGGATGTCTTTCATACATATGCATTCCACTTACCTTGGTTACTAGCCTTTGCATATTTGGAGACCAACGAATCATTTTAACGATCAATGAAACCATTGCCTTATTACCAAAATCGACCTCGTATATCTCAACAGTCTTGAGGGATAGAAAGGCCACACGGACACTCATCCAGGATGTACCTTCTTCCAACAACTACAAAAGGACGAATTTGCTTTAGTTTCAAAGCTAACATTGCATCAATGTTAGAAATTACTTTAACATTATGTAAGTTGAAGTAGAAAACGCGAAGAATAGGTCTTACATTGCAGTCTTCAAAATCCATGGTAAGGGTCTCAAGTTTAGGAACATTTGACAACTGAAAGATATTGGAAGTTGTTATTGTCATAGGATGGTTCCAAATACCAAATGTCAAATTTAACGTCTTCAAATTCCTAAGAATTGCAATATCCCATAGTCTCATTTCGTTTGTACTACAACAATCCAATTTTAGAGACTCAAGCAAGGGACAACCAACAACTAAGTCCCAAACTGTACCACTATGAAAATTGACATTGCATAATTCTAAGTTGAGTAGCTTTGGAAAACCCCTAAAACTTGTCATAGTGGGAAAAGTGCAACAATGAAGTTTTAGAAATGTCAACTCATGACGATAGTAAAGTTGGGTTGGCAAAATAACTGGATCAGCATACCAGTTTTGAATTGTGACCTCCTCAACTCCGTTCCGAGCCAAAAACAAAAGCCAGTCATGAATGTCTTCATAATGCAAGTCGTCGTGTCCAAATAGCGTTTTCGCATCTACGAAAAACACAAACCTTCTTACTGGCCCAATAAGCTGAAGTAAAAGCCTAGTAATATGCCTCCTATCACAGGTATTTGTTAAATAGTAAAACAAATCCTCATCAACTATGACATCGGTCAGCAAAGTCAACTTAAACCTCCAGCTTCTTACTAAACTACCGGTCCTTACCGCATCTTTTAGTGGCAATCGGTTCATAATATTAGTGGTCACGTTATCTGGCATGTTGCTGATATAATCTGCCATATTAGTGATCTCATTGTCTCCAAAAGACATTGTAATGTTGGAATTTTAGTTGGGTCTTTGACTTCTGGAAATGGATGTCTGGATAAAGGTGTGTGTTATTATGGTGTGTAAATGTGTTTGGTTTGTGGGTTAATTAGTTTCGCGCGAATTATAACTAGCGTATTAGAAAGATAGGCTCAAATTCCACAAAGCATAGTTCTTAGTTGCTCCCTAAACTATCACTCTTGGTTGATTTAACCATATATAGTAGTGGTGAAAAATGTTGTTTGCCTATTATGCCCTTACGAATATACCAAAACATAAGCGTTAACCAAGACAAAGTGGTCAAGGGAAGCATTCGGCCTCTAATTCCCATATTTTGGACGCCAAGCGACGGTTTGTGGAAAGTTTAGGGACCAACGGTGTATTTTTGTGTATACTTTTTTAATACTTTTTTCTTGTACTTTCAGTGGCGTAGTTTTATATAAAAACATAATTATAAAAAAAATAATAAATAATGTAAGAGCATGATTTTCTTTTATGTTTTTTATTGTTCGTGACCATAAAACCAACAAATATTATATTTGAAGGAATTTCTAATACCTGTTGAAATGAAACGAATTTGTAATGATATTGTTGCATCAATATGAAATGCATGATGTCAATGATTTTATTATAAGCATGTTATCTCAAAACAATTACGTTTACTATTTATAAGTTTCTAATCTTATGTTTCCATTTTTTATAAATCTTACATATGTCTTTTTATGTCATTATACATATCATAACTATAGCTTACAACTATTTTTGAAACACTATTATTAAAGAAAGAAAAAAATACACCTTGTAGTTAACACTACGAACTACTGTATCAGTTAATAATTAACGGTTTACAACTGTCTTCGTCAAATATAGCTGATATACACAAATTCTTAAAGATACTCTTAATATTTATGTACTACTCGTAATAAAAAAAGATTTAGGGTTTTTTTTTTTTTTTTTTTTTTTTGTTTTAAAAAAAATAATAAATAAAAAAATTAAAAAAAAAAATTACTAGCCCTCTTACTCTTATTAGTAAGAGGTGGGCAGACGTTTTGCTTGTTTGTTTTTTTCTTTTGAGTCAGACCCAGTTAGAAATATAATATCTTACTCAGTAAGAGGTGTGAGACTTGTCTTACTGCCTCTTACTCGATAAGAGAGATTGAAGACTCGTGTTAATATAATATATTTGATGGTTTATTAACTATATTATATTTATGATAAAAAGTCTTTTTTCATATTTACATAAGTTAAATAAATTGCAGAAACGAGCACTTAAAATCATTCGGACAATTATACAAAAACAAACAACATTATTTTGTTTAGATTTAGACGTTCTAGGCACTGCTTACTAATAAGACGTGGTAGTCAGATTCAGATCTAAAACATATAAATGAAACAAACACAACCTCAGAGAAAGAAAAGAAATAAGTATTTATTTTTTTAATTTTTTTAACTAAAGAAAAGAAATAAGTATGGGTGATGTTACTCGCTATTTTTTTATTGTTTTATAGTTTCGTATTTTATGTTTTGTTTTGTATTTTCTGTCCTTTAATAATTTTTGTCTTGTAATTTCAGTAGGGTTGTAAATGAACTGGACGAACACGAACAGAACTCTGTTCATGTTTATTTATTTAATTTTAACCGGTCAAATAAACGGATACGGACGCTTAAACGGATGAATTTTCTTGTCATATTCGTTTATTAAGAAAATGAGTTGTTCATGTTCGTTAATTAAGACACTAAACAAACACAAACGATTGAACATAGATGAAAATAGACAAACAAACATAAACTTTATTGAATTCTTTACAATATATTGTTTTATAAGTGTTGTTTTATTTAAACAAACTAATTTTTAAAATTATAAAATTAAAAGATATGATATATGAATATAAATAGATTAATAAACATAAACGAACGTATAACCGAGACATTTACGAACATAAATGAACAGACGAGACTTTTGTTCATGTTCGTTTATTTAACTAAGCGAACGTAAAATATTGTTCATGTTCGTTCATTTAATTAACGAACAAACATAAATGAACTTTTTACTAAACGGGTTATGAAATGTTCGCTGAACGTTCAGTTCGTTTACAGCCCTAAATTTCAGTTTTGTATTTTTAATTTTTTATAATAAAAACATAATTATAAAAATAAAACTCATAGAAAGTGAGTGCTTAAAAAAATGGAAGGTAAGTAGGTAACGTAGAAACTAAATTATATCAACCATAAAAAAGTTGAGGAACACATGCCATTGGAGAAGATAGTGGCAAAATGAAGGCATTTGCTCCCTCTTTCATGATTGCATCTTCACCACACAACAAAAATATCAAACAAAATAACACCCATTTCAATCTGAATCCAATAACCCTTAAGAAACCAACAAAAATTTGGTGTAAAACAACACAAAATGAGACCCCAGAAGTCCAGAAAACTGAAACATCCCACAAAATGGAAGATTACAACACTGCCATGAAGAGAATGATGAGAAACCCTTATGAATATCACCATGATCTTGGTCAGTCACTCACTTTCTATATATTGCTTTCATTTGTATTTAGTGTCAAATAGTTTATAGGTTACGGCCTTTGGTCTAGTGGTACGTGAGTTGCCCACCAACCTAGAGATCGTGTGTTCAAGCCTCCTTGGAAGCATTTGTGAGATATATGATATAGGGTGTGAAAAAAAATGCCGTTAAAAAAAATAGTTTATAGGTTACCATAGTTTGTATTATATAACATAGGACTTCTAGACTAGCGGGAACTCATGTGGTGCGAGAATGGTCTCTAATTAAATGATTGTGAGTTCAAGTCCGTCTTGACATGAGCAAGTCTTTGATATACTTACTAGTGTAGATGATAGATAAGAACTTTTAAATTTTTGTAACTAGGTTCTTTTTTGTGTCACTTTTTTAAGATCCACATTAACCGGGTGTGTGACATTGCGTTTTCAAAGTGATTATCTGAGTATTATGATTTCATAAGTTTATAGGAAGAAAAATCTCTTGAGAGGTAAAATGATCAGTTTAAGAGATCATGTGGTTATATTACAACTTCAATAGTAGAAACATATTCAAATGATTGTCGCCTGTTTTGTTAATAATGCTGAATATTTTGATTATAAAAATATCTAAGATAAGCACTTTGTGAGACAACCTCTAGAGAAAGAATACTTTTGGCCATTCTTTATTTCTTGTGGATAGGGTACCAAATCAATTGTATTGGGATGCTTTTTATCCATTTGCCTTTGCAATGCTTTTTGCATCCAGAACAATATAAAGTGTCATAGCTTTTTAACATTATAGTACAATGTTAGTGTCTTGAGTCTTGACTACCATAACTCAGTATGGATTACAGAAGATAAGAATTTATTAGAAAGTCACATTGATATATCCTTGGTTTATATTTTGTAATTTTGTAGATAAAGGAAATGTGTTAAAGTAATAACGATACGTTAAATAATTACATTTAAACCGGAAAATTTTGGTGACTTTTTTGAAGAATTGTACAATGAGTGTCTGTACAGTTTGTAGCTTATACGAAGCTTGGTACTGATGATTTGATATTGAAGTCGTTTGCAAGGTTGTCTAACAAGATTTCTGGCACCTTTTCAGGCATGAATTATAATCTGATAACGGAAAATCTTATTGTTGGGTCTCAGCCTCAAAAACCTGAAGATATCGACCATCTCAAAGAGGAACAAAATGTTGCATACATTCTTAACTTGCAGCAAGATGGTGACATTGCTTATTGGGGAATAGATTTTGAGTCTATACTCAAACGATGTAAACAAATTGGAATACGCCACATGCGAAGGCCTGTAAGTAAAATTTCATTGATCTTCAATAATCCAAATCGCAACTTTTTCACCCTTTATCTCATTTGGGTTCTATAACAAAAGGAAGTTTTTTCTGATATATATACTATGAAATGGGCAGGCGCGAGATTTTGATGGGGATTCGTTAAGGAGCATGCTACCGAAAGCTGTTTCTTCATTAGAATGGGCAGTTTCAGAAGGAAAAGGAAGAGTGTATGTCCATTGCACTGCAGGTTTAGGTCGGGCTCCTGCTGTTGCAATTGCTTACATGTTCTGGTTCTGTGACATGGATGTAAGTTACCATTCTCGCCCTTAGCTCTTTACATATTGTTGATTCTTTCAAAGTTAGTTAACACTTTTATGGGCCATGCTTTGTGAAGTTGAATACAGCATATGACACACTCACAGCAATAAGGCCGTGTGGGCCAAATAAGAAGGCAATTAGAGGTGCTACTTATGATTTGGCTAAAAACGACCCTGGAAAAGAGCCTTTTGAGAGTCTACCTGAACATGCGTTTGGGAATGTGGCTGATTGGGAGAGGAAACTGATTCAGGACCGTGTTCGCAGTCTGCGTGGAACTTGATCGTTTGCAGATATACAGATGACAAACCGATCATGAGCAATAAGACAAGTCAGTTTATATCACAAATAAATGTTGTATTTTTGAACATTTAGTCTCGTACCACTTTGCGACTCGTATTAGCAAGAATTCGAATCTATAGACAATCATATTCAGCTTATATCTTTGGATAGATAATAAATTTCATCTTATTAGTAACATAATTGATTATCATAAGGTAAACTAAAGTTACCTAATCACCTTTCAGAACTAATCGAGAAACTCCCCTCTCATCTCAAAAAACGTCTCATTAGCAACTACTTATTACAGCTTCAAACTGAAAACATTTCATCCAAACACCCTCTTTTATCAACACTTCACAACCTATTCCCTCCCTAAAAATGTTTATCTATGTATTAAATTATGAATAACTTGCAAAAGCAAAGCAGAAAACAAAAGAAAACAAAAAAAAATTGATTTAGGATCACTCCAGATTTTGATATTATAAACATAAACTAACTACACAGAAACACCAAACAACTATGTTTATACAACATAAACCATGCCAACTTCCAACAGAGATGCTGGAGGGACCTTCAACGCTACATCTGGACCGCGGCAATTCCTCCTTAAGAAATTATACCCGTAATTAATGGCTAATCTCTTCCAAACCGACGACCCTTGTTTTGCTTTCACATGTGAATGCCCAAGTATGAAAGCAATCCCACTTTGTTGAGCCGCCAACAGATCTTCAAGTTCTTCTCTCATTTGAGCATCGACTGGATTTTCCGGTTCGTCAATGGAGAAACGCACTCGTCTCTCTTTTGGTGCACTCATTTCGACAATGTCACCTATGCTCTCAACCGTTTGGAACCCGAAAGACACACTTACCTGCATTGGCAGATGCATTGTTTTTACCACCACATACTTTTTCTTTCTTATTATAACACTCCAATCAATACTGAATAGCAGTTTTAGAGTATGCGTGTACCTGTTGCATGTTTTCATCCACCTCGAAAGCTGGGGTTCTCAAGAACTCTGTGTCTCCGACCACCGCTAGTCTATGCTCACCCGATGATCGATCTGAAGCGCATGTACGATCCTCGTTACCTGCATGGGCCCACAGTGTAAGTACACTTCTTTCACCTTCATATACTACAAGTAAAGGTGGCATATAGAGGGTCGGGCAGATTTGGTTAACGGGTCAATACAGACGTGGAATACTTTTGTACATTAAATATACACTTTGGTGACTTTCGACCCATTTGACCCGTTTCTTTTTGAGCGATTTTGTTTTTCATTCTCTTTTACATGAATTGACCCGCATATTTTTTGAGATCAATTCACATTGGATATATCATATAGAATCTTTCATTCTTATGATATAAGTATTAAATAACCTTAATTAACCAGATACCTTCAACATTATTTGCGTGTGGGCGGCACCAATCATAGTGAATAAAGTCCGCAAGCCTTCTAACAAGATCAGTCTCAAACGAGTCCACATCCTGATGTACATCCCGATAGCCATACCGGACAATACACCTATAAGACCTAAGAGACACGGGACCCACACGACCCAATAGATACCTTTCAGCCGGAGGTACAAAAGGAACAGGCACAGATTTCACACATACAAAAACCAGGATCCGATGAAACGCAGGAAGATTCGTAACAAACCGAGAGAAATTCGCGGGAATACCCGAGGTTAGATCAGTGAACACAAGCCCAATCCCTGGCACTCTACAAATACCTAAAGTTGGACCCAAGGCTAGTAACCATTCTAATGACACCTTATTGTGAAGGTCATACTCGTACTTTTTGATGGTAGCATAATGCCAAACAAACATTATGGTAACTAGAAACAGTGCTAATAGTATCGGAAGCCATGCACCTTCACGGAATTTGACTAAAGAAGCTGAAAAGTAGAGCAACTCTATGGAACCGAAAAACAATAAGAAAAAGAGTGCAACAATTGGCGGTTTATGCCAACAAATAACGATCACTAAAGATGTAAGACAAGTAGTCACTAGCATAACCGCCATAACAGCCAATCCTGAAATGAAACAAATAAAAATGTTTATAAGAGACAAACAGTCAACCTGATCGAATGATGTTTTGTGGGACCTACCTGACGCGTTTCCCATGTGTTTGATGTCTCTGAAACCAATGGTGACAGCAATACATAGGACCATGAGTATCCAATTAATCTCAGGTATGTAGATTTGACCATGAATTTTGTCGGATGTATGCACAACTTTGACTCTTGGAAAACAACCAAGTGATAGACTTTGGTTGATGATTGAAAATGTCCCACTGATAATTGCTTGGCTTCCCACGACAGAAGCAAGAATGGCTATTACAAGCACAGGCCACCTCAAACTTTCTGAAATCATAGAGGGTTATGTATAACTACTTGTTTATCAACATTTTTTACCATACAATAGTCAAACAAATTGTAAATCACCTGGTACCGAGACGTAATAGCTGATTCGATCGGCGTTCTGGTGATTTTTTGATAAGTAAGCTGCTTGACCCATGTAACCAAGTATGAGTGCGGGGTAGACAAGAAATGTGAATGCTATCTGTGATGGCAGAATGGTAAAAGATAGGTTAGTAGTTTCACAAGTGTCAAATTCCGATTTAAATTTCATCTGTTAAAAAGTTATGTGTGTACCTGAATTGCAGCGTAAGAGAAGTGGCCAAGATCCGCAAACATTGCTTCCGAGCCTGCAAGTGCAGTTGATCAGTAGTCACATAACTTTGACTTTGGAAGTCAAACTTATACCTACATTAATTCGTAACCCCGTCAACATTAAATTTTTCCATCTCGAGTACTAGCTTGAAACTTGAATGTAGTAGTTCAATTTTTTAGATATTTTTAAAACTTTTTTTAAATTATATAGACGAACAGTAGCGGAGCTAGAAAATTTTTCGTGGGAGGGCCGAAGCAATTTTTTTTCAGGAAATACATTAAATGGGAGGGCCGAAATAAAATTTTTTCCGAAAATACACATGAAATCGCAAATAAATACACTAACGGGCTTGGACCTAGGGGGGCGAGGACCCTCCCTTGTCCTCACATAGCTCCGCCCATGTAGACGAAGATGTGCATAGACTATCAACTTGATACAAAATTGTACAAAGATTAGACTTTTTACCTGTTATGCACAATAAAATTCCTCCCAAAGACAGCCATCCTTGTTTTTTGGTCTTCCTGAAGAACTTTAGCATGTAATAAGGGGAAAGAGCTTCATAAACTTTTGGATTCCAGTAGATTATATTATATAGACCAAGGGCACTGATGCATATCAGCCATAATAACACGATTGGTGCAAAAAAGAAACCAACTCGATGTGTGCCATAGTGTTGTAGCGCAAATAGGCACACTAATATGAAGCACGTTATCGGGATCACCGCATCTGTAAGAAGAAACTATTTAGAACACGTCTCCACAAAAATTCTAGAGAAATTATAATTTTAAAATTTTTGGGCAGTTTATTTACCACCAAGGTAGTTTGAATAAATGGCCAAAATGGGTTTGGGTTAAAATCCTCGCTTTTTATTGCACATAAAACGGAACGGGTCAGGTTGACCCATAAACAGTTTTTGCCCATTTTTATCGATATTTAATGCCTAGTTATGATAACAATAATAATTTAGCTTATGTGAATACAATAATGCAGCTTGTCGTGTGCACATAAATTAGACTATGGGCAACATTTGACCCATTTGAAATGTTACTTTCGTAGCTATTGCTCTTATTTGACCCACTTGAGACAAAAGATAATTCAAGATTCCAAGTTAACCCATTTCACAAGTAAATAAATTTGTTGCAAATCTGTACTATTGACCCCATATAACCGAAAAAACATAATCACATTAACGGGCCAGTCTAACAAATTATGTGATCTTCAAATCGCAATAATGAAAGAACCCCTAAAAAAGAGCGTTGAAACTCACACTCATGATGTGCTTTAGACATGGATAACTCAAGGCCAGAAACTGCAGAGAATACTGCAAAACACAGAAACACATGTTATGCTTATCATCATAAGGTCAAAACTTTTGCCATTAAAAGATATTTTAACCAGATTTTATTTTACCAGAAATGGCAGGAGTAAGGAGTCCATCTCCAATTACCATGCACGTGCCCAGAAGAACCAAAATTAGTAAAGCTGTATGCAAAAATTTATACTTTTCAAGCAACATTTTCACTTTAGAGTTGCATTCTCTATCGGGAGATTGCTCCAGTTTATATGTGGATAACGATTCATCAGCAATTTGTCGGTTAGGTAACAGGCTCACTTTAGCATGACGGCATATTGAGGAATAAAGTGCGAAAGTGCCACCTAAAAGGTGATCAACAAATTAGCGTCTTTAATATCCAAAAAATGGATTCTATTCTAAGAACTTGAAATACGAACTTTAATCCACACTTACCTTCACCATTATCATCAGCTCGAAGAACTATGAAGACATATTTGAAAAGAGGGACGAGTGTTAATGTCCAGAAAATGAATGACAGTACACCAAAAATTTCTTCATTTGTTTCCGAGTGATGAATATCTTCTGCAAATGTGCTTTTGTAAACATAAAGAGGCGAAATGCTGAGGTCGCCATAGACTACACCAAGACTCTGATACGCCAGCAGCAAAGTTGTCCTCCAAGAATCCTTCTAATGCATTGAACAAACAAATTTTAATACAATATTACAAATGACAAACCAAAAAGTTTAAAAATTAGAACTGTAGTGATTAGACCTTAGGAGTTGCCCAACATTTTCCTGGATCAAGATCCATGATTCACCAATGCGAAATTACCAAGATTTCCACCAAGTGCTAAATGCAGATTCCAGCTGAAATGATAGACATGCAAAACAAATAAACTTTTTATATACCCGAAAAATCTTGTTTTCAAGTAAGAAACAATAAATGCTAGCAACTCAGACTTCTACTTCTACTTCACATTTGCATTTTAAGGATCATGAAAGTGTGGCTCATATGTCAATATACCCCTAATGGTGCCCCATACCTTTATTCATGAAATTGATGAACCAAGAAAGCAAATGCTATAATTCCCACTCATTGAAAAGTGAAAAAGGGCAAGGATATCAAGCAAAAGACATCATAATTGTACAAAATAGAAGATAAATGTGAAGAAAAAAAAAAAAAAAAAAAAAAAAAGATAAGGATTTGAACTTTTTTCCTTATAACCAAATAAAGAAAGCATTTCTCTTGTGAGGAATGTAACCCATACCTCAGTTCCAATATGCTCCTACTTTTACAAACAACTTTTATCACACCAACTACAACAACAACTAAACTAAATGGAAATAAATCAATGTGTTAAAACTTAGATACAAAGTAGGGGTGGCTTTAAATTAACTAGTTTAATTTTACTTTTTCCTCTAATTATTCAACTGTAAGTAGTAATTATCAATTAAAGCCAATTATAAATAAAGAAAGAGATCACAATCACATGACTCAACAACAATCATAATATGATATTATCATATCAATCACACCAAAATTGAGCCCACAAGATTTATGGCCATTTTGAGGACCACCATACCCTCACACTCACTTAAGCATGCTAGCAATTCATGAAAGATACCAAACTTCCACCAACTTATCTAAGCACACACAATCAATATTGCAATAGAACAGTCTAGAATTAGGCATCAAATTAAATCAAACAAATACTACCACATACTAAAAATGAAAACCAACAACATTACATATGATCAAGATTCAAGTAACTACCTTAAATTGATAATCTTTAATTAGGCTTACTTAAATCAAGAGTTATTAAAAGTGACACATTTTACATAAAAAGAAAGAAAATGGGAGGGAAGTTATGGAGTTATGGGGGGTAGGGAAAGCAAGACCACGTGACAAGAACATGGACCCTCTTCTTTCAATTTTCACCAAAAAATTCTCCTTTTTTTTCTCTCCAAACATTTTTCTAGTTTAAAGATTGATCTTTTTATGCTTTCAAGAACCCAAAAAATGTGTGAAAATGAAGGTGAGGGGTCACTTATATGTCGTGTTACTCCTATTGATTTGATTTCAACTCATTGTGCTAAAAACAAAATAACAAACACATCAAAAAGCACCAATCTTTATCAACATTTATGATCATGAAAACTCATCAATAGCAGAAAATATCACAACTATTTGAGTAGAGCATCAATCTTTATCAACTAATCATGAAATTATGAGTAGATTCACTTTAAATTTAAACATCACAAAGATTAAAAAGTTAGCACACTAATTTGCCATGTTTCAGCCATTATTGAAACAGTTCTAGCATAGTAAAACAAATCTAACAAACCTATCAAAAAGCATCAATCTTTAACACCATTTATGATTACATAAACTCATCAGTAACAGAAATATTTCAGCTTTACAACCATTAAAAAAAAAAAAAAAAAAAAAAAAAAAACACACACACACACACAAATCTTTATCAACTAATCAGTAATCACTATAAAAATGAAAAATTTAGCAACTTACTGAGTACAAATGAGCATGAAACAAAAGACCCAGAAAACAATATTATCCATTGTTCAGCCATTAACAAGCTTTTAAACCCACCAAGTTCATTCATACAGATGACATATCGTCCACCATTGTTGGATCTCTAGATAATATAGTTTTTTTTATAAAAATGTTGCTGTATGACTGTATTTTGCAACTTCTTAAATGAAGATTGGGTTATAAAAAATAATAGTAATATGAGATGGAATATATTAGTGTCGGAATGTCTTAGTTTAGTAACATCAGTCTTTATGCAAATGTAGTTGATGATGGTGGTGTTTTTTTTTATAAAATTTATAAAATAATGTATCAACATTAGGTTTTCTGCTTTTTTATTAAAATAATATATATATATATATATATATATATATATATATATATATATATATATATATATATATATATATATATATATATATGTAGAGTTGAACGGCAAACGAGTAACAAGCTGCGCTGCTAGCCTGTTTGAATTGTAAAACTAATTCTTTTAAAAATAACATTTGTGGATATATATGCTTCATAACATTACAACATTACTATACATAAATATGTTGAACTCTGTTGAGAAGCTCTACTGACTTAGGTGTGAGAAAATCATAAGTATCAAACGAATGGAATAAATTTAAGTTTAATAAGTAAGGTGGCCAAGTTTAATAAGTTTTAATAGGACCCTATTAATTTTTTATTGGATTGTGTTTGTTAATTAAAAGGATTACTATGGTAGTCTTAAAGTTGGTTAATCTTTTTACGAGGAATGTGTCTTATTATGTTTGTATGATTACGATTGACAGCTTATTTTAAGACATAAAAAACTAGAAAAGCTATGTTAGAGTTGAAACTTTGTATGGAAAACATGAAATCACGGGCCTCATTCTCGGAGCATTTAAGTTTTGAAATTGATTTGAACAAATGTGTATTTATTTGGACACATCAACTCATGTAACATTAGGACATTAACTCATTTATTTTTGTAAATGCATCTGCTTCTCATTCTTATTTTACTTCTTAGTTGATGTTAACTTTTGAATAGGGCGCATAGGTGCAGAGAAGCATAATGCTTGAGCGTAGGCCCTTTTAAACTTTTAAGTGCTCATGGTTGTAGGTTTTCTTGTATTTTTGCGTTTACCCAGCTTATGTATTTTCGTTTAGCTTTATACCTCGAATGATTGTACTTTATGACTTTTATGCATGTTATATTTTTTACTCTTGTATGTTATTGTGTTTTTAATTCTTATATTTGATTGTTTTTCCTTATCTTCTTATATGTTGCCTATGTTAAATTTGATCTTTATATGCCTTTAGTGCTATTTTTCCCTCATATTGGCTTGCATGCTCTAATGTTTATTTGTCTATTTGTGTTTATATCTTTGCACGCTTGTATGTTTTTGCTTTATATACTTCCTTTTATGTCATAGCCTTTCTTTCTCACACACACCTCACATATAGTCTATTTGCTTGCACAAACACTTGTCAAAAGTTTTTCTGGAAGCAGTTTCTTTACCCTCAAGTACAAGTGTGGCTGTCTACATCTCACCTCATCTATAATCCTCTGACAGGATCGTTTCGAAGTGTGTATTAATAAACAATGTAATTTTCTTTCACAGTTTGCTAACATAATGCATGAACATAGAAGAAAAAACCGCTACGCAAACTCGCATGGACTACGGGCATGTTTAATTAACAATGAGCTTTTTAAAGCAATGGGATTTAAAAAAACCCATTGGTTTGAGATGATATCGTAATTAAGTCTTGTAGCAATGGGATTAACATTCACCAAGTATAGATAAAGGCCAAATAAAGCAATAGATGAATAAAGAAACTAATTCTAACCTTAACTCTCTTGAAAGGAAATTTGCGTTCTTAGAAGAAAGATGCAAGATGACAAGTACGACGAAGTTTATATACTCCGTTTGTTTGATTAGAAAGACATAAAAACTTAATTAGGAATCTTATTTTACAAGAACTAATCCCTAAGTAGTATATGCTGCCTTTATAAAGGCGGTAAAGCATAAGCAAAAGCATATGCTCAAAAGCTTACATTTGAAAATGGAATTCGGCTTTTTCGTATCCCTTTGGATTCCATTCGGCAATAAAAAGTTTTACATTTTACAAACATGATGATGTCAATACCAAATTGTTATGACAATTATGTATATAGTAGACTGTGACCTTTAACAAGTTGAGTATAATACAAACAGTTAATATGAGGAATGAAATCTAATTATGCTTATCCAAATAGGTCAACTTGTTGAATCATTTGATGAAGGTAGATGATCTAGGGGTGTCCAAAAAATCGAGGAACCAAAAGAACCAAGGAACCATACCGGTACCGTATCAGAATCAAACAGTATATTAGAACCATGGTACAATTCTTGGTTCCCAAAATTCCATATTTTTGGTTCTCGGGTCGGAACCGTCCGGTTCCGGTACTTTCCTGAAAGAACTGTCTATTTTGAAAATATGAAATTCGGGACATTGTGTAATTTATATAGCCTTTTAAGAGAATAAAAAAACAAAAACCCATACTCATTATTAAACTGTAACATAAAATCTAAAACTAAAAAACACATTTTATAAAATTAAAACACTAACTTTTAATCCATTCAAAGATTATCATCATTTATCAACATGAAAGTAAGTTTATCTTGAAATTATTATCATAAACAAGTGATGAAGCGTTTTTTGAGGTTTGAGATACAAGTGATACTCTTAAACAATTATAAACTTATATTTTGAATTTTTGACATTTAGTGTTTATGTTTATGTTATTTCGAACAATTGGAACTATTAGAAATTTGGAATGGTTTGCATTGTTGGAGACATTTTTGTGTATGTTTGTATTTTTATAGCATTATTAGTATGTCTTTTATGAATGATCGACGACGAAAAAAGTAAATTATTTAAACACTTAGGTACTTGTAGGAATTACCGAAAATTCCCGTATCGAAACCGAGTATCGTACCAGAACCTGTTCTGAACCGAGAAACTTGGGACGATCCTTGGTTTCACGTTTTTCATATTTTCAGTTCTCGGTTTTTTCGGTTTGAGACGGTTGCAGTTACATGAACGCACCAAGATGATCTTTTTAAAGTTATTTTACGTTCTACATGTATTACGTTGGTAGGAAATGATAACATAATCATTGACCAAAACTGTTGATGACCAAAGATTATTAAATTACTTATGAATTATAGTTTGTGATCGATCCACATGCTGTAAAAAAATCACAAATATTATCACAAACTTATTTCCAAAGTAAGATTTTATAATAACCTAGTAACTCGTTACGAACATTTCCTATAATCTTGGACACACTACTTGAATACCTAAACGATGGAGCTTCTGCCACGTTAACCATACCCAAGACGTGTACGACCAACTAATGACCCACTTGCCTGGCTCATTTCTTATTACCATGCAATCATACATGCACAAGTTACAATCAAACAACTCAGATTTTTTATTCAATGATATTTTTGAGCATATAGCAATTTAGCAAAGCCTACACAAGTTCGCAACATTGATTTAACGAGGTTGGCTTTGGGCCGCCGCGTTGCGGCGAGGCGGTGGCCATTCGGTTCTGATATCGTTTGTAGCTGTAACTAAGATCGTAACTTATATTTGTTTGTTGTACCTTGTATCTTGTTACTGAAATATTCCGTAGAATGCTAAGTGTTGTGGGTTTGTTCGTTTTTTATCCTTTTTTCTTTTATGATACGTACCCGTATTAGCTGCACCTAGATCTTCGTATTAACTGTGATTACTATCGTATATAACTGCAAAGTTCAATTTCTAGATGTGAGAACGGCAAATTATATTTATGGAATGCTAAGCGTTGGGTTTGTCTTCGACTTTAATCATGTTTTCTATCATGTTACCTAAACGTACCGGCTGGCGTATGTGTAAAAGTTATGTTTCATTTTCATGCCACGTACTGGGTTCGTGAATTTTTTAGTGATTCCTAGATCTTTGGATTCACTATGTTTATTTTTCGAGTGCATTATAACTGTGTCTAAGGACATTTTTATGGATGTCTGTGTTTAGTTGTGTTGATTAGCTGTACTTTTATTTTACCGTATCCGTCATTATATGGACTGGATTAAAAGGATCGGTCATTGAACAACACGAAATTAAGTTATTTATATTATGTTAAATGATCTGACTTTCATGTCTGTTTATGAGAGCGATTTAATGTAAAAAAAATAATAAAAAAGCATGGAAGTTATAATTGTAAACTATGATTTAATTTACCATTAAAAACTCAAAAGTTTTCGAATTTTATTTTATTTTAAGAAGTTGATTGAAAATTAAAGTGAGGAATGGCAAATATGAATAAGAGTTTCCGTTTTTAAAATTTGTGAAAAGTGTCGATTAACACGTCGTAGGGGACGAATTATAACTAAGCTAGTGATGCTTTTGGCTATTGGATTTTCGGCGTTTAGGGTACAGCATTCTATTGGTTCGTCTAACAGTACGACGGTTGTATTAATTTTTGAGTTTGTTGTACACTGGATCTCAAATGTTCTGTGTAGCTGGGAATGGCGCTGGCCCGGATTTTAGTCTCTGTTCTATTATGTTACTTAGCCGTTACGGATGGCCTATATGTGAAAGTAGTGTTTCAGTTTCATGCCGCGTACTGGGTTTACAAACTGATTTTTCTGTCATCGATACGTGTATTAATTGTGCCTATTTAATTCTACAATAGTACCTTGGATGAAGTCTTTTTTTTTTTACGGGTTACTTGCAAGTGTATTATGACTGTGGTACATGGCATTTTCATGGCTGGTTGTGTTTATCCGTGCCATAAACGGACATTCGTTTTCTAGTTAATTTTTAAATTTGTATTAAGCTTTAGTTACTGGTATGATATTCGGTATTTTTTTTTTTATTCTGTCGTTTGTTATCTGGGTTACTTGCAATTTTTTTACGCGACTACCGATTCTTACAGGATTTATTTAGGTCTCAATTATTATTTTTTTTTTCTTTTTTTTTTCTGGAGGTCGTGTTTTTTTTCCTTTTGTTTCATGCTATTTAAAGCTGATAGTATGACATTTTATAAAAAGTTACAAATATATAGGCTAATATATTTTCTTAAACTTTTATTAAAAATACCTCCACATAAACCTTATATCTAGGATAAGTCATATTTTTTGGGCATCATTTTCCAAAGGCTAATCATCCTCTCTGTGGATAATCGTTCCTCTCTGTAGGTTTGGGTTTCGAGACTGGTCTACTTCTTAATTGGCGGTGGTCTGTGGCTTGTAGGTATGTCATCGTTTATCTCAGAATTAATGTTTGTTGTTTTTTGCTTCTTCTCCTGCCTATAAATACGGGCTTTTGTTTACTTTCTTCTTTGCGCCATTGTCTTTCAATATCTCAACAATTATGAATAATCATACTGCTAATGGTCCTGCCTCGATGACTGATATGACCAATCATACTGTCAATGGTCATGTCTTGATCATCGATATGAATAATCACACTGTCAATGGTCATGTCTCGATCACTGGTAGGCTAGCTCGTGTGGCCAATTCCAATGACAGGGGAAGACAATTTTACCTCTTCTTTGAAAGGTTTAGGTTTATTTTTCTGAACCACCAGTGTGATGATAGGCGCCGTATAACGCGTGAGACCGTGCTTCTGCAGTGTTGATGCATAATCTGGCGCGGACTAATTCAACGACTCTCCTTGGGCCATTAGTCGTCTTCATAAGCCCTAAGTAGACCTGTACAACAAAGAGAACCCGTTAGGAGTGGACCCGAGGCCGTAGCCCCGGGATCCACCTCCGACGGTCAAGTTAGTATGTGATGCGCGGAGCATATAATGATTATTAGGTTTAGGATAACCTGATATCAGATGTGGTGAATGGAATCCCAGCCCTATATTTATAAGGCATGGATTAGGGTTAAGGTGTGGATGGGCCGCTGTCTGTCGGGCCTGGCCCATTCCTGGGCGCGGGCCAGACTATACGTCCACAAGCCCCCCAAGTTTAGTATGACATAGTGCGTGGCTATGTTATGCTAGACTTAAGTTCTGTTCATGGCCGCGTAGGCCCAATCAACCAAGATGGCATGGCCCATGCACGCGCATGGGTTGGATCATACTGCGCAGCCCAGATACGACAGTGCGCACTGGGATTGTGATTGTGATTGTCTCACAATGGTGAAGGTGTCCGTGGCGAAGGTGGATTCCTATGCTGTATCCTGGGTAAGGACGTACCTTTTATACCAGTAATGATGCAACATAGTGCGACAGAAGACGTGCTTCTGTGGCAGAAGTGCGCGTTGTCCGCGACAAGGGTGTGCGTTGTTCGCAACAAAGATGTGCGCAGTGCGCAACAAACGTCTGCGCAGTGCGCAGAGGTGCGCGCTGTTTGCGCGTCTTTACAACCGACAGAGAACGTCTCCCCTGCGGCAAGATGGTGCGAATATTTAAATCCGTCTTTATACCGGACCTACAGTACCTCTTACGTACGATCTGTTTCCAAATATACCTGCGTGACTTGTATGGAAACAGTGGTATTATGTACCCTGGTAGCCCCCCAAGTTTGATGGTGCTACTCGCGTAGGAGCAT
Organism: Artemisia argyi; assembly: GCA_030686995.1. Classification (NCBI taxonomy): domain Eukaryota; kingdom Viridiplantae; phylum Streptophyta; class Magnoliopsida; order Asterales; family Asteraceae; genus Artemisia; species Artemisia argyi. The sequence goes on from CM060706.1 coordinate 170,112,838, forward strand.
TAAACTTAATTATTCAAACCTGAAAAACACTTAATGCAAATATCAAAAGTATATGCCGCGAATCGCGACTTCTAAAATCTAATGAAGTAAAAGATAAGCGCATAGCAAAAATATAGCACATAGCATATATAATAAATATATAAAAGAAGTGGTAGTGTGAATTACACCTAACGTGAGGTTTTACAAACTACGTATAAGAAATAGCGTGTAGCTAATAATAAAAACAGTGCGCGCATAGTGATTGATTAAAAAAAACAATTGCGCGGATGGATGTACCATGACCGCGACTAATAGTTTCTGTTGCACGCACAGACGCAGATAGATTTATCGTGACCGTATAGACTCTAACGTTTGTGGATGATCGCAGTTGACCACGGCTTACGTCCAGTGCATGTATGTAACAGTGACACTGCGCTCATGGCGATTTGACTAGCATCGTGGTGCCTGTACATGACAGTGCGCTCATGTCGCCAATCTGCGAAGATTTCCTAACGTATGGTCTAACGCGGGTAGATTTATCGCGACTACGCTGTTTCGCGGCTAAAAGATAAAATAAGTCCGATCGTGCGGATTTAATGCGCTCGTAGCGATAGATAAAATCATGTTTATCAAAGTAAAAGATTTATGTAAAATCTTTTTAATAATTAAAAGATAATATATCTTACCGATTTAAAAGATATGCACAAAATATTATTGATATCTTTTATTTAATTTTTTAAACAAATCTTATCGGTTTAATGAATGACCGTGATGTTTGCACGCTCAAATATTTACATGTATGTAGGTTTAATAATAATAAGAATAGCCTTTAATAAAGCAATTACTGTGTACATGCGGATGCATGTGAACGAGAAAGGAGGACAAGCATCTTACAGTTGCCAGCTAGGCATACCTTGTAAACAATATGTTATTATCTTGTGCTTGTACCTTGTGCACTATAACATGCAAGTTGTAAACTTAAAGCATCTGCTGCTTCAGCTTTTGTCACCGACTTCTTTCTTTTTGATCGACGGTGGTTGCTTTCTAGCAATGTGAGAGCACAAAACTTATCGTAGCGTGTCCCACGGATGGCGCCACTTGTTGATGCATAATCTGGCGCGGACTAATTCAACGACTCTCCTTGGGCCGTTAGTCGTCTTCATAAGCCCTAAGTAGACCTGTACAATAAAGAGAACCCGTTATGAGTGGACCCGAGGCCGTAGCCCCGGGATCCACCTCCGACGGTCAAGTTAGTATGTGATGCGCGGAGCATATAATAGCTATTAGGTTTAGGATAACCTGATATCAGATGTGGTGAATGGAATCCCAGCCCTATATTTATAAGGCATGGATTAGGGTTAAGGTGTGGATGGGCCGCTGTCTGTCGGGCCTGGCCCATTCCTGGGCGCGGGCCAGACTATACGTCCACATGCAGCAACTCCGTTCTTTTGTTAGGGAACTCGAGGCTGTTGAGGCCTCTGTGTTGATTAGCCGTACCTTGGCTCTTCTTCGTGCACTTGTTGCCGTAGAAGAGCAGCGTATCCGCGCATCTGGCCGTAGTGTTGTTGATGCTGGTCGTGTGGTAGGGCTCCTTATGGATTACCTTGGAGATGTGATGCACCTGTAGGCTGACCTTTGTGTGTGCGGTTCTGGGCCTTTAAAATATATATGGTTGTAAATTAAGTAGTTTTTTAGTAATGATTTAAGCCATATAGTGGCTTAGATCAATGGTATGTAAGTCGGTCTAGCCTGTATATAGTTGTAAGTGCTGGGCGTTTGCTTTTGCACTGTTTTTCCGGCTACTTGGCTTGTAGCATGGTTGTAGCCAGTCGTACGAAGTCTATCTTTTGCTAGTATGCTGATCGGACGACACACTCTCGTTGTAAATGTTATGTCTCTGTCGTTGTCTTATTCGAGAGTCTGTATTCCGTATTTTGGTTAGTAAAATGCAACCTATTGGCGTTGCTATTAGTATGTTATATTTTCACCTTGTTAGGATTCTTAGATGACAAAAGTTATTATTTTTTTTCCGTTAACTATCGAAAAATGAACCCACAAATTGAGTAGTTTGTAGAAGTACTACTGGTATATTTGTAGGCAAAAAATGGTCACATATAAAACGTAACCGTAATCTATACATTTCATGTAGGTATATGGTGCGCAAAGAGTATCAGCGGCTGTTACATAAGTCGTTGCATATTTAGGTTATAAATATCAGGTTTTTTAAAATCATACTGAATTGATGAAGCTTTATTTACTCAGCTTATGAAGCTCTAAGTGCGAGGTTGAATTAGAAGCGAAACCTGTCGTTGGCTATCAGTTTCTAAACCTGACACGGTTCAAGGTTGTTGTTCTTGTCCTAGGTAGTTTCATGATAATGTTTTAGAAAAGTTGTTGGCCTGATATTTTTCTGTTTTTGGCCTTTGATAGTTGTATATGTCTTAATTTAAATGGATATTTTTCTGTTTTTTGGCCTTTGATAGTTGTATATATCTTAATTTAAATGATTTCAATATATTTGCAGTACCTGATATTTGCTAAAACGGCCATGAAAGCATACCTGTCAGAGGCCTTATCTTCAATATGAAAAAAGATATTTGGTAGTGGAAAATGTCTTAGTTTAACAAAAGTACAGAACATCTTATCATCCCCTACCCTTGTTTCAACATTGCACAAAATAGAGTGTTTAGCGGTATGAGTGACATTCAACCTAATATTTTCTCGATTCCATCCAAAAAAGAATAAATTCTACAACCATTATCACAATACCACATCATATTAGAACACTACTCCCAGTTACTAAAAATGCAGTGACCAATACTACATCATATTAGAGAAAACATAAAGGAACTAAATCCGTTATATCTGACAGACCACAGGCACCTTTTATTGAATTAACTAAAAAAAATGTTGAAAGTAATGGGGGGGAAAAGTAGAGGGGGTATTGGTGTAAAGAAAAAGGGGATCGATTTTTAATTTAAATCTAAAAAATAAAAAGAAAAAAAAAATGTTTTAGAATCCCAATTTGGTTGGTTTGTGGGTTTTGGGTTTTGGTGCGAGGCGACACAAAGACACACAGAGGTAAAGTCGATTATTATTATTATTATTATTATTATTATTATTATTATTATTATTATTGTTATTATTATTATTGTTGTAATTGATGTTCGTTTATTATTATTGTTCATCTGCAATGCAATTTGTTACATTTGTAATTTAGGGTTACCGTTAGTTGTTCTTTTGTTTTGTGTGTTGGTAAAAAAATTGTTGTAATTAGTAGTAGTTGATAATAATTCTGCAGTTTAAATAACTCATATGTTATAACTATTTATTATGTTCATATTCATTTCCATTAGCACTCGTCTAATACAGCAGCCTGGTATGTTTTTTTGTATTGAGTTGTTTAAGTTTTTACTCTCATTGCTTTGAATGAATTTCACTACATCTTAGTATCGCGTTTTTTTCCTTCTTTTCTTTAAAATCAATTGTTGCTTCTACAATTTTAGAATTGATGATTTTGCTTATATGGTTCATCTCAGCAGGGCATGGATAACTTTGCCGACGACATTACTCTTCAAAACTTAAATATCACTGCACGGCAACTTAGGTTTAAGGTATTTCATTTTGTTAATCAATGAATTGGGCAACCACCATGTGCTTGGATTTGGACAGATTGTTTAGCAACGGAATTGCATTCTTCTTAGCAGGGTGAGTATACTGTCGCTCACGCCCTCGCCGCCCTTAGGTTGCTTATCACGATCAACGAACGTCGGGTGCATATGTATAATCGTGAAGCTTCTTTATCCGCCTGTCTGGCGGACCTGCTGATGCATTTCTTGGGGTTGGCGTTGGAGCCGTAATCGTTGGTTGAAGTTTTCATAGTATGCTATGTTAAGGGCTATTTTTTGGATGGCTACCAAGTTTTTAGCCATTGTGTGGTGGGCATTTTGTTTTGGACGGCTAACGGCTGTTTAGATAGATATGTGTTGTGCAAGTATGTATGCTACTTTTGTAATTATGTAAGCTGAATATGTACTGACAACATAACCGTGTATGGTTGTGCAAGCTAATTGGGTTATCCAATATGTAAATTTTGTTTAGATCAGGTATAAGCATATGTTTAGGTGTGTAAATATTGGTACCTGAATGTTGTAAGTTGTATTTTGGTAATGGAAACCTGCAACTTTAGTTGTTTACCGTTTGCATTCGTGTTTTGCCGTTTGTCAAGTACTATTATTAGTCGTTCTTTCATTATGCTTTTGAATATTGTAGTTATTGTTTTGCATTAGAATGTTATGCTGTCTAATGTTGTTATTGTTCAATTCAAAACATCATCAGCGAGAAAGGTAATCAAATATAGCCGTCTTATTAAGTATTGTGTTGCAAGTGAGCTTGTTAGATTCGATGTTGCAAGGGTCAGTAGAATATGGTTAAGTAACTTTGTAGGTCAATAGAATGTCATTGAGTAAGTTTGTAACTGCGATTATTTTTAGTGACTTTGTAATCACAATCTTTTGAGGGATTTAAGCCAAAAACAAACATAAAGCAAAACATTGTCAATAACCAAGAATCCCAATACTCTATGTGTCTTGTGTGTCAGAACAATCGATCTTCTGCATGACATCTCAATCATAATTTAGGTTACTCAAATGATGGTGCATCTCAATTACATGTGTTATATTTATTCTTGAATTGGCAACTGTAGATGTATATGTTTTTTTCGGCAAGTTTGTTGTTCTGTTGTGATGCAAATATGAGACTTGTTATTGAAGTTAAGGCTGGCTAGTGGCTACCTAAACCTGTATGATATTTTTCTTTGCATTCAACAGGTATTGGATTTTTTTTTTTTTTTTTTTATATGTCTATAATTATAACATTGTAATATTCATGATCTCGAATGTGTAATAGTTATTTGACTGGCAAGTCGCCATACCTGTAAGTTTTACAATCCTAATACATTATCAGAAGTAATGACCATACTAATGGTAGCAAAAGTATTTACAAACAAAGTTGATTAATCACGGCAAATATGTTCGAAGAGGGAAAACAAACCAAATGGACGAAACATGCTATTAGAACTAAGCAAGGCACCAATGTTAGCGACTACTTATTTTACACACATTTATAGTTCAGATAGATTGTTATACTACACCTGTACATACTAACTGGGTCTAAGTAGGGTGGCGTATGGTCATTCTTGTTGCTTACTCTTTTTGGCAGCGGTGGTCATTCCTTCGTGAGTGTCATCCTTCAGCAGCTGTCTTCGAACCGATGCTTTTGCGTCCTCGATTTTTTCAGGCTGCTTGTGTACACCAGTCGTGGTTTCGATAGTAGCAGGTGTGGAGGTTTCTGTGATGGGACTTGTAGGAGGTAACATGCTCTTTTGACTAAGGCCATACCAATTAACCATCTGCTGTCTAAATGGGAACCAAAGATGGCCAATTTATGCTACCAATAGTGGTATGATTCAAAATCTTAGATGATAGCCTAGTATGGCAGAAGTGTTTCAGTTTTTTTAAAAGGTACCGGAACTATATAAGCAACGGACATAGCTGGGGACGGTAAATAACTCATTGTGTATCAATACCATACGCATAGAAGCTGCTACGTACATTGCCATTAACGTGGTAAACAAAATTGGCGGTAACAGCATTGGTAAGTTACTACATTACCAAGTTCTACTTTCCTACTACATTAGCGGGTACAGAGAGCTTACTGATTTTACACGGTGTTTTTTTTTTTTTTTCGTTCTTAGCATAGACTGTTATGTTATATCTACCTGTAGGGGGTACTATTCACATTGATGTGCTATTGTCAGTCTCCTTGCTTAGTTTTCTTAGCTGGCGCGCTTGTTTCTTCTTGAGTATCGTCTTTTAATAGTTGTCTGCGAACAGATGTCTTTGCACTTTGACCTTTCACTTCACGTTTATGTAGGCTGGCGGTGGTCTCTGTAGTAACTGGGCTTGATGCTTGTGAAATTTCGGATGCAGGAGGCGTGAACGTTATGATCGGAGTTTCAGCTTCAAGCGGTGTATCGGTTGGCTTTTCAACTGGTGTTTGTAAAGCGATTATTTGCTGTATCTTGGTTTCAGGTCCTGTTAACAGAAGCATTTCTTTTTCTGTTTCTGTAACTGCAACAGTAGGTTGTGCATTCTCCGGGGGTGCGGGCAGCAGCTGTGGTCCAGTTTCCAACACCGTATCGAGAATATATAGGGGATGTTCCTTTGTAGATTTGGTGGCAAAATGTAGCTGGAACAGGTGAGTGGTACCTTCCAAGGCAATCAGAACCGGTGGCAATGTGTACGGATCCGTGCGGCCTTGTTCTGAGACAACTTTGCTGCATTCTGTAATCATCGAATGTGATTCGTTACTGAAGCATGCTAATGTTAATGTTCCGGCGTCGTCCGATATTCGCATTCTAAAACAGTAACTGTACAGGTCAAATAAAAACAATAGCGTGTCAAAACGTATGGATATAACTGTTTCCATGTATTCTGTATTTGTGATTTTCACTTAATCAGTACCATTATTGCTACCTGTAGTGTTCAGGTTCGCCGGGAATGGGTGGTGCACAGTATACGTGTGGCCGGTCGTTTACTATTTTGCGCCTGCAGTCATGGCATCGGAGAAAGTACCATGGCCTTCCAGCGACAATTTCCAAAATAGTTGCAATGACTGTGAATCTGACATTCTGCATAAGTGGATAAAAAAATTATGCTTATTTCCTGTTAGAGGCATTTTTATATCAGGGCTACTCGCTCACCGTTTGGTTACGCGGGTCTTCTGTCAATAACTCGTCTACCGTTACTCTGTTCCTCAGTTTTTCATCTTCAATGTTAGTGCACCGCGATGTCCTTACATTTTGTATGACCGGTGGAGCTACCAATTGACTGTACCTGTAAAATAACCGCAATCTAAGCTGCTGTTTTTAAAGTTCAAAATAATGACGTATGTTTATACGAATGTCTATGGACATTCATGATACTAATTTATCAGTGCGTGTATATAAGCCTGATATCGAAACTGTAAACGAACGTGTTATATTTTCGGTAACTTACATGCTCAGTATATAATCTGTCTCGGGAATTGCCGGGTTATAGTAATGGTAAGTTGCAGGCGTAGCCAAAAGCTGCAAACCTATGTTTGTTCATATCCATGCTATTAACAATTATGTTTAGCCGTTTCTTATGTAGATATGCGGCAATGAAATTACCTCCATATGTCTAAACCCAGCAAGAAGTCACCGCCATCACAGTTGGTTTTGCCTCTTTTTCATACTAGTCGATGTTGAAGTTTCTAGCTTTTTCGTTCCACAATGTGAACCTGACGGTGTCTCCTCTGTATGTGGTAGGAAGTCATATTAGTAGGTAAGCAGGAGTAGGAAATTAGGATTGGGAGTAGTTTTAATTTAGCATTAGTATAATTTAACTTTAGCTTATTTAGTTTCCAGGCTTTAACTCAGTACTGTACCTTTACATTTCATATTTATAAATTTTCCAAGTTTTTTTTACATGTTGCCTTAATTTTGCTTTTGTTACTTTCTACCCTTAAATCCTGTTAAAAAAGTTTTTCTCCTGTTCATTAAGTTCCTATGAGCTTCTCCAGTTTATAGTAAGCTTTTGGTTTATCTTAAACTGTTTTTACTCTTAAGGTTTTTAAATTTTTGATACAAAAATTGAGATTTCCAAAAAATCCACTAATTTGTCCTCTTTACCTTTAGCTTATAGATTGTGCTTATTTTCTATTTGTTTGTGCTTTTTATGACTTATTTTACTTGAATGTGCTTTAGATGTTGCTTTTCATGCAAAAAACCAAAGCAGCCTACACCTTAAGGGGTGGTTGGCACAACCCTGAATATTAACTTTGATGACTTTTGTTTTTTTAAATCAATTTGTATTAGCTTTGCTTAAGTTTATTTAGTAAGCTTTTACTTACCTTCAGCATTTTTATAAACATTATTGGCTTTTGCAATCTAGTTGATGATATTTTAATTTTAATTTTTTATAATTTTTTAACACGGGTTGTAATAAGCTATAAACTGCCCCTGTAGTTTATTTTCTGGCTACATTGAGCAGCCCCTATTCATTTTTGGGATTATTTTGCTTATCTGCTTATTGCATACTGCTTTTTATATTAGAAATTGTTTATATGTTAATTTGACTGATTTTGTTTGGGAAACCTATTATCAGGAACTGAAAAACTGGACTTACTCTAAATTTTTGAGCATGATATCCCTCCAAACAACTGGTTTCTGGCTAGGATTGTTTGGTTCTTGCACGTCGCCAACGTAAAGCACACAGCCAATATAATCTGCGATTAGCAAGTGTGCAATTAGTTTGGCCATTGAGGATGAGTAAAAGTCGTTAGATGTATGTACCTGTTAATAATACGTCATTCTTGTCAGCACCCAAAGCCAATTGACTGTAGTGTGCAAAATGAAAATGATGCAATGGAAATCCGTCTCCGGTAAATGGCTGGACAACTGTCAGTCTTCCGAGTATGAGTGTGAAATGATTAGGCAAAGTCTGCATCCATTTCTTTGTGTCCAATAATCCGAAACCGGTAATTGTGTATGTGCCATTTATCTGAAGGGTCTGCTCAAAACGGATACGTTCCCTGCCTTTCGCGTTCGCCTGTACCGCTCCACCCTATAATGCAACAGTCCATTAGAAAGTGTAATGTAAGTTTACGTATTTCGCGTCTTAATAGATTGTGTCAAGGAACATTACCTGCTGGTCTAGTAACATGAAACTGACCGTTGGTTGCCTAGCTCCTCTATTTGACGTAACTGTCCACTTACGATATACTTTAACGCGCACGGCTTTTCCTATGTCTGATGGTTTTAGATTAGCAACTCCAACTACTTGAACATCCTCCACCGTTTTTTTCCCTGCGGACTTTGCTATTGCGGCTAATGCAGCGTCACCTGACATTTGTCTTTGGAACAATACACGAACCGTGCCGATTAGTATAGGTTAGTAAATGAAGGGACCAACAAAATGATGTAGCTGCTGAAAGTACATTCATAGTAAATCCTATTTAGGTAAACGAAACTTCCTAATCAAAGGTAGTGGCAATGAGTTTACAACAAATTTACCTTAAGAGGCAAATTATATTCCTAGTACATGGAAACAAATATCTAAGCAAAGCAAAAGTGCGAGGAACTAACAAAGGGTACTATATGAAAGCTATTCGTGTGTATGGCAACATGGTAACAAAGGGACAGTCAGGGGCCGTGTCCTAACGACACAGCCACAGACTAAGATCATGAGAAAACAGCGAACGTTAACTGGATTTGTATGAACAAAACCTGATCTCTGACAATTTTTTCAAGGAAGTCCCGGTACACGATATTTTTGCTGGTATTCGACGGTCTGTTGGGCTGGTCTTTGATGAGGATTTTCAAACCTTCAGGAGACGTGGCTCTTGAAAGTGCCACATACAGTTTTCCATGACCAAAGATAGGTTCAGGTAAATAAACGGCGATTTTATTCAAAGACTGGCCTTGACTTTTGTTGATGGTCATTGCATAACATACTTTGACCGGGAATTGTTTCCTTTTGAATACGAAAGGCAATTGTTCTTCTCTGTTAAATAACATTATTCGTGGAAGATAGACTTTCTGTAGCATTCTAGTACCGGTGATAATTCTGCCTTCGATTGATGAGTGTGTAAATACTCATCATTTCTGTTACATATAAGCTGCAAAAACATATGAAAACACACAGGAATACCTTGAAATACATAAAATTATCCCTGGATTGTGTTTTTATGCATAAGGATTGAAAACTGATGAAAAACAAAACATTTCACATAATTTACAGTTTCAGTCCCTGAACTTTGGAAAATTGGCAAAACTAGTCCCTGGTAAATCAAAACTTGTACAAATGTCATAAAGGTCCTTGGGATTCATAAGTTGTCTAGAAAAGTCCTTTAAAGTTTAAAAATAGCAAAATGACAACTTTGGTCCCTCAACTTTTGAAAAGTGTCAAATTTAGTCCCTGGGTGTTTAAAAAATGAAAATTATCAAACTACACCCTTGTACTATTCTAAAAAGACAAAATTGGTCCTTATGATAACTTTTGAGAAGTTACAATTTCAACCCTTCAAAAATCAGAAAGTTACAATTTTGATCCCTGGAGTTTGTGGTATTGACAGTTTTGGTCCCTGAGATTTAAAATGATAAAATTTATAATTGTGGTCCTTATACTAATGGTTTATTGCAGGTTTAGTCCTTAAATAAAGTTTGGAAAAATCACAAACAAATCCCTTAACTTTGGCCGAATTACACATTTAGTCCTTGTGAATTTTCCTAAGCTAAAACCAACCGGACCCTTTGTTTTATTTAAATCCAAATCCAACTCTACAATCCAAATCCAGTCCAGTCCACCACTTGGGCCCAAACCCCCTTTATTAAATAAATAAAACAAACAAACACCCCCCGTATTCTCTTCTTCTTCTTCCACCTCACACCCACACCTGTTCTTCCACCTCAACCCCTCCAGCTCACACCCTAATCATCACACCCACTCTCCACCATCTCCTTCACCCCTAACACGCAACAATTAATGCACTTCACACCCCATTTCAACCTAAAACCACCACTGTAGCAACACTTACCCACGATTTTGAGTAAAACTACCCCAACTTGCCTCAAAACTCCTAATACTTGTCCCTCCACCTCATGCTACCTCCCAAGAAGCTTTAATTGCTTTGGAACTGCCTCTATTCCACGTGGCACGTTTTGGCGCCAAAATCAGATTTAAACGGGGGAGATTACTTTGACTCATCCAATGGCCTCAAATTGACTTGGGAAAGTGGTATGAAGCTGAGGAGATACTTTTGAGTCAATAAAAGGGAGAAGAAGGAAGCAATGTAATCTATCTAGTTTTAATTTTTATTTAATGTATGTCGACTAGTAAAATTCTCAATTAGCTTTGTATTTTTAAAGTTTTTAAGTTGTATTTCTTGATTATCAGTGTATCTTAACACTTTGGTAATAATAGATTTCAAGTTTTCTGTGTAACTCTCAAATTTGCATATTACCTTTTTACTTAAAATTATCAAATATCATATTTGTTGTTTGCAGTGGATTATAAGAATTGAATAAGTTCATTTAAGCCTTAACAAAGCTTAAACAAGCTTTTAGAAACAGTGAATCCAAGTGTAGCATCAAAACTGAAAATACATAAAAAAAAATCAAGAAAAATAGGTAAAAATATAAAAATCATGGTGTATTGTGATCAAGCAAAGGAGCAAGGTGAATTATTGATGGCCTTGGGTTAGAAGCTTTGTGGAAAGCTGTTAAGAGTGGTATTGATCATTGGTCCTTGGTTTTGCAGCTTATAGCACTTGTAAGCAATTTTTATTAAAAGTTGCATTTCAATGTATATGAATATTACCTGATCTTGTTTGTGTACTTTCATAATTTTAAGCTGTTATTAAGTAGTTTTATCAATTAATATTGATAGCTTGTTAATTTAAATCCTTAGTTGTTAAAAATCATAATTGCACAGTGGAAACCTTATTTGTGACAAATCTGAGGTGTATGCTTGTGTAGTAGTTGATTTAGGTTAATTTGATCTTACAATAGTATAAATTAGTGTTTTGAATCTGTGTGGTGGATTAAATATTTCATTAGCTTTAAAAATCTCATTTTAATAATTATAAGGTATGTTTGGATCAAGCTGTTTCACTGATATAGTGCATGTAATTGTCTGCAATTCTTGTTTCTGCATGTTAGTATAAGTCATTAGGACTCAGTTTAGTTATAATACATAGGTCTTTTCAGTTAAAAAGTCAAAATAGAACTCAATCTAGTCTAATCTGTTAACTGTTAGTGTAATAAAGCTCATATTCCACAATCTAGCTTAAAAGTTTATACTCTAGCTTAATTTAGCTTTATTACATCATAATATAACATATTCAGTTAGGAAATTTAAGTCTAAGCTCAAATTAGTCAAACTAGTAAGCTTTGATAAAAAGTCAAAATTGCTCAGCTCAGTTTTTTACCAAAATCACAAGAATTGTTTAGAATTTAGGAAAGGGATTCAAGCTTTAATATTTTTAGGATTAATAATCTACCAGCTAAACTTTAGATTTCCAACTTGTTTATATTTTTGTGAAATTTATTTGTGGACCAAAATGCCCTTTGAATTGGACTGCAGGGCAAAGTCTTGCCCTGTGCACAGTTGTGGTATCTGATTTCATAAGCTCCTAGCTTGTTCAAAAGTGCTTGTTAGATATAGATTGTTGTTGATTTGTGTAGCTTACCTAACTAGCTTGTTGTGTGATTAATTGTTTTCCCAATATTTGCTTATTGAGACTGCTTAATTTGTGCTTATTGTCTAGTAGTTTTTCACAAACCTCCCCTGCACTCAGATTTTAAACCATCTTCCACAAGCTTGTATAAACTTGTGTAGTGAGCATTGGCCTGTGTATTGTGGATATTTGTGATGCCCTAGTGGTTAGTTACTTCATTTGAGTGCTTATTTGCCTGTTACAGCTTATTTTAATTGCTTATCTTGTGCATAAAAATCAACCAATACACTGGTCACTCAGTGTAGACAAGCAAATTCATAAGCTCATCACTGAGCTTTGGCTTGTGATCTAAGGTTATTTTAGAAGCTAAGTAGTCCATCTATCAAGTTCAAGTTTAATCTTTCATTTTCTAGTCCTTTTACTAGGGCTGCAATCAACTGGAACTTGTTCATTTCACTCAGTCCTCTGAGTGACTCAGTCAAACACCAAACTTCATAAGCCTTTGACAAGCTCATCTGTGGTTCACACAGCTTAAGCTTTGCTTATTTGGAATCCTTACCAGCCCATATTTATAGCTCAGTGCTCAAAAAGTTCTATTGAGCTTATTACATAAGCTCAAATTGTCCACCTTGGTTGTCTGTCAAGGGTGTTTGGATCTCAGCTTTATTGAAAATATTCATAAGCTTAGTACAAGCTTATTAGCTTAATTCAGTGAACTCACTTGTTTACATCTGTTAATATACCACATATATATAATATTATCTTTTTGTTTTCTTTCTTAGGCTTATTTTTAAGCTTTTAACAAGCTTACTAGCTTATTTCACTCACTCACTCAACTGAGTGAACCAGTTTGGACCCCTCACTTCCCAAGCTCTTTCAGAGCTTATCACTGGGTCCCACAACCTAAAACTTGGTTCTCCCAACCCCCCCATACCAGGCTTGAATCATTGACTCTTTGTTTGACCTATACCCTAGTGGACCCCACTTGGTTTTACCTCACAAAGTTGTCCCATTTTCTGTCTCAGAATCAAATAAGCAAGTGCTTATTTGTGTTCTTTGGCTTATTCAAGTTACTAATTTGGTTGAATCTTGTTTAGTATTGTATAAGTAACTTATTGGAACCAGACTCTACCCTAGTGGACCCTACATAAGCTCATTTGAGCTTATTTCCTTCAAAGTCAACTTAAAAGTCAACTGTTTTGGGTATTAAGCACTCTAAGTGCTTATTCTGTGTTTCCAAGCTTATTGTTTTTGTATTAGTTTCTTATTTTAAGTATTTTTATAATTTTATAAAAGAAAAACAACAAAAAGCCAAAAATACTTATAGTGATAGCTTCTATTTAATAGAAATTATCTATTTAATTTTCCTTTTTAGCTTATTTATAAGCACTTTTACTATTTTATATTTTTATTAAATCTCTTATATATTAAAGTAATTTTATAAATTTTTCCAGAATTTTCTTTTGTCATCTAGTGTTATTTAGAATTATTATTAGTTTATTTAATAATTAAATAATAAATAAGAATTAAATAGCATAATATATTTTTATAAGGTAATACTTATATTTTATATTTTTCCTAGCTTCTATAAGTCATAAAATAATTTTAGAAATTTTCTTGTGATTTATACTGTTCATTTACTAGTTTTTATAATTTATTTATTTTAATTAGATAATAATTAATAAATAGCATAATAATTAATAGATTAAATTAAAAATACATAAAATAAAGTTTTTATAATTTTTTAGGATTCCCATGATGGTTAATTAGATATATAAAATTTTTCATAATTTTCTAAGTTAGTTTAATATTATTTGTAATTTAAAATAGTTTAATTAGTTTAATTATTATAAATAGTTTTTAATTAATAGAAAATTTAGTAAAAGACAAAAAGATTTATTTTTATTTTTTATACTTTCTTCAAGTTCTATTTTAGGTTTAGAAAATATTTTTATAAATTTTTAGTTTAATTTGTAGTATTCATAATTTTTAGTTGAATTTTAATTAAATAGTTAAATAGTTTTTAATTAAATAATTAATAATAAATAGATAAATAGTGTGAAAAATATAATTTTAATTTTAAAATAAGTTTTATAATATTTTAGATTTTTAGAAATTTTAATTTTAATTTTCTATACTTATTTTACACTTTCATAATTAATAGTTAATTATTAGATAATTAATAAATAGTTATTAAATAAAAATAATTAATTAATCAGTTTTTAATTATAAAGTAAATATTTAAAATTTATTTAATTTGCATTTAAGCCCCTAAGGCTTATAAAATCCTACTATAAGTAAATTTGTTTTTGTTTACGTTTAATTAATAAACGTTTACGTTTTTTTTGTACCTTTTTCACGTGCACTTGTCTGATTTCACGTTTTAGTTAATTTAGCTTATTAAAGCTATTTTCTCTTATATTTCAGTAGTACAAATCACTTAAACCCTTTTCCTGTTCAATTCACCTGATCTTAAAGTCGTTTTATTTCAGATTTCACATCTCGTTGGGATCTAACGATCCGGGGAAACACTACACTCACCGGAGTATTAGTTTAGGCTGTCTGACTTGTTGACCATAACTTGGTTAATATTATCTGACTGTTTCGGACCAATCAAAATTTGGCGCCGCTGCCGGGGAGGTGTGCTGCGTATTACGACTTTTTGAAATATCTGTGAGTTTGAATTTTCACCCTTTGTTATATATCATCTTTTTGTTCATATTTTATTTTATTTTCTATTTGTAAATTTCCCGTCACTCTAAGTATTCTTAGAGTCGTCTCTAGTGCATGCGCACTCGTTCTTCTAGGTCCACAAGCCCTTTACGTGAGCTTGTCAGAATTCCTCGAAGACGCCGTAGACGTTCTGCCCCAACAGCCGTATCTGAGGAACGTGCTGTTTCACCAAAGAAAGTTATCATGGCGGAAGGCCGTCCGATGAATGAGCTTCTCCAAGCACCCATTGAGGGTTACGGAGACGCTATTGTTGTTCCAGCCATAGTGGCTGAATACTTTGAGCTCAAAACCGGGTTACTAAATCTAGTGACTTCAAGCCAATTTTATGGTTTTGAGAGGGATGATCCCCATGCTCACATTAGATAGTTTAATAAAATCACTTCAACCATCAAATACAAGAACGTCCCTTCCGAAGCAGTTAAACTTCTTCTTTTCCCATTTTCTCTTGAGGGAGCAGCCCGGATTTGGCTGGAAAAACAACCTCCTCGTTCAATACACTCATGGGAAGATCTAGTTACCAAATTTGTAAACGAATTTTTTCCCCCGTCCAGAACGACAAGTCTTAAAAATGAAATCATCAAATTTACTCAAAGGTTTGATGAATCGTTTGGTGACGCTTGGGATCGTTTCAAAGAATTGCTTCGTCGATGTCCTCATCATGGTTTCACTGAATTAATGCAAATTGACACGTTTTATAATGGTGTGAGTCAATCTGACCAAGATTCTCTCAATGCCTCCGCGGGAGGTAATTTTTTGAGCAAAACCACAAAAGAAGCTTTAGAAATCATTGAAAATAAGTCCAAAGTCCGCACTACACGCACAAAGCCATATAACTCCCAAGTGAGTGCTGGTCCTTCTACTTCATCGCCCGTAAGTACTTCTAGCACCGATGCTAAGATAGATAAACTCACGGACGCCATTCAAGCTTTGGTTCTCTCAAGCCAGAAAAAAGTCACTTTCACACAAAACCCTTCACATGCTGAAGCTAAAAAAGTGGAAGTTTGTGTCACTTGTGGTGGCCCACATGCTTACTACAATTGTACTGCCACGGATGGTAGTCCTTTTGAAGCCAATGCCTTAGCCGAAACTACAAATCAGGGAGGTAATCAATACCGTCCTCAAATGGAACCAAGTTACCGTGCTAACACACATATGGGACCACCCGGGTTTAATCAAAACCCAAATTTGCAAAACAGGAACCAGAACCAACCCAGAATGAACCAAGGTTATCAAAACCAAGGGAATTTCAATCCTGGACAGAATCAAGGTTTCCACAATCAAGGAAACTTTAACAGAAACAATTTCAACCCCGGAAATCATTTTCAGGGAAATGGTAATCCAAATCAAGGGAATTTTCAGCCACAACAAGGTTATAATCAAAATAACCGTGTCCAAAATTTCCCTAACCAAACACAAGCCATTCTCCCAGCTCCACAACCATCATCCGATGAGTTGTTAAAGCAGTTCATGAAAACTCAAGAAGAGACAAACAGGTTGTTGGTCAGCCAGATTTCTGAAATTAAGAAATCTTTAAATGAACGACCCTCGGGCTCTGGAAAACTTCCGAGCAACACGATCGCAAACCCGAGGGGCGATGCAAAGGCGATCACGACCAGGAGCGGAGTTTCATATGATGGACCCACTATTCCCACTACCCCTTCTTCTTCTTCTCCCAAGGTAGTGGAAAATAACGTCAAGGTAAATAAGGACGAAGTACTTCCTACTCATAAGGGAGGTACCCAAGACGTCCCACCTCATGTTGTCCCGAAACCCAAACCAAAACCTAAAGTTGTTTTTGAACAAAATGATATTCCAGTTGAAACACCTCAGTCCAGACCTTCTACTTCCTCTATTCCTTATCCCTCACGTTTGAGTGAACAAAAACTCCGTGAAAAAGCTAGTCACCAGATGGATAAATTCTTTCAAATCTTCCAAGATTTGCATTTTGACATTAGCTTTGCGGATGCTATTATTCTTATGCCTAAATTTGCATCGACAATCAAACACTTGTTAAGCAACAAGGAGAAACTGTTTGAAATGGCAAAGACTCCCTTGAATGAGAACTGCTCTGCAGTTCTTTTAAAGAAGCTTCCCGAGAAGCTGGGAGATCCTGGAAAATTTCTAATACCATGTGTATTTCCGGGAATGGTTGATTGCTATGCCTTGGCCGATCTTGGTGCAAGTATCAACTTAATGCCGTACTCAGTTTGGAAGAAACTTTCTCTTCCTGATCTTACTCCTACCTGCATGACTTTAGAGCTTGCAGACCGATCGATATCTCGTCCTCTCGGCATTGCCGAGGACGTGTTTGTAAAGGTAGGAGAATTTCATCTCCCCGCTGACTTTGTAGTGGTTGATTTCGATGCCGATCAAAGGGTCCCTCTCATTGTGGGGAGGGGTTTCCTTAGAACGGGCCGTGCTCTTATCGATGTATTTGAGCAAGAAATCACTCTTCGTGTGGGTAATGAAGCTGTTACATTTAACCTCGATCAAACTTCGAGGTACTCCTCCAATTATGATTCTGAAGCAGTTAATCAAATAGATATCATAGATATTGCTTCTGAGGAGTACTCTCAAGAGTTTCTTGGTTATTCTCATAATTCTGTGAGTAGGGATGCCACTCCATCATCTGAACCTATCATTTCCGACTCTTCCCCTTCTCTCACTCCGTTTGAGGGAAGTGATTTCCTTTTGGAAGAGGTCGAGGCTTTTCTCAAAAGTGATTCAGTCCCATTGGGAATTGATAACACTGAGATTGATCTAGAGGGAGATATTCTTCTCCTTGAGAGATTGTTAAATCAAGACAATTCTCTTCCACTCCCTCCAGTACAACTTCATAATCAGGAAATCAAATATGTTGAGGAAACTGACGATTTTCCTGAGGTCGAACTCAAGGACTTACCTCCTCATCTTGAATACGCATTCTTGGAGGGTGATGATAAATTACCCGTCATTATTGCTAAAGGTTTAAGTGTTGAGGAGAAGAGTGCTCTCCTAAAGGTCTTGAAGTCAAACAAGCAAGCAATTGCTTGGAAACTCTCCGATATTAAGGGTATTAACCCAGATTTTTGTACACACAAAATCTTGATGGAGGATGACTTCAAGCCTGCAGTGCAACACCAAAGAAGGGTGAATCCAAAAATCCATGATGTGATTAAACAAGAGGTTCTTAAACTTCTTGATGCAGGATTGATTTACCCTATCTCTGACAGTCCATGGGTTAGTCCCATTCATTGTGTTCCAAAAAAGGGTGGCATTACTGTTGTCACCAATGAGGAAAATGAGTTGATTCCAACTCGGCTGGTTACCGGATGGCGTGTTTGCATTGACTATCGTAAGTTAAATGACGCCACCCGCAAAGACCACTTTCCGCTGCCCTTTATGGATCAGATGCTTGAGAGATTAGCAGGGAACGAGTACTATTGTTTCCTTGATGGTTTCTCAGGATACTTTCAAATCCCCATTGATCCATCGGATCAAGAAAAGACTACCTTTACATGCCCTTATGGAACCTTTGCTTATAAACGTATGCCTTTTGGCTTATGTAATGCACCAGGTACGTTCCAGAGGTGTATGATGGCCATATTTACCGACATGATTGGTAAAACTATGGAGGTCTTTATGGATGACTTTTCGGTCATTGGGGATTCATTCCAAACATGTCTCACCAATTTAGAAACAATGTTGAAAAGGTGTAAAGACACCAGTCTATGTCTAAATTGGGAAAAGAGTCACTTTATGGTCAAAGAGGGCATTGTCCTCGGCCACAAGATTTCCAAGAATGGGATTGAGGTTGACAGAGCTAAGGTTGATGTCATTGCAAAACTGCCTCACCCAACTACCGTCAAAGGTATTAGGAGTTTCTTGGGTCATGCCGGTTTCTATCGTCGATTTATACAAGATTTTTCTAAAATCTCACGACCAATGACTCATCTCCTTGAAAAGGATACTCCTTTTATCTTCTCACCAGAGTGCGTCGAAGCTTTTGAAACATTAAAGAAAAAGCTTACTGAGGCACCCATTCTTATTGCCCCCGACTGGGACTTACCCTTCGAGATTATGTGCGATGCAAGTGATTTTGCTATCGGTGCAGTCTTGGGGCAACGCAAAACGAAACACTTTCAGCCTATCCACTACGCAAGCAAAACTATGAACGAAGCTCAAACTCATTACACCACTACAGAAAAAGAATTATTAGCTGTGGTGTATGCTTTTGAGAAATTTCGGACATACCTAATCTTGACTAAAAGCGTAGTGTATACGGATCACTCGGCTCTTAAATATCTATTTGCAAAACAAGATGCAAAGCCGAGATTGCTCCGTTGGGTTCTCCTCCTCCAAGAATTTGATATCATTATTCGTGATAAAAAAGGAGCTGAGAACCTGGCTGCTGATCATTTGTCCCGATTAGAAAACCCTCATCAAAATGTGTATGAGAAAAAGGAAATAAATGAAACATTTCCTCTCGAAACACTCAATGCGGTTGCTTTTCGTGGAGATTCTACTACCCCATGGTTTGCCGATTTCGCAAACTACCATGCGGGTAACTTTGTTGTGAAAGGGATGTCAACCCAACAGAAGAATAAATTCTTTAAGGATGTTAAACATTACTTCTGGGATGACCCCTACTTATTCAAAATCTGTGCGGATCAAGTCATCCGACGATGTGTATATGGACAGGAAGCCACTGAAATTCTTAAGGCTTGCCATGCTGGACCCACTGGGGGACATCATAGTCCTAATTACACCGCCAAAAAGGTGTTTGATTCCGGATTCTTCTGGCCCACAATTTATAAAGATGCCCAGGATCTCATTAAAACCTGTGACGCTTGTCAGCGTCATGGAAACATTTCACAAAGAAATGAGATGCCACAAAATGCTATTCAAGTATGTGAAATATTTGATATCTGGGGCATTGACTTTATGGGGCCATTTCCATCATCCAGAGGAAACAAGTACATACTTGTGGCAGTTGATTATTTATCAAAGTGGGTTGAAGCTAAGGCTTTACACACAAATGATGCCCGAGTTGTAGTGAAATTCCTGAAATCTCTTTTTGCCCGTTTTGGAACCCCACGTGCTATTATAAGTGATCGTGGTACGCATTTCTGCAATGACAAATTTGATAAAGTCATGCAAAAGTATGGAGTAACCCACCGTCTTTCTACCGCGTATCACCCACAAACAAGTGGACAAGTGGAAGTTTCAAATCGTGGTATCAAAAGGATACTTGAGAGGACTGTTGGTGAAAACCGTGCTGCCTGGTCGGATAAATTAGATGACGCACTATGGGCCTTTCGTACAGCTTATAAAACACCCATTGGGTGTACACCTTACAAGCTTGTGTACGGAAAGACATGTCATTTGCCGATGGAACTTGAGCACAAAGCCTACTGGGCTCTGAAACATGCCAACTTTGACCTCAAAACTGCGGGCGATCACAGAAAAGTTCAAATGAATGAACTAAATGAACTACGTGATCAGGCTTACGAGAACTCTTTAATCTATAAAGAAAAAACAAAGAGAATACATGACTCAAAAATAAAGAACCGCGTTTTTAACGTTGGTGATCGAGTACTTCTCTTTAACTCTAGATTAAAGATCTTCTCGGGTAAATTAAAAACCCGTTGGACTGGTCCATTTACTATCACTAAAGTTTATCCATATGGTACCGTTGAGTTATCTCAAAATGACGGTCCATGTTTTAAAGTGAATGGCCATCGTGTGAAACATTACTTTGGAGGGGACATTGTACCAATGGTTGTCCCGGATCTCCAAACTTACCCCATGGACTAATTAATACGGGGTCGAGTCAAGCTAGTGACTCGGAAAACAAAAACATTAGTATCATGTACATAATAATAATAATAAATAATGAATTTTGTATTTTGTTCAAATATCTATCCTTGTATGTATATTATACTTTATCATTCAACTTCCGGGCTGTCAGGACAAATTTATTACAGTTAATCATTCACAAGTGATTAGCTAGCGTGGTAAACCTGACACAAGCCTGGGAGGTAGTGATTACATATATTATATTATTTCATAAACAATATAAAAACAAAAACATTTTTCCTATGCACACAACTTGCCCAGTTTGATTAGTCCCTCAGTTACAACATTTGGTTGTTGGCTGTTTTCAGTTACTAAGCTCTGTCAAACCCAGATTCCCTTTCGAGGGGCGGTTGTTAGGAATTTTCTTTCTTTTGTACATATATATACAAATCTAAAAATACAAAAACATTTATAAAACATAAAAACAAAAAAAATAATCTCCTTTATCTTATCATTTCATAATTCTGTGAGTGGAAATCCCACTCCTATTTCTCGCCCAATCTTTGAGTGGCAATTCCACTATATTTCCCCAAGGACAATTTTAATTCGGGGTCGAGTCAAGCTAGTGACTCGGGAATCAAAAACAAGCTACCTCATGGACAAATCAATTCGAGGTCGAGTCAAGCTAGTGACTCGGTAATCAAAAGCATAGCAATATGGGTTTTCACTCATATTTCTGATTTCTTTCTCTTTTCTACCACCTAGTGTGGGGGAGATGCCCCCACATGTTGTATATATGTATATATCTTCAAAAAAAAAAAAAAAAAAAAAAAAAAAAAAAAAAAAAAAAAGTTTAAAAACAAAAGAAAAAAGTGAGTTTGTATGTAAATAGCCTAAAATAAAGGTTATTAATATTTCCTTCTTACGTTCTAAGTATCGGTTTAACACCCGGTGTTTTGAATATTGAGGGCAATATTCATTTCTAAGTGTGGGGGGGGGGATTCTCACGAATTCAAACACATGTTCCATCAAGCACCCTCATTTGATCAAAATTTAAAGTTTTTTCACACTTAGAAATGCAATAAATGGCATCAATCCTCCATGTCTAACCCACAACAGGATTGGCTAGTCCAGGAGCAAACGGCTCTTGGTAAAGACATCTCAAAACCGTTGATGGCTGGCAATTTGCCCAAAATTGTATGGTTCATCAACTCCCCGAAAACAAATGAGTTGGCTAGCCCGCAAGATTATGGCTTGTGGTAAAGAGTAAAAATCCATTAATTTTTTCTCAAATAGATTGCTAGGGACTAGCAATAGTTTAGTGTGGGGGATTGATGAGTGTGTAAATACTCATCATTTCTGTTACATATAAGCTGCAAAAACATATGAAAACACACAGGAATACCTTGAAATACATAAAATTATCCCTGGATTGTGTTTTTATGCATAAGGATTGAAAACTGATGAAAAACAAAACATTTCACATAATTTACAGTTTCAGTCCCTGAACTTTGGAAAATTGGCAAAACTAGTCCCTGGTAAATCAAAACTTGTACAAATGTCATAAAGGTCCTTGAGATTCATAAGTTGTCTAGAAAAGTCCTTTAAAGTTTAAAAATAGCAAAATGACAACTTTGGTCCCTCAACTTTTGAAAAGTGTCAAATTTAGTCCCTGAGTGTTTAAAAAATGAAAATTATCAAACTACACCCTTGTACTATTCTAAAAAGACAAAATTGGTCCTTATGATAACTTTTGAGAAGTTACAATTTCAACCCTTCAAAAATCAGAAAGTTACAATTTTGATCCCTGGAGTTTGTGGTATTGACAGTTTTGGTCCCTGAGATTTAAAATGATAAAATTTATAATTGTGGTCCTTATACTAATGGTTTATTGCAGGTTTAGTCCTTAAATAAAGTTTGGAAAAATCACAAACAAATCCCTTAACTTTGGCCGAATTACACATTTAGTCCTTGTGAATTTTCCTAAGCTAAAACCAACCGGACCCTTTGTTTTATTTAAATCCAAATCCAACTCTACAATCCAAATCCAGTCCAGTCCACCACTTGGGCCCAAACCCCCTTTATTAAATAAATAAAACAAACAAACACCCCCCGTATTCTCTTCTTCTTCTTCCACCTCACACCCACACCTGTTCTTCCACCTCAACCCCTCCAGCTCACACCCTAATCATCACACCCACTCTCCACCATCTCCTTCACCCCTAACACGCAACAATTAATGCACTTCACACCCCATTTCAACCTAAAACCACCACTGTAGCAACACTTACCCACGATTTTGAGTAAAACTACCCCAACTTGCCTCAAAACTCCTAATACTTGTCCCTCCACCTCATGCTACCTCCCAAGAAGCTTTAATTGCTTTGGAACTGCCTCTATTCCACGTGGCACGTTTTGGCGCCAAAATCAGATTTAAACGGGGGAGATTACTTTGACTCATCCAATGGCCTCAAATTGACTTGGGAAAGTGGTATGAAGCTGAGGAGATACTTTTGAGTCAATAAAAGGGAGAAGAAGGAAGCAATGTAATCTATCTAGTTTTAATTTTTATTTAATGTATGTCGACTAGTAAAATTCTCAATTAGCTTTGTATTTTTAAAGTTTTTAAGTTGTATTTCTTGATTATCAGTGTATCTTAACACTTTGGTAATAATAGATTTCAAGTTTTCTGTGTAACTCTCAAATTTGCATATTACCTTTTTACTTAAAATTATCAAATATCATATTTGTTGTTTGCAGTGGATTATAAGAATTGAATAAGTTCATTTAAGCCTTAACAAAGCTTAAACAAGCTTTTAGAAACAGTGAATCCAAGTGTAGCATCAAAACTGAAAATACATAAAAAAAAATCAAGAAAAATAGGTAAAAATATAAAAATCATGGTGTATTGTGATCAAGCAAAGGAGCAAGGTGAATTATTGATGGCCTTGGGTTAGAAGCTTTGTGGAAAGCTGTTAAGAGTGGTATTGATCATTGGTCCTTGGTTTTGCAGCTTATAGCACTTGTAAGCAATTTTTATTAAAAGTTGCATTTCAATGTATATGAATATTACCTGATCTTGTTTGTGTACTTTCATAATTTTAAGCTGTTATTAAGTAGTTTTATCAATTAATATTGATAGCTTGTTAATTTAAATCCTTAGTTGTTAAAAATCATAATTGCACAGTGGAAACCTTATTTGTGACAAATCTGAGGTGTATGCTTGTGTAGTAGTTGATTTAGGTTAATTTGATCTTACAATAGTATAAATTAGTGTTTTGAATCTGTGTGGTGGATTAAATATTTCATTAGCTTTAAAAATCTCATTTTAATAATTATAAGGTATGTTTGGATCAAGCTGTTTCACTGATATAGTGCATGTAATTGTCTGCAATTCTTGTTTCTGCATGTTAGTATAAGTCATTAGGACTCAGTTTAGTTATAATACATAGGTCTTTTCAGTTAAAAAGTCAAAATAGAACTCAATCTAGTCTAATCTGTTAACTGTTAGTGTAATAAAGCTCATATTCCACAATCTAGCTTAAAAGTTTATACTCTAGCTTAATTTAGCTTTATTACATCATAATATAACATATTCAGTTAGGAAATTTAAGTCTAAGCTCAAATTAGTCAAACTAGTAAGCTTTGATAAAAAGTCAAAATTGCTCAGCTCAGTTTTTTACCAAAATCACAAGAATTGTTTAGAATTTAGGAAAGGGATTCAAGCTTTAATATTTTTAGGATTAATAATCTACCAGCTAAACTTTAGATTTCCAACTTGTTTATATTTTTGTGAAATTTATTTGTGGACCAAAATGCCCTTTGAATTGGACTGCAGGGCAAAGTCTTGCCCTGTGCACAGTTGTGGTATCTGATTTCATAAGCTCCTAGCTTGTTCAAAAGTGCTTGTTAGATATAGATTGTTGTTGATTTGTGTAGCTTACCTAACTAGCTTGTTGTGTGATTAATTGTTTTCCCAATATTTGCTTATTGAGACTGCTTAATTTGTGCTTATTGTCTAGTAGTTTTTCACAAACCTCCCCTGCACTCAGATTTTAAACCATCTTCCACAAGCTTGTATAAACTTGTGTAGTGAGCATTGGCCTGTGTATTGTGGATATTTGTGATGCCCTAGTGGTTAGTTACTTCATTTGAGTGCTTATTTGCCTGTTACAGCTTATTTTAATTGCTTATCTTGTGCATAAAAATCAACCAATACACTGGTCACTCAGTGTAGACAAGCAAATTCATAAGCTCATCACTGAGCTTTGGCTTGTGATCTAAGGTTATTTTAGAAGCTAAGTAGTCCATCTATCAAGTTCAAGTTTAATCTTTCATTTTCTAGTCCTTTTACTAGGGCTGCAATCAACTGGAACTTGTTCATTTCACTCAGTCCTCTGAGTGACTCAGTCAAACACCAAACTTCATAAGCCTTTGACAAGCTCATCTGTGGTTCACACAGCTTAAGCTTTGCTTATTTGGAATCCTTACCAGCCCATATTTATAGCTCAGTGCTCAAAAAGTTCTATTGAGCTTATTACATAAGCTCAAATTGTCCACCTTGGTTGTCTGTCAAGGGTGTTTGGATCTCAGCTTTATTGAAAATATTCATAAGCTTAGTACAAGCTTATTAGCTTAATTCAGTGAACTCACTTGTTTACATCTGTTAATATACCACATATATATAATATTATCTTTTTGTTTTCTTTCTTAGGCTTATTTTTAAGCTTTTAACAAGCTTACTAGCTTATTTCACTCACTCACTCAACTGAGTGAACCAGTTTGGACCCCTCACTTCCCAAGCTCTTTCAGAGCTTATCACTGGGTCCCACAACCTAAAACTTGGTTCTCCCAACCCCCCCATACCAGGCTTGAATCATTGACTCTTTGTTTGACCTATACCCTAGTGGACCCCACTTGGTTTTACCTCACAAAGTTGTCCCATTTTCTGTCTCAGAATCAAATAAGCAAGTGCTTATTTGTGTTCTTTGGCTTATTCAAGTTACTAATTTGGTTGAATCTTGTTTAGTATTGTATAAGTAACTTATTGGAACCAGACTCTACCCTAGTGGACCCTACATAAGCTCATTTGAGCTTATTTCCTTCAAAGTCAACTTAAAAGTCAACTGTTTTGGGTATTAAGCACTCTAAGTGCTTATTCTGTGTTTCCAAGCTTATTGTTTTTGTATTAGTTTCTTATTTTAAGTATTTTTATAATTTTATAAAAGAAAAACAACAAAAAGCCAAAAATACTTATAGTGATAGCTTCTATTTAATAGAAATTATCTATTTAATTTTCCTTTTTAGCTTATTTATAAGCACTTTTGCTATTTTATATTTTTATTAAATCTCTTATATATTAAAGTAATTTTATAAATTTTTCCAGAATTTTCTTTTGTCATCTAGTGTTATTTAGAATTATTATTAGTTTATTTAATAATTAAATAATAAATAAGAATTAAATAGCATAATATATTTTTATAAGGTAATACTTATATTTTATATTTTTCCTAGCTTCTATAAGTCATAAAATAATTTTAGAAATTTTCTTGTGATTTATACTGTTCATTTACTAGTTTTTATAATTTATTTATTTTAATTAGATAATAATTAATAAATAGCATAATAATTAATAGATTAAATTAAAAATACATAAAATAAAGTTTTTATAATTTTTTAGGATTCCCATGATGGTTAATTAGATATATAAAATTTTTCATAATTTTCTAAGTTAGTTTAATATTATTTGTAATTTAAAATAGTTTAATTAGTTTAATTATTATAAATAGTTTTTAATTAATAGAAAATTTAGTAAAAGACAAAAAGATTTATTTTTATTTTTTATACTTTCTTCAAGTTCTATTTTAGGTTTAGAAAATATTTTTATAAATTTTTAGTTTAATTTGTAGTATTCATAATTTTTAGTTGAATTTTAATTAAATAGTTAAATAGTTTTTAATTAAATAATTAATAATAAATAGATAAATAGTGTGAAAAATATAATTTTAATTTTAAAATAAGTTTTATAATATTTTAGATTTTTAGAAATTTTAATTTTAATTTTCTATACTTATTTTACACTTTCATAATTAATAGTTAATTATTAGATAATTAATAAATAGTTATTAAATAAAAATAATTAATTAATCAGTTTTTAATTATAAAGTAAATATTTAAAATTTATTTAATTTGCATTTAAGCCCCTAAGGCTTATAAAATCCTACTATAAGTAAATTTGTTTTTGTTTACGTTTAATTAATAAACGTTTACGTTTTTTTTGTACCTTTTTCACGTGCACTTATCTGGTTTCACGTTTTAGTTAATTTAGCTTATTAAAGCTATTTTCTCTTATATTTCAGTAGTACAAATCACTTAAACCCTTTTCCTGTTCAATTCACCTGATCTTAAAGTCGTTTTATTTCAGATTTCACATCTCGTTGGGATCTAACGATCCGGGGAAACACTACACTCACCGGAGTATTGGTTTAGGCTGTCTGACTTGTTGACCATAACTTGGTTAATATTATCTGACTGTTTCGGACCAATCAATAATCCTAGCAAGCATCTGTGTAACGATCAACCGCGTACCATTACAAAGGCCACCTGCTAGATTGAGGTTCCTGAGCAGCATAACAGGTGCTCCTATTTTAAGTTCAAGGTTATGTGGCGGGATCCCGTGAAATGTGAGTGTGTTTAAATATTCCTGTGGATACAGCAGTTCCGTGGCCCCGCCGTCATTCCCACGCGGTATAGCATCGTCGTCACTTTTATAAGTATGGCTAATACCAGATAGCATCTGTGTAGAAAACTAGAATGGAGGTTGAATAGTTTACCGATTAAAATCTTTTTAACTTGTTAAGTTAGCTTTGAAACTTTCCGTTTGATCAAAGATATATGCACAAACACAATATATAACATGCAAGTAAATGAAAGAAACGATCAAACCACAACACGAGTATTTATCGTGGTTCGGCTACAAGGACTCTTTTTCCTTGCCCTACGTCCACGCCCCGAGTATCCAACTCGAGAGTTTCTTTCACTAGTCAACAAGCTCCTTTCACCGGCGGAGAAAACCTTACACGTCGCTTATACTTTTACCGACACAAAGCTAAATGTCGAGTTCTTTTACAAGGGCACAACCACTCCCGTTAGTTCTTTTACTAGGGTACAACAACTCCCAACACTCTTTGTATTTTGAGGACTAAAATACTAACCGATCACTACTGAAAATACACAATCAAATGAAGTGTAAACTACACAAGTCTACACAATGCTAAGCTAACAAGTCTTGCAACGTTGTGTTGAATACTTGTTACTTTTAGTAAGCTCGTGAATCTCTTTGCTACAAAAAGAAACTTCACATATGAAATGTTAAGAGGTTAGATGAAAGAATAAATGTGTGTGTAAAATGTAATGTCAAGTGATGAGCCAAATTTTAACTTGTGGCTCAATATTTATAGCCAAAACCTTCTGCAGGTCTGGCGGATCAGGCGGACCCCTGAGAAGGGTTCCGCCCGTGTACCTCCAAGGTACCGCCAGGCTTGCAGTTGGTTTTTGCAATAACTCTTCAAACCAAACAAGGTCTTGTCTCATAACTCCTAGCAACCAAACAATGTCGCATCTCATAATAACAAGTCAAATACAAAGCTTGCAAGCAACAACAAAGTTAGTCAAACACATTTCTTTCCATAAATGCATAATGACAAAACTTGTCATAAATGTGATGTGACAATTTCTAATTTTAGAAATAAACTTGTGTTGTGTTTTATGAAATGTAAAATGTAGCAAAAGTCTAGTTTATGCAAGTCTTAAAAACTAAGATTATGTTTTGCTTAGAAACTAAAGTTTACATTTTGTCGTTAACAAAACTTAGCGAAGATCGTAAAATATAAATAACGTTTTTAGGTGATATTTGTATTAACAATCTCCCCCTTTTTGTTGATGACAAAACATAAACTTTGTTTTTAAGTAACACGCAAAATCTTGGTTTTCAAGACTTAAAAAAAAATTATATTAACCTTGTTTTACTTAAGAGACGAAAAGCATATCAAGTATTTGAAGGGTTAATATATTTCTCCCCCTTTTTGTCAAAACAAAAAGAAGAGTAGCGAAGCGGAATAATGCCAATGCTCCCCCTTGGTCGATACTCTCCCTAAATGGAGTGCCAAGATGGGAAACATGGATTTTGAGACCTACAAAAAAATGGTTAGTTGGTGATATATATAGTCATGCTTGTAGTTACCACACACATTGCAACCACATTGACAAACCAAAGATTGATCAACCAACAATGCACAAAAGTAAGTAGAAAGAAATATCATTCCAAGTAAAATTTTGACTTATAAAAGTCAAAAGACAAGAAATGTAGACTTATTCTTCTACTTGTACACAAAAACTAAAAAATAATCAAGAAAATAAAATAAAATCCTACATTCCTAGAGTGAGGCAAATGGCCTTCATAGGTTGCCTAGGATTTGTTGGGGTGGGAAAGTGCATCCAAACGTTCTATAACGTGTTGGAAGGCAAAACGGGTTTCATTTTGGAATTGGTTAAGCAATGTTTTGATGGTTTCACCCATTTGCTCACAATTTGAGCAAGCATGGGGATGAATTGGTTGAAATGGGTTGGTTTTGGTTTCTTGGTTTGAAGGTTGGTTGGTTTTTGGTTCTTGGGTGGAGGATGGATTTGGTATTGAGTCAAGCAAGGTGGTTTGAAATTCCATTGCTTGATGAAGGTGATTCTAAACCATGCTTTGGATTTCCTCATATGAGGGAAAGAAGGTCTCAAAGGTTTGGGTTTGAGAATGTGGTGGATTTGGGTGATCATTGTTTTCAAAATTTGGTTCTCCATATAGAGGACCATGGATGTCATGGTAGATGAGGTGAAACAATAATGGTTTAGGTGGATGGTACACTTGTTGTGGTGGTTGAATGTGGTTGAAAAGGTTATCTTGGTCAAGTGGCAGCTTAAACCTTGAGTGAGCGGTACGGTTGGATGGTAACAAAAGTGAAGCAATCCCTGAAGATGCGACCGCAAGAACTATCTTTCGCTGAGCTCTGAGCGTGTAAATTATACTTTTCCATACATACATTTTTCCGGTCCCTCCGTGCCCATAAACAAATATTAGTACTTGCCTGTTGTTCGAAATTGCTTCGACAACTGTATCAAAAATCCTTCGCTGTTGCGTGTTAAGGTTTGGCAGCAAACGATCCCTTTCACTGGCCATTGTTTCAGGATCATAGCTCCTTTCTTCCATGACCGTTCTGTTTTGGAGAATTTCTAACAGACGGCGTGGAGGAAGGTGCATGTCAAAGTCCGTAACAGATTTTCCATAGAATCTAAGAATCGCTTCCAACTCATACAAAATCCCACCCTGTAACTCTTCGTCGTTCAGGTTCACATCAGGCACACGTAGGAGATCCGACAATATTCGCGGTATATCATCGCTCATGAGGCGCCAGTGGGTGTTCCATAAAGAAAGCGGTAACTTACGTTGCAAAATATAAGAATTTGACAAAATAATTGCCGGAGCTCTGCAGCTGTAGCTGTTAAAGCTGCTTCTACCAAAGCAAGCGACCATTCTCCGTCACCTGCCAATAAACCCATCGCTTCACACGCTGATCTATTAGTATGATAAACCTGACTATCAACGGTCCGTATGCCCGAAAATGACGTATATCCTTTCTGATGATACAACAAAAGTCTTTGGTAAAACAGATCGCCCGCACTCGAATGGATATATGTTAGCCTGCCAATAGATGGTTTGTTAAGATTTCGCCTCCGAGACCAAAAGTTTTGTTGCTTGTTCCATACGAATTCTGAGGGGAAATCCAAGTATGTTAAGTGCCTACCGACTGTATATTGAGCATTGAAATCTAACCATTGCGTGAGTGTCGTCTTTTTGTTGGTTGGATTATCAGCAACAGACTGTAAAGTGTCGTCCTTTCTGAAACTGACACGCTGCATGTTTTCAAGGTGGACCGCCAGTATTTGTACAGCCGGATCTCTGTGGTGGATATCAAATCCGAATATCCGCCAGCAGGCTTCGTGTGGGCCTACATACCTTGCATCTAGATAATTATTTATCTCATCAATTCTGATAGCAGGCAAACGGCTAGTCGAAGGTACGTCCCCCAGAACTCTTCTAGTAATATGCGTGACTATACGATCTGTGCCCTTAGAAATGTACTTGAACAGATACTTGATAAGCATCGTCCATTCACAATACTCTCCATTAATATGGGCGTAAAACCGTCTAAGCAACGACATGTTATACGGTACAACATACCCACTATCCAACCGAACATTCTGTCTAACTCTAGCATTCCCACCAGCACGCCGCCTATAATGTACGTATCCTTTTTTGTCGATGAATGTAGCATCACAGAACGGTTTTGGGAACCCCTTTGTGCATGTGTCGCCACCTTTCATGCAAACTGCTGATCTATTCACCAAACAGCAAGGCCCGTGCATCATAAGTTCTGTCACGATGCGGTAACCTTCCGGATCAGATGCCGGGTTGGGCAATTCAGCGGATACGTATCGATCGATCTGTGCATTTGTACGTACTCTTGAATTTTCTTGTATCCACAGCAGCAAGTGGCAGTGTGGTAGCCCCCGCTTTTGAAACTCGACAGTGTACAAAACTACAAAAAAACGTTAAATGGATCAGGAAAGTAGAAAGCAGAAAACACACGCTTAAGCATATGTATTTGAAAAACAGCACGTACCGGCTGCGACTGGTCCAAAAGGCCTTCCTTCACGTAGATAAGAAATGAGGTGATGGATTTTCATTTCAAAAACACGGTCGACAATATCGGGCCTGTCTGCTACAGTGACATTCGGAAAGTCTTGCATAAAATCTAATATTTCTGGCCATTTAACGTTGCAAGTAAAGGTGATGAAGAAAGATGGATTTCCATGAACTCGGCAGATGACAAGGGCATCTAAATAGTGGCTATACATGTAGCGGGGGCCTCCGATAAATGATGTTGGAAGTATAGTTCTGTCCCCCACATCAGAACCATTCCGATCGCCCCTTGCTATCGCATCGTATACCCCGGATAGATAGTCATTCCTGATGCTCACGAATGAAATCCAGCCGGTATTGCTCGACACCACAATAAGCCGTAACAACATATTGCTGGAAAAGTCTCCCGCCCCTCGTTAATAAACTATACTCCCTAAAACGGTCACGTAATTGATACGCATAATACATTTTCATTGACAACTTCTTGTCCTTGTCCAACGATTGGCTATTGATGTTCCACAACCGTAACCCAATATGGAATCCGTCCTGTCCAAAAATAAATAGCAAAGGAAACTGCAACGACATATAAGACAGGTGTAATTTACTGATCCTTTCCGGTTCGCCGGCCCGTCTATGGATAACAATATCGTAGTCAGTCCCTGTGTCAGGACCCCCTCGTAGACAATTGCCCCTATCGAGTCCCCAGATGGAAGTTCATACTGGCGTGCACCTGCCACTGCAAATAACCTGATTTTAAACTCCGGAACGTTTCCAGTTTCAAGCATGTCCCTTGCTCTGAATATACGAACCAATCGATTGTGCTCGTCCAACAAATGAATCAAACCCTATACAATCTCCGAACGCAATGTCCTGCCTCTGGTATCAAATGGCTTCAAACGATTCTCCACCTCATTTTGCGTATCAAAGATGTACAATTGCAGGAACCTTGGATCGTTATTCTCAACCGGGCAAAGACTACCTATCCGATGATATATCTGCCCCGAGATTTTGAACACGTAAGGTCCACGACCTCTATTAATCGAATCATCTGTCTGAGCTCCGATGGAAGTCATAGCAAACATGGAATTGCAAGCTCTCACATCCTCCATAAAATGCCTATCTGTAAACAATTGCCTTATATAAGCAGGGTACTCGGGCTGCCGTCTTAGCACCACCTTACCACCCATACAACACTTGTGGTATTTTGGAGAACGTGCACTCGTATGCGCTAGCCTTTCCTCAAACCAAAACAACGCCTTGCAATGGCTACAAACTCGGTTACATAGTCCCAACGATACATACTCAGGCGGTGCCCCTGCAGTAGGTAATAAAACCGAATATCATAACATATCAATACCACAAACGTTGGCCGTAAAGAAAAATTGTTGGTACTAAAATAACAGAAATAAGCATACCCCTACGCCCCTGTTGAGGAACCTCCTCGCGTGCACCTGCACGTGTCGCACGTGTTTGTCTCCTAGGTACTGTACCATACCGAGCTACAATAAAGAAAAGCCTAGACACAACAACGTGAGCAAGTTGAATAAACTGATAAACACAAAACCTAAGAACTGAAAGAAGGTAGTAAAAAAAATTGCAAATACCTCGGCCAACAGTCGAAGGCGCTGAAGGGCGAGCAGATGGCAAAGTGCCACATTCCGGCCTTATAACGACCATAGGCCTGACGGTAGACATCTGAGGCCGCAAACCAAAGCCTGTAGAAATAGGCAGACAGTCATTTGATGGAACTGGACCAGGAGACTGATAGTTGTCTGTACATTAGCGGACACCACCGGTACTGTAAAAAAGAAAACCAATATCGCACCCATTAAAAGGTAAAAAACATGTAGGCCAACAACATAAATGATACATACCAAGAAATAAAGTAACAGACCTTGAATGACAACGGGAAAGGAAGAACTACTGCTTCCGGCTGCAACATCAGCTGCAACAACATCGAAGAGCGAATGACAATACAGAATAAGAAATCGTACCATTCTGTTAATTTTCTAAGCGGACTTAACATATGGATCGTACTATTGTTCATGTTACTCACAATAGCTTTTTATGATGCCAAAACAGAACGGCTTTCCCCATGAATATTGAAACTTATGTGACAAAATTTATCGTCTGAACCGTATTTTAGTTCGGCTGTTAAGAATCCTGGGTCAATACACGCATATTGTACGGAGGTGCCTAACTGTCATGGACCTGTATCGTATTTCAACAGCTATGTTCCGAGGCTTTTCGATAGTTAATTATATATGCCAGAAGGAACCCATACATCCTGGTTTATAGTATCATAGATCGCTAACAATAGTTGAATGAAAAAGTGTTTGCTTGTTAGGCTTTTGTCGTGGTAAGTTTTACCAGCAAGTTTTGTGTAAGAATAGTCACGCTATTGTTTTAAAAAAGGAACCACCCTGTAACCCATTGCTGATCTTAAAAGCAGAAGATTACACTACCATTCATTAATGTGGTACGAATACATTCTTACCTGATGGCTATACAGTTTAAAAAAACGACTTTACTGTCCATTAAAAAAAATGTGTCATTTAAGTTCGACAGCTCACAATTTTTTTCATCTCACAACAAAGTATACTTTTAGCATTATTAAATGAATCTTCACTGTCAAGGCTTTGATACTTTTGCATTATGTAAATATTTCTAGCTCCTACGAAAGTAAATATACGGAAGTTATTTCGAAATTGTCAGTTCAAATAGAATAGTTTTAACATGGAAAAATAGGTCGTTTTCCGTGAGTAAAGATGCCCATGATTTTATGATGTTTTCATGGCCCCTAAAAGCCAGTTTTACATAATCGCTGCCATCTACTTACGTTGATGTGAATTATGCAATACTTCACTCATGGCTTACATCATTTTAAAAATTTTTAAATTATAACAATCTTTAATTATTACCGTATTTAAAACACAAAGATGTATAGTCTATGGTAAAACTTTTCTTACCAATGAAACTGCATCTTCAAATTCTATGGCTATCGATAATTCTAAGTTTTAGCCATTCGTATTATTCAAAAGTATTGCAACAACAACATCAACAGTTAATCTTATCAGGTTATGTAGAAGTATTATATGAACAATAGCAGCTTTATCTGAAGACTCTAGTCAAAATAGGGGAAAAAATACTGAAGCACTCACCAATGAAGGGAACATCAGCAACACAATGTTCGACGGCCTCGTAGCCTGTAAATAAAAATGGGTAAGACAAATGGCAGTAAAAATGAGCATATATATGCACAACGAACCACGAAAAAGGAATGTGCAATACCATTTTCAGCGGACGCCGATGCGTCACCCACCTTCCGCTTCCCCTTGGCAGTAATATCAACAGCCTCCGGAAACCGATTGTGATCATTCGTGACCGTCAAACGGCACATATCAGGTTCATTAATAACAATGCCTTTCAACGATCCCACGGAAGCAACAACAACATTTACAGCTGAAGCCCTCTCAACGGTGCCGTTTACAGACCGTAATTCATCATCCACATCCATAAGCATACCGAAGGTAGCAGGCACATCCCCGGTACTGACCGAGTTACCAGTAACATAACCCGTAAAAGGAGCATGACCATCGAAAGCTTGAACTATTGTGTCACTATTCGCAGAACCATCAAGACGACGATCATAACTATCCACACCACCACCAAGACCAACAGACCCGCCCCCTCTAACGTTTGGTCAACACTATGTCGACGGACGGCCCTACTTTTAGTTCTCATACTCACAAAGGCAAGACAACAAAAGACCGAAAAACAACTAAACAACAAACAAATGACACGCATATACGACCAGCACACTAAAAAAAAAAAGCAAAGATAGTACCTACAAGAGTTAAGCAAGCGAATATTACCTAACACGAAATTAACAACAGGCGATTTAAGCAAAACGTGTATAAATCCGACTGTTTAGCAGAAAAAATGGAGAAAGGAAGCAGGATAGAGATGAAGGAAGCGGTGCATCGTAAACAGCGACATACAATACAAAAAGGGAAAAAAACGGTAAAAGGAATATCGCCCAAAATCGGGCCTGGTAAAAAGAGTAGTAATGGGCTAAGGCACAATAGAAACGGGCCAGTGAAATCAAGTGTAAGCCCTAAACGACAAATCATGCGTCGTTTACTTCCTTGAAATTATATATATAGTAATGTAAATTGACAAATTGAATTCTGGAGTAATTTCTTTATAACTTTTGAAGGCAAATATCTTCAAAGGTTACCATATTACCGAATTTTACTTGATATACATTCACTATACAGTATTGATTTTCTTACGTACGTGTGAAAAAATGATAAAGAGTCAAGTTGGCTCCTCTCAGTTAGACTAGTACGGTGACCAGTGGCGGAGCTTGACCGTCATGATTTGGGGTGCCAAATTTTTTTGAGAAGTCTCTCCAGTGAGCCCATAGGTTTTGCGGACTCTTGAGCTCTTATCCACAAAGTCTCTCTAGTGAGCCCATAGGTTTTGCGGAGGTGGGTACCTATCTGAGAGCAAAGTGCCAGGGATGAGATTCAAACCCGAGTCTATTGACTCAAGAATGAAAGCCCCACCCACTGGACCAATGCCCCAGTAGTGGTAACAACAACAACAACAACAACAACAACAACAACAACAACAACAACAACAACAACAACAACAACAACAACAACAACAATAAGAGTTTCCCTCGTGGTACGTCTTGTGGTCGAGATGGTTTGTGTACCCAACACCTTTTGGATTGTTTAGGTGGTGCCGCTGTGGCTATTTCTGATGAGTTAGTCGCTTCGATCATCCAAGTGGTGAACTTCTTTCTTGATGGTAAATGCCCCAGGGTGTTGGGTGAGTATATTGCTAGTGCTCCTCTCACTCCACTGGTCAAGCCGGTAGGTGGTATTCGTCCTATTGCTGTGAAGTTTGTTTGGAGGCATTTAGTTTTCAAGGTTAGTGCGGTTATGATTGGCCATTCTTTTGATGGTTATTTAAATGAACTGCAGTTTGGTGTTGGGGTATCTGGAGGAGGGGAGGCTATTCTTCATGCCGTAAATCGGTTGATTGAAGAACGTGGAGATGATGTGGGGCTTTTGATGTTGTTGGTAGATTTCAGAAATGCCTTCAATTTGGTAGATCGTGAGGTTATGCTACAGGAGGTCCGCCTTCATTGTCCTACAATTTCTCGTTGGGTGGAATTTTGCTACTCCAGCCCTACTAGATTATATTATGGGGAACACACCTTATGGTCCCACCAAGGTGTGCAACAAGGTGATCCACTTGGCCCTCTACTTTTTGCCTTAGTGTTACATCCTCTGGTATGTAAGATTAGAGACTCCTTTAGCCTTTCCCTTCAAGCTTGGTATCTAGATGATGGCACTATTATTGGAGATACTCTAGTCGTGGGGAAGGTTTTAGAGCTTATTATGATGGATGGACCTCGTTGCGGTTTGCACCTCAATGTTGATAAAACTGAGGTTTTTTTGCCAAAGGAAGACCCAAAAAGTAGGCTTGCGGGTGTTTTCCCGCCTAATATTGCCCGACCTTTGCACGGTGTTAAATTACTCGGTGGGCTGCTAGTGTGGACTTTTATTTTAGTAGTGAGCTTGTTATGAAAAGGGTTGCTAAAACTAGTGAGCTTATAGGTGTTGTTGCTAAGCTTAATCACCCTCAGTATGAGTTGTTTCTCCATCGTGCTTGTGCCGGTATTTCCAAGTTATATTTTTCTATGCGGCTCTTCGTTCTTCCTTGAGCGTATTGTTACTGCTTCTGGACCTGGTTTTGGTGATTGGCAATGGAGGCTTGCCACATTACCCTTTACATTTGGGGGTCTTGGTGTATACTCTACAGGTGATGTCTTGAACTATGCATTCCTTGCGTCTAGACTCCAATCTGCTAGCTTACAGACTAAGCTCCTTCGACATTCGGGTATTGTAACTTCTGGGGCTTCCTTTGATGATGTCATGTGTGCTTTTAATGAGAAAATGGATATTGACCTTTTGAGTAATTCTAGTAAGATCGCTGCCCCCAAACTCATGAAGAAATTGGCAGACATATATTTCACACGTGTTACCAAAATGGTTGAATCCACTTTTTCCCTATTTACTAGACAGATGGCGCTATGGAGAACGTAAATGGAGGACTACACTTCGGACTGGCTTAGGGTGGTTCCGATATCTAGGTTGGGACAAACTATGAATGCCAGGACCTACCAGTGTGTGTTGTGTTATCGGCTATGTGTTCCCTTATTCTCTGTTCAGATGCCGTGTTCAGCTTGTTCCAGGGTTTTTATGGGGACCATGCTGTATAGTGCGCTGGTATTGTTGGTATTAAACATCGGCATAACCTGGTGCGCGATACTCTTGTTGACATCTGTTCACGTTCAGGGATTTCGGATCGTAAAGAAGTTGATATTGGGCTTAGTGGAGAAAGGGATAACCCCTTACGTCCAGCTGACATGTTGCTTTACTCGTGGAACGGAGGTCTTGATGTATGCGTCGATCTGACAAGGTCATTGCCCTTGACGCAAACAGGTATAGTTGATTTCGTGCCGGGTCGTGCTGTGAATGAGGCCGCACAACGTAAACGCGTCAAGTATGAGGCTAAGTGCGCGAATATTAGATATGGGTTTCTCCCCTTCTCATTCTCTTCTTTTATGGAACTTGAAAAGGATGCGGTGACCTTATTGAAGCGAATCCGACAGTTCTTTGTGACTCAAAACATTAGGGCACGTGCTGCTATTCATATTTTTAGTAGGATTAGCTTTGCTATAGTTAGAGGTATTGGGGCTCAGATAATATCTCGAGTCCCCACTAATTTCTTGTAAATCCTATGAGTTTCTAATAAAATGACGTTTATAATAATAATAATAATAATAATAATAATAATAATAATAGCCATTGGCTGGTATGTTTCCTTCCATTTCATTCGGTCGCATAGAAGACCCAACCAAGCCAAACCAAAGGGGGGACGTGTTCCATGTGCAGCTCATTGGGGAGTGAGGGGGAGGGGGGATGGGAGGGGGTCGGGTGAGGGGCGTTCACCGTGGCCAACTGACTGAATGTTGACTATATTATTACGACTACTTAGAATCTATAGTAGGCACTATAAACCTTAGTAGCTACTTAACTAGCCTATAGCAAACAACGACTTTTAACAAACGCAGACATTGACATAGTTGTGTTGCAGAACATACGCTTAATAAACAATTTATACAAATTATACATCAAATCTTCCCAAAAGGATGCTGACGGTTTTATACAACAAAATTAGCATATACATGTGCTCAACTGCTAATAGTATATAGATGAACGAGTTGTATATCATACTTTACATTGTATATTTTACTAGCCCATTAATGACTTATGGACGTATAAGATGCATGGCCCAAATCATCTATATTACAAAAGTTCGCATGGACCTTAAACAACGGCCCAGATCATCTATAGTTATGTAAAAGTTGTTTTTGATATTCCACCTCATGCACCTTCGGCTGTATGGAGAGGATGTGAGTTACCATAATGAGTTACTCATGCGTGACTTGCCAAAACACAAAACCAACTCACGATAAATTTTGCATTTGTATGGTGAGTTACTCACCATAGTGAGAAAATCTGAAATTGTGAGTGTGTGTGGAATATTTAGTGGTGTATATTTTATATAAAGTGATATTTTTTTAAAAGGTAAGTGAGAGTGACCAAAACGTATGTATAGTGAGTGGTAGTGAGTGGAAAGAGAAATTTGATGTGGTATTGAGTGACTCACCACCACTATTTTCAGCCTAACATACTATTTTTATACGGTATACGCATAAAAGAATCATGAGAACATAGAAAATGGTTTAATTTTACCATGAAATAATGATTTTGTAACATGAGCTATACCGAAAATATGGACTTTTGGACCACATTTCACAGTCTAGAATCCAGTGATAGGACGTCCATGGCCAAATATTACAGAACTCGCTGAAATCATTTTAAGAGCACCAAGTACAGTTGATGTTATCAGAAGTTATTATAGCAAAAATTGTTGTCATATCAGTTTTTTCCTTTATAACTTAACTCAAAAACAATCTCCGCACATCATATCACTCAAGTTATCTCAAGCCTACAATTTTTATTTTGATTAAAAAAAAGAAAACAAAAAAGTAAAAAGCCTTATAGCTTGGTTGATGAAAAATGAAAATGGTTTTTTTTTTTTTTTTTTTTTTTTTTTTTTTTTTTTTTTTTTTGTGCTAAAAATCTGAAAAATCTGGGTTTCATCTTGATGTTCTTGTATAACTATTTAAAATTAAATATAAATTTGATAGAAAATTAAAGAAGGAAAATAATCGATAGTGTTTCGGAAGTTAAGTTTTCATTTGCAAATTTAGTCATTGAAATTTAGCCAGTGAAATGACGAGAATACCCTCAGGGGTGAGGCTACTTAACGGGAGAACTAACGCTCGTTAGCAAAAAGTGTCTCTCAGCACTTGTTTTGAAGAGAGAGAAAAAAAATAGTGGTTGTTCGCAACAACTATCATTTAGGGGTATTCCTTGCGTTTTCGAGAAATATTAGGGAAATAATTTGCAATTTACCATATATAATAATAACTAGTAACTTATTATAACTCTCGTGCACCCACGTGGTTTACACATGTATCAATTTTTTTTTTTTTTTTTTTTTTTTTTTTTTTTTTTTTAATATACAAGCATATAAAAATTTAACGGTGTTTGATATTTTGTAATTGTGATATTACATGCATATGGTTCAGCTTACAAGTACAACTAATAATTATATTCTAACTAAATTTGTCTGATGTATACTTATATATAAATTGTGCTTCCAATTTAATACTTATAATCCTATGCATCTATATATTTTTGGTATTACAAATATTATTTATCGTTATCCGTATTCTAGTTTTTAACTCGTGTACGCATGGGTTATTAAACACGAATTAGGGTTGAAAAATGACTATAACTAAACAGTATATTAAGTATATTTGCTCGGATTTCAATATATGATCAATTTTGTTTGATAATCTTATTGCTTTAGCAGTTTAATTTGATATTTTAACATAATAAAAATTCTTTGATTATAAATTTTTATATATGTTAAATTTAATTCGTATGTATACTCAGTACTATGTAGGTGTACGTTGATAGTGTTTTAGGTATTAAGCTCGATTAAATAATAACAATAACAATAATAATACAATAATAGTAGTTTTTTTATTAAAAAAAAAGTTTAAGGTATATGAGTTTTTTGTTAAATATACAAATATTTTTAGAGTTCATGTAATTGAGGATTTTGCACTTAAGTCCAAAAAATTATATTTAAAATTAGTCTATTTTTAAAAAAGCTTAAGGGCCGATTGTAAATTATATTAATCAATCAAAATATAACGTTTATTTGCAATTTAGTCTGAAATTAAAATATAAAAAAGAGCTTATAAGGCAATGTGTATTTTCTTATTTTTTTTTTCTTCATCAAAATTTTCAAAAGTTTATCAAACTAATTCAATTGTTACTTTTATTAGCTACTATTGTTAATTTAAAAAAATAAAATAAAATAAAATTTAAAAAATAAAAAATCATCTGTCATATTTATATCTTCTCTTTTTTATACAAGCGATTATAAATACAATACCTTTTCCCATGAACAAAATTTAAATTAAGCTTTTGAAATAAAATGCGTTTGCTAAATATTCAAAGTGAGTATCAAAAGTGGATTGTCATTCATAACTCGACCAAAAGGAGAATTTAAAAATAGAGTGACGCAGTCAGTCGTACATAGTGGTTGAATCAAAATTCAAAGGGGATGCCCTATTAGAACGGGGTCTAGATGGGCTCTGCAAACCCTCCTTATACATTAGGGA
Source organism: Artemisia argyi (assembly GCA_030686995.1). Taxonomy (NCBI): domain Eukaryota; kingdom Viridiplantae; phylum Streptophyta; class Magnoliopsida; order Asterales; family Asteraceae; genus Artemisia; species Artemisia argyi. The sequence goes on from CM060706.1 coordinate 170,154,186, forward strand.
GGGACTTTTTACTGTTTTTTACTGTTGTGTCAGGTTTTGCAGTTTTTTTTTTTTTTTTTTTTTTTTTTTAAATCTTTAAGTTTTTTATTTTATTTTTTTTTAAATCTTTAAGTTTTTTCTTTTTTTTTTACTACAAGTGTTTTAATTTATTTTTTGAAGTGTTTTTTTTGACAAGTTTTTTGTCCAAATGTTGTGTCCAAATGTTGTGTCCAAATGTGCAGATTCACACAAAAATAAGTCCAAAGTCCAAAGTCCAACCAAAGACCAAATGTGCAGATTCACACAAAAAAGTCCAACTCCAAGTCCAACCAAAGACCAAAAGTGCAGCAACCAGAAAGTGCAACCAAATGCCAAAGTGCAGCAACCACAAAGTGCAGATTCATGTTTAGGCAGTTCACACAATCAACACAAAGTAAACACAAGAAATATTCGTCATCGCCTTATCGGCTCAGATTTTTAGTAAGGCTCGGATAATGAAGGCTGCAAAGTGATAAAAATATCACTTTGCCATGCCATTCGGTTTTAAAAACCATTCGTCATCGCCTTAGTTACAAATTGATAGTTACACAAACCTGTAAACAGCATAAGTAACCTGTATCAGAATCACAAGTACTATCACATGTATAAACAAGAACGGGGGCTATTTCGTTATGGACTTAAGGCTCGGATAATGAAGGCTGCAAAGTGATAAAAATATCACTTTGCCATGCCATTCGGTTTTAAAAACTATTCGTCATCGCCTTTGTTCCAAGTGCACCTAAAGTGTAGCCCCCGTTAGTCTAAAAAATGTACCCCCGTCCTTATAAAGCACATGTTACATAACCTCAACAGCATCCACAAGCCATTCCAAAAAACATCACAAGCATGTAAACAGCAAGATTCTCACAACAAAAGCCTGCAAGTAAACAGCAAGATTCTCACTTGCTTTTGCAGCTTTCCTCAAGCAACCCTCAAATCACCAAGAAAAGTAGTATCAGAAGCATGTGAAATACTCACAAGCTCAACAGTTACAATCAGCTTTGCTCCACTATAAACAAAGCTCAGATTATCACAACAAATGGCAAACATCACAACAAAGGCTCAACAAGTAACAAGTAACAAGGATTGGGGCAGAGTATCACAACAAAAGGCAAGAGCATCACAACAAGGGTTGGGCCAGAGCATCACAACAAGTAACACCAACAAAAGCTCAGATTATCACAACAATAGGCAGAGCATCACAACAAAAGCTCAACAAGTAACAAGTAACAAGGATTGGGGCAGAGTATCACAAGGGTTGGGCCAAAGCATCACAACAAGTAACACAAAATGTCTAGGTCACGATTTTCCACAAATGAGGTAACAACAAGTTTTACACTTTTACATTAGGCTCAGATTATATGGCTGCAACTTCAAATGTTGCAAAATCAAGTTTCTATTGCCATCCATTTGGAAATGCCACGCCAATATCAATTTTTTAAAAAAATCATCATTGCCTATAATATGCTTAAAACTAGAGCCTGTGGACTGGGGGTAGGCCAGAGCAGGTATTCATACCACTCAAAGGTGGCAGATCAAGATGTTAACCTACCCACATCCACAGGTTAACCACCACCATAGACTCCGTTCTTATAGGCATTTAAGTAGTATCATAATAAGCAGTTTTTTTATAAAAGTACACCTAAAAGGCATGAGATATAAAGACGGGGGCTACTTTTTTATTCTAACGGGGGCTATACAGAACCACCACCACATAAGAACACAGAACCACCTACACAGAACCACCACCACATAAGAACACAGAACCACCACCACATAAGAACACATAACCACCTACACAGAACCACCACCACATAAGAACACAGAACCACCACCACATAAGAACACATAACCACCTACACAGAACCACCACCACATAAGAACACAGAACCACCACCACATAAGAACACATAATCACAATAAACATCACAAATCACCCAGAAACAGATGACTTTTTTCCCAAACCCTAATTAAAAAAATTGGGCGTTTTTTAATAATCAAATAGATCTGGCTAATTAAACATGAAACAAACACATAATGACAATAAACATCACCAAATCACCCAGAAACATATAAATTTTTCCCAAACCCTAATTAAAAAAATTGGGCGTTTTTTAATAATCAAATAAATATGGCTAATTAAACATGAAACAAACACATAATCACAATAAACATCACCAAATCACCCAGAAACATATAAATTTTTCCCAAACCCTAATTAAAAAAATTGGGCGTTTTTTAATAATCAAATAAATATGGCTAATTAAACATGAAACAAACACATAATCACAATAAACATCACCAAATCACCCAGAAACATATAAATTTTTCCCAAACCGTAATTAAAAAAATTGGGCGTTTTTTAATAATCAAATAAATATGGCTAATTAATAATGAAACAAACACATAAATCACAATAAACATCACCAAATCACCCAGAAACATATAAATTTTTCCCAAACCCTAATTAAAAAAATTGGGCGTTTTTTAATAATCAAATAAATATGGCTAATTAAACATGAAACAAACACATAATCACAATAAACATCATAAATCTAACCCAGAAACATATAAATTTTTCCCAAACCGTAATTAAAAAAATTGGGCGTTTTTTAATAATCAAATAGATCTGGCTAATTAAACATGAAACAAACACATAATCACAATAAACATCACCAAATCACCCAGAAACATATAAATTTTTCCCAAACCCTAATTAAAAAAATTGGGCGTTTTTTAATAATCAAATAAATATGGCTAATTAAACATGAAACAAACACATAATTACAATAAACATCACAAATCACCCAGAAACAGATGACTTTTTCCCAAACCCTAATTAAAAAAATTGGGCGTTTTTTTCTAATCAAATAGATCTGGCTAATTAAACATGAAACAAACACATAATGACAATAAACACCATAAATCTAACCCAGAAATTAACAAAAACCCTCAAAAAGTTATCATAATCTAACCCAGAAGTTAGATAGAGAAAAGAGAGAGAGAGAAAAGAGAGAGAGAGAATAACACACACACAAGTGAGTGGGTGAGTGTGAGTATGTGAGGGTGAGGTGTACGCGTAAACGCGTTTTTACGTTTTTATTAATTTTTTTTTTTTAAATGTAAAATGTTAGTAAATGTAAAATGTTAGTAAATGTTAAATGTATAAATGTAAAAGGTTTAAATGTTAAATGTAAAAAATATAAAAAAAAATGTTATAAAAAATGTTATACAAATGTAAAAAAATTATAAAAATGTTATAAATGTAAAAGGTTTAAATGTTAAATGTTAAATGTAAAAAATGTAAAAAATGTAAAAAAAAATGTAAAAAAAATGTAAAAAATCTAAAAAATGTAAAAAAAATGTCAAAAAAAAATGTTATAAAAAATGTTATACAAATGTAAGAAATAAAAGTTATAAAAATGTAAAAGTTGTAATAAAAACTAAAACCAAAAGTATTAGTAAAAAATGTTATGTATTTTCAGGTTTTCGGTTCTCACGAGGAAGTAACTGAGTGGGCGCAAAATATAGCTCGTGAGCTCGGTTTTGTAATTGTTAAAGATAGAACCAAATCAGAAAATGGTTATATGAACGAAATCAATTATAGGTGTACAAAGGGTGGGCCGTATATATATCAAGGTAGTGGCAGACGGAAAACCAAAACATGCAAAACTGGTTGTCCATTCAGATTAGATGCGAAATATCATCGAACAAAAAATTATTGGGTATTGAGGGTGAAGGATGATACGCATAATCATGATATGCTAGAGTCGTTGCATGGTGTGCCATATGCAATGCGATTAAAAGATGATGAGTTGGGCATGGTCAGAGAATTGACAGATTATAACGTACGACCACTTAATATACTTTCGACAATAAAGGGTCGTAATCCGGATAACGTGTCTAGCGTTAGAACTATATATAACGCACAAGATAAGTTCCGGAGAGTCAGAGTAGGTGATAGAACTCCAATTCAAGTCCTTTACTCGCATTTGCAAGAATCAGGGTATACATGGTACCCGAGGGTAAATGAGCATACCAACGAGCTTGAGGAGCTATTTTTTGTGCACCCTACGTCGTATGCTATATGGTGTACATTCCCTGAAGTCATGCTGATGGACTCCACGTACAATACCACGGTGTTTAAATTGCCGTTGTTGGAAATTGTTGGACTAACTTCAACAAACAAAACATTTTCAATGGCGTATAGCTTTTTATCCAGTGAACAAGGGCATAATTTTAGATGGGTATTTCAACGTGTGAAGCAAGTGATTGGCGAAAGATATTACCCACGTGTTGTCGTTACTGACAGAGATTTAGCGTTAGTTAGGGCAATAAGAGCAGAATTTCCTGACGCTCACCAATTACTCTGTCGATGGCATATACAGCAAAACATACTTAAGTTTTGCAAAAATAAATTCACAGGTGGGGATATTGACTATGACTCCGTTAAAAAACGATGGGATTCGATGGTTAAAGCTCCGACCTTCGAATCGTTCGAGCGACGTTATCGACGCCTACAAGAGCTATTGGTCAACCATCAGGGTATATTACCGACCGATATAAATCCTACGGCCAGACAACAACGTGCAGAGTTGAGGCTCACCACGCGTTGTTGAAATTATATTTGGACGGCACACAGTCCAAATTAGACAGGTTGTTGAGGTCGGTCGATAAGATTCTCATGACGCAAGAAGATGCGATAAAAGAGACTTTCAACAGAAGCATGAACGAGAAACTAATTAAGTGTGATGTACCACTATTTTACGAATTAACGTATAAAGTTTCTAAACATGCTTTGAACCTCATGCACAAAGAACTCCACCTGTCGATCGCCCCAGAAGACTGTAGCCATAATAATCGAGCAATATACGGACTACCATGCTTTCACGAGATGCGAATCTATGTTATTCAAGGTAAGTATATTAAATTTATAACTATCAAGTTGTTTTCCACATTAATATCAGTAATTTATACAAGTCACTTTAATTGATTTCAGGAGTACCCATTCCACTGGAACGAGTTGATATTTTTTGGAGAACCCTATCTGTTCCGTGGCCTGTTATCAATAGGCCCCCGGATAAAGATGGCTCTTCGTTTAACGATGATGATGATGGTGGTGTTGTTGATGATGGTGATGATGATGATGATAATACTAAGTTTAACGATGGCATGCGACAATTCAAGAATATTTTTAGCAAATCAACATCGTTTGTCAAGAAGAATATGTTAACGAAGTTAAAAGATATATTCCAACCTGAATCTGCTGACACACGTGAACCAGCTATTCAAAAAAATACCCGTGGACGTCCGAGCGCAAAGGACAAAAAGGGCAAGGCTACACAAGTCCCGGACTTGAATGAAGTTCCGGACTTGAATGAAGTCCCGGACTGGAATGACTTGAATGATGTGCCAACCATGAATCATCGAAGAAGCACAAATTCAAGATCCACGAAAGTCCCGAAACGCGCCAAAGAACCTGCGAGACATAGTTCGTACACGGGTCAAAAAATAAGACACAGATTTTACGTTGGAGATAAGGATAGCGAGTATTTTATTGATCGCATTCCAGAGATTTTCCGTTCACAGGTAATAAGTATAAATAATGTGGAGGGTGACGGAAATTGTGGGTTTCGGTGCATTGCCCATTGGATTGTGCATGACCAAGATAGGTGGGCCGATGCTAGATACATGTTAATGCAAGAGTTACAAAGACATAGTGTAACTTACGTGAGTATGTGGGGGGAAGAAGACTTTAACCACCTTCTTGAAACATTAAACTGGTTTAATGGACCAGCGCCTGAAGATTACTGGATGACGATGCCACATAACGGTCTGGTCATCGCTTCAGCTATTCGCCGACCTCTTGTATATATAGACCGTCATGGTTGGTTCACATGTTTACCCCTATTTTCTGCTCCAAACTTATCACATGGAATTTACCCCATTGTGATTGCGCGCGTGGGGGAGAACAGTGGTGCTCATTACATTTGTCTCAATATAGACAGAGATTCAGATCTACCACATTACCACCCACAATGGAGGTGGTTCAAACAGCCAGTTGCAAACGAATGGGATGCAATATATAACAATCGATGTATTTTGTAAATGTTGTAAATGATTATTCATTTATTAATTGTTTGTAAATGTTGTAAATGATTATTCATTTATTTAAATGTAAATTGTTTGAAAATGTTGTAAATGATTATTCAACATCGTTTAAATGTTAATTGTTTGAAAATGTTGTAAATGATTATTTAACATCGTTTAAATGTTAATTGTTTGAAAATGTTTAAATTAGTAATAACATTATTGATTGCTGATGTAAATTATTATGCAAATTCTTTTGTCAGATGAGCCAAAGAAATCCTTTCTGGTGCCGATGTAATAAAGGATTTATTGTAGAACGGAAATCCTGGCAAGATGGTAGTCGTGGGCGACTGTTTTATGCATGTCCTCTTTCAGTGGTAAATAATCATACGTTTACTTAGTTATGTAAATAATTTGTTTGTTAAAAATACATTTCTTATTATTTTCTTAACATGTAACAGCCAGGTACACAAGACTATGGGTGTCGATACTTCGCGTGGAAAGATGAATTTGAAGCAGAACACTTTAATCAACCCTCTTCTTCAACGCATTGCTCAAACTGCGTTGCTACAAAAAATGAGTGCGTTGCTACAAAAAATGAGAACAAGTTGTTGAAGGCAAGAATAAAGGCGCTGGAAATGGAGTTAGAAATGGCAAGGAATCCTGAGGATCACGCTTGTCAGTCAAGTGCCCGGCTCCATGATCTTTTAAATGAGATGAATAATCTTCATATGTCGTAGATGTTGTTGTTTTTAAATAATATGTATAACGTTGTCGTTTAATTTAATAATAACAGTTTTTGTTGCAGTTATTTAACGTGGTAATATTTAACGTGCTATTATACAAACAAAATAATTATACAAAACATTACACATATACAAAACATTATTAAACACAAAATATTATACATATACATCCCATTTACTATACATATACATCCCATTTACTCAAAAAAAAAAAAAAAAAAAAAAAAAAAAAAAAAAAAAACCGGCGCTAAACGACAAAATAGGGTAAAAGTCAAAAAAAAAATATATAAAAAGTACACCTAAAGTGTAGCCCCCGTTAGACTAAAAATTCTACCCCCGTCCTTATAACTCATGCCATTCAAAGATACATCGCACTTGCTTCTACGCTTCCAATACGACTTCTTCATTATTTTATATTTTCTTTTTTAAATAAAAAATTTCAGTTACATAAACAATAATTTCTTATGCAATTGTCTACTTTTTTTATTAGCGAAATAGTATCTCTTGGTAATACAAAATTATAAACTGGAATGTTTATTCACATCAGTTGTTAGCTAAACGTAATGGGACCAAATGAAAGATTGGTCTACCCATTAAAGTCTGTCAGTGGACCGAAAGAATTAAGATGGTCTGTGTGTGAGGTTTTTTTTTTTTTTTTTTTTTTTTTTTTCTTTTTTGATTGCGGATCCCTTACTACGAGTATTAGGTCTATGTTTGGTATAGGAGAGAAAAAGCTGAGTTAACGCTGAAGTGACGAGTTGGTGTGATCTTATTACTATAAGTCTTGTGAACAATTGTAAATTCAGTCTAGCTAACTCAATAAGTAAGCCTCAATTTTATTTATTTAGGTGGATATTTTTTTGAACAAAATATTTAGGTGGATAGAATACGGCATTTTGCTGAAAAAGCTACAGTTCTTGACGGCTGGTACTTTGAAGTCAATTATTGAATTTTAAGTGGGTCACATGATTACAAATTTGCAAGGTAATGCACGACTTCATTCGTTTAACTCTCTACACCAACTTGCTATTTCTCTTTGACCAATTCATGTCCCTCTTTGTGCTAGTTGGCAGGTGCGACTCTAAACCATATATGGAAAAAGTTACATTTTAAAAAAAAAAAAAAAAAAAAAAAAAAAAAAAAACTTTGAATTATGGCTTTAGTATTTGCCGTTTTACTAAGATATTTCGAATAGGTTTTTTGCTTGTTTATGTCAAGAATTTTTAGGTTTGTCAATTATCATACCAGTACTATGTATTATAGTCATGATCGATCAAGGAAACTGTATTAGCACATGATCATGCATGTTCTACCTTTTTATTAACGTATATGTATCAATCTGAGTGTTGCATTCTTTGGTTATTTACGTCGTAAACAAATCGTATATGTATCAATCAGTTTTGCAAAATTTTCTATATCCATTGCTACACGTAAATGACTATTTTGAGATTGGACCATTGGCCAGTGCTGCGTTTTTCCAACTTTTTTATCTTTCTGTTTGTAGAAGAAAGAAACATATAAATTTGAAAAGAATTTTGCTATTCGTAAACCTAATTAAAGATCATGTTTAAACATTTATAACATGCAATAAATGGAGATAAAATTAGTTGATCGAGAGTAGTTAAATTTTTATGCATATCAAAATTTCGAACGTAACTTAAAAAGCTATGTTTAACATTTTTCATCTAAAAAACCTTTCTAGTTATAGATATACATTATTAGATACTCGTATTAAATGAAACATGATAGGCCTTTTCATAGAAAGATCCTTTGGCGTGTTGAAAAGGTTATTAATTGCTGTGCTACTAGTTGGTAAGGTCCCGGTGACAACCACATTCTCTTCGACGTTGAAGCACCGACCGATCCTTTTACTATTAAAATCATACGAGTAGCATTCTATATTTAGACATTTGGGACTTTGGGTCATGTTTGGCAACATCTTTTTGGAAGCGTTTAAGAGCGGTAAGCGATAAGCGACAAGCGTTCCAGTCTTAATGCTTGTTTGGCAACACTGCTGCTAGCGTTTAGCAACACCTCAAAAACTTGCAATCTTAATGTTTCCTAAAGAAGTTTTCCAATATACCGCTAGCGTTTTACTTTTAATATTACTAATTTACCCTTAAAAAATAATATTCATTCATAAGTATATGCCCTTTTTCGTAATTTTACATTTTATAATTACAACTACAACTACGTTACCAAACACGCTTTTTAAACAAGCAACTAATGCTTACTGCTACAGCTTACTGCTTATTGCTACTGCTTACTGCTACTTGTCGCCAAACATAGCCTTGGACGGTTAGCCAGTAATAACTCATAAAGATATACACCTTCTGTACTAAAAAGAGTGTCTACAAAAAAAAAAATGAACAAATTATGATATGTGTAATTAATAATTATTTTAATTGATAAAAATCATTTTTACTCTCATAGTAAATACAGGAATTAGAAATGGGTAATTAATGAAAGTTTTGATTATGAAGTTCAAGTAGATCAAAAAACTAATAATTACCGGTAATAATTGCTGTTCATATATAAAAACCGAACACTTATTTTTGTGACAAAAATAAATGGTAAAGTGGACAATTTTTATGTGACGGAGGAGTATATCGTCTCATACATATACACTTGAGTTTGAGCAACACAGCTATCATTTTGATCCATTGACATGACTTAAAAGATGCTATGCAACAAACTCGACAACTTTTTATCATTCAACAATGAATAACCAAGTACGGTTGTGTAAAGAGGCCCTAACGATATGTTCCAACATTGAGGGTTTGAGAATATAAGAACTTAAGCCAGATTTAATCCTAAACGGCATTGTTTCTGTTAGCTTTTGTTATGATTGATACTCGCTACCGAGCCAAAATAGATACCAATGCCGGTTTGGATAGTGATTGCCTTGATCGCAACTTCCTTCACTTGCGGTAGTTTTTAGTGGCAGTCTAAACCAGACCAAAGTTCAGTAAACTGCTAGCTTTTTCTATACTCATCTCTGACGGAAACATTAAGTTTTTTTTTTGAACGGCAATATTATAATTAAAAAAACTAGCGAGACGCTAGAAAACAAATTACAAACAAAGAGTCATTGGGTTTTGTAACCACATCGACAAATTATAATAGACATCTTTTCCTCTACTAGAACACCACTCAAACGAATGAGAGACGATACTATCACCAATATGTTCCACGCTTCACTTTTTTGTGCGTTCTAAATCAAGGTCGTACAAAGAATTTTTATTTTCTATGTTAGAAACATTTATGATAAGTCAAACAAATGAAAAGAAATTCGTATGAAATGGTTGAATGAATGAACTATGAAGTTCGCTTAAAATATAAAAAAAATAAAGTTTACTTTATTTATGTAATGTAAAAAGATTTTATTTTATAATACTATTAGTCAACTAATTATTAATTGATATCTTATTGACGAAAAAATTGTTACAGAATATTATAGAAGTTTTGACCACTTACCCCATAACCAATACATTCATTTTATAACATCGACAGTTAAGTTTATTATAAGAAAGACTGCAAAGCATATTGGTTTCTATATTTTGGTCGTATAATTTATCGTACACAATTGCAATATGGGCTGCCCATATACATACATATACGATTGATGAGATATTGATGTACCACTTTAAAGGCCATATTGCAACCATGTAACTAGATCACGTTATTTGACTATAGAATAATGTAACCATGTAAGTAAGTAGTCTTCTAACTCCGTAATTATAGGAGCTCTTCAGACGAAAATTAAGCAAGAATGATGTCAGAATAATGAAACTTTACGAATCGTTTATTTGTTACGTAGTATATAAAAAGTACACACAGTGTAATTTCCAAACAAAGTAAAATGAGATACTCAATTTGGATGTGGAAAACTAATCGTTTTGACTTTGACAAAAGAATGTATTACTATATTGATAGATATTGATCAAATGTTTGGACAAATTTGTTTACCTGAATAAACAAATGAATTAAGTTAACGAAAATAAAATAAACTAAGCAGAAATCTATAGAAATTGTTTGAATTAACCAGTTGTCCAAACAAAATATTAGTATAAGTAATTAGGGACCAATTCTAAGCAGAAGACACATATTTGGTTTGAAAAAAAGGGAAGAAATGGAATATTTGATCGCATTGACCCATTGCTTTTCTTTTCTTTATTTATTTTTTCTTTATTTTTTATTATTATATTTTTTTGGGATAATTCAAATTTTGCACATAAAATCGAATTTTGCTCCACGATTGAGTCACAAATTATGCAACTTCCAATTTTGGTCATGTGCGACCTGTGCTACTATGCGACCCACTCAAAATTGTGACACGTGTCCAGTTTGATTTGATATTTTGTCTTTTATTAAGAGTATTAAAAGACTAAAATACCCTCATCAGATAAAACACCTCCTTCTCCTCTTTCACATATCTCCCTCAAACTTTCATTACTCGCTCTCTCTCTCAAAATTCCGGCCACCGCCATTAAATCCGTTGATCGACTACCAACTTCCACAACCACCAAGATAAATAAAAAATAAAAAGATAGATCCGGTTGGATCCCAACATTATAAGCACATATCTGGTTGGATCTTTCATTATAAGCACAGATCCGGTTGGATCTTTCATTATAAACACAGATCCGGCAACAGTTATGATGGTGATGGTGGTATAAGCACAGATCCAACGGTTATGATGGTGAAGGCGGTTTTTTACCGTTGTTATAAAAGTACTTTTTACCGTTTATCCGGCAACAGTTTGTAACGACTTGTTAATGTTCATGTAGTTTATCCAGATGATAATGACCATCAAAATTAAAATATCTATATATATATATATATATATATATATATATATATATATATATATATATATATATATATATATATATATATATATATATATAGTAACTGATAATTTTTTTTTTTAAAAGTTAGCCAAATAATATTAAGTCTCGCCGGAATCTGGAAATAAAATAGAGTATCGCCAGAATCCGGAAATAATGGGTCGAGCAATGTGGTTAGGTCACACATTTAAAAAAAAAGTTAGCCGGATAAGGAACGTTAGGTCGCATATTTAATGGGTCGAGCAATGTGGTAGCACAGTCGCACATTTAATGGACACGTGTCACACATTTAAAAGATGGTAATTTCGTCTTTTAATACTCTTAATAAAAGACAAAATATCAAATTAAACTGGACACGTGTGACGTGTCACAATTTTGAGTGGGTCGCATAGTAGCACAGGTCGCACACAATCAAAATTGGAAGTTGCATAATTCGTGACTCAATCGTGGAGCAAAAATTCGATTTTAGGTGCAAAATTGGAATTATCTTTTTTTTTTTTTTTCCTTCTTCTAATAGAATGATCATTCAATGCATTTTTAAAATGTAATAAAAAGGTACAAACTTCACTAAATATTTTGAACGAGATCAATTTAGACATAACAGCATTCTCTGGAGTTATCAAACTTTATGGTTATCTTTCTACTAATAAGTGATCACTAACATTCAAAAACCTCCTAGATTCTACTAATATGATTGTGACAATTATGTTAAGGGACGGATCTTGCAAGATTCTAATTAACTTTTTAGGTGCATAAATTTATTTTACAAGTATATAAGGAATAAAGATAAACTAAATAGTACGATTTATAAAAACTAGTAAACGTTAAGAATACATGTATTTCTTTTGAAATATTAGTGAAACTAAACAAGACATGTATTTATGTGCTACAAAATTTCAGAATCAGATTCATTTCAGAATAATCGAGATTTTTAACGAAAATTTACTACATCAAGTTCCCAAGAACCCTAAAAACCTCTTAGATCCGCCCATGCATGTTCATATTACTCTACGTTTTACATTTTAGAAGTATAAATTTGCTACCAAACACTGTTTAACTGTGACCGGCAACATAACAAACCAAAGTGCATGTGAAAAAGCGCGTACTAGCTAGTTTCCTCACATTGACTTTTAACATAGTTAGACTTTTTCAAACCGCTGTCGGATTGGGCTATATATATCCACCAATGATACTACCAACCTCATTACTCATTAAACTTATTCTCATATCAACTATTACTTGCACCACAATCAACCTAAACTCTAAGAATTCACATATCACTGCTATGTCGATCTCCGTTCACAGCCATGTCCTTCCGTTGTTTCTCATCGTGTTCGTCCTATTTTCAGGGTCTCTTTTCGCGAGACCACTCACTGAGCCAAAGCTAAACCTAGCTCTGCCAGAAAAAAATAGTTTGGATTCGGATGGTTTCGAAGGCAAGAACCAAAAGGTTCCTTGTGCAATGGGTTCGTCGAACGATGAAGTTCGGTTGTTGAAGAGATTTGAAGCTGGAAATTATGAAAGTTTGTTTTTGAGCTCTCTTCCGAAAGGATCACCCGTGCCGCCATCTGGACCGAGCAATAGGACAAACGGCTTCAACAACTGATTAATGATCAAAAGGTTATTTGTTACAATAAGATTGGAACTGTTACAGAAATACATGTAAGTAGGAAAAAATATACTTATATATAGATATGTAAAATGCAACTTATATCAAGCGACTTTGATTCGTTATTCGTCAACTTTGTTGAGATGTACTGTCTTGAATTCGTTTGTTCATTTTCTTTCGTTAGAAAAAAAGGTGTACATATAATTATTTTGTTTGAAATACAGCAACCTTGGATGTTTTGATGAGAGCTATAAATGGAAATATATGATTCTTCAGTAAATTGGATTCTTGCAAACTTTTATTTATTTATCTGACAATCTTGTGAAAAATGTCATTGCGTTGGAATTGAAGTTGCAAAAAAACTATGAACATAAGATTTATCATGGGTTTGGGAAAATGCAAAAAATTCTGATATCGAAGTATGCATGTTCGATTCATGCATAATATCATCCGATTATTGCAATTTTCGCAATAATCGTAGTAGATGATCAATTTGACAGACTGAATAAATGTTTTCTCATTAATGTATGTTTTCATTATTTAGCGTGTTTGAATTTTGTATCACGATATTGTTAAATTAGAAGCTAGGTTCTTCTAAAGATTATATATGTTGTTAAAACGTCGTTTATAAAATTTTATTGTTGACTTATTTATTTCAACAAGATGATTGCATCATTAAGAAATTGGTCAACCGTTGCAAAAGGTTACTATTTGAGCAAATACAAAATTAATAGAGTGACGCATAATAGGCCAATAGGGTCACGTTAAACCTTAATTTGAAAGAAGATAAAAATACACTGTTAGTCCCTAAACTTTTCAGAAAGTATCGACAGGACCCCAAAATTGAGAAAAACGTCGCCGTTCGTCCAAAACTTGTGTTTTTGAGGCCGATTGCGTCTCTTAACCCGTTTGGACTCGGTCAATGCACGGTTTTAGTTATATATTCACGGGTATAATAGGGAACTCACTTTTTATGACTACACCTTACACACCATAAAAAACAGCCCTGAGTTTGAACATAACTTGAAAAGCTATGTTTAACATTTTTCCATTTATAAAACCCTCAGGTTATAGATGTACATTATTTGATTGATATTAAATGAAACATGATAGGCTGTTTCATATATAGGAAGATCCTTTTACGTGTTGAAAAGGTTATTAATTGTTGTGCTACAAGCTAGTTGGTAAGGTCCCAGTGACCCCATTCTCTTCGACGTGGAAGCACCGACCGATCCTTTTACTATACCTTTAAATTATACTAGTAGCATTCTATATTTAGACATTTGGACGGTTAACTAAGTCATAACTCATAAGATAATCTCATGTTCGCAGGTAAAGAGACTAAAGAAACAAGAACATCGGTAGAAGCTAGCTAGTCGTCAGAAGCGAACTTCCGGGCCGGAAAGGAGCCAAAAAAGGTAAGCGCCCCTATGCGAGCCTTATTGAAAACTAAAGCAAGAAGGGAGAAAGTTGACTTTGAGAAAGAAAGTGCTTGTTGCCACTTTATTAGCAAAGTTGTTTACCTCAATAAAGTTGTACATGTACACACTTGAGCAAGACAACTATCATTTATTTTTATCGATTGACATGACTTCAAAGATGATATGCATCAAATTCGACAAGTTTTTATCATTCAACAATGAATAACCAAGTACGGTTGTGTAAATAAGCCCTAACCATAGGTTCCAACATTGAGGGTTTGCGAATCAAGAATATAAAAACTGAGAACCGTAAGGTATAGTATTTGGGCCAGTGATTGCATGGTTTTTGTTAACTAGCAGGGTACCGGCGCGATGCGGCGGCGGGTACCCTGTAATAAAATTTGCTGCGATGAATATCTCGAATTATAGTTTCGGGTTGCCGGATCTCATATTTTGTGTTTTAGAAGCTTAATTATATTGTATATTGTGGTTAAAAAGTTGTATTTTTTTTGAAGTGGTGTTTTAATATTGTAGTATTAATTGTATTAATAATATTTTTTTTCTTTTTTTTTTTATAAAGGGGTGGAAGCTTAATATTTTGGAAGCTTAATTATACTGTAAATTGTGCTTAAATAGTTATATTTTTGAGTGAAGAGGTGTTTTTAATAATGTATTAATTGTATTAGATGAATAGGTTCTTTTTGTTTTTATTTGTGCTTTAAGTACTTGTAAAATATGTTTTATAAGTAGTATTTACTTAAAATTTATATTAGGAAATTTTAAAAAATTAATAGGAAGGAAATGTCTAAATGTATTATAAGTAGTATAGATTTTTGTTATGATTGATAGTCGCTATCAAGCCAAAATAAATACCAATGCCGGGTTTTGGGCTAGTGATTGCATTGATCGCAGCTTCCTTCACTTGCGGCAGTTTTTAGTGGTAGTCTAAAATAGACCAAAGTTCAGTAAACACCGTACCTACCTTTTTCTATACGCATGTTTGACAGAAACATCAAGTAGTTTTGCATAGAAAATACTATCACCAATATGTTCCACACTTCCACTTTTTTGTGTGTTCTAAATCAAGGTCGTACAAAGACTTTTTATTTTCTATGTTAGAAACATTTATGATAAGTCAAACAAATGAAAAGAAATTCGTATGAAATGGTTGAATGAAGTTCGCTTCTAAAATAATAATAATAATAATAATAATAATAATAATAATAATAATAATAATAATAATTACAACGTCTAAGTTTACTTTATTTATGTAATAAAGATTTTATAATACTATTAGGTGGTGTTTGTTTTTCATTAATAAGCTTTTAACAATCTCTTAATCTGAACCGTTCAGGCGCGGTCAGACATTTTTGTCGTTTAGATTGTTTGTTTGTTTTTTCCCGTTCAGACGTGTTCAGAGGCAGTAAGATCTTAATTGTCTAGACTTGAGAGGGGTGTCTGAATGCCTCTTGTTGCATCTTGCCGACGCAAAAGAAAACCAAAAAAGAATAGTACAAGCAAGCAAATGTGCGGTTCAAATATAAGTTTTTTTTTTTTTTTTTTTTTTTTTTTTTTTTTTCTATTCCGTTCAGATGTGGTCAGATTCAGACATTTACGCCTCAGATTCAGATTCAGATATGCGATTCAGATTCAGATTCAGAGCCTCTTAAAAAATAAACACCACCTTAGTCAACTAATTATTAATAGATATCTTATTGACTAAAAAAAATTTGTTACAGAATACTTGCAAGTAGTAATAAAATAGAGGTTTTGACCACTTACCCCATCACCAATACATTCATTTTATAACATCGACAGTTATAAGAAATTTAAGAGTACATCTATTTGTACGTGTGCCTCTATAATTTATCGCGCGTACACAATTGCAATATGGGCAGCCCATATACATATGCGATTGATGAGATACTGATATACCAGTATACCACTTTAAAGTAACAAGTACAAAATTAAATACTACGTATTATGGAGTAGCGAACTTGATCACGTTATTTGATTGTAGAATAATTTAACCATGTATGTAGAGTCTTCTAACTCCGTAATTCTAGGAGCTCTTTAGATGAAAATTTAGCATGTCAGAATATTGAAATTTTAGGAATGCGACCCTTATGGTATGTTTGACAAAACTAACTATAAGCCATAAGTCATAAACTGTATGCTGTAATTTTTAAATCACAAATCTGTTAACTTAAGCTATAAGTTTTATCTTTTTTTTTAATAAAAATATTTGGTAAGTTAGTTATTTACTGTAATTATAAATTGTAAATGAACATAAAAATACATATCTATAATTGTAAACAAATGTAAAAAATAAAAATAATAAACTCATTTTATAATATGAACCATTAGTGCTTAAAGAGAACATACTTGTAACACTCATTGACGACGTGCATTATATAATGGTGTAGCAATTGTATTCGTTTAATCTCATTTGATATTCATTGAGAGAAATTTTCAGTTTTCATGGCCACGAGCTTCGTAAAGTACATCAATTATTATGTAATTTGGATGCTACTCGATCATACTAAATATCACATCTTCTTCATCACTACTACGAATGTAATTACACAAAACAAATGCGGCCACAATAACATCAATTTGAGTTTGCATACTAAACTGGAAATTTTACCAAATATTTTTCGCCGTTTCTTTAAAATTCCAAATAAGCTCTCAATATATATCAAATCAATATATATCACTGTTGTTAATCATACCCAATAACAAATCAATACAATATAGTTTTAACATAGTGTTATCCAATTTATTATTATTATTATTATTATTATTATTATTATTATTATTATTATTATTATTATTATTATTATTATTATTATTATTATTATTATTATTATTATTATTATCAGTGTTGTAAACGGCCGATTAATCGGCTGAATCGGCCGATTAATCGGTAATCGGCCCTGGAACTAGGAGGGATTTACAAGCTAATCGGCCGAGTCAAGAAAATCGGCCGATTAATCGGTCAAAAATCGTTAATCGGCCCTCGACCGCCTCAGTATCGATTCACGATTTTTGCAATATTGATTATTATTATTATTATAGTTTTGTTTGTATGGATAAATATCATTAATCATATTTAAATTTAAAAAGATTGTAATATAGTTGAAGGATATATCAGTAGTATAAAATTTTAACAGTTTTAAAATATTTTAAAAATTTCATGAATTAGCTTTTCATTTAAAAGCTACTTATTTAAAATAAAAGCTTTAAATTAATGTATTCAAACGAAGCTATTTATTTTTAAAAAATTATTTTATAACAAAAAGCGAACAAGTTAAAAAAAATAAAAAATAAAAAAAACCAACCTCTGCCAAATAACCCCTTAGTAAACGAATAGTTTAAGGATTGTGTTATTTAGACCCTTCTTATAGGTCAACTGTATAAATCGCGAAGCACACAGTATAACATCACGATCCACATAATACAACCGTCCGATACATCCAATGCTTGGAAACCCCTATGGGAGTCCGTATAAAATATAAACTGCCCCATAGTTTAATTGTTTTATAAAAACTAAAAAGTACTAGTCATTTTAAAAAGTTTGACCACGAGTTAACACTTAACAGTTGACAAAATTTTTAAAAGGGAAATTTTCCAAACACATGAGATACAAAATTTGGCAATGTGGAAACCTACTAGCTTTGACTTTCGACAAAAAGAATGTATATTCATACATACTGATCAAATGTTTGGACAAATTGGTGTACCTGAATAAACAAAAGAATTAAGTTATCGAAAATAAAAATAAATTAAACAGAAATCCATATGAATTGTTTTAATTAACCAGTTGTCCAAACAAAATGCATTTTTCAAATGGAATATTTGATCGCATTGACCCATCGCCTGATTCTTTTTTGTTAGAATTAATGATCTTTTTTTTATTTTTATTATTTTTATTTTCAAAATGCATTTTTCAAATGTATTACTACGTACAAAAGTACAAACTCCAATAAATACTTTGAAGGGTAAAATGCAAAAATGGTCCATAAACTATCACGAAATTGCAAATATAGGACCGAAATAAAAAAAGACACGCAAAAAAGAACTAACGTTACGCAAATGTGCAAAAAAGCCACCGAGAGATATTTGCCGTTAGTTTTCCTGTTAAGTGCCACATCACCGATAGCATTATCGTCATTTCATTGCTTTAAGGATTAATATGTCCACGTGTCGATTCAGGGACTAAATTTGCAATTTGAGTTTGATCTTTTATTTCACTTCACCACCACCACCCTTTAACACGATTCCCTTAAAACAGATTCACCGTCTGTTTCCCAGGGTACAACGTCAAAAGCTGTTGTACAGCCGGACTTGACTTACTTGCCTGAAAGGTTACGAAATTCTTGTGTGCTTCTGATCGAAGATCTGCTGGAAATCGGCTGGTAAAGGAGCTACGTTTTTTCTGTGTCAAAAACTGAATGAGAATCGTTTATTATATAGGCTAAACCTATCTTGGTCACCAAGATAAAATATTAGCTCCAAAATAAACGATTTACAAATCTGTTTTCAATTAAACACGATTTGATATCTTTTTATTCACACAACATATATTCTGTAAACTTATTTGCAAAGTTTCAATCTATTTCTAAAATAGATTTACAGAAAATCTGGAAAAAGGATACCGAAACTGGCAGCAAAAATATACGCACGTATGCGAGATTTCGGAGCTGCATTCGTGTCCGCAGGTCGCACGGGCTCGCATGAGTTCAGAAGCTTTGAACTAATTTTGGCCCAGAAATCCCACAATCTGCACCCCCCCCCCCCCCCAGGAGTTGGAGCATAGCTCACCTAAAGGAATTTGAAAGCTAATACTAAGATAACCTTATAAACTATCTTTCACTTCTTATTTTGGGCGATGTGGGATGCAACACTTTTTCCCTTATATTGTGTTTCATGTGCCTCACTTTGAGACACGATATCTCATTCATCTTAGCTCTATTTTAGACATACTTTAGCTTGTTGCGAAGCTCTTTTGGAGGAGAACAAAACGCCCTCAAGAAACATAAATATATATATAACATATACATATATTAAATTATGTCCAAAATTTGCAAAAACTCAATTGCAAATACCATTTTTCCAACAATCCTTTTACTAATAAGAACTAAGTGACACTAATAACATGCATTGTGTGCCTTTCAAAGAAATAAAAAATAACATGCATTGTGTCATTCAAAAAGCCAGAATATATGATTGGGACAATTATGTTAAGGGACGGATCTTGCAAGATTCTAAGCACAATTTTTTTTTACAAGTATATAAGAAATATAGATAAACTAAAGAGCACGATTTATAAAAACTAGTAATATATGTATTCCATTTAACATATATTAGTGATATAACTAAGCAATATATATATTTATATTATGTTATACAAAATTTCGAAAACAGATTCATTTAAAAAAAATCGAGATTTTTAATGAAAATTTACACGCGGTGTCAAAAATACACCACGTTCCCAAATCCCAAGAACCCTAAGAACCTCCAAGATCCGCCATAATTATACGGAGTATTACTCTACGTTTTACATTTTAGAAGTATAAATTTGCTACCAACTACAGTATGTTTAACTGTGACCGGCAACATAACAAACCAAAGTGCATATGAAAAAGCGCGTACTAGCTAGCTAGTTTCCTCACATTGACTTTTAACATATTTAGACTTTTTCAAACCGCTGTCGGATTGGGCTATATATATCCACCAATGATACTACCAACCTCATTACTCATTAAACTTATTCTCATATCAACTATTACTTGCACCACAATCAACCTAAACTCTAAGAATTCGCATATCACCGCTATGTCGATCTCCGTTCACAGCCGTGTCCTTCCGTTGTTTCTCATCGTGTTCGTCCTATTTTCAGGGTCTCTTTTCGCGAGACCACTCACTGAGGCAAAGCTAAACCTAGCTTTGCCAGAAAAAAATAGTTTGGATTCGGATGGTGTCGAAGGCAAGAACCAAAAGGTTCCTTGTGCAATGGGTTCGTCGAACAATGAAGCTCGGTTGTTGAAGAGATTTGAAGCTGGAAATTATGAAAGTTTGTTTTTGAGCTCTCTTCCGAAAGGATCACCCGTGCCGCCATCTGGACCGAGCAAGAGGACAAACGGCTTCAACAACTGATTAATCAAAAGGTTCCTTATTTGGTACAATAAGATTGGAATTGTTACAGAAATACATGTAAGTAGGAAAAAATATACTTATATATAGAAATATAGATATGTAAAATGCAACTGATATCAAGCGACTTTGATTCGTTATTCGTCAACTTTGTTGAGATGTCTTGAATTCGTTTGTTCATTTTCTTTCGTTAGAAAAAAAGGTGTACATATAATTATTTTGTTTGAAATACAGCAACCTTGGATGTTTTGATGAGAGCTATAAATGGAAATATATGATTCTTCAGTAAATTGGATTCTTGCAAACTTTTATTTATCTTGTGAAAAATGTCATTGCGTTGGAATTGAAGTTGCATAAAACTGTGAATATAAGATTGATCATGGGTTCGGGAAAATGCAGAAAATTCTGATATCGAAGTAATGCATGTTCGATTCATGCATAAGATCATCCGATTATTGCAATTTTCGCAATAATCGTAGCAGATGATCAATTTGACAGACTGAATAAATGTTTTCTCATTAATGTATGTGTTCATTATTTAGCATGTTTGAATTTTGTATCACGATATTGTTAAATTAGAAGCTAGGTTCTTCTAAAGATTAGCTTAGATTCTGGTTCATAATTTATTAATTAGATCGGTACGTGAGTCACGTTTGACATCATAAAGTTTGATTATATATGTTGTTAAAACTTAAAACGTCGTTTATAAAATTTTATTGTTGACTTATCATTTCAACAAGATGATTGCATCATTAAGAAATTGGTCAACCGTTGAAACCCTTAAGTTTTGTTAAGGGCAAAAGGTTACTATTTCACATACAAAATTAATAGAGTGATGCATAATAGGCCAATAGGGTCACGTTAAACCTTAATTTGAAAGAAGACAAAAATCCACCGTTGGTCCTTAAACTTTCCTGAAAGTATCGACAGGACCCCAAAATTGAGAAAAATGTCGCCGTGCGTCCAAAACTTGGGTTTTTGAGGCCGATTGCGTCCTTTGACCCGTTTTGTCTCGATCAATGCACGGTTTTAGTTATATATTCAAGGGTATAATAGGGAACTCACTTTTTATGACTACACCTTACACACTATAAAAATCGGCCCTGAGTTTGAACATAACTTGAAAAGCTATGTTTAACATTTTTTCATTTATAAAACCCTCAGGTTATAGATATACATTATTCGATTGATATCAAATGAAACATGATAGCCTGTTTCATATATAGGAAGATCCTTTTACGTGTTGAAAAGGTTATTAATTGTTGTGCTGCTAGCTAGTTGGTAAGGTCCCAGTGATCCCATTCTCTTCGACGTGGAAGCACCGACCGATCCTTTTACTATGCCTTTAAATTATACTAGTAGCATTCTATATTTAGACATTTGGACGGTTAACTAAGTCATAACTCATAAGATAATCTCATGTTTGCAGGTAAAGAGACTAAAGAAACAAGAACAACGGTAGAAGCTAGTCGTCAGAATCGAACTTTCGGGCCGGGAAGGAGCCAAAAAAGGTGAGTGCCCTGCGCGACCCTTATTGAAAACTAAAGCAAGAAGGGAGAAAGTTGACTTTGAGAAAGAAGGTGCTTGTTGCCACTTTAGTAGCAAGGTTGTTTACCTCAATAAAGTTGTACATGTACACACTTGAGCAAGACAACTATCATTTATTTTTATCGATTGACATGACTTCAAAGATGTTATGCATCAAACTCGACAAGTTTTTATCATTCAACAATGAATAACCAAGTAGAGTTGTGTAAATCACTACTATATAAAAGGCTTTTAAGACCTGTTCACACACTCCTCAAGACCGAATTTTAATGGGGTCTCTAAGTGGGGGGTTCTCCATGTGAAAATCAATATAGACCGGTTTAAAAACAGGTCTCGATATGATGAACATAGACCGGTTTTGCTTAAAACCGGTCTCGGTATGAAAAAAAAAAAAATCCAAATAGAGGCCTGTTCTTAAGCTGAAACAAGTCTTTTTTACTCGATAGAGACCGGTTTTCCATCCTAAAACCCGTCTATATTATCTTTAGAAATTATATATATATATATATATATATATATATATATATATATATATGTATGGGTTAAAATAAAAAGGGCCTTATAATAAAAAGTGTAGGAAGGATTGTGAGGGCGACATGTGTCACCCCTATGCCACATCGTATGACACATCATATGACACATGTCCCCCCACCCCCTACCCCCCGGAAAAAAAAAAAAATTCCGCCAAAAAAAATTTTTTTTGGGGAAAAAAATTTTTTTCCCGCCAAAATTTTTTAGTGCATCACAGTTATAAAGTTACTGCATCACAATTATAAAAGTTACTGCATCACAGTTTTAAATTTTAGTGCATTAAGGTTATAAGTTACTGCAACATAGTTGATGCACTAAACTATTAACTATGATGCAGTAACTTATAATAAAGATGCACCAAAACTTAAAAATGAATCGTATTTTAATTGTGATGCCGTTACATACATATATGATGCAGAAAACTTATGATAATTCAGTTTCTTTATAACCATGATGCAATAACTTTATAACCATGATGCAGTAACATTAAAACTATGAATGCAGTAACCGTGATGCAGTAAAATCATAATTGTGATGCAGTAAACCTGATGCAGTAACTTTATAACCGTGATGCAGTAACTTTATAACTGTGATGCAGTAAAAATTTTTGGCGGGAATTTTTTTTTTGCCCCAAAAAAATTTTTTTTTTTTTGGCGGGAAAAAAAAAATTTTCGGCGGGGAAGGGGGGGGGGGGGGGGTGACACGTGTCCTATGATGTGGCAAGGGGGTGACACATGTCACTCCCACAATCCTTCCTACACTTTTTATTATAAGACCCTTTTTAGAATAACCCCACCATATATATATATATATATATATATATATATATATATATATATATATATATATATATATATATATATATATATATATATATATATATATATATATATATATATTGTTTGGATCAAGGTGCAGGAGCCTGCCGCATTGCGGCGGGGGTGCTTGCTGTATTTTGCTGCTGTCGTTAGTGCGAAACCTGCAATGTCCAGTGGAATAGTTTTTGCAAACCTAGTAATTATATTGCATAAGCTGGTGATTACAAAATAGTACATGTTTTTCTGTCATACCCTGCACATGGGACACCAGTTGTACACACTGCACGGTGGCCTGTGCTAACCAAGTGTTACCTCCTGCACATATTACAGGAGTTGTCCGTTACTACGTACATTACATAGGGAGCCTAACTTATATACTTATTATACGGATATGTAGATTTTGAGCTGCAAGGTGGTTGTTATTCTGCTGTTAGTCATGTTTTTCCTTTTCTATTTCTCGAGCAGATGAAATAAGTATGTCCTTACGAACCTATTAGAAAAAAATAGTGTGATGGTCACATTGGTGTAACCGGCCTATACTGGTGCAACATTGTGGAATTTGTTGGACAGAAACTTTTGTAGCAATGATATCTTCTTGGCACGCATCCTGAACGCCAACTACAGTCCGCAAAAGGCACACATAAAAATCTACATTCAATAAAAGGGTACGTAAAAGTAAAGTTCAACAAAATAGGTCACGGCTTACCAGAACCTCCATTCTTCAATTTTTCGCATTGCTTTAACCTTTTCCCAACTGTTAATGAACCTAAGTTACAGGCAAGTGAAATGAGAAATCCTAACAGGCTATCACGACAAAGGTAGACGTACATGAGATCAAATCGGAAGACGTGCACATGTTCGAAGAAAGCGTAGGAGGCTGAATCACAGACGATGTATCTGGAGCCACGAAACAAATAAGTAACCACGCGCATTGCGTGTCTACACATCATATGCAATGTTAGTGCAAATATTACGATATTTAATCTACACAATCTCGTTTGTTTTTATTGATGACAAACATATAACTTAATACATAACGTAAAATGTAGAAGTTACTTCTAATCTTATTTTGTCTCAACATACATTCAACATCTCTCAACGTCTCGAGTCCTCGTATGCTACAACACAGGTTCGTACATGTTTGTTATGTGGCATTATGATCAAAGCCCTTGACCAACCATTTAGAATGTTTAAAATACGGCTAGATCATTAAGTATTTTAAAAGACTAACCATTTAGAATGATTAAAATACTTTTTGAGTCTTTAAGCATTTTAGATGTCAAAGTGCACTTTAGGTATAAAATAGAATAAGTGTCACATTAGGTGTCTAGGTAATATTAGTAACTTTACAATTTATAAAAATGTGTCTTATAACAACATAAGTACATCAAAAATTTTTAGTAACTTACTAAATATCATATAGCAAGTTAATACATTTTACAATAACTTTACAAGTTTACTTTCATATACATTTTTATCAAAATAGAAAGTATATGATTACATCATCATATGGATCATCATATTCTAGAAAGTATATTTTTCCAAATATTCTTGTAAGATATGTCATAAATCTTGTAAGATATGTCATAGATTTTGTAAAATATCATGTAGTTAACTTAGAAGATCTTGATTAGACTAGAGATAGATATGGAAAGATATTTGGAAGATATCTTTGTTAGTTTTGTAATGTAGCTCATGGTTTTTGCACATGCTTTTATCTTTGGTAGTTTACCTACATATACAAGTCCATGGTTTTTCTAACAACTTGATGAATAAGAAAAACACACATTCTCTCTACACTTAGCATACATCTTAGATCAATAGAAAACCATGTAGAAAACATAATTAATCACCCTCATTATCATGATCATAATGCTTCTAACATTCATCTTTGTTGTAAGCATATCATACATCTTGATCCACCAAAGAAGCTTGGAGATCTTGCCATTATCATCCACCACAAGTGTACATACATGAAGATTCATCACAACAAGCTTAGAGAACTTGTGATCTTCATCCATTGAAGGCTTTCTATCAATGGAAGTTCTTTTAGATTAGTCATTCATATCCATTAGATATTTATGTCTTGAATCATCATTGTACTCATTATTATAGATTAGATGGTTTATGTGTTTGTGCCATAAAACACAAGGTTTCTATGTTGGGCCACAAAACATAGCGGGAGTTGTTGTACCCTTATAAAAGAACTAGCGGGAGTTGTTGTACCCTTGTAAAAGAACCCGGTATTTAGCTTTGTACCAGAAAAAGTGTAAGCGACGATTGTAAGGTTTTCTCCGCCAAGAAGGGAGCTTGTTGATCTAGTGAAGTAACTCTCGAGTTGGGTACTCGGGGAGTGGAGTAGGGCGGAAAGGAGATCCGTGACCGAACTACTATAAATCCTCGTGTTCGGTTTGCTCTTTCCTTTTACTAATTGTTTTACTTTTATACTTTCACTATATTATTGTTTGTGTTGTGACTTGATGTTTATGCTTGTGTGACAACTTGTTATATCATATGCTTTATATTAGTCATAAGATTATTATTAGCATTTCTTATATTACAACAAGCTTGATCGGAAATTTGTCATATGGATGTTTTTAGAAAAGAAAAACAAACCGGACTAATAATGGCGAAACTTGACACAAAGGTTTATACCAAATTTGATACAACAAGTTTAAAGATTTTTAAACGGAAACGTATTCACCCCCCTCTACGGTTTCACATGCAGTAACACCTGAAATAATCAGAAGGTTATGGTAAATATCAACGTCTTATTACCTTGCAGTGGGTGTTTCACCTTGTTACATCTTAGTTGTTGTAGGCGCCTAGAGCTGGTGGGCAGTTTGTTGTAGCCCTCAACATTTTGTCCGAAAGCATGGCTTCTCCTTTGCCCTGCACGGCTTCTGACTTGCCCAACAGGCGGAGCAGGTACATCAATAGGTTCTACGGTGCAACATTGTGGAATTTTTTTGACGGAAACTTTTGCAGCAATGGGTGTTTGGACTGCGCTACAGGAAGGGCCACGTTGTACCTGCAATGGTTTATCAAACTTATAAGATGTAGTCGTCAATTGACAAAAGCACTAAGATTTTGTAAATTAGTGGTTTAAGCTCCTGTTCGAAGTTGCCCTTTCAATACCCTTGAAGTCCTTCATGCTTCCCAACATATAATAGCATATTTACTTTCCGCATATCCCTTTGCCGACAGATAAAAATCCAATACAGTATTCTTCAAATTAACCCAAAAAATTATGATGTATAAAAATATGGGACAACATACCTGCAACCAAAACTCCTGAAGGACTTGAAGTCCTCTTTTATTTCCAAAATATCTTGACTTCATTGTTGAAGTTCTTGGACTTAAACTAACATTATATCACAATAAGTAGATAGAACGAATGTTTACATGGTGACTTTTTACCTTTGAGCTCAATTTAGTTAACCGGAACTTCAACCTCCATCTTCCGTTATAATATGAGTTGTATATGTGATAATAATTGTAAGTGTTAGTCGATATAAAGAGCTACTCAAACAAATCCATAAGAACACCAAGCTAAACGAGTCACTAACATAGTTTAAAGATGAAAGCTTTAATTCTGTTTAAAAAACTAGAAACACAGCCCAAGTTGTTTCTTAGTCTCTATTCGATTACGAATACTTAAATCCGAATAATCTGTTAAGATAAATCTGAATTATGTGTTAAGATAATTAAATCAATCTTGTGACACATACTTGATTTAGGATTAAAAGTAGACAAGAATATCACCTTATAGCAATACTATATTATCAGCGGACTGACATTTCAAATGAAGGAAAAACCCATTACCATTTCAATTCTTGTTCAAGGTAAAGTAATGACTCATCATAACAGCTTGGCAGCCAACTGGGAAATGAAACTGTAGGAGGACTTGATTGATAATCATGAGCACTCGAAAGGCTTTCAACTTGATTCCTTTCGCCACCAGCCTAAAGTGTTTCATAGGCTGCTTCCATCCTCCTCTTGACTATATCAACTTTAGCAAGGGTAGCTATTGAATCTGTTTATGTACCCTCGGCCTATATACACAAAAAAAATTCAAACAATCCACCATCTTAAGCAACCTTTGAATGTGCAAAAAAAGGAGGAAAAAAATAAAAATAAATTAAGCATTTCATCGAACACCTTATATGCAAGCTAAAACCACATGAATATGCTTCTTAACTAACAATACACTCAAATAACCTCTAAAACCTCATACTTAACCAAACAAACAATCAATTGATCTTACGCAGGAAGTAAAAAAATAGGCGTAACAATTTTTTTTAAATATATAGTAATTACATCAAATTACATACTTCATATAAGTATTTACGCACCTTTGGAAGAAATAGGTCAGTAACAAGAATGATGGGCACCAGTGGTGGCAGAGGTGGTATGACTGTGATGTCGGTGGGAGCAGTGTTGGATGTGGGTGTGGATGTGCGTGTTAGAGAAAGAAAATCAAAGTGTAGCTAAGGTTGGTTTGAAAAACATTGAAAACTTTTGAAAAGGTTAAGAGGGGAAAACTCCCGCTTAAAAATTTGGGAATCCAGACCGGGTAATTGCTTAAAGACACGTCTGCTTCCAAAAGTATTTAGAGGCCGGGTTTCAAAAGTATATCGGTCTATATTAAGGCCTAATGGAGACGTGTTTTTAGTTTTAAAACTGGTCTTGTTTTGTTATTTCATCAAAACCGGGTTTTTTCTTTAATACCGATCTTGATACTTTTGGTTGGGGTTAGAAACAACCTTTGAGATTGTTTTTTCTTATAATGGGTCTTGATGAGGGGGTCTCTAAACTCGATTTTGTAGTAGTGAATAAGCCCTAACGATAGGTTCCAACATTGAGGGTTTGAGAATCGAGAATATAAAAACTGAGAACCGTAAGGTATAATATTTAGGCCAGTGATTGCATGGTTTTTGTTAAGTTTTGTTATGACTGATACTCGCTACCGAGCCAAAATAGATACGAATGCCGGTTTTTGGGCTAGTGATTGCATTGATCGCAGCTTCCTTCACTTGCGGCAGTTTTAAGTGGTAGTCTAAAATAGACCAAAGTTCAGTAAACACCTACCTTTTTCTATACGCATGTTTAACAGAAACATCAAGTAGTTTTGCATAGAAAATACTATCACCAATATGTTCCACACTTCCACTTTTTTTGTGTGTTCTAAATCAAGGTCGTACAAAGAATTTTTATTTTCTATGTTAGAAACATTTATGATAAGTCAAACAAATGAAAAGAAATTCGTATGAAATGGTTGAATGAAGTTCGCTTCTAAAATAATAATAATAATAATAATAATAATAATAATAATAATAATAATAATAACGTCTAAGTTTACTTTATTTATGTAATAAAGATTTTATAATACTATTAGGTGGTGTTTGTTTTTCATTAATAATAGGCTCTTAACAACCTCTTAATCTGAACCGTTCAGACATTTTTGTCGTTCAGATTGTTTGTTTGTTTTTTCCCGTTCAGACGTGTTCAGAGGCAGTAAGATCTTAGTTGTTTAGACTTGAGAGAGGTGTCTGAATGCCTTTTGTTGCATCTTACTGACGCAAAAGAAAACCAAAAAAGAATAGTACAAGCAAGCAAATGTGCGGTTCAAACATGAGTCTTTTTTTTTTCTTCCTTTTCCGTTCAGATGTGGTCAGATTCAGACATTTACGCCTCAGATTCAGATTCAGATTCAGATTCAGGGCCTCTTAAAAAACAAACACCACCTTAGTCAACTAATTATTAATTGATATCTTATTGACTAAAAAAATTTGTTACAGAATACATGCAGGTAATAATAAAATAGAGGTTTTGACCACTTACCCCATCACCAATACATTCATTTTATAACATCGACAGTTATAAGAAATTTAAGAGTACATCTATTTGTACGTGTGCCTCTATAATTTATCGCGCGTACACAATTGCGTTATGGGCAGTCCATATACATATACGATTGATGAGATACTGATATACCACTTTAAAGTAACAAGTACAAAATTAAATATTATGGAGTAGCGAACTTGATCACGTTATTTGATTGTAGAATAATGTAACCATGTATGTAGAGTTCTAACTTCTAACTCCGTAATTGTAGGAGCTCTTTAGATGAAAATTTAGCATGCATGATGTCAGAATAATGAAACTTTAGGAATGCGACCTTTTTATGTATGTTTGACAAAACTAACTATAAGCCGTAAGTCATAAACTGTAAGCTGTAATTTATAAATCACAAAGCTGTTAACTTAATCAACAAGCTTTATCTTTTTTTTCAATAAAAATATTTGGTAAGTTGGTTATTTACTGTAATTATAAATTGTAAATTAATATAAAAAGACATATCTACAATTGTAAACAAATGTAAAAAATAAAAATAATAAACTCATTTTATTAATCAGAACTGTTAGTGCTTAAAGAGAATATACTTGTAACACTCATTGACGACGTGCATTATATAATGGTGTAACAATTATATTCGTTTAATCTCATTTGATATTCATTGATAGACATTTTCAGTTTTCATGGCCACGAGCATCGAAAAGTATATCAATTATTATGTAATTTGGATGCTACTCGATCATACTAAATATTACATCTTCTTCATCACTACTACGAATGTAATTACACAAAACAAATGCGGCCACAATAACATCAATTTGAGTTTGCATACTAAACTGGACATTTTACAAAATATTTTTCGCCGTTTCTTTAAAATTCCAAACAAGCTCTCAATATATATCACTGTTGTTAATCATATCCAATAACAAATCAATAAATTATAGTTTTAACATAGTGTTATCCAATTTATTATTATTATTATTATTATTATTATTATTATCATTGTTATTATTATTATTGTTATCACTTTATTAGAAATTATTATTATTATTATTATTATTATTAATTTATTATTATTATTATAGCTTTGTTTGTATGCATAAATATCATTAATCATATTTAATTTTAAAAAGATTGTAATATAGTTGAAGGATATATCAGTAATATAAAATTTTAACAGTTTTAAAATATTTTAAAAGTTTGATGAATTAGCTTTTCATTTAAAAGCTACTTGTTTAAAATAAAGAGTCGAGTTATTTAAAAAATCAAACATTCCTCACATACCAAGGGACTCATCCCACAATCTATCTAAAAAGAAATCAATGGTTGAGATTAAAAGTATTTTAATATTTCATCCATTTTTTATAATTTAAATATCTCTTAAACCATTAATCGTTAAGCGAAAATAATTACACCATCGCGACGAGCATTTAATTATCTTTCTATAGATAGGCTATTTGATATATTTTCGACAAATTTTTTTTTCGTTTTTTTCACGTTTTTTTTTCGTGACCGAAAAAATCATATATAATATATCATATATGATATGTAATATCATATATGATGTAAAACCTCACAAAAATCCATATAATTAAAAACGTTTAATTATATATTAATCTCTGTCATTATTTTAATCACCATTTTTACAGAAAAATTTGAAATTTTCTTATTATATTAAATGGTCACGATTACGATGTGGCAAAATTCACCAAACGACAAAACAAGTTCTCGACACGTTTAACAAAATATTAAAAACTTGCAAATCCTAATTAAAACTAATTTCAAACAAACGGGCCCATAATATCATCTCAGCCCAACCCCATTCGAAAAGTACTGTTCATCAGGCCCAATACAAAAGCCCAACACTTCCCTTTTTATCCAAATCAGTCGACTAGACACCCTCCAAAACGACCCTCGTTATCTCGATTTTTACACACGACTCATATATATTTTTGCACCATCTCATTCACCACTTAGCCAACTATTAATGTGTCCAGTGCCATTTTCATAGGACGATTTTTGATACGTTTTTAAGAGGCAAAGTGTTCGACAAAAACTCAACTCAATCGTTTTATAATAAACTCAATACTTAACCGTTTTGTTTCCCGTTTGTTCCTAAGTGTTTCTAATAACATTTCTAACATGATTTCATGTTTAAATGTCGTTAATGATCAGCTATATTCATGTGGTACACGATTAAATCAAATTGTGTACAAAATATATATGTGGTCAACATCTACATGAATCACAAAGACATCCTCCATGTTTCTAGCTCTCTCAAATGATTATAATATGTTAAAAATCAACCAAGAATTCTATCTTCACTGACAAGAATAGTGTAATTGGTTTCCTTGGAAGATTTTGAACCATACGTATTATGAAAAGTTACAATATATACTCCTTGTTCGTTCACTCAGTTCTCTCATTCATCATACACGAAACAAACCTCATTTCCTCCTTAAACTCACTTCTAAGAGTCCAGGAACAATTATATACAAGTTTGGAAGCAAGGAAGAAGAATCGGGTTTGTTTCATATGTTTATTACTTAGGTAAAATCGTATGTACCTGGTTCTTGTGTTTCCTTCGTCCATACTCGTTTCTCTACCACCCAAGGGGTGTTGTAAGTTGTTTTAATCCCATTTCAATACATGTCACACGTCTAAAATGTTTCATGCATCATGTTTATTTTATAGCGATCGTATGTAAGCTTTCTATATATATTTACGTATGCATAATCTCGTAGCACACCAAACGTGACTAGCCTCTATCTTGGAAGGCCTAGGAGTCACGTAACACACTTGTTACACCTTTATTTTTATGTTACATGCATCGTACGAATCTATTTTGAACCTAGTATTAATCGGTACCAAAAACTCTAAACACTTAGAAAATATTCTAAGTCTTTTAATACATCACAAGTAGCATAAGAAACACACGTATATATAAGAATTTTACTTAACGAGCACCATATATTTTTATACAACTCAATAGACCACCTAGCTAACTATCATTTTCGTTTATATAACTTATAAAAATACTCACGTTTCGACACTCAAATTACTTCATTTTGATCGGCAAAATCACAAGGTTTTCTAAATCCCATTTTATTCAAAAAACTTAATAAACTCGTTTGGGCTTATTTCAAGCCCAATAAGAAATAACGATCCATCTGTCCCCCAGGCCCAAAAGATATATTTTTTTAATCACAAAAGTAGCCCAAGTCCAGGCCCAAAACTGTTTTCATACCCTCGCCTCTAAATTTCTTAACGGGCCTTTGATTTGGTTCGTTAAGGCCCAATTACATGAAAAAATAAGCTTTTTAGCAAATAAGCTGTTAAAATAAGCTTTTTATTACTAAAATAAGCTTCGGAAATTTTTATATAATTTTTCTCATAATTTTTGTATATTTGGACTAAAAATGTAACGCGACGACACCTTCAGGGACTAAAACTGCCAAACTGTTAAAACAAAGGACTGGAACAGTAAAAACACAAACTATAGGTTATAAAATGACATATTATTAATTTCCAAGCTTAGATTGTAATATTGGACATGTAGTGGACTGTAATTATAAATTATATATAAAAAGGACTAACGGTGTAACGCTAACGCCGTTAGTATAAAAAGTGTAAAAACTAAAAAAGAACAAGGACCAACATATTATATTTGACATTCTTATTTTATTTTCTATTTTTACATCCCCCATCACGTCATATGCATTTTTATTACATTTTATTTATGTATTATTTATTTTTACGTTAATAATATATATAACGACTTTTTAACCAATTATCATTACGTATTGTTATCATCATGGTTAAAAAGGAAAAACATTAGAAATAATAGTATATCTCATCATATTATTATAAACATAATAATTCCATTCGCATATTATCTTTTCATCTTAACGATTTATCGTTATTCGTTTACCAAATAGTATTTGGTTAAATTCTCAGATAAATTTATTTATCAGATTCCGTATCAAAGACGTTTCCATAATCATTCTCATAATCTCATCCTACTTAACTTTTCATCATCCCAACATCAATCAAGGTGAGTCATAGCCCCATTTCCAATACTTATTTTTAACTCATTGGAGGAGATACATGGTTACATATACTTTGATAATTTTATAAGTATATGAATAAATTACATGATTCAAATCAATTTCCTTATTAATAATTACCTGATGAAGTTTATGACTTAAGATGTGATAAATATATTTTACTGATGAATTACTTAACTGAAATACTGATACTCAGATGATAATGTTTCCAATTTGATTATTGTGGCATGTGATATATGTATGTTACTGGCGAAATACTTAACTGAAATACTGATACTCAGATGATAATGTTTCCAAAGTGATTATTGTGGTATGATACTTGACTATACTATACTATCCTGAATGATTCCATTATCTCTATATGACATTTCTATGTTCAACAGAAATAATTGCTAGGAAGAGCATAAATACTTTGATTACATTATTACCTTGATATTGCCTAAGTTACCTTCATCGCCATAAAGTCCCTCAATCATGAGCCATTAATCACTTGTATGTGAGCGCGAATATATTGAACAACTTCGAAACCTGTTAAGGATTGACCTCCTATCCCACTAATACTTGACGGAATGCCATATGCATATGGTTAGTCGTATTAGTCGTGATACATTATATTTGAACAAAAATAGGAATTGGCAAATCACCTATTATAAGAGGGCAAAAATTTATCATTGACTTGATAAATCACCTCTTTTGTTAACGTTTTGCGTGTCATGAGACTTGGTGCAATATCCATAAGGAAATGTATGTTTTCAACATATATTTAGATACAGCTGTATAGAAATTTGACCAGACTTGAATTGTATATGTTATTAAATTAGCATCATGAGTTTTCATCTCGTGTTAGGATTATTGATTCCTTATTTGAATTTGATTGAATATCTATATGATTTATCTGTAATTATAATCAACATTACTCAATACTTGTTCCATCACTGTTTGTATTTATCATTACCAAATATCCCTGAAATCTATTGAAATAAACGGTTTTCCATAAAACTCTATGAACTCACCAACCTTTGTGTTGACACTTTTAAGCATGTGTATCTCAGGTAATTTAACGGAGCAGGACAAGACACGAAGCGGACATTTATTACTCTGATAAATTAAAATGATGTAAAAATTAAATATGTCATTCTTTCAAGCCTTTATATCTTTTAATAAGATTTTAAATCAAATGGTTCATCTTTTATCAAAAATATTATTTGAATGACAAATAACTTTCAAAACGCTTCTTTTAAGCTGTTTTATGAAATTATAACTTCGATCATCCCTGTAACACCCAAATTACTTTTCCGCTGCTATAAACTTAAATTTGAGGGTGTTACATATGATATGATATGTAATATCATATATGATTTTTTCGGACATAAAAAAAGGTAAAAAAAAATGAAAAAAAAAATTGTCGAAAATATATCAAATAACCTAACTATAGAAAGATAATTAAATGCTTGTCGTAACGGTATATTTTTTTTCGATTAACGATTAACGGTTTGAAAGATATTAATATTTGAAAAAAAGGATGAAAGTGGGTTTTTTTAATTGTTGTGATTAATCTCAACCATTAGATCAAATAAAGATTGAGGGAAGATGGATGGTGGAGATTAGTCCCTTATTATATAAAAAATGTTTGGTCCTCAAATAATATTTTACCTTAAATAAAAGCTTTAAATTGATGTATTCAAACGAAGCTATTTATTTTAAAAAATTATTTTATAACAAAAAACGAACAAGTTAAAAAAAAAAAAAAACAACAAAAAACAAAACTCTTCCAAATAACCCCTTAGTAAACGAATAGTTTAAGGGTTGTGTTATTTAGACCCTCCTTATTGGTCAACTATATAAACCGTGAAGCATACAATATAAATCACGATGCACATAATACAACCGTCCGATGCATCCAATGCTTGGAAACCCACTATGGGAGTCCGTATAAACTGCCCCATAGTTTAATTGTTGTATAAAAACTAAAAAGTACTAGTCATTTTAACAAGTTTGACCACGAGTTAACAGTTGACAAAATTTTTAAAGGGAAATTTTCCAAACACATGAGATACAAAATTTGGCAATGTGGAAACCTACTAGCTTTGACTTTCGACAAAAAGAATGTATATTCATAGATACTGATCAAATGTTTGGACAAATTGGTGTACCTGAATAAACAAAAGAATTAAGTTATCGAAAATAAAAATAAATTAAACGGAAATCCATAGGAATTGTTTTAATTAACCAGTTGTCCAACCAAAATATTAGTATAAGAGCATTCCCATCCGTAACGTGGAGCTCCACGTTAAGGCACGTTAACGTGCATTAAGGCACGTTAGCCGCTGCATCCACCTGCGTTAAACCCACGTTAACGTGGGGCGTTATGTGGCTAACGCCACGTTAAGGAACCAAATGTCTAAAAAAAAAAAAAAAAAAAAAAAAAAAAAAAATCATTCAGCCCCCTCCCCACTTCACAATAACGGCTAGTTTTTTAAAAAATTTACAGTTTGCCCCCCTAACGTTAACTAACGTAAAAAAACGGCTAGTTAGCCTAAAAAAAAAAAAAAAAAAAAAAAAAAAAAAAACATTTTTCAAAACCTTTTTTCAACCAATATAAATACCCATTTACCCTACTTCTTTTTCCCACACTTTCACTACTCACTATGTTCTATCTACAACTTCTAATATCAAAAAAAAAAAAAAAAAAAAAAATGTCTCAAGGGAGAAATGGAATATTTGATCGCATTGACCCATCGCCTGATTCTTTTTTCTGATAGAATTAATGATTTTTTTTTTTTATTTTTTTTTTTCAAAATGCATTTTTCCAATGTATTACAAAAGTACAAACTCCAATAAATACTATGAAGGGTAAAATGCAAAAATGATCCCTAAACTATCACGAAATCGCAAATATGAGACCGAGATAAAAAGGCATGCAAAAAAGCACTAACGTTACGCAAATGTGCAAAAAAGCAACAGAGAAGCATTTTCCGTTAGTTTTCCTATTAAGTGCCACATCACCGACGGCATTATCGTCATTTCATTGCTTTAAGGATTAATATGTCCATGTGTCGATTCCGAGACTAAATTTGCAATTTGAGTTTGATCTTTTATTTCACTTCACCACCA
The DNA here is from genome assembly GCA_030686995.1 of Artemisia argyi. Taxonomy (NCBI): domain Eukaryota; kingdom Viridiplantae; phylum Streptophyta; class Magnoliopsida; order Asterales; family Asteraceae; genus Artemisia; species Artemisia argyi. The sequence continues at coordinate 170,191,013 of CM060706.1, forward strand.
CCACCCTTTACCAACACCACCACCCTCTACCGCCACCACCACCCTCTACCACCACACATCCAACACCACCACCCTCTATGTGAATTCATTAAATGAATTGTGGGTATGCACAACAACAATATACGAGCAACTTAATTATAGGTTTGATGGGATATATTCAGCTTGATGTCAATCAGGTTATGTGAATTCATCTTGAGGTTCTACCATTTGGCCTGAAAACCGGATTTCTGGAGGTTTACGTTGGGTTTGATACTTTGTGTAAGAATGCTACTTTTATATCTAGTAACAGTTGAGAGGGTTGAACACTTGATTTTGACCGCTGTATCATTAGCCATTAGAAAAGTAAATAATGAGGGATTGCGTGTGCAAAACAGAGTAGTCATTTCTCATTGACTCAAACTTCGTTTAAACTTTTTCACTTTTTAATTCATGGTGAACAATTTTTTCAAACTCTAGTTGAAGAGAAGTCCACTTAAATGGGGAATTTCGTTCATTCCTCATATAGTATTGGTTTATTATACGTATGCAAATATGCAATGTTCAATTAACATATGTAACTTGTTCTTGATCAATATCACATTATCCCTGAACGGCTTAGATTAAGTGACATGCATGATTAACATATATAGTATTGGATGAACTAGATTAAAGCCATGGATTTGAACTGCAAGCTCCGAAGACAAAATGTAACTACTTTGACATTGACATTGTTAAGTTCAAAAGTCTACTTTCGTTTTTGTTTCTTATTTCTTAGTTACAAAGACTCTTCTTTTTTATTCATAAAGAATGTGTTAAGGTCGTATTAGAAGTATGAGCCAGTAAAGAATAGTTCTGTTAATTACTAATTTAACAAATGTGGACTTGTCTCTGATAATACAATGCCTTCTAGATTTTAATGTAGACCGATTTCTTCTCTGATACTTAGTATTTACTATTTAGTTGACTTCCGTGGAAGTTTGAATTATGAGTTTGGCTTAAATGATAATGGTTTTTTAACCTCACAAAGCAACAGAAAAAAGTTATCGAGCTAAAGATCACTTAAATGATAATGGTTTTCTGGACCTTGGGACACTAGTGCTCGATTATGGATTCGATACTCTGTTGAATTCTGCCACAGACACGACAGGCATAACCAATATATTCTTTAAAGATAAACGAATGACAAAGAGAAACAGAGCATCCAGTTTATGAGTTTAGATAACAGTAACTTCAGGTTAAAACAATTACATAAAGGGGTCAATAATGAAAAATGATGTCATTGTCGACTTAAACTTATTTCAAAGGTTCATTGGTGTAACTTTGGTATATCAAAATTATAAATACCTCAGTAGGTAATGTAAATGTAGAGAGATGTCAATTATATGATTATATCCATTGATCAAATCTTTTCACAAACATTTTTTTAGTAACTCTTTACTTAGGTATATGAACTTAGGTGTCATAAAACAACTTTAAATATTGAAAAACCAAGTAGCATTTTACACAACTGTATGTCCACTTTATTTTTATTCCATACTCGAAATGAGAAATCAAGATTTATGTGGTGGTAGAGGGTGGTGGTGGTGGCGGTAGAGGGTGGTGGTGGCGGTTGTGTGGTGGTAGAGGGTGGTGGTGGCGGTAGAGGGTGGTGGTGTTGGTAAAGGGTGGTGGTGGTGAAGTGAAATAAAAGATCAAACTCAAATTGCAAATTTAGTCCCTGAATCGACACGTGGACATATTTAATCCTTAAAGCAATGAAAAGACGATAATGCCCTCGGTGATGTGACACTTAACAGGAAAACTAACGGAAAATGCCTCTCGGTGGCTTTTTTGCACGTTTGCGGAACGTTAGTGGCTTTTTATCTCGGTCCAATATTTGCGATTTCGTGATAGCTTAGGGACCATTTTTTCATTTTACCCTACTTTGAACGAGATCAATTTTGACATAAGAACATTCTCTCAAATTATCAAACTTTATGGTTAGGGAGGTGATTTGCACACTTCACAAATTGATTGACACACTCTAATTTAGTGTGTATTGCCATTTATACCCTTAGGGGGCGTTTGGTTCAAGATATATAAATGGTGCTATTTAAAATTCTAAGCAAATGTAAATGCTTCCCATGTGGAAGAAAATTAAAATGCCTTACTTTTAGTCTCATTAATGCAAATAAAATTTTTGGGCGCACATATTTATTGTGAACCAAACAAGAGAATTGAAGCAATTTTAATTTCAAATTCTCCCAATTACCTTGAATTTACCCCAACCAAACATCCCCTTACATCACTTGTACTCCTCTTCACCCCTATAAGGTTATAAATGCCAATACACACTAAATTAGAGTGTGCCAATCAACTTGTAGAGTGTGCAAATCACCTCGCTTATGGTTATCCTTCTACTAATAAGAACTAAGTGATCACTAATAACATGCATTTTGTGCCTTTCAAAAAAATAAAAAATAACATGCATTGTGTCATTCAAAAAGCTAGAATATATGATTGGGACAATTATGTTAAGGGACGGATCTTGCAAGATTCTAAGCACAATTTTTTTTTTACAAGTATATAAGAAATAAAGATAAACTAAAGAGTATGATTTATAAAAACTAGTAATATATGTATTCCATTTAACATATTAATTAGTGATATAACTAAGCAATATATGTATTTATATTATGTTATACAAAATTTCGAAAACAGATTCATTTCAAAAAAATTGAGTTTTTTAATGAAAATTTACACGCGGTGTCAAAAATACACCATGTTCCCAAATCCCAAGAACCCTAAGAACCTCCAAGATCCGCCATGATTATACGGAGTATTACTCTACGTTTTTACATTTTAGAAGTATAAATTTGCTACCAACTACAGCATGTTTAACTGTGACCGGCAACATAACAAACCAAAGTGCATATGAAAAAGCGCGTACTAGCTAGCTAGTTTCCTCACATTGACTTTTAACATATTTAGACTTTTTCAAACCGCTGTTGGATTGGGCTATATATATCCACCAATGATACTACCAACCTCATCATTACTCATTAAACTTATTCTCATATCAACTATTACTTGCACCACAATCAACCTAACCTCTAAGAATTAATTCACATATCTCCGATATGTCGATCTCCGTTCACAGCCGTGTCCTTCCGTTGTTTCTCATCGTGTTCGTCCTTTTTTCAGGGTCTCTTTTCGCGAGACCGCTCACTGAGCCAAAGCTAAACCTAGCTTTGCCAGAAAAAAATAGTTTGGATTCGGATGGTGTCGAAGGCAAGAACCAAAAGGTTTCTTGTGCAATGGGTTCGTCGAACTATGAAGTTCGGTTGTTGAAGAGGTTTGAAGCTGGAAATTATGAAAGTTTGTTTTTGAGCTCTCTTCCGAAAGGAGCACCCGTGCCGCCATCTGGACCGAGCAAGAGGACAAACGGCTTCAACAACTGATTAATCAAAAGGTTCATTATTTGTTACAATAAGATTAGAACTGTTACAGAAATACATGTAAGTAGGAAAATATATACTTATATATAGAAATATAGATATGTAAAATGCAACTGATATCAAGCGACTTTGATTCGTTATTCGTCAACTTTGTTGAGATGTCTTGAATTCGTTTGTTCATTTTCTTTCGTTAGAAAAAAGATGTATATATATTTATTTTGTTTGAAATACAGCAACCTTATATTAGTTATTTTGATGAGAGCTATAAATGAAAATATATGATTATTCGGTAAATTGAATTCTTGCAAGTTTTTATTTATTTATCTGTCAATCTTTGGAAAAAGTCATTTCGTTGGATTGATCATGGGTTCGGGAAAATGTAGAAATTCTTAAGTATCGAAGTATCTTCGATGCATGCATAAGATCATCTGATTAATTATCGCAATACTCGTAGAAGATCAAATTTTGACAGACTGAATAAACGTTTTCTCATCGTACGTGTTCATTATTTTTGCTACGTCACGTAAAGGAATTATCTACTATCTAAAAATAGAGTGTGTTGGTAGAATCATAAAACTTGGACCACATGCATCAAGGAATGACATTTTCTAGCGTTAATGATTGTTCAATAATTAATGTAGTTAAAGCTGTTTAGCGTGTTTGAATTTAGGAACATATAATTTAGTTAGACATGTTTAGCGTGTTTGAATTTTGTATCACGATATTGTTAAATTAGAAGCTAGGTGTTCTTCTAAAGATTAGCTTAGATTCTGGTTCATTATTTATTAAATAGATCGGTACGTGAGTCACTTTTGACATCATAAAGTTTGATTATGTTGTTAAAGCGTCCTTTATAAAATTTTATTGTTGACTTATTCATTTCAACAAGATGATTCCATCATCAAGAAATTGGTCAACCGTTGAGACCCTTAAGTTCTGTAAAGGGCAAAAGGTTACTATTTGAACAGGTAAAAATTATTCCCTCCGTCTCTAAATAATTGTCAGAAGACAAGAATCACTTAGTTTAATAAAAGTGGCGCCAATTTTAATTTTTAACCATTCAAATAGAATATTACTTTACTTTATTTTCTAGTTTTTACTCAAAAGGAAAAGTGGACAATTAATTTGAGACGTCCTTAAAAAGGAATATGGACAATTATTTTGAGACGAAAGGTAATAATACACTGATGCATAATAGGGTCATGTTAAACCTTAATTGGAAAGAATTTTATACAATGGTTAACAAAAGGCTATTATCCTACGCTTACACAAATGTGAATTCACATTATTGGGGCAACTTATACTTTTTAACGAAGTAAATTTGTTTTTTTCAAATGGATAGATAAGCTTTATATACTTGAACGACAAAGTACAAAGAATGAATCCTCAAGATGGGAACCAACATAAAAACCACACCCGATAAAGCAAGACCAAAGATACAACACAAAGTATAAACAAACAATTACACTAGGTACCTTCGACAACCTCCCATGCACACGAAACCCACGTAGGCCAATTGAAGCCAAAACATTTACACCGGTAGGATGAACCAAAAGAAATTTTGGCTAGCCACTTATTGTTACAAGAGAAGAATGATGAAACCAAAAAAACAAAACATGGAAGATGAACCAAAACCGAGAAGTTCCACCACTCAAAACACTTAAGCCAAATCGATTTCGCATTCTAGAAATTAAAGAGAATAGGATCAGATTCGTCAATAGCCGAATCACAAATGGACAGATGAGGGAATGGACATCAATTCCCCGCTTATCAAGGTTTGAAAGATGTGGAATTTGGTCATTTATCACCCTCCTATTAAATATATTCACTTTTCTCGGAACCCGATTATTCTAGTTGAAGACCGACCTAAACACCCGGCAGAAAGAGTACAAGAATAAATCATCTTCAAGATATGGTTTTCTGAGAAGCCTTTATTATTATCGAGAGACCATCTCCATCCGTCGCTAAAATCCGTCTCAAGAGAATCATCCAAAGATCTTGGAGAAAACAATTCATATTATATTCTAAAGCAAATAATTCAGGAAATTTTTCCTTAGAACACGGACCATTATCAAACCAGTTCTCTTTCCAAAATCTTATCTCGGAACCCGACCCAACTTTATGTTTAAAAGAATGACGGAATGGGATGCCTAAGGCATCAACGGCTCCACTAATGTTAAAAATATTTTGCCAAACACCCTTTCTTAACTGTGAACCAGTGATGAAATTCAACCCGTCATGAGGCCCATAGAAACTACTAATGACTTTGTTCTAAACAACATTCTTTTCATCCAAAAATCGTCATTGCCATTTTGCAAGTAGACCAAGATTTTTTCCCAAAAGCTACCAACACCGAGACCACCAAGATCACGACTAGCGATCATGTTTTTCCAACTAATCCAGACGACACCCTTTTTTATCTTCCTTGAAACCCCAAAAAAACTACAACGAATCTTTTCTAGCTCATCAATAACATTCAACGGAGCTCGAAATAAAGATAAAAAAAGGGGAGGGCCCCAAGAACTAACTTCGCAAGAGTAAGGCAACCGCCTATTGATAAAAGACTAGACTTCCAAGAAGAAATTCGAGAGTTAACTCTATTAATCTCTTCGTACCAAGTATCAAAGCGACTCTTAGATTTACCCACCAGGAGACCCAAATAAATAAACGGGAGGGATCCAACCTTACAACTTGAGTTGCGAGCAAACATCTTAACTTCGTTCTGGTGAAAGCACTTTAGAATACAAATCAAGCCCTGACACATTATGAAAGCACTTCAGAATACAAATCAAGTTTTTTGCGTTACTTAAAGACCATTCACTAAACAAAAGTGTGTCATCGGCATATTGAATGAGAGAGATATTTGTTTCACCACCATTCACCGACACACCATTGGAAATACCTTTATCACAAGCCTATAAAATAGTGATTTGAAGAGTTTTAAAAAAAATGTTGACTAGAAGTGGAAAAAGGAGGTCACCTTGCCTAAGTTCTCGTTCCATATGAAATTTCAAAGTTGGGGAGCCATTTACTAAAATAGAATCAAAGCTGATTGTAAAAAACCTGAAATCCATTTTTCACTAAACCCCATATGCTTCATAATGTCTAAAATAAAATCCCAACGCAGACTATCAAAAGCTCTTGTGAAATCTACGTTTTAAACAAGGAGGTTCGAAATCATAGATCCAAAATCAACTATATACGAAAATCAACAAAAACGAAACAAAACAAAAACCACCAAGATCAGAACTAAAAACACTCATGTTTTCTATAATGTTGTTATATGATGAGGCGAAAAGTGTACCGCTTTTAAGGGGTCATTTAAGCCCGAATTCGAGATTATTTGATCAATTATTGCCCTAAATCGTTCCTTTTGTCATTTTATGTACTTTTGGAGAGAAATCTGGAAAAGAAAGCATTTTGGACATTTTTGGAGCGTAAAAGTGAAGAAAACGACAAAGTCTCAAAATCCTTGCTGGAACAGTACCTGACGACGTCAAGGGATTATATGTGACGGCGTCAAGAGTGACAAAAGAGGTGGATGTGGAAATTATAACGTGACGATACAGAATGTTTTTAAGCTTATTGGCCTGACGGCGTCACCAAGGCCGTCAGGGTCCATATAGTAATGGCGGCTCAGAGTGTTTTTCTACATGACGGAGTCAGAAGTGGATCTAGGCAAAATGAATTTTATCATGGCAGCGAGTTGACGGCGTCAGAGGTTAATACATGACGCCGTCAGGATGCATAGTCTATATATATTTTTCCAAATTTTCATTGTAAGTGTGCAACTTTGAGGGAATAAAACCCTAGACGAATTCTCCAGCTATTTGAAGGGTTTCAACCCTTTGTTTCTTCCATGTTCAATTGAAGATAAGTACTTTACCAAATCATTCAATATGTCTATGTGTTGTTTGATTATATCTTACGCTTGTCTTCTCTTTAACATGCTAGGCTAGGTTTTTATTGTGTTTGCTTAGATGTAGTGAAACCTAGATGTTGATTATGGGTTGATTGTTTGTTTATAATTGTTACGGATGATTGTATTCGATGTTAGGCTTAAGAAAACTGGCAGACTTCCATTGGTAACTTGCTTGAACGTCTTAAGAAACATGATCGGAGGTGTACTACGATTTTTGGTTGTATTTGATGCGTAAGAGAATTCTAATGATCCCATGTTAGGAGCTTCTAACGGCTCGTCATAGAAGTGAAGTAGGATCTTATAGAGTTAGGGAATATTGTACACGGACCTACGACTAGTATTAAGGAATATAACCCGTCATCCATGCAATTGTAACAAGCTAATCAACCTGTAAAAGATATCTAGGGAGTAATGAAATATAAGTAAACACAACTTTTCTCATTATTGTTTCCACCTCATTAGTATATTAGCTTTATTTTCATTTCTTTTATTTTATTTTGATTGCATTAGTAGTTAATTGGGTTAGTTGGCTTGCAACTAATTCCGCTCACTCCTTCAAAACCCGAGATTTTACTTGCTTTCTATAAAATATAGAAATACAAAAAGAATCATCCCTCACCTCTAGACCTAGTTTAGTAGACTTTCTAATCCTAGCGACACTATTCCTGAGTTGAACGATCAATCCCCGGTACTTGTCACTATACTATACTACAACGATCAGGTACACTGCCTGGTGGAGGTTGTAAGCTTCTTAAGATCCCTTGAGAGATAAAACCTGTTGCGATGGCGCAATTCCCACGTATCATTATAGCATAACCATTGCTTGACTGTGATGGTGCTAATGTCTCAGGTAGTACTTCTAGTATGAAGAACACAACATACACTTTCTGTGAAACTGAAAACGAAAATTCAGAAGGCATACAGAGTACTGAAACTTCAGATGATGAATATGAGTATGAGGGTGAAGGCACATAATATTTTGGTCAATTATTTAAGTCACCAAACACAACAATTGGTAAAATTGTTAAGAGGTAGAAAAAACTGTTTTGCCATCAAAACTAAATGATTATGCTTGTGATAAGAGTGTTAAATATGGTGTTGAAAAGGTTGTTAATTACTCTAATCTAATTTTAATAAACTATGTTTTCATCACTTGTTTGAGTAAGATAAGAGATCCATCATCTTATTTAGAAGCAATTAAAGTTAGTAGGTGGATAGAAGCAATGAACCAAGAAAAGGAAGCTCTAAATAAGAATAGAACTTGGGAAATATCTTAAATACCAAGTAATAGAAAACCCATTGTGTGTAAATGGGTGTATAAGGTTAAGTATAAAGCCAATGGTGAAGTAGAAAGGTTTAATGCAAGGATGGTAAAAAAAGGTTATAATCAAAAAGTAGAAATTAATTGTGAGAGAACTTTCTCTTCTATTATAAAATTTTTTATTGTAAGGTGTACATTTGGTCTTGTTGTAAAATAATAAAAGTCTTTATTTAAGTTAGATTTTAATAATGATTTTTATATGTGATCTTGTTGAAGATGTATATATGACTTTGTCAAATATTTTAGTAAAAGTGATAAAAGAGTTTGCAAATAGTTTAGTCATTACATGGTCTAAAACAAGTATCTAGAAAATGGAATAAAAAGTTAACATCAGTTTTGGTAGAAAATGTTTTTGTGCAAAGTAAAAATGATTTTCATTATTTACAAATAATGATAAAGAGGTTCTAATGGTTTTTCTTGTGTATATAGATGATATTGTGATAACAGGCAATAATAAGATTAACAAATTTATATAGTTTTTGAATTCAAAGTTTTTAATAAAGGATTTAGAAAAAACTTATACTTTTTGAAAATTTAAGTATTGGATATTCCAGCTGGTAAGTATTGTCTTGAGTTGTTATATTAGTTTGTAATGCTTGCAAGTAAACCTTGCGGCACTTTAATTAAAGGAAATTTGAAAATAAAAAATGTTTTGCTAAGTTTAGTGAAGATAAGCCTTTAACTGGTATTAATAATTACCAAAAACTTGTGCAAAAATTGATATATTTGACAACAAAAAGGGCAGATGTATCATATGTTGTATATTGCCTAAGTCAAGTGACGCATTGTCCTTTACAATCTCATTTGAGACTTGCATTCAGGGTGTTAAGGTATCTTAAAAAAGAACTTGGTCTGAGAATCACATTCAATGAGAGTATCAGTAATGACTTGAAAATATTTGTAGAATCAGAGTGGACAAAAATGTAAGGTTACAAGAAAATATGTCCAATGATATTTTGTGTTTATAGGAAACGGCTTTGTTTCGTGGAAAAGTAAAAAACAAACAATGTTAGCCAGATCATCAGCTGGGGGTGAATACATGGCAATGTGTAATGTATGTTGTGAAACTATTTGGATACTAAAAGTTTTAGCAGATCTGCAAGTAAATGTAAATTTACCTATAGAAATGAACTGTGATAACAGTTATGAATAAAATTTCTGCTAATCAAGTTATCCATGAAAGCAGCAAACATTGTTAAATTGCTTTAAACTTTCTAATAGAAAAAAGTTGTTGTTGGAGTTATAAAAACTAAAAAAGTAAAGTCTGGGCATATTGCAGACTTGTTTACAATAGGGTTGTTTATTTTCGACCATAAAAGATTTTGTAGTTTGCTTGGTTTAAAGAATGTGTTTCAGGTCTAGCTCATGGAGAGTGTTGAAAGATAAGCTCGGATGAAACACTTTGGGATAATATGCAATTAACTCAAAGATTGTTCCAAAACTGTAACCGCGTCAAGACTTCAAGGACTAAAGATAAAGATCAAGAAGACTTGATGGGATAAAGTTAAAGTTGAAGTTGGCCAGCTATAAAAGGCATTTATCAAGTACCTAAAATTTTGACTAATTATGTGCCAAAATAGATGTGACAATAAGTTATTGATTTGTGAAAAGCGGTTCCTCATATTGTCACCATGCTGACACATTAGGTTTATCATTTTTTTATTACATATTTTATTTTATTTTATATTTTTTTTAAGTCATTCAATCATCTTTTTGATGTGTGTAAACTCTCTTATCTCTGTGTCTTTTGGGTAAGAAGCGTGTAATTGTTTAGTGTTTTGTAATCGTTTTTTCTTTGTTTTTATGAACTTTTTTTTTTTTTTTTTTTGGTGCAAGGTGAAAATATATTATTAATACTCCAAAATATTTGTACAAAATGCTAAACAAGCATTTCTCCCTTGTTTTGGACATCACCCAAAACAGAGTATACATCTAAGCTATTCTATCAGCCTATATAAACAACAATAACAACTGATATAAGCAAGGACTGATGAAAGCTTCATTCATAGCACAACAAGATTCACCTATCAAGCACCATTACCATCTAGCTACATTTCCAATAGTCCTTCCACCTTGACCATTCAACCTGCCACCACAATGATCAAAGTAGAAAAGGATATTGGCTTCACTAGGCACCCATAACCTCTCCACATGCAAGGGCTATACCAATTGTGCTACATTTCCATCTACTACAATGGCTTCACACAATTGGGAACACACACCTTGCAGTGAGTACCAACCATTCCTCCTTGGCAGTGTATAGATAGGACCAAGTAGGTTCATCTTTCACTCCTCACTATTCCTATCTTCATACACTGCCCACCAAAGTTCACAATACTCAACTCACATTGGAAACCTACTTTATGGAATTCAATAAACTGTTGTCTAGAAAACATGTCAGTGCAGTTTCCAATTACCAACAAGGCCTATTGAAAAACTGACACTAAGGCTTAATAGAGAACAGCTTAAATCATTCCAAGATACAAGGCCATCAATGTGAAGTGAACTCAAAATCTTAGATTCAAGATCAAGAGAAGATCTGAATCTAAATGGATAAGCCATAATAGCCAGAGATTAGATGAGATGATCTCTGATTGATACATAACAAGTCACTTTGTATCTTTTGATGTAAACCAGTGTACTGAAGACCACTGACATTCCAAGCAGGAAACTACATTATGGAAGAGAGCTTCACAAACTGTTTTTATGAACTTAAAACATACAACCAATACTTGTGAGTTGTGGCTAATATATGCAGTTTATAAAGCAATAAAATAGGAAGGTTGGTTGAATAATTTCTAGTGTGAAATCTTTAGTTTGTCATAGTTTTTATAAATTTCTAGTTTTCTGCCTTTCTTTAAAAAAAATAATAATGATTATAAAACTAATAATAATAAAAGAATAAAAATTATAAATTTCTAGTTTTCTACACTAACAGTTGCAAGTTTAACATTAAGCATAATGGGTATGATGGACGTATGACATTTTAAGTAGCATGATTGGTTTGAAAACAGGCCCATAAGCTCGCTGAAAGAGTGAAAGCCTCTTTTTGCCTTGGGCTTTAAAATGTTTCGTGCAATTTTTTTTTTTTTTTTTTTTTTTTTTTTTCCATTTTTGTTAATTTCTGTGTTTGAGCTTTGTATTTCCATTTAACTTTTAGAAACTGTAATGATCTTATTGGTTAATAGGCGAGGTTGAATACGAAAAAACTAATCAAATGTTATACGTTGTTGCTTAATTCGATTTTGGTCATGAGAAACCACAATTATTAATTGCTAGAATATTTCTATGATTTCACTAGTAGTCCTTTGATCCACAAGGTAGACACTTTCATGACTTGTGTATGTGTCATTTAAATAGCTTGTTGAATCAAATACAAGTTAAACATTGCCTTTTTTGTTCAGACATATGTAAATGTGTTTAACGAGAATTGACACGTACGAGCTTAAAAGTATCATGGGCTTGGGCCACAAATGACATTGCGGATACGAAACCGATTAAAACTAACAATGCCATTCTTTTGGGCTTCTTTTCACGCATATTCCCAAATTTGGCAACATTAAATTATTAACTTAAATGTAACTGATCAAATGAGCAGAGTTTCAAAGCTTTGGTTAAAAACAAAACATCAATCAAATTGGTTAAGCATATAAAAAAAAAGAAAAACATACATGTAGCTCTACAGTAATTGCATGTTCACAACTTTGTGATTCGATTTTGTTTAAAATCTGCATCTGGCTGATTAGTTAAATAACCTGGCTCAAGTTTACACACTTTTTTTTTTTTTTTTTTTTTGGGTATGTATTCTCTCTTATGATTGTTTCTGAAAAATATTTAATCCTTTTTTAATTAAGTTTTTCATATATACATAAGTTCACGTGCAAAATTTACCAAAATTTTATATTATTCATGTGATTGCATTAGTTACTTAAAAAAAAGCCATAATGCATATAGAATAATGAAAAGAAAATGACATTTTAAGTGATGGTTGCTATCTGGGTCACATTTCATTTAATTTAACTATTAATACATTTGAGGAAAAAAAATAACACCCTTTTAGGTTCACTATTCGTTACAAAAATTAGGCCCGTTCTGTTAAAGCCTCTCCCGTTATTAAATACTTCTATAAAACCCCACAAAGTTTCCATGATTTTTTAAGTCTTAGTTAAATCTTATATGTGTTATTTTGCAAATACTTATTAAAGTTCTTATATTTTTTTTATAAAAGCCCTTCAAGTTTCAGTTGTTTTGTAAATTTTGTATTAAAAAGTATTTATTTTACTTTCTATTTTTATAAAACTCTTCAGAGTTTGGATGGTTCTTTGAATTTTAGTTAAAATATTGATTTTTATTTTGCAAGTATTTATGAACAAAACTTAATATGTTATTTTTGAAAAGCGCCTAAGTTTGAGTTAATATGTATATTTTACTTTTTAACATGTAAGTATTTAAGAATGTTATTAAAACTTTTCTTATGAAGACCCTTCAAGTTTGAGTTATTTTATAATTTTTTTATTAAGAAAATTTTATTTTGCTTTTCAAATATCATAACATAAGAGTTTACAACTATAATTTTTTTAAAAATGTATCCATTGAGAATGATAAGAGTGAAGCAAAACTATAATATGCAAAAATATCCTTTTCTACTGTTCTTTTCTTTAAAAAGTAATTATCTTGTGAGAAAATAATCTCTGCTATAAAATAATAGATAATTTCTCTGCTGCTTAATTCAATGACTGTTTGTTTGTGTGCATTAGACATGTTATCAGGGATCATTTGTATATCATCAGGGGCCATGTTTGCACTGCTGCAAGAGATAACTCCTTGCTGCTTGCAGCAGTCATTTTATCCCCTTATACAATATATAAAATTGTGGAAGCCAAATTACTATTCATAAGCATTTTCACTAACACCCCTTGAACAATCTCATAAGTATTATTTTAACTTCGTGTGGCTTAGTAAGTTTTCTTTAAAAAAAAAAAACTTTTACCGTAACACCTAACTATTTACTAATGACAAATATGTCAGAGTCATTCTCTTAACTTAACGCGTAAACAAATAAATATACCAATTTGTAAAAAGTTTACTGATAAAAACGTGTTTCAAAGAGGTTAAAAATAGTTTAATATTACAATAATTATGAGTTCGACTCCTAACCGAAACAATGAAACCGTTAGAGAGTGACAGATACCACTTTTTACCGTTTGGACTATATACGTTTACATAGTGTTGTGCGCCGAGACGTGGAGTAGTGAACCAAGACTATCTATTCACTTCCAAAAGGTTTCCAGCAATACAACTATAAACTATTAAAATTAGCCTAACTTCAACTTGTCCAAAAAATATAGTCTAATAATTAGGGGTGAGCAAACAAAACCGAAAAAAACCGAAACCAAACCAAAAACCGAAAAAACCGAACAAAAAAAACCGACCGAAACTAAAAAACCGATGGTTCGGTTTTTAATTTTTCAAAAACCGAATTATACGGTTCTGTTTCGGTTTTGGTTTTCGACCAAAAACCGAACCACAAAAACCGAGCCGAACCGATTTTATTATATAATAATATATAATTAATATAGTATGAATAAATAACTAAATCAATCAAATTTATAAACTCATATTCATTTTGTGGGTAGATTTATAAAATATTTATCATAACGTTTATGTTTATATGCGTGTTTGTCGTGTCGTGTGTTTACTTGAGAATATATCAATAAATATATAACGATGATCATACTATGTGTATGTTTACCTGCATGTGTGTCTCATCTATATGTGTAATTATAGAATTACGCAATAAATATTATTATGCTTATATTGACAAGAAAAAAGTAAATAAGAATAACCAATTTTCTATGTAATACAAGTTTTTTGGTATAAATTTGCCATGCCCAAATATAAACGGTTAAAAACCAAAAAACTGAACCGAAATCGACGATAAACCGAAAAAACCGAATCGCCAAAAACCGAACGGTTTCGGTTTTGGGTTTTATAAAAACCGAAATATTCGGTTCGATTTCGGTTTTAACCAAAAACCGACCCAAACCGAACCGTGCACACCCCTACTAATAATGTCTACCGAATTCTTGTCACCGTTGAATTAAACAATTATTATTTTGAAAAAAGCAAAACGTGAAATAATGAAAATAAAAAAATATAACTTGAGAAAAAAGAACGGCAGTTTTGCATTGGTCCATCACTTTCAAAATACTTGGCTCCTACTTGTTTGTTTTTTTTACCATTCAGGTATTTGTATATGCAATTATTGGTGTTGAGTTTTTATTAATTACTTCAATAATTGTATTTTTTTTTTGGCATTAGTAGATGGTGGGCCATGATGACCAACGACTACCACAATTTGGTGGGACTGTCACTCACTACCACCGCACACGAACCCTTCCGAACGTAGTATCTTCACCAAACGTCTTGTTTTGTTTCAACGTAACATATCAACATTTACTTAGAGAGCAAGGTATGGTGGCTCAAGCGAAAATCACAAAGAAGTGTTATGTTATGTCACCTACCCACCTAATTCTCTCTTTGGCGCAACACTTGCATTTTGGCGCCGGGGAGGGGAGGCTTGACTTAAGCCAAAACCTTGCCATATATGAATGGCTTGGCTTTGGCTCAAGCCAAATCTTGCCATATATGAATGGCGTGGATGAAATGTTACCACACTTTGGCTTGACTCAAGCCAAAACCTTGCCACATATAAATGGCGTGAGTGAAATGTTACCCCGCATTGTCGTTTTACATTAGTTTTTTTGTGTAATATATAAAACATTTGCTTACATTAGTTTTTTACATTGGTCATTGACACAAAAAACTTTTCGTGTATTCATTAATAACTTTTTAACTGTTGTGATGTGTTTTTAGAACTATGATATATCGATAAACCCTACGGGCAGCAACTTAGTGACAACATTGAGATGCGGCTCAGTTGATTTTCGATTAGAGGACTTTGTAATAATGGCTTTAATGTTTTATAGAAGAAAAGAGCGAAGATATATACTAGTATAGCGACACTCTTTTAGACTATAGGATTGGCTTTGTGCTCAATAGATCATAAGTCCAATTCAATTGCACATATTCTTTGGGGATGTTTGTTTAATCTTATTTAGAGGGCTTATTAGCTTATTAATTTATATAATAAAAATAAGTTTAGTCAAATGTTTGACTAAGCTTGTGAGGTTATATGATAGGTTTTGATAAACTTAAAATTTATGGCTTATTTAAAACAGGTGAGCTAATAAAAAGAATATTAGATAAAAAGACATTAATTCTATCATTTAATTATTACATATTTAAATGTTTGTGTATTTTTATGTTATTTTACCTCGTCAATTATAATAAGTAAACAAACATTAAATATGGGCGTAAAAACGATAAGCCGTTTATAAAATATAAGCTTAGGCTTAAATCATAAACTTAGATTTTCATGATATTAGATAACCCGAAACCTTAAATATAGGATATTTAGATGCTGTTTGAATTCAACTTAATTGACTTAATATGAAAAAAATCAAATTTATTAAGTCATTTGAAAACTATTTATTTGTGATTTAATAAAGAATAATGACTGAAAAATATTAATTAGGGGCAATTTTATTTATATCCTTGCAAAATTCAAAAATTTCATATATATCCTTTGAATGCATTAAATGCATTGTACTTTATGCATTAAAAACTAGTAAAAATGATATATATGAAATTTTTAGAATTTTCAAGAATATACATAAAATTTTCCTTATTAATTAAATAAACATGTGTTTATAGAAAGTTTTAACAAACAATTGAATCTTAAAAAAAATGCCGGTCAAGATGAAACGACGCAAAATTAAATGACGAATTATTTTTTATTTCTTTCTCAAAAAAGTAAAGAGCATGGTCATATCAATTTGTCATCTTCAGGGTTTGGTAAAGAATAGTGTTTTCCATAATTATGTTTTCAAGCTCTCCAATTAACTTGGACCGTTGATTTTTTTTATTTACTTTAATTTTGATGTCGATAAATAAAATAATATAGAAGTGTGTCCTCTTTTCGCAGGACAGCGAGGCTGCGGTGGTTCAGCACCTCAGATTTTCTAAAGCACTATATTTTTGTATCATTAAATTGTAGTAGGGAGTATTAAATTAATTAAATAGTCATGATGTCACTTGCACTAAAGGGTTACAAATGCTTATGATTTTTCATATGCGATTCCTCTTGTTTAGAAAATATATGAAACTTTTACTTCGTGTGCAATTCTACTCAATACGGTACTCATTAACTACTCGGGTCGAGTCGCGATATAGAGATTATTGAGTGTCCATTCGATGTTAAAAAAGGTTTAAGGTCTTAAAGATTTTAGTGAATACGAGATAGACAACTTATTTAACATTTTAAAAGTATGGGAAAATGTTTGTAAAAAATGACTTTTTATAAATTTTGAACATTATTTAATATATTTATACGTAATACAGAGAAAGGGGATCTAATGAAAATAATTATTAAAATGAATGCTGAAAAATAATTCTAGCCATATATTTTAAATGAAGAGAGAAAATTTAAAGGATTTATGCATCTATTTTTTATGTGCATTTGAAATGTGCGATCGTAGTTACTTCTACTCATTATTCTCATTTTAATTATTAATTTTTCTGATTTGATCAAAATATGTTCTCATTTAAATTATTATTCTCATTTGATCATAATATATATTAGTAATGATTTGTGAGGTTGCGTTCTTATTGAAAAAAGCTTCACAACGAGCGATACATCAAATATATGAGTAATGATTTGTCGGGTTGTGTTCACTTTGTAAAGAGCCTCACTACTAAGTGCTGGAATAAAATCAACAAAAGACTTTTGATGGATGATACAAAGACTTGTGTATCCATCTCATTTTTAAATTTTGTGTTTCAAGTAACTCATTTGTAAACATAATATCTCATTTATATTAACTTACTATTGGACACTCTATAGCTCGAAGCTATTTTTAAAAAGAACGCAAACTCATAAAACGTTACTAACATATATTATGTATAGATATAGTAAAAAGTATCAAAAGTTTGTAGAAAGTTAATTTTTACAAACATTTTTCCTAACAAAAGGTAACCACTAGCAATAAAAAGCTCAGTAAACAAAAATCACTTGCACAATGATGCA
Source organism: Artemisia argyi (assembly GCA_030686995.1). Taxonomy (NCBI): domain Eukaryota; kingdom Viridiplantae; phylum Streptophyta; class Magnoliopsida; order Asterales; family Asteraceae; genus Artemisia; species Artemisia argyi. The sequence goes on from CM060706.1 coordinate 170,208,820, forward strand.
TTGATAAGCACTGAACGGTCGATATTATTTCTCAAAATTTCAATGAAGCATTGATTAGAAATGTTAAACTATTCGTATTCATACATTTTGTTGGAAAAAAACATGATATTTTCAACGGTCGTTATTATTCCTCAAATTAACATTTTCTTTCTAGAGGTTTTTTCAACTACTGTTTAAAAGCTTATTTATATTTTCATTGCATGTGTTACGATTGAAACGTGTTGTCGTTTTGTTATGAAATAGAAATTTGCTTGAATTGTAAAGTTTTGAGAGAGAGTAATTCGGCATTATAAGAAGAATACAATCATATGAAATACTTTTAAAACATAAAGTAATTTACGGGACCCATGCATCATTTGATTTATTTCAAGTGTTTTAAGAAAAAGACGTACACAAAGCTCTTCCACGTCATATTTAAACATGTAATATGTTAAAAGGCTTTTGAGATTTTTGGGTGGTCGGTCCAGTATAATATAATGTAATATTCTTATGATAATGAAATAGTGGTTTCCAGTTTTTAGTTTCGTTATCAATCAACTAAAATTTTATAAAAAAAAAAGCTAATAATCAAACTCTATATTATCAAACATTACCATTTATGAAAATAGAAACCTTTACAACGATCCTAAATTTTACTTGTCTATCATGGGATTTGCTAAACACAATCCTATGGGTTTTGTTTAAATATTCCATAATCAAAAAATTAAAATTCAATAAACACCAAAAATTCTATACTTAACACCACTTACCATTTTTAAAATGACTAAATATATAATTATGGAATATATGAGTTCATTAATTGTTATATTTGTAATTTTGAAATGCTTAAACAAAACTCATAGGGTTGTGTTTAGTAAATCCTTTTAATCATATATAATAAACAAAGATTTAGCAGTAAAAGTGATAAAAAAAAAGTATTATTTTGTAATTTTAAGAAAATATATATACCACATATAAAGCAAGAAAACCAGAATTTGTTAAAAATTCAATACAAGTAAACTACTTAAATACCCTTGAATATTATAGGAATTAGACACCATAGTTTCCTAATTTATCATTGCAGAATTAATATTAAATAACTTTTCAACCTTCAATAACTTAACAAAATTAAGTGTTGAATTATATTACAAATTGGTTAATTACATAATTAATAGCGATATGAAGAAAAAAAAAATGACAAAGATACTTCTTAACCAGAATACAATATACACCGTTTAAATCAAGTGAATCTACAGGAAATTAATTAAATAACAAATAGTTGTATATGGTCAAATGGTGATGGTCGGTGGAGATGTCGTATGGTTTATAAAAGCACTTCGAGTGGTTATAAGGATGGTTGTTGCGGTCTTGCTCATTGCTAGGGTTTGTGGTGGTCATTAGGGATGGTTATGGATTTTTCGTGGTTTGACAGATGATTAGAAATTGAGTTCCATAAACATGAAAGTAAAGCAGAAATAAAACCCTCATATTATCATATACGAACATATGAAATAGATATCAACAACCCAAGAAGATAATTTTGCATACTTTTCGTAAGTACATCTAACAAAAACACATTATTAAAATATAAAACTCTTGTAAATAATACTATGTATTATGTTTACCTAGAAAATTGTACTTTATCTTACATTAGCTACTAGACTATATATCTCTATTAAATTTTATATATAATAAAATTACATTATTTTTAAGGATAATTTAATACTTTTTTTGTATTAATTTATCAAGAATATCATTCCCGGTTACCTTTCTTAAAATTATTTGAAGCAAAAATCTTCATCATCTATAAAATTATTGTCGAGCAAGGTATGCAACTGAGAAAATTGGTCGTTGGAAAATGTGCTATCAAAAGACATTTAGTCGTAAGAACATTTAGTTACACGGGTACGCGCCGCCGCATGCAACGTTCGTATACCCGGTTAGTCTTAAATAAAATGGATGATTGCCCAACAATCATTTTGCAGTAATATTTCAAACAAAATAAAATATTTATGCAATAGTGCCAACATATGACAAAATTAAAAGTTTTATGTAACATGACAATTGACATTATTAAATAGGATGTACTTGAACTTGATATGAGACGCCATGGTGGTTAACAATCGGATGTAGACCGATCGAGGGACTTGCAAAAACATTTTAAGGACTACAGAATGATAACATGGCCAACATGTGTACACAAACTTATTAGAAAGAATAACTTTTCATCTACTTCAAGTTACAGAAGCTCAGAGGCAGTGCTGTAACTAACCAAGAGAAATTATATATGTGCAAAGTTAGGCTCGACCATTGGCCGTTGAACGTATCACATGGTTCTTCAAATTTGTAATTTTCAATGAGTATATCAAGGTTTCTGTTTTATTTTATAATTAGTTGTGTATATATATAGGTTATTGTATATATAGTCAGTCATGTGTAGATGATTTTGTTAATATTATTAGCTTCAAAATGTAGATCTAAGCCAAACATAAAAAACAAATGGCCTGGGAACATCCTTGTCAACGTTATACCATTAAATTTTGTTTTGAACGGCAACATCCATTAGAATATACGTAGTAATAAAATTTTGAAATCAGATACTCGTATATTCTGATTTGGTTCTAGGACCTTTTAAATTGGTACTTTGTTTAATTTCATGCTTGCTTTCTCATTTTTTTCGACTCGAAAACCAAATTTTCTCGGTTCGCAGTTTGATTTAGACAATACAGTTAATTTAGAGATGGAGATAATAAATCGTGCCGACATGGAAAAGACTGTTCATTGCATTGATACAAAATTTTTTGGTGTCGTAAATTATTGATGAACATCAAATGGTCGAGGAAAAATAAATCAATGATTAACAGGATGTTTGATTGCCTCTTAATTAGTCATTCAGAGTCATCTGTTGATCGATGGTGTTTATTAAAGTTTCTTAAGCCTCTGGATCATTCTAATTGGCTTTGAACGGAGCAGCGCACAAGGCCATGCAAATTCATTCAGTAGCGAAATATGTTGTGCCCTCTTGCACCCCTTTAGTGTTTTATTACATATCAATTTATAAAAGGACCACGTAATCATAAGTACAACCTCATATGTATCTTCTAGCTTGATATGAACAATTTTTTCATCCGTTCTTTTATTTACTTTTATTGAAGTGGCAACTGGCAAGGCATATAGATATTTTCAAACATTATGCATCGCATACATACGAGCAAATAGCAATTTTAACATACCAGAAATTCACAAGAATAAACATGTTGAGCAATAGTTTAATTTAGTGGCAACTTCATATCTTCTCAATTAAAACTTGAAAATTTCATATTTACCTAAATCATGCTTTACTGTATTTTGGGTAATTAAAAATACTACATCTGTCCCAAAATTTAAAGTCCATTTTGACTTTCTTTTTGCAACTTTGACCTTAATTTTTTCTTCGTGTTATATAGTACTTGATGCAAAATATAAAAATTGATTGTGCTTAAATGTATTTTCATTGTTATACTTTTTATCAAGTATTATATAACATGAAAATATATAATTAAGGTCAAAGTTGTAAAATAAAAGTCAAAATGGACTGAAATTTTGAGATGGATGAAGTAAAGAAAAAATTGATATTTGTACGAAAGGTTAATATGGATGAGTTATCACTTCTCAAAATTTGCCCAACGTCATATTTTAGTAATATGGTAATTTTTAATTATGTTTTTAATTGTTTGAGTTTACGAAATAATAATAAAAAAGATATACACGCGCGTATTTGTATGTGCAAATCATTTAATCATAAATCGCCGTATAGTACGTATTAGATCGAAACCCTAACCAACGGTAGTGTCACATTCTTGATCGAAAATATCTACCCTTTGAGAATTCTATAAAAGCTTCATTAAACATCTCTTAAACCTCACACACCATCTCTCATGGCTTCTACTACCTCCCCTCTCATTGTCCACAATGACCTTGAAAACAAGCAAGAACTCGTTGGGTCTAGTAGTCGTCGTGCATCCATCACCAAAGTTCTTTTCGGGGTTCTTGTTTCGGTTCTAGTAATATGTGGTCTTATGGTTGCGGTCCATACCCATATACAACAACCTGAGGTTAAGATTGTAGACAATTCTAGCAATGGAGATAAACCCTCTGTCGACGAGTTTTTGACAACTGATCCCTTGCTAGATGATGATTTAAAGCGATTTCTCACGAAGCTGGAGACGAATGCTGGCGTTGAATGGCAACGCTCAGCGTATCACTTTCAGCCTGATAAGAACTTCATTAGCGGTACGTACATAATAATTCCTAACATATATATAATATGATGATATGTGTTTATATAAAGTTCTTTAAACTGATACAAATTCTCTTTTCATGTACGTTGGCGGCGTATTCTGATGCATGATATTGGTGATTCTGGCTTTTAGATCCTGATGGTAAGCATTTAACAACTGCACTTACGTTTACACAAATTCTTTAATTATTTTATTCATTCATAATGGAATTAATTGCATGAATATACTTTTGATTATATTATTGGAAAGGTTAATTATAATTAATCTCAGAAAGTAAAATATCGTATCAAGTTGTTATATACAATTGTTGTTGTAAAGAATAGTTATATACAATCTTTTAGAAAGGCACTCTCTACTAAAAAGAAAAAGGCATTTGTTTGCCGACAATTAATATTGGATCTCAAACTCACAACTACGGTTGATTTATAACATCATAAAGATGTTAGTTAAGAGACTGATTAACATGTCTAACGGTATGCCTAAATGTATGTCTAATTCTATGCGTCGGCATTCTGATGTAGACAGTAGGGGACCAACTTTTCTATAAACCAATAAATTATTGCATATTGATTCAGGCACAAGTTTAGTCATACTTTTAGGCATCTCAATTATTTTCCGTTAGTTAAACCGAGAATTACATAGTGCAAGTTTCTAGTGGTGTTAGTGTGTACGATATTGTTTTGCTAACACTTTTTTCAAGTGCTTCAACATATGGAAAACATCTATTTTGTGATAATATATGTGTTCTGAACTAACTATGAGCATGACTTTTAATCTAATAAGAACACACTAAATATGACACATATAATGATCATAAGATCATATTATGATCATGTTTAGCTAAACTAGTTTAAACGTTAGTGTGAAGCTAGAAGTTTTGCAGCAAGGTATAATTGTAACAGAAAGATAATTTTTTGATGCAAATGTTTATGTATAGAAGAAGCGTCTGATAATACCATATAAATGTTGAAGAGATTAATATGTTACAAAATTATTTTGGAGTGAAATAGAAAAAGACAGGATTGTTGTTGGGTGATTATGATATGATGAATTATTGTACGGACAACTTAACATTTTAAGAAAGTTGGAAGTTTGGAACTGAAAACTAAAATAGAATGAAAATGATTGGATGTGATGCAGGGCCAATGTATCATATGGGATGGTACCATCTCTTCTATCAGTACAACCCGGAATCAGCTATCTGGGGTAACATCACATGGGGCCACTCAGTTTCCAAAGACATGATTAATTGGTTCCACCTGCCCTTAGCCATGGTCCCGGACCACTGGTACGACGTTGAAGGTGTCATGACCGGATCTGCAACCGTTCTACCGAATGGTCAGATCATCATGCTCTACACCGGTAACGCTTATGACTTATCACAATTACAATGCTTGGCGTACGCGGTCAACTCATCTGATCCACTACTTATTGAGTGGAAAAAGTACGAGGGTAACCCTATTTTGTTCCCACCACCCGGGGTGGGGTTCAAGGATTTCCGAGACCCATCAACTTTGTGGATGGGGCCCGATGGTGAATATAGAATGGTAATGGGGTCAAAGCACAACGAGACTATTGGTTGTGCTTTGATGTATCATACTACTAATTTTACACATTTTGAACTTAAGGAAGAGCCACTTCACGCAGTCCAGCATACTGGTATGTGGGAATGTGTTGACCTTTACCCGGTGTCCACCACAGACGACGGAAACGGGTTGAACATGGGAGATCACGGGGAAAATGTTAAACATGTGTTGAAACAAAGTGGGGATGAAGATCGACATGATTGGTATGCAATTGGGACTTATGATGTGGTAAATGATAAATGGTACCCTGATGACCCAGAAAATGACGTGGGTATTGGGTTGAGATACGATTTTGGAAAATTTTATGCGTCCAAGACGTTTTATGACCAACATAAAAAGAGAAGGGTACTCTGGGGTTACGTTGGAGAAACCGACCCTCCTAGTGATGACCTTAAAAAAGGATGGGCGAACGTGTTGGTATGTAAATTTGAACTAACAATTTCTTTTTTATAGTAAAAAGCTAAAGTTTCATTAAAGCTATTTCTAATTCGGTTTTAACTTGCAGAATATTCCGAGGACCATCGTTTTGGACACAAAAACACAAACAAATTTGATTCAATGGCCAATTGAGGAAACTGAGAAATTGAGATCGAAAAAATATGATGAATTTAAAGACGTGGAGCTCCTACCCGGATCACTCATTCCCCTCGATATAGGCATGGCCACACAGGTGAGTTTAAAACCATCATATTTTTATTTAATGAAAACAAAAAAAGAAAAGAAAAGAAATTAGAGAACTGAAAACTAATAATTCATTTAACACTTGCAGCTGGACGTAGTTGCAACATTTGAAGTTGATCAAAGGATGTTGGAATCAACGCTTGAAGCTGACGTTTTGTTCAACTGCACAACTAGCGCAGGTTCAGTCCAGAGGGGTGTCTTAGGACCATTTGGGGTTGTGGTTCTAGCTGATTCTGAACGTACTGAGCAACTTCCTGTGTATTTCTATATTGCTAAAGCCACCGATGGCACCTCAAAAACTTACTTTTGTGCTGATGAAACAAGGTTATTCTTAGTTTCCTTTTTCAGTTTATCATCTCCATCCTCACACCAAAACACATAATGACTAAATCAGTAATAAAAAATGGCCTATTTTATAATATAAACTCATGCAGATCATCAAAGGATCCAACAGTAGGAAAATGGGTGTATGGAAGCAGTGTCCCTGTACTCGAAGGCGAAAAATACAACATGAGGTTACTGGTAAGTCAAATTACAATAACCATCTTTTAGTCTAAAATAGTTTATGTTCTTTATATTTAATGTAACTGTGGTATGATACAATGACAGGTGGATCATTCGGTAGTGGAGGGGTTTGCACAAGGTGGAAGAACAGTGGTAACAGCAAGAGCTTATCCAACAAAAGCCATTTACGGTGATGCTAAGGTATTTTTGTTCAACAACGCCACAGGAATTAGCGTGAAGTCATCTATCAAGATATGGAAAATGGCGGAAGCACAACTCGATCCTTACCCTCTTTCTGGATGGACTTCTTAGATGATAAGAATGTAGCCTCTCTATTTGTATGATATTGGTGTCGTGAATCTGGTGTTACTGTCATCTGAATTTCCTTTAGTAGACTAGTAGTACCACTCATGTGAGTTTATTAATTCAATTATTGTTCCCACTTATTTATAAGCAAATAATATTTGTGTTATTTTAAGTCCCAAATTATATCCAAGCTACTCTGCATTTTTTTACCATAGAACAGTTATAATACCAGGAATCTTATGTTACATTCACGCGATCCCCATTTACCTTCATAAAGTCATATCTAGTGACTTGAAAAATCAAAATCAAACATATTCAGATAATATAGCCTAATAACGTATACAAAGCCATACATAATGCAGTAATTTCACATATAACGCACAGTAATCAGTTCAAACAGATATCCAATCATTGAAAGACCCCGAAACACAAAAAGATCAAATAAAATTGATGGTTAGTTTGTATCAAATCCTTTGTTTGAGTTAGTGAGCCAGACTAGTAGAGTAAAACATATCAATAACATCGATCAATCCTTTGTTTGAACTGTGTAATAAATCATACAAGTCGACACAAATTCTAAAGAAAGAAATAACAAATTTATATCAAAACTTGAGCAAATTGATGTTCATGTACAAAACAACACTATGGATGGTTTTCAATCCGCTAATTGGGGAAGGAAAGACATAAGCTAACTTTATAACAATAATAATAATTTCTATCTTTGTTTTTACCTAAATCTGTATCAACACACGAACTCCTTCTTTAACTTGGTATCCTCGTCCCATGATTCTACATATTCTTGGTTCAAATCAATTAGTAATCGGTCTTGCAAACAGGGACGTGATGTTGAGTCATCAGAATTTCTCTGTGATGCTGCCGATTCATGGGATATTATGTGAGATGTTGTAGATTCATTCGAAACTCGATTGCCACTAGATGTTGACACAACGCTTGGAGGTAAAACAGAAAAGTTTATAATCCTTGAAATGTTAGATTTTTGTTCATCTTTTACTTCGTGAACAACGTGGTGATTTTGTTTGGTACTGCGTTTTTTCAAGTGGGTATGCCAATGGTTCTTGATTTCGTTGTCACTTCTACCTGGTAACAGGGCAGCAATTGCTGACCATCTGCAAAACGTGCGAAAATCTTTATAGCAGTGACTTTCTCCAATTTCTTATTTACCAAGTATAAGTTGGAATAACCTAATCAGCATTAAACTAAACAAAATGGCAAGAGTATATGTCTAAGATTATCCCTAATTCATTGATCCTAAGCAAAACAAACTAGAGCTTATTTCAACGCAACTTTTTTTTTTTTTTGGGTAAAAGGTCAAAAGACCCGGTAAATATATTTTAACGCAACTTGAAGCAGGCAGCTCGTGATTTAGGAGATTATTTGTTATAAAAACCAAACACATCCCCCAATCAAAATCCAGTCTAACTGAAATTTGATTCAAAAGTTAGTTAGACCACATACTTGTTTCCCATGTCAAGATGAAGTTTAATGATGATATCCTCTTCTTCCTTGCTAAAATTCCCGCGTTTTACAGTTGGTCTTAAATAATTCATCCACCGCAATCTACAACTCTTGCCAAACCTAATTTCAACAACATATAAATCAGATCCTCCATCCAGGCACAAAAATAAAATAAATCACACATCAGTATCTCCTAAGGGGGTGTTTGTTTAAGCTTATACGTGGGCTTATAAGCTTATTTGATTCCGGCTTATATGTCATATAAGCCCCATTTTTTTTGGCCTTGTTCATACGTCCCAATTTTTTTTGGCTTATATAAGCTTATTACTATGATACAACATGCTTATATAAGCACATAAATAAGCAAGAATGAAATATAAGCCGGAATCAAATAAGCTCATAAGCCCGCATAATACACACAAAAGTCGAAATTTGAAAGGTTTGTGTTAAAAAAAAAAAAAAAAAAATTGGCCTAGCTAATGAACATCAAGTTCCAAATAATTATAAAAACTAACAATACATAGAATAAGGGTTTTTCTAACTTGTGTTATAGGGCACAAGTTAAGCGCACAAAAGTACGATGGAGCCTATGAAAAAGGACGTTAGAACTCCCAAAAAAGTCCACTTGTCTATACTTTTTTGTGGGTCTCTGCGTACTTTTATGTTCTTTTTGTGTGTTTAATCTGTGCCCTTAGGGTACAGGTTAGAAAAAACCCATACAATAAACCATTATATTCTAAATCTAATGTAAATGACCACAATAAAAAAGAATGGTACCAGCATATTTAGGGAGTTCGCGCCAATTCCAGTGACCATAACGTTCGATATAATCACGTAGCTTGTTATCTTCTTCTTCACTCCAGGCTCCTTTTTTAATGCCATTTTTGTCAATGCAAGGTGCTCTCACCATTTTCAGATCTTTCTTCTTTTGTTTCTAGTATTTCTCTCTCTTTCATTTTTTTTTCTTCATTTGATGATGAGTCCAACTTTAGGTTTGTTAGCAGCAATCAACTACCATTTTTTTATTCATTTATTCCCTTCTTTTACAGTCTTACTACCTTTACTATTAGCTACTCTCAGATATTGTCCTTTATGTTTTATCAAGTTTAAGTTTACGTCCTTTGTTCTTTCTAGCCATTATAGTTGATGATATTGACTTGTTTGTGATTAAGAGAGAATGAGAGATCTAGATTTGATTAACTTATAGTGAGTTTTGCTGTCACTAAAGCTGGACCACTTTTGCACTTATCGTGTTTCGGTAGTTGATTATGATTATTTAAATGATAAGATTGATGTTGTATAACATAATACGATGTTATACAAGGTTTAGTAGTAACAATAACATAATGTAAGAAATTTAACGATAAGCTATTCTCTCTTTTGAATTTGTATTTTCTGGAACTTAATAAATCTCTACCCAATTCATCTAATGAAGTAAAAACCGAAGACAATTTTTAAGTTACAAGCCCGAGTATCCACAAAAAAAAAATAATAAAAAAAAAAAAAAAAAAAAATAGTTGAACAAGTACATGTTCATGAAGAAAATGACAACTTGAGAACATGTTTATTTATTTATTCTTTTGTAATCCTACTTTATTGATCATATATTGGTGGTATGAATAATTGGATTACTACACTAACATTTTGTTAATTTGAATAAAGAATGGGATTTGAAAAGAATGCCAAGTTTGAAGGTACAGGTGTAAATGTATGAATAAGGGAGGTACCAAAGTGTATAATCGCTTGTTTGTTGTCATGATCAATAATGATATTTAATTTCTGAACCGGCCAGACGGATTTGATTCACCCAACACCTCTACTCCAATTATTTCTGTTTTTTGTTTTCTAGAGTTGTTGAAATAAAGCTTTTAGTCATACCATACTCCACCTAACCTAAACAATACTATAATTTATTAGCCTTTGAATTTACAAAAAAGGAAATCATCCTTCTAGTATTTGTCAACTTTATATTTTGGACTTATTGGCTTTTGAATCTAAAACATGATCTATTAATCTTGTTTTGCATTTGAACTTGTGGATGATTAAATCAAAGACGATCAATGTCGTTTAAGGCTGGATCTATGCGTGAGGGGCCTCTTAAGTCTCACCCATGAGGTGTGTTAGTGAAAGATTGAGAGTCTCACGCGTGAAAAAGGTGATTTTGAACTGGTTTGATGAGACTCATGACTCAACGAAAAAGGTGTGTGTATGTTTTTGTGAGTGTGGCGTGAGTGTGTTTCATATAATTAAATAAATATTGTGTATAGTTAAATTGTGAGTGAAGACGAGGGAGTAGATGTGAGTAACGAGTGAATGAAAAGAAATACAATGAGGTGGTGTTGCTAGTTAGTGACAGAGTTTTGGTAAGTGAGTATCAAGCTCGATCAATAAAAAAATTAAATATCCATGGCATGTATTCATGATTTTGTATATTAAAAAAATTTGATGGATTAGTGGTTTGTAAAATGATGACTAATTCACAAGTGTAGTAGGCATCCCATGCGTCCTCTAAGGGTGCGTTTGTTATGCTGTCATGAATTACAATGGGTATGAGTTTGATAATAGTGGTGGGTCTCTCTGGTATGAAAAATCATATTTTCCCCTTTTGAGGTATGGAACATATATATCATTCATTCTCATATTTGAAATATTTACATCTTAAATAAACACATTTTTTGAATGAAATTTTCATTCCCTGACTCTCATTCCTAGATACCAAACGCAACCTAAATTCCTAAGCTTTTCCTTGTATTCAAGGGATAAGGATTCTTTAAACTTTGTTTTTACAACTTTAGTGAATTTGGACATGTGTGAGTCATTGGATTTGATCCAATGGCTCAAATCAAAAGAAGTTCTTTTGATTTAAGTTATTAGATCAAATCTAATGGCTCACATCCCCTAATTTCATTAAAGTTGTAAAAACAATTTAAAGAATCTTTCTCCATTGTAAAGACTCAAGAGTAGACTTAAGCCAATTAATAGCTTCAGTGAGCTAAAGCGACGATTGTTTAAGATTTTAAAGCAAAACTATCTTCAATTGAAATTGAAACACCTTACAACGAGACAATTTTGCTTGTGTTATGAACACATTTGTTGGTTAAGTTGGCACTCTCGCAATGAAAGACGGTTGTTTTATTAGGCAAGTGAATTGACATAACTTGTGAGAGTTACTATTTATAAAGTTGATTGTTGCATTTAATTATTGATTCACCTTTTTTTTACCTAAAATTAAGAAAAATACCATTATTGCATTTCTTGACGATTTTTAAACTTCCACTTTTGAAGATCAATCGTTTAATTCGAGATATTGTTTTCCCATTCTGGTATAATTATAAATTACTTTTTTTTTTAACAAATAATTATAAATTACTTTTGTCACACCCTCAAAATACCTGTATTAGCAGCGGAATGAAATACCTGGGGGTAATGTTTTAAAAATCGCGCCTAAGACGCGCCTACTCCCTAAATCCCATGAGGCTCCAGCTTTTGGGATTTTTTTAGATCGAGTCTCAAGACATGCATGAATCCCGTAAAAATCGCAGCGCCTTGGGGATTTTTGCGCTTTAGCGCCTTGGGGATTTGTGCGCCTAGAAGATGTAACGGGTTTTTGGCCTTTTTTTTCTTAATAGTAAGATACATTTTGGGCTTACATGTTATATACATTTGACCCTTTAAGTTATAAAGTATCTAATAACCCTAATATTTTAGAAAAAAACTAAAACACACAATCAACAAAGAACTATGTTTTTTTTTGTAATCTAATGTCTAAGAATAGTAGCTTATTAATAGATACAAATGTTGTTTCTTTAGTGTTAAGTGTTACCAAACAACTATAGATTTTTCGTTGTTGATAGTTGATAGTCTGATACATGGTAATTTGTTAAATTTCATAAGTCATAAACTCATATATTGTAATGTATATTCAGGAATTTAGAGTAGTTCACGGATTCTGATATGTTGTCTGCTTAATATTTTGGGTTTAAATGCAACCTTTGTTAGATGTAATAACTATTAAGTGGTATTATGCATTGAATATTGATATTTTTGTGTTATTTAAGCTGCATAAGTTGTCACATATGTTATAAAAAAAACATAAATATACAATGCGCCTCATATTTATGAATCTCGCGCCTTGGTTTGCGCCTCGACTCGAGGCTCTTTGACCCCCTTTGCGCCTTAGTGCGCCTTGAGCCTTTCAGAACATTGCCTGGGGGTGACTGCCATAGCATCACAGTTACAGTTATATTGAACGACCTAAAGTGTCGTTTATAAAATACATCGTTTGATCATTTAAAATATTCAGAGTTTACAAAGTAAGGTCCCAAAAGGTGTTGCAAATTTACTGAAAATCAAGTCATACTAGATCAAACGTTTTCATAAGTGCATGAAATAAGAATGAGACGCGTCGACTTCGCGACTCCATGAAGGTCCAAAATGCATGCAAGCAAGAGTTACTTTAATAACCTGAAAATACATTGCTAAAACGTCAACACGAATGTTGGTGAGAAGTCATAGGTTTATGAGTTAAATCGTATGTACAATAGCCAAAAGTAAAAAGTAAAGCAATAAGATTTCAGAAATAATAATATATTGGCTCTTAAGCTCATGACCCCGAAGCTAGACGTTACTTGGCCTCAAAGGAGTGTTTACCAGACACTCTAAATATATTAGACATGAAATGCATCCGTTTTCCCGTTGGAGCAACCCAAACACGGATGAATGAGTCACCCTCAATAGATCTATTCACTCACTCTCGCTTGTAGATTAATTAACGGTCCATGATAATAAAGGGGACTTGTCATGACATGGTAATAAGGCAACTTAAGCAATGTAAGGAATTTAATACTTTGGCATGTACAAAAATAAGTGATGCAATGTATTTTCCCCCGTGGGATTTGAAGTCAAAATATTGAATTAAAATGGGGCTATGAAAACTCACCTGAAGCGATGATACTATGACGTGAAATGATAGGGACAACAAGGCGCGAATATTAGCCGCAACCTAATATGAATAATAATGATCTACTTTAGATCATGACGTGATGTAGTAAATGCACATGCACATGATACCTATACCACTCGTAACTTGGAAATACTAGTTATCGTTAAAGTAAAATATTTTCCATAAATTGGGAAAAATATATCTTGTTAGACTTGTAAAACTAGTACATAAACATGTTAGTGTTTAATTCTTCGCCTTGAAAACCTTAAAATGACATATAACAGTCGTGTAGATAAACTTTTGGTCATACTTGCTTCAATGGGTAGAAATACGGTTATTCAATATTGTTACTAGAAAATATAGTTTTTAGTACGTTAGAATAATATTTCTAATAGTGGCTGTCAAAATAATATAGTTTTGTCGGATTTGAAGCGTATATATCTTTGTCGTTATAAGCTCGTTTCCCTCGTTCTTTATATCCACGGATTCGTGTTAACGTATACTAATACATTTTTGGTGATTTGGCTCCTCTAGGTTACGTCTAACGCCTCTTTTTGTCCGTCGAAAATCGTCCAACAGCAAGTATAATTTTCAGAAAATAGTTTTCGTCGTTAAACTTGCAAAAATCGTATCTCCTTCGTTATAAGCTTGTTTTTATGCGTTCTTTCGCCCACGGCTTCGTTTTTGAAAGTATTTTCTAAATATTTGGTCTAAAATTACCCAAAATTAACTGACTTTCCTACGTTTTTAAAATAAGGACAGTAGGTATATATATAGTTTCAAAAATCATTTCTAGAGTTTCAAACTAGTTTTAAATCCAACCAAATCACTTTCAATTACCACCAAACTATTCTATTCTTACCATACACCTTCTTAGGGTGTCATGGTTCCTAAACATCATCCACCAAGTTAATCTACCAAGGATCTACCTATTATCCATTTCTAGAGCTTAAAAGATATAAAAGTTTAAATAGAGTGGTATAAACTAACATATGCATGTAGATCTTGTATAAAAACCATATGAATATTATAAAAACTTGGAAAAATCATGAAAATTAGTTGGACATACTTACTTGAAAGATTAGAGAGTTTTTGGTGAAAAATACTTAATTATCCTTGAGGTTTTTATTTCAAAACCTTAACTAGGATGCTAATAGGACTTGTAAAATTTCTTGATCTTGAAAAAATCTTGGTTCCTTGCTTGTGGTCTTGTGGTGGCCGGTTCAAGAGGAAGAGAGAAAGAAGAGAAATTTTTTTCTTACTTGCATTTGCGAATGAAAATATCTAAATATAAAAGTATGAATTATTGTTTAGACAAGAAGTACCAACTTTAATAAGGGCTAGTATAATTTTTCAAAGGGTGTAAGGGATTGGTAAGGAGGGGGGGGGGGGGGGGGGCAGCAATTCAAGGGAGGGTGGATTTGTGTAAGATTTTGTGGATATTATGTAGATATTATTAGTTTTAGATGATACCGGGTACCGAGTTAACTAGAAATAAATTTTAACGAAGTTAGCCGGGACATAATAAAGTTACAAAAATTGTAAAAATATGTTGGGTACAAGTATTGAGTGTTTGGGTGATTATTGTTTAGTTTTTACGAAAACCGTCGTAATTATATTAAACTTACGATATTAATTAAATAAATTTCCAAAATACCGGGTAAATTAATAATATAATTTATATATTATTAAAATGAATATAAAAATATATTAGGATCATAGTCGGGAGTGTCGGACGTGTTAGTCACATTATTGGTTGCGTGTTAATGTTTATATAAAAATAAACATACGTAAAAAGTCAAATATATCAAAAGTATTAATTTGAATATCCTACGAGTGGAATAGTATGCAAATGTCATTATGATGATATATAAGCTATTTCTAGACCATATGAAGTGTCCCTACTGATGATTTCATGAATTCGCAGCTAAACCTGACTGGTTACGCGAATGTAAATATTGATGATGCTCGAATTCGCAGCTTAACCTGACCGGTTACGCGAATTTAATTACCCGTAAACTAAATTTATGATGAAATGAATAAAGTACATGAATAGTGTTTTCACTCCGGGAATGAATAGTGTCATGTGAATAGTGAATTTTTTGAACGTTTCTCGAAATCTCAAACTGACTCAAAAAATGATGAATAGTGATCGGTGAATAGTAAATGATGAATAGTATCTGGGGAATAGTAACTTTCCAATATAAAAATGAAATTTCGACATCTGAAAAGGGATATGAAATTACGAGTTGTGACAACTTTAATACACCATAAATGTTATAATGTGAAATTTTAGATCCTAAAATGTTTGTAATAAATTTCTTATCTATATAACATGCAAAAATGCAAATGCATCATACACAAAAGTTCAAGAACAATAAACTAAATGGACAAGTCCATGAGACGCCTAGCTTTGCTACTCTTTTTTGTGCCACAACTATGTTGCTCGGCTAATCCATCGTCTATGGCATTAACGCCAAAGTACGCCGTGCATATCAAAGACAAGATCTTACGGATCTCAATGTCTGGTGTGAAATTCCAGACATCAAGCTACTTTAAGACCACAAGCTTCAACCTGGCAAAAATTATATGTTTCCTGCATATCTCAAACAATTATACTTTTGTCATTTCACATACCGATCAAGAGAAAAAGCTATCATAGTGTTTCAAGAGATTATGGTTTTTTGTTTTATGATAACAAGAACCAGCGGATTAAAAAAGATAGCTGGTGGATGTTAGGTTACGATTTTTGTTGTTGAAATGCTATTTACGAGGTTGCGATATTGATTAAAGAAAATACATGTGTGTCATTGATGAGGCGAAAAATGAACCACTTTTAGGGGGTCATTTAAGCCCGGAATTGAATTTATTTGATCAAATATTGCCCTAAATCGTTCCTTTTGTGATTTTAGGTACTTTGGGAGTGAATTCTGAAAAAGGAAGCATTTCAGACGTTTTTGGAGCATAAAAGTGAAGAAAACGGCAAAGACTTAATTTTCCATGCTGAGAACAGTACCTGACGGCGTCAAGAAGAAAATCATGACGGCATCAAGAGTAAAATCCATGACGACCCAGTGAAAACCTGAAGGCGTCACAACAAGGGCGTCAAGACTATTTTTGGTGACGGCCTGCATAAGGAGTACACATGACGGCGTCAGACCCAGATCTAGGCTGTCCGAGAAATTATTTGGCGGCGAGATGACGGCGTCAGAAATTTGTTCTTGACGTCGTCACCTATCAGAATCTATATATAGTTTTCTATTTTTCATTCATTAAGAAGAGGAACTTGTGTGGAGAATACTAGGGCCGAACTTTGTAAACCTTAGGTCGTATTTTACAGTATTTTCAAGGGTTTTCACCCCTTGAATCCTTTCATGTTCAATTGAGATAAGTCTTCTTTCAATTCAATCAATATGTCTATGTGTTGTTTGAATATATCTTATGCTTGTCTTAATTTCAACATGCTAGGCTAGATCTATCATGTGTTTGCTTAGATGTAATGAAACCTAGATGTTAATTATATGTTGATTACTTGTTTATGGTTGTAATGGATGAATGATTTCAATGTTAGGCTTAAGAAAACTAACAGATCTCCATTGTGTAACATGCTTGAACGTCTTAGGAAACATGAACCGATGTGTACTAGGTTTTATTGGTTGTATTTAATGCATGAGCAAATTCAAGTGATCCCATGTTAGGAGCTTCTTAGCCGGCTCGACATAGGAGTGAAGTAGGTGCTTATAGGATTGGGGAAGTAAGTACGCCACCCCATGAATGATATTAAGGAAAACAATCCGTCATCCACACAACTGTAACAAGTAATTAATCTGTAAAAGATATCTAGGGAGTAGTGAAACCTAAGTAAACATAATTCTCCCATATATTGCTCACAACTCTAGTTTAATTTAGTTTTATTTTCATTCTAATATTTTATTTTGATTGCATCTTAGCATTGGGTTAGTTGACTAGCAACTAATTCCGCCCAACTCCTTCAAACCCGAGATTTTTACTTGCTTTCATAAAAGAGTATAAAATTACAAAAAGAATCATCCCTCATCTCTAGACCTAGTCTTTAGGTTTTCTAATCTTAGCGACACTATTCCTAGCTAAACGATCAATCCCCCGGTACTTGTCATTATACTATACTACATCGATCAGGTACACTGCCTAGTGGGGGTTGTAAGCTTCTCGAGATCCCTCGAGAGGTAAAGCCTGGTGCAATCCCTACGCATCAAGTTTTTGGCGCCGCTGCCGGGGAATAGTTATTGTCTAGGTTAGAATCTCTTTTTATTAGGTCTACTTGCTAGATTCCTTTCTAGTAAGATTTTATTTTTATTTTTAGGTTCTCTTTAGTCTATCTTATTTCTTAGTGTTTTTGTTCGTAACTCTTCGCCATCCGACATCATGGACGATGGTAACATCTTTGAACCCGTCATCTCACCACAACAAAACCCACCACTAGATAACCAACCTCTTAGGCCCCGAACCTTAGGAGAGTATTCCCGACCTAGCCACCAAGGCTACCGAAACACCATTGAGCTCACCCAAGGAGCCAATGTGACCCCCTTGCGATCCGACACCATCCGGTTGGTGCAAAGCGGATGTGCATTCCATGGACTTCGTTCCGAAGATCCAAATCAACATCTCAAGGACTTCCTTAAAATCGTAGATTCTATAGACCTTGATGTTACAACTAGAGAGTCAACCCGATTACGCCTATTCCAATTCTCTCTACGTGATCAAGCTAGCCAATGGCTTGAACGTTTACCCGCGGGATCCATCACCTCATGGGATGATCTCACCACTCGTTTCCTTGCTCAATTTTTCCCACCGGGGAGAACTACCAAGCTTAGAAATGATATCTTGATGTTCCAACAACGTCAAGGTGAAACTCTATATGAAGCATGGACTCGATTCAAGGACTTACTCCAAAAAGTCCCTCATCATGGCATAGATCTTTGGCTCCAAGTCCAAATCTTCTATGACCATATCGATCTCTCCACAAGGCGAGCCATTGACCAATCGGCCGGTGGTAAGCTACGTGATCTAAGTGCGGAACAATCATGGGAACTCATAGAAGATCTTGCTCTCTATGACAACGAAAGTTGGAATGATCCCCGTGATTTGAACAAAACGGTCAAGGCAATATCTTTGCCTTCGAACAACTCTAGCACTCTCGACCGTAGGATCATGGAACTTGAGGACCAAGTCAAGTTTCTCATGAAATCTTACGAAGCTCCTAAGCCTTCAAGCCAAGTGAACAAAATCACTTCTTCATGCGAATTATGTAGTGGTCCCCATGACACTCGTGATTGTGTGGAACTCCCCGGAACAGCTTTTGCGAACTACGCATCCTCGCGTACCGACGAAGCGGGAGATAAGTGGTACACTTTCAAACCCGAGCCAAACCCTTATGGTGATTCCTACAACCCCTCTTGGAAAAATCACCCAAACCTTAGGTGGAAACAAAATCAAGCCAATTCTTCCAATCCGCCTAATCGTTACCAACCAAACGGTCCACCCTCCAACCGTACTTTCAACAACAATCCTTCTAACAACTATGGTAGTACCAACAATCTTGAAGGATTGATGTCTAAGTTCATGGCATCTCAAGAGGCTCGCATAGCTAGGTTTGAAACCGAATTCAACCAACAACAAACAGAGATGACCAACAAGATAGACAACTTGTTGAAAGCCCTCAACAACCAAGCGTTAACTACACCTAGGAAGGACACTAGGGACGCCAATAACGGAATCCAAATTAAGGACCCCTCATCATCCAAACATGTCCACTTTGTCAATGTTGTCACCATTAAGCTAGAAGATAAGGATATAGAAGACAGTGACAAAGATGAAGTTGAAGTAGAAACCGAGACTAGGGATGAAATTAGGGAAGTTGAGGTTGATAAGGGAGAGGAGTTAGAGGAAGTAGAGACTATAGAAAAGCACTTTGATAAGTTGCCCACCAAGGAAGAACGGGAATACCATAAGGATTTATTCGATGGCCCCGAGACACCATATATCCTTGGCACACCCCTTATCAAAATGGGAGACCCCTCTAACATCAACATACCATGCAACATCGGGCATTTGCATATATTGAAAGCTTATATCGATCCTAGATCTCCTATAAACATCATGACTAGGACTTATTATAATTGGGTGATGAAGAAGCAACTTGGTTATAGGATGATGCCCAATAAGAATTTGATAAGTAATTTTGTAGGAAGAGTGAAGGGATTGCATGTGATTATAGGTAATTTCACCTATGAGATCGATTTTATGATAGTAGAAGATACTCGCCCGGTGATAGATGATTGCCTAAGCCAAGTAGTATTCGGAAAACCATTTGTTGAGGCCACTAAGATGAATTATGATCCGACTTTAGGGATAGTTAGGTTCAAGGAAGAGAATGATGAGATTGCCTACCAAATGCCCTATAAGATTGAGCAGTACCGCCTCCTTTCTAATATAAAAAAGGAACACAAACAAGCAGCTTACTATAAATATGATGAGGATAGACGTAGAGGAGTAGAGTATGTGATGAATAGGATGCTTGGTTTCTACAAAAAATGCTTGCAATTAGGTCCGGAATACAAAACTGGTATAGGAGACGACCTAGAGAGTGAAACCAATAATGAGGTCACGTAGTAACCCATGACCTTGAGTCTAGCTACAAGACTCGTAAATAAAGAAAAACGCTTTTTGGGAGGCAACCCACGTTTTGTGTGGTTTTTATTTTGTTTGTTTGTTATTTGCTTCCGTATGCATGCTTTATTTTTATTGTTGGTAGATCATGTTTCAATACTAAAATAGTGAAAATACTTTACTTTGTTGTTTGACCTAGTCTTAACTTCATCCAAAGGTATTTTTGCAAAAGATAAGTGTCAGAGGAAACCCCAAATATGTTTTTAAGAAACAAAACCGATCATGGTTCTCCACAATATTAAGTGGACATGTATATTCGTATTTGTTAGAGTCAAATGCTTGTATCGAGTCATAATGATGTTTTGCAGGATTTTCCAGGAAGTAGGACGAAGTTTTTCCAGAAACTTAACATAAGAATTTCTGCAAGTCACTTCTGACGGCGTCAGGAATTAATTCCTGACAGCGTCACGTGTAAAATTCTGGAAGTTTTACCAGTTTTGTTTTTCTAACGGAGTCTTAAAGTTTTTGTTGAATTATCAGTTTTATAATCTCCAGGAAATCTGCAAACATCATTCCACAAGTATTATATCTTATTTTGTTTTTTAAGATTTATTAGCATATGTAGATTGCCGCCGATTTTATACGAGGTTGCCTCGTCTGTTTTCTCAGGTTTTACAGGTTATGTATGACAAGAAGATGATTTATATTCTGGAAGGGAAGCTTTGATTGTTCATTCTCTTGGAGAAAGATCTAACCTGGCCATCTTATTATCCATACCGAGCGAATCAGGGGAGTATTTGATTTCATTTGTTTTACTTATTTCACTTTGACATTCTTTACTTGAACATTGGGGACAATGTTTATCCTAAGTGTAAGGGGAGGGTAAAATGATGATACCTTACAGATACACTTTCGCTTGAGTTTGTTTGCTTGATAGTAGATGTGTAATAAAACTATGAGAAATACTTGTTAGTGCAATTTTAGCGCCAAATTTAAATTTTTTTACAATATTTAGGAGTGAAACTTTAGCCATAGCAAGCGTCTCATGGATAGGAGATTGTATGACTAGCAAAAAACCGTACCATTCAAAAAAAATTTCCACCCAAATATGTGAGGTTCGCCTTTAGATTTGATAGGAAAAGCATTTACTATTAGTGCTTATGAGTGTACCGGTAGCATTTAGATTCTAGAACTTGCGTTAGTGATGCATCCCGAGAACGCTAGTGAGACTACATTCGTGTGGTAGGATTTACTATATGATAAGAGGCATTAGGATCACCCTTGTGTTAAACCCGTATCATAATTACTTGACCATTTAAGTCATATTACTTGGCTAGTTAAGTCAACTAATTTTTCCCACACCTTAGCGTTGTACTCCTTTTTAATACACGAAACCCCTAGTGCACCCCTCCGAGCCTATCTTTTCGTTTCTAACTTTAAGCATTTTACTTAAAGGAAGAATTTGTTACAACCCACTTAAATGTACGCCCAAATCGCCTTAGCCTTCCGTGTATGCACTCATCTTTAGTGCATTATTGTTATTTGTTAAACCCTTAGTTAATTATCTAATTGATTACATGGTTGCTAAGTTGAGTCAGATCCTTGTACATGATGACGTATAGTCTATATATGGACCACGAGCCCAAATGATAAACATTACTAAGGCCCAAAACTACCATGTGTGGGCTATTGTAACTTGGGCCGCATTAATGATGGGAACAGGCTCACGTAAGCCCAAACCCAAATAAGCTATACACGGTATAGATAAGGATCATCTATCTATGGAATAGATATCCTTACCCGGATAAGCACCATGGGTGCGAAACGTAAGGAGCACGAACCCTACAAGGATTCTGCGCCTATATAAGGAATGACATAACTCTCATTCAAGGTACGATTCACAAACCCTAACTCTTTACGAGAACCCTAAATCGATTACTTACTCTCACGCCAGAGTCTAATCGTGGGAGACAATCCCACGATAAGTCTAACGGTGTTGTTTATTTTCTTAGTGCGCAGGTTACAAGTACTAAGAAGCGAATTGGTACGAGAGCAAGAGCCCATAATCAGGAATGCCCAACTTTTGTATCAACAAGTGGCGCCATCCGTGGGACCCTACTAAGAACTAAGAACTAGAATGACAAAGAATAAGAATTCAAGCCAGCAGACTCCACAGTCAGAAAAACGTGACCCCCAGAGGAAGAATCAACAAGATTCGACCCCTAGGCAGGTTGCTGGGACAACCAGCGCACCCGGTCACCAAGAGGCAGGGACAACCCAACCTCTTCCAGCGGTAGAACTACCTGTAAGGACTACCCAAATCACCCCAGTGGTCCCAAGCGTTGAGGAACTCCAGCGTACTCTCTTCAGCACTCCTCACCAAACTGTACCCGCAGTGAACAACACTGTGCCACCAGGCACGCCTAACCGAGATAGGGTGCCTAATACTGAGGCAGACATTCTTGCAGCAACTGAGGACACACCCAATCTAACGTTGGGAAATTTTGTATCCCAAAATTATGAAACCTTAACCGCCCTCATGCAAGAAGAAGCAAGGAGAAGAGCAAGTACGAGCCTACAAGCTCGACTCAATTTTGGTCCTGAACGCGAACCATCACCCCTGCGCCACCCACGAGGAAGACGTGCAGAACGTACCACTATCCATGATAGGCTGGGTACGACATCTGATTCACAATACTCAGAAGACAGCGAGAGGCGCACTAATGTTCACTCCAGACTTGGCAGTCGAGGGATACAAGACCGATTAGGACCTCAGCATTCGCCGAGCCAAGGATCCTCCAAACCTGGGAGTAAGAGGATGCACGACAGATTAGGGAAAAGAAGATCCCCAAGTGAAAGTCCCTCAAGCTCTTCTTCTGAAAGAAGCCGGCGCAAGCGCCGCAAAAGAGACTACATTTCCTCCAGTGACTCCTCGGACAACGAGGATAAAGAAACAGGACATTGGAAGTCAAGAGGAAGACGTCGCGAGGAAGAGAATGAAGATATGTCGCTTCCATGGCTTCGCCAGAAAGTTGATGCGTTTACATGACGCATCAGCGATTATTCAGACCGCAAACGCAGGCGCATGCCCACTAATGTAAAAACATATGATGGCACGGGTGATCCGGATGATCATCTAAAAGTTTTCGAATCAGCCGCCACTATCGAAAACTGGCCACAGCCTGTGTGGTGCCACATGTTTAATTCTACGTTAGTAGGGAACGCGTGCACATGGTTTAGCAAACTCCCACGTAGGAGCATCGGTGGGTTTGAGGAATTACGGAAAGCATTCCGCCTCAACTTCACCCAAATAAAGAAGTGCGCTAAAAATCCTGTTGAACTAGCAAGAGTAAAACAGCGCCAAGGGGAATCAACCAGTGCTTTTATGGAGCGCTTCAAGGATGAGTGCATACAAGTAAAAGCATGTCCTGAAATCCTAAAAATTTCAGGGTTCATGAATGGGATTAATAACCCAGAACTTATCCGAAAGCTAGATGACAAAGTTCCCTAGACTTTCGATGAGCTAACAAAGCGCACCAGATCCTTTATACAAGGAGAAGCAGCTGCTGCGGACAGCAAAAAGGGTTATTCGAACTATAGGCAGCAAGAGCAGCCTATGAGACAATCCAACGATCAGAATACCAACCGCAGCAGGAATTATCGCAGCGGAAGAGACAATGACAAGTATACCCCTCTCACAAAAACTCCGAGGGAAATATTTGTAACAGAAGGTGCAAACTTCCCAAAACCGCCACCAATGTGCACCGCAGAGGAAAAGCGCATAGGGAATGGATACTGCGAGTACCATGGTCAAAAAGGCCATACAACTAACGAGTGCATCCAGCTAAGACAACTAATTGAAAAGTTAGTAAGAGAAGGCAGAATGGACCACCTTGTAAAAAACATCAAAGAGGGAAAAGACAAACAAAGGAACGGGGGTAAGAAAGAGCCCCCCAAAGAAAAAGCTGATACCATATACATGATACAGTCATGGCAGCGCAAGATAAAGCAAAAAGTCAGCCAAAAATTCTCTCCAGAAAAAGAGATATCTTTCCCTACTCTAGCTGCGGACAACGCAGTTGTAGAACCTCTAACTATTGAAATACATACGGGAGGACATGATATCCACCGCATGTACATTGACGGAGGAGCATCCGCAGACATCCTGTATGATCATTGTTTCAAAAGACTGCGACCTGAAATCCAAAGTCAATTGATACCAGCAACAACGTCATTGACTGGATTCACAGGAGAAAAGATCTGGCCCATGGGGCAGTTACGCTTGCTGGTGGTCATTGGAGATGAACAACACTAAACCGCAACATGGTTAAATTTTATGGTAATAAAGTCTCCCTCACCATACAATGGTATCATTGGGAGACCTGGAATATCATCCATGCGCGTTGTACCATCCACAGCGCACGGAATGCTCAAGTTTCCAGTGGAAGGAGGAGTTGTCACCCTCTATAACACAACAGTACCACCAAGAGAATGCAATGCGGTAACAATTAAAGCAGAGACTATTCCAGAACAGCGCACAGAAAAAACACCAAACCTAAAAGTCGCTATTCATCCCGATTACCCGGAACAACAAGTTTCGATTGGTGGATCTTTATATGACAAAGGTAAAGCAGCCGTATGCGCACTCTTGCAGAAGAACCTGGACATCTTCGCATGGGAACCAAAACACATGACAGGAGTGCCACGCTCTATCATAGAGCATAAGCTGCAAATCCGACAAGGATATCCCCCAATACGACAGAAGAAGCGCGGCCAGGCTCCAGATCGCGCAAAGGTTATTCTGGAAGAAGTACATAAACTCGTAGACGCAGGCATCATGCGCGAAGTGTACTACCACGACTGGCTCTCTAACCCAGTTATGGTAAAGAAGAGCGATGGCAGTTGGAGAATGTGTGTGGACTTCACGGACCTTAACAAAGCATGTCCACAGGACTGCTATCCACTGCCAGAAATAGACTGGAAGGTAGAATCCCTGTGCGGATACCCTTTCAAATGCTTCCTAGACGCATACAAAGGGTATCACCAAATTCAGATGGCAGTCAAAGACGAAGAAAAAACAGCTTTCCACACCAGTCAAGGAGTGTACTGCTACACAAAAATGCCTTTTGGCTTAAAAAATGCAGGCGCAACATACCAACGACTGGTGGACACAGCTTTCGAGAAACAAGTAGGCCGCAACTTGGAGGTCTACGTTGACGACCTTGTCATCAAAAGCCACACAGAGGATGAATTGGTGCGCGACATCGAGGAGACGTTCAGAACATTTGGACGAATAAACATGAAGTTAAATCCCAAGAGGTGCACCTTCGGCGCAACCGAAGGCATGTTCCTTGGATACTTAATAGAACCCGATGGAATCAAGCTTTGTCTAGAAAAAACAAAGGCTGTTATTGATCTCCCCCCACCGCGCACACTTAAAGAAGTCCAGTCATTGAACGGAAAGTTAGCAGGGCTAAACCGTTTCTTATCTAAGTCAGCAGATAAATCCCTTCCTCTCTTTAAAACGCTCACGAAGTGTACTAAAAAGAGAGACTTTCGCTGGACCGAAGAAGCGGAGGAAGCTTTCCAACAACTTAAACACCATCTGGCATCTCTTCCCAAACTTGTCGCACCGCGACCAGGGGAAGAGCTAATCATGTACTTATCGGCAACTCATGGAGCAGTTAGCGCAGTACTATTGACAGATAGGAACTTCGTCCAGACACCCATATATTTTGTAAGCAAAGCCCTGAAGAGGACAGAGACTAACTACAGCGCTATGGAAAAGCTGGTCTTAGCTCTAGTATTCGCAGCCAAAAGGCTGCGCAGATACTTTCAAGCGCACCCAATAGCTGTAACCACCGATCAGCCAATCAAACAAGTTATCTCTAAACCTAACGCATCAGGATGGTTACAAAAATGGAGTGTACTGTTAAGTGAATATAACATCTCATATAGACCGCGCACTGCAATCAAAGGACAAATCTTAGCCGATTTCATCGTGGAGAGGCCAGATAGTGACAGTCCAACATCTGCAACCAAAACAGATCTACAGGAACCCTGGATTCTGTTCACAGATGGGTCCTCATGTGTAGATGGATCAGGCGCAGGCCTTATTCTCACAAATCCAGAAGGTATGGAATTCACCTATGCGCTGCGCTTTGAATTCACAGCCACAAACAATGAGGCAGAATACGAAGCCCTACTAGCCGGACTACGCATCGCAATCCAAATGGGTGTACGCAACCTGGAAGCAAACGTAGATTCTCGGCTAGTCGCTAACCATGTGCTAGGTGAATATGAAGCCAAGGATGAGCACATGATCCAATACCTGGAAAAGACAAAGTCCTTGATCAAAAACTTCGACAGGTTCACAATAAAACAGGTGCCCAGAGGAGATAACAGGAAGGCTGATGCGCTTAGTAAGATCGCATCCACAAGCTTCGCGCACCTCTCAAAACAGGTATTGGTAGAAACCCTAAAAAACAAGTCAATCTTGGAGATGGAGATATCCACAGTGATGGATGAACAAGATCCTACATGGATGACACCTATCATTGAATTCATCAGCAAGGGAATCTTACCACAAGACCATAAGGACGCTCGAAGAGTGCGACGCACAGCGCAACGATTTGAACTACGAGACAACATACTCTATCGACGCTCTTTCTTACAACCTTGGCTCAGATGTGTTGGACCTCTTCAAGCAGACTATGTCCTCAGAGAAATCCACGCTGGATCATGTAGCATGCACTCAGGGCCGCGATCTGTGGTGGCAAGCGCTCTACGGTTAGGGTATTATTGGCCAACCATGCACCGCGACGCACGCGATCTGATAAAGAAATGCAGCAATTGTCAAGTGCATAAGCCAATCCCGCGCCGACCACAACAAGAGCTAACACCCATTACCTCACCATGGCCATTTTATAAATGGGGCATTGACATCGCGGGACCCTTTCCAATGGCAGCAGGAGGACTAAAGTTCCTCATCGTAGCCATAGACTACTTTACGAAGTGGATTGAAGCAAAGGCGGTAGTGAACATCACAGGAAACCAAGTCAAACGCTTTATCTGGGACAACATTGTCTGTCGCTTCGGACTACCGGGAGAGATTATATCAGACAACGGAAAACAATTCTGTGATAACCCATTCAAAGATTGTACGCGCAATTGAACATCACGCAACACTTCGCTTCAGTAAAACACACACAAACCAGTGGCCTAGTTGAGCGCGCAAACCGCAGTCTAGGGGAAGGAATAAAAGCGCGCCTCGACAGACACAAAGGAAGGTAGGTGGACGAGCTCTCGCATGTCTTATGGGCGCATCGCACAACAATCAAAACCAGTACTGGCGACACGCCATTCTCCCTCGTCTACGGAACAGAAGCCGTCATACCAGCTGAGATAGGAATGCCAACTATACGAACAGCAGAGGTCAACATCACAACAAATGACGAGGAACGGCGCATAGACTTGGACTTACTGGAAGAAAGGCGTGAACGCGCTGCTATACGCGAAGCAAAAGCCAAGGCAAAAATGAAGAAGTATTATAATGCAAAGGTCAAACACACTTCATTCAGGCCAGGAGACTTTGTATACCGCGCCAATGATGCGAGCCACGCAGAAGACACAGGCAAGCTCGGACCAAAATGGGAAGGACCTTACGAGGTCACAGATGCACTCGGAAATGGTGCATATAGACTGCGCGATATGGAAGGTCACGACCTAGCGCGCACTTGGAACATCTGCAATCTTAAAAGATGTTACTTTTAGGCTACAGCCATTACACAGACACCTTTGCACCCTAAGAGGTGCCCAATAAGTGTTTTTTTTTCTTTCCTAGGAATTGTATTTTTATTTTTTCAAAAAACTTGCAAGTATCAATAAAATGTTATGGTTTCTAGCTAACTCCATAGCGTATTTCACTTTATTGCGTACATACTTATATGTGTCAATATTGTTATCTTATATTTTTGCCTACATGGCGTGCATGCACTAATTAAAGACCCACGAAGGCATAAAGGATGAGTAAACCTACTAATTCACTCGTTGAGTAAGAGGGTTGCAAACCCATCAACATTGGATCACGTATCCTTGCTAAGCACCTTACTTTTGAGACATCAAGGTAAGTTTCATGTGCGCATCCCATGACGGGTGCGCAAATATTAAGTACACCGTACAAGCTTAGCAAATAACGAGCCAAGACACTTGGTCAAATAATAAAACTTAGCAAACAATGCCAGTATATTTCTTAAAGTCACGCACTTAACGAGCCAATACACTTGGTCAAATAATTAAACTTAGCAAACAATGCAAGTATATTTCTTAAGTCACGCACTTAATTAACAAAAAGGTATCTTATTCAACATTTTTTCACAAAAATTACAAGGAAAGATACACTTCATCATTTACATAATACATATACAAAAAGCCTACACGCTATGGCGATGCTCAGGGCTATCCTCCGGAGCAGCAGAACTCCCCGCCTCCTGAAGCTTTCTCAGAATCATGGCGTCCTTGGGAGAAACGGTAGGAACACTCACGGGAACCCCATCAGACCTGGGGATGTGTGCAGCACCCACACCACACAACACTGCCTTGCCCTGAATACCCCTCTTCTGGGCAGCCCTCTGCACATGACGCTCCAGAACCTCTTTCAAGGGAATCTCCCTTTCAAGAGCAAACGGGGTGAGGATGTGACGAGGCTGCGCGAACACGGGAATCTGCAGCTGCGACACATCAGGCTTCAAGAAGTAATCTGGTTGCGCCTCTGCATCCTCTAAAAGGTGGCGCTCCAAAGTCAACCCCGCCATAAGTACATCTATGGGTTTGTCTTGGTCGCGCTCCAACCTTCCAATGTGCGGCAACTCGAGGACCTTCAACCCTGCCATAACCTGCATCAACTCATCATACGCAGCCGCATTATAACAGGGACTTCTGCCAAGTCCTTGCTCAGAAGCTTGGCCTCATGGAGATCCTCCATAGCCTGCGACTTCCCACGAGCCACCGCACAGTGAACCACCTTCCCAAAGGCGTCCAACACCTCTTGGGACTCAAGAGTGCCCATAGCTGCCAGGCGCAGCCCGTGGCTAATCAACCACCTACATCAACAAAGACAATTTGTGTTAAGGAAAAGCATAGCAACAAAAAATATTATAAAGAAGAAGAGTAAAAAGGAAATACCTGCGCACAGCAATGGTCGACATCAAATGAGGGTATAACTCCTCATCGTACTCGATGCTCAAAACGCGCAGTTTGTTCTCCTGAACCTGGATGATCTTCTCTATATCCTCCTTGAACTTGGCGATGTTAGCAAAGTGATCCACCTTCTTCTCCTCCAAAAACCTCACAGCCCAAGTCATGTCAGACTTGTAATGATGAAGCTGCCCGCGCGCCTGCTCCACCTCAGCCAGTGCGGACAACTTCTCATGGGTGACCTTCTCAGTGTACACCCTGGAGGACTCCAACTCCGCCTGCGCTTCCGCCAGCTGCGCACGGATCCCAGCTATCTCCTCATCCTTCTGGGCGAGAGTACTGCTCTCCCCGACATACTTCTTCTTCAACTGAGCCACCAGCTCAGCCTGACGCGCAGCAGTCGCAGCCAACTCATCCATCAGTTGCTGCGCCTCTGCACCCTCAGCAACCTTGGCTTTCCCCTCCTTGTTTTCATTCTGCGGCGGGGAAACCACATCCACGAACACTCCATCATTCTTCATGGCATCATCCCTACAATACATAACGAAGACAATTAGCACATATTGCGACAAGTAATATGCAAGAAAACATAATACAGACGCAGATACTTACAGAAATGGAGAGGCCTCGGCAGCCTTCTTATCCGCGCCTGGAGCGGATGTCTCCTCCTCCGCGGACGACTCCGCATCGCCAATAAGGTAGTGTCGTCTCTTCTTAGGGCCACTGCTCCCAGCCTCCCCTTTGCGCTTAATATTCTGCGCTACCTCCTCCTTCAGCACCTCCTCAGGCTTGAGGATTTCCACGCTGTCAGAAGATTCAGTGCGCGCCTCCTCTTGCGCCGTCTCCACGTTTGGCGCCACGCTCTGAACAGGCGTTACCTGGAGCGGCGGCGTATTCTCAGGGACAACCTCCGGCAGTACTGTCAAACGACCCTCGGTCGCCTCCAGTAGTGGCTGCTCACCCTCCTTCAGAGGTCGCACTCTAACCGTTACCTGCTTTGGCTTCTCCAGCTTAACAACGGCGAACAGATCCATCTCTACGCACATAAACAAACAACAAAGAAGAAAGAATTAGTTATTAAAGGTGCGCATATAAAAGGACTTACATATTTGAAGTAGAAGGGACGAACACCCACCCCCGCCGTCCTCTCTTATAAAGGTTGGCACCTCATCAGCAGCGCCGAATTAGTTGCGACTCAACCCCATGTGCACCAAAAACTCCTCCGGATAAGGGTTAATGGGAATGCGGTTGGCATCAAGAGTCTGCGCATCAGTCAGCCTATAGGAACCGGGTGCGGGGCGCCCATCCCTTGGTAAAGTATCCTGAGTATAAAACTCAAAGGGCGATGGAAATACCACATCATCAACCCAGAAAAAATGCTCCCTCCAATGTCTAAGGGAGTCTACCTTTTCAGTGTAACACTGAAGCGCCCCTGGGCGCTTCGCGAAAGATACCCATCCATTTGACCACGTTGTGTGGTAGAAGGCACGAAACAAGGCTATGGTCGGCTCTATCGCAAGTAAACGGCAGTTTACTTCAAAATTCGACACCTTAGCCGCACCTATACAGTGCAGCTGTGAGATGTGGAGGCGTTAGTGGTTGAGCAAATCGCTCAGAAAGATAGATATCGGTACGCGGTAATTTACGTACTCGAAGAAGCGCGTGTATAATCCTATTTTCCCTTCGGGGAAATCGGCTATACACGCGTCCACATCTGGAGCCTCTGGACGCACATCCAGAGGAATGAAGTAGTCAGATGTAAACTGAGTAACATAATTCTCCGTCATCGCAGAGCGAAAGTCCTCTAATTGGGCAACCATTTTCATTAACTCACTGAGACACGCACACAGAAATTACCTAATGAAACGAGTACTTTCTTTGCAAAAATACGCTTTTAGAAAAAGTGAGCAGGGTGAGTGTGTGTTTTTACTGTGTGTTTTTGTAAAAATGGGGGCGGTGACTATTATATAGGGAGTAAAAAACCCTAGATGATGTCCACGTGGATCCTACTCACAAAAACGTGTGGCTAGAACCGAAACGGTACATGCACTTTTTCCCGATTTACGAGGGCCACGTGGACACAACCCCCAATTTTTGAGGTATTCCTTTTGAAATATCTATGACTAGGTGCATTGCACTCTAAAATGGGCGGCAATATTTCAATGTTTTCCCGCCACGCTTACCGCTGTTAATATTAGTCTAGCATCCGCGGCTACGAGCCGTGCACACTAGACTGGGGGGACATGATGACGTATAGTCTATATATGGACCACGAGCCCAAATGATAAACATTACTAAGGCCCAAAACCACCATTTGTGGGCTATTGTAACTTGGGCCGCATCAATGATGGGAACAGGCTCACGTAAGCCCAAACCCAAATAAGCTATACACGGTATAGATAAGGATCATCTATCTATGGAATAGATATCCTTAACCGGATAAGCACCATGGGTGCGAAACGTAAGGAGCACGAACCCTACAAGGATTCTGCGCCTATATAAGGAATGACATAACTCTCATTAAAGGTACGATTCACAAACCCTAACTCTTTACGAGAACCCTAAATCGATTACTTACTCTCACGCCGGAGTCTAATCGTGGGAGACAATCCCACGATAAGTCTAACGGTGTTGTTTATTTTCTTAGTGCGCAGGTTACAAGTACTAAGAAGCGAATTGGTACGAGAAAAAACATACGGACTACCATCCCTTTTCATTTTATGTTTTTGTTATTTTTTATTTATTAGCTTAAGTCTAGTCTAGTCTTGGCTTAGCAACGCCATATTGTACATGTAATTAACCAAGATTGTTAACTCGCCACCAGTAAAGACTGCCTATATCCAACAAAACCATGTATTCCATATCCCTACACCTAACGTTACAACCCTTTAAAAAGACCTCTTTGATAGTTTATCCTAGGTGCTTACGCCATGTGGTGGAGGTTTGATCATTTCCCAAGCCTATGGTAATCTATTTTGCTATGACAGGTAGTGAGAGATGTTTTCCATTTCCATATTATGATATTACTTTATTACACCCGAGATATGTGAGTATCTAAACACTATTTGTGAGGTGCTAGTGTATGACCTCCGTGCTTGTCTTTGGTCTTTAGTGAAACGATTATTTGTTGTAATTACTTTTATATTAGTGTTAAATGACCCCTAACTTGTATTTTGACTAGAATAAAAGCGCATTTGCTTGAGGACAAGCAAATCTCAAGTGTAAGGGTATATGATGAGGCAAAAAATGAACCACTTTTAGGGGGTCATTTAAGCCCGTAATTGAATTTATTTGATCAAATATTGCCCTAAATCGTTCCTTTTGTGATTTTAGGTACTTTGGGAGTGAATTCTGGAAAATGAAGCATTTCGGACGTTTTTGGAGCATAAAAGTGAAGAAAACGGCAAAGACTTAATTTTCCATACTGAGAACAGTACCTGACGACGTCAAGAAGAAAATCATGACGGCGTCAAGAGTAAAATCCATGACGACCCAGTGAAAACCTGAAGGCGTCACAACAAGGGCGTCAAGACTATTTTTGGTGACGGCCTGCATAAGGAGTACACATGACGGCGTCAGACCCAGATCTAGGGAGTCCGAGAAGTTATTTGGCGGCGAGATGACGGCGTCAGAAATTTGTTCTTGACGCCGTCACCTATCAGAATCTATATATAGTTTTCTATTTTTCATTTATTAAGAAAAGGAACTTGTGTGGAGAATACTAGGGCCGAACTTTGTAAACCCTAGGTCGTATTTTACAGTATTTTCAAGGGTTTTCATCCCTTGAATCCTTTCATGTTCAATTGAGATAAGTCTTCTTTCAATTCAATCAATATGTCTATGTGTTGTTTGAATATATCTTATGCTTGTCTTAATTTCAACATGCTAGGCTAGATCTATCATGTGTTTGCTTAGATGTAATGAAACCTAGATGTTAATTATATGTTGATTACTTGTTTATGGTTGTAATGGATGAATGATTTCAATGTTAGGCTTAAGAAAACTGGCAGATCTCCATTGTGTAACATGCTTGAACGTCTTAGGAAACATGAACCGATGTGTACTAGGTTTTATTGGTTGTATTTAATGCGTGAGCAAATTCTAGTGATCCCATGTTAGGAGCTTCTTAGCCGGCTCGACATAGGAGTGAAGTAGGCGCTTATAGGATTGGGGAAGTAAGTACGCCACCCCATGAATGGTATTAAGAAATACAATCCGTCATCCACGCAACTATAACAAGTAATTAACCTATAAAAGATATCTAGGGAGTAGTGAAATCTAAGTAAACACAATTCTCCCATATATTGCTCACAACTCTAGTTTAATTTAGTTTTATTTTCATTCTAGTATTTTATTTTGATTGCATCTTAGCATTGGGTTAGTTGACTAGCAACTAATTCCGCCTAACTCCTTCAAACCCGAGATTTTTACTTGCTTTCATAAAAAAATATAAAAATACAAAAAGAATCATCCCTCATGTCTAGACCTAGTCTTTAGGTTTTCTAATCCTAGCGACACTATTCCTAGCTGAACGACCAATCCCCCGGTACTTGTCATTATACTATACTACATCGATCAGGTACACTGCCTGGTGGGGGTTGTAAGCTTCTCGAGATCTCTCGAGAGGTAAAGCCTGGTGCAATCCCTACGCATCAGTCATTTGCTTTTATAGTTCATTTCAATGCTTTATATACATGATACATCACCAAACCAAAATAAGAATGTGATTTTCTTGTTTTGACATAGACAAGTTACTTGTAACTTTTTAATTGTGTTTCAAGATTCTCAAAATAGTTTAATTATATTTCAAGGGATTTAATCGAGCTATTGATTAGCGAATGCCACTAAGAAATGGCGACTTTAGGGCTTTAAGAAAACACATTGCTAGTTTGCCTAGTTTAAACTCTAATTCATCGCATGTTTTTATTGTCTCTTAATGACCAATTCATCTAAAAGTAGGTACGTAGTTTTTGATATAATTTACAACTTTATTGAGTATTGAAATGCAATATATTACGAAAGATATAATTGATGCATAACATATGTTGTATTTTATGTGAGTTAGAGAATAAGTAATTTATGAAGATAATGTATAAAGATTTAGTAATGCTTAATTTAATTTTCTTCTTACTTGTAGACATGTAAGTTAAGTAGGAAAGTTACCCAAACGTAAGACTATAAATGAGTATGAAAATCAAGAAGTTAGAGCACTTCTTAAAGCCTCCAATCGATCAATGTATCTGTTAACCCTCCAATTAGTATCACCAAATGCTTCCTTCCTTGCTTATTGGCACCTTCTTGAAAATGGCAGAGATATAGAGTTCTTTAGGGCAAGTAGAGAATATTATCAAGTCCTTAGGGTGTAAGGCTTGATTTTATGATTGTGTGTTGTTTAGGGGTGATCAAGGGGTGTATTTATGCTTGGATTAACCCCTAAAAACTTTTACAAACGTCCCTAAATCATAATGGGGAGGAAATGATCGTACTCAAGGTTTAATGGTAGTTATAACCATGAATTAATGCAAATTTTAAAATCAGGCTTGCCTTAGCCTGCGGCTGGGTTCAGCCTTAGGTTGGAAACTGATTCTGGTGTGTTATATTTGAACCTCAGGCTGGCAACGTTCAGCCTTGGGTTGATGATGTGTAGCAGCTTTGTCCTTCATTTTCCTTTACTTAATAAACTTCTTCGTTGTTCGACCGTGACTCCTTCTTCCTTCAAATCACTTTTTGATATTTTCTTTATGTTCGGGATTAATTATGACATGAGTCTTTATCTTTGACGTTCTTCCCGAGGCCTTTATCTTGGACGAAATCTCTCTTCGTGCACATTCTCTTGAATTGTTGACTTTTTCTTTGTCTTTCTCGTTATTTCCTTTGATTTAGTTGTACCTGAACCTGAATACATCTTTTGTACCTTTTAAGCTTAAAACGTTCATAAATATAACCAAATAATATGCACAAATATGCAAATAACGCGACTAAAATATATACAAAATTAGCGTTATCAGTACAAAGGAACGTATGATTGTTTACCTTTGAAACATGATAAGCATAATAAGGTCTACCATAGGTACCGGGCTGACTATATTTTCTTTCCACTATATATCCTTTTCCACAAGAACACAAGAAAAAGATTATTTCGCTCCATTTGAGTTTGTGATGTTAAAGTGAGGATCATAGGTTATGAGTTTTAAGTCAATAATGGGGACGTAGTAGTTTTGCTTATACTAGCCAAATGTGCAAGGAATCATGGGGACGTAGTAGTTTTGCTAGATGCATGATTGAAGTGAAGTCGGCTGAGGTACTTAGGGATAGCCTCACTATTGAGATACCTTTACTTGATGGGCCAGGTTCGACTATTGAGAAGATACGGGTTGAATACGAGTGGAAACCACCTCGTTGTGATAAGTGTAAGATTTTTGGTTATACTCTTATTGACTTTCCTGAAGTTGTTTTACCTCCTGTTCAGCCTACTAAGCTTGTTAATGATGGTTTCAAGACTGTCAATAACAAGAAGAAGGGTAAGCAAGGTGGTCCTCCAATTTCGGGTCAAGGAGGGTTTACTAAACCTGTTGTGGGTAAGCAGTTTCAGTATCAACCCAAAAAGACTCAACCTGAACCTAAGAAAGTGGATGTCACTAAGAAGAAGGCTTCTGATGTGGCTAGTTCGAGTAAAATGAACATTTCTACATCTAACCAGTTTGAGGCTTTTAATATGGATGATACGGATGCTTTTGGTATTCCTACTAACACCAACATGGATGTGTATTCCGGGCGTACAATGGAAGTGAATGAGGATGAGTCGTTAAAGCCTAGTAATGCATTATAAGATCTTCTTGTAAGTGATATGAAAGAGAATGAGCAATTTAGATCTCCTAAGAGTAGTATTTCTTCTGCTCCGTCTACCTCTTATACTAAGAGGGCTAACCTATTTTCTAAGGTGGGTGAGGTCGTGGTTTCCGATAGTGATGATGAGGAGGTTCTTAACACGTTCGACGAATCAACAAATCTTTTTGGTGGTGGTCATGAGCGTGAAGATGAGTATGATGACTATTCGAAGCAAATTTATCATATTTCAGGGAATTTGGATGCTATTAATGCCATGTATGGCTTTAAACTCCAAGCTCGTAGGAAGTAGTTTACATTTTCATCAAAGTCTTATTTTATCATGTGTGTAGTGGTTTGTTTTCTTGTTTAGAAAACAGGAAGCATCTTGTTATGTAAGCTTTTCGCCTATGTAACGGGCTGAGATATGGGACTCACCCATATCCGTTGTACTTAAATGCTTTTTGGAGTAATATATTTACCGGCTCGTTTGACCTTTTACCCAAAAAAAATTTAATTCAATAACATTTTGGTCAAAGTCAGTAAAGTTGTTGTCGTTAACTCTATTCTGTCAAGTATTTTCAAAGTACCTTACATCATAAATCACTGAATCACAACCGTGGGATAATCACGAGATCAAAAATACAATCAACTACCATATTCACTCTTGGTCAAATCATTTTTATAATTATTTAAATCATTTATAAATAATTTAAATTATTTCCACATGTTTTTTTAAATTTATTTTTGTTTTTTTTAAGTATTTGTAATTTGTATTTTTATTTAATGAATGAAATATTATTTAAGGGGTGATTTAATGAACGAAATATTAGTTTAAAGGGTTAATTTATAATTTATATTTTTTTTAAAGAAAGGTAGGTTGCAAATAGTGGTGTTATGATAAGAGGTGATTTTGAGGGGTTGAGTTATAATAACGGTGGCTAGTTTTTTAGTTTCACGGGGTCTACCCCCCGTAGGCGTACTATTTTGTTTTTTTTAACCTTTTCAGTTTTTGTCCTTTTTTTTTTTTTTTTTTTTTTTTTTTTTTTTTTTTTTTCTTTTTTTTTGGGTTTAAATAGATTTTTTTTTTTGTTTTGTGTTTTGTGTTTTGTGTTTAAATAGAAAAGATTTTGTATGTCTAATAATGTATTGTTGTATGTATAATGTTTCGTATATTTGTGTTTAATAATGTTTTGTATATTTATAATGTTTTGTATAATAGCACGTTAAATATTATTACATTAAATAACTGCAACAACAACTGTTAATATTAAATTAAACGACAACGTTATACATATTATTTAAAAACAACAACATCTACGACATATGAAGATTATTCATCTCATTTAAAAGATCATGGAGCCGGGCACTTGACTGACAAGTTTGATCCTCAGGATTCCTTGCCATTTCTAACTCCATTTCCAGCGCCTTTATTCTTGCCTTCAACAACTTGTTCTCATTTTTTGTAGCAACGCAGTTTGAGCAATGCGTTGAAGAAGAGGCTTGATTAAAGAGCTCTGCTTCAAATTCATCTTTCCACTTGAAATATCGACACCCATAGTCTTTTGTACCTGACTGTTACATGTTAAGAAAATAATAAGAAATGTATTTTTAACAAACAAATTATTTACATAACTAAGCAAACGTATGATTATTTACCACTGAAAGAGGACATGCATAAAACAGTCGCCCACGACTACCATCTTGCCAGGATTTCCGTTCTACAATAAATCCTCTATTACATCGGCACCAGAAAGGATTTCTTTGGCTCATCTGAAAGAGGACATTAATAATTTACATCATAAATCAATAATGTTATTACTAATATAAACAAAGTAATAATAACTGGTGCAGAACTAACACTCTACAATAATCATTTACAACATTTTCAAACAATTTACATTTAAATAAATGAATAATCATTTACAACATTTACAAACAATTTACATTTAAATAAATGAATAATCATTTACAACATTTACAAAATACATCGATGGTTATATATTGCATCTCATTCGTTTGCAACTGGCTGTTTGAACCACCTCCATTGTGGGTGGTAATGTGGTAGTGCAGAATCTCTGTCTAGATTGAGACAAATGTAATGAGCACCACTGTTCTCCCCCACACGCGCAATCACAATGGGGTCAATTCCATGTGATGAGTTTGGAGCAGAAAATAGGGGTAAACATGTGAACCAACCATGATGGTCTATATATACAAGAGGTCGGTGAATAGCTGAAGCGATGACCAGACCCGTATGTGGCATCGACATCCAGTAATCTTCAGGCGCTGGTCCATTAAACCAGTTTAATGTATCACGAAGGTGGTAAAAGTCTTCTTCCCCCCACATACTCACGTAAGTAACACTATGTTGTTGTAACTCTTGCATTAACATGTATCTAGCATCGCCCCACCTATTTTGGTCTTGCACAATCCAATGGGCAATACACCGAAACCCACGGTTTCCTTCACCTAGCACATTATTTATACTTATTACCTGTGAACGGAAAATCTCTGGAATGCGATCAATAAAATCCTCGCTATCCTTATCTCCAACGTAAAAGCTGTGTCTTATTTTTTGACCAGTGTACGAACTATGTCTTGCAGGTTCTTTGGCGCGTTTCGGGACTTTCGTGGATCTTGAATTTGTGCTTCTTCGGTGATTCATGGTTGGCACATCATTCAAGTCATTCAAGTCCAGGACTTCATTCAAGTTCGGAACTTCATTCAAGTCCGGAACTTGTGTAACCTTGCCTTTTTTTCCTTTGCGCTCGGACGTCCACGGGTATTTTTTTGAATAGCTGGTTCACGTGTGTCAACAGATTCAGGCTGGAATATATCTCTTAACTTCGTTAACATATTTTTCTTGACAAACGATGTTGATTTGCTAAAAATATTCTTGAATTGTCGCATGCCATCGTTAAACGAAGTATCGTCATCATCATCATCATCATCATCACCACCATGTTCGCTGGAAGAGCCATCTTTAGTCGGGGGCCTATTGATAACAGGCCCCCGGAACAGATAGGGTTCTCCAAAAAATATCAACTCGTTCCAGTGGAATGGGGCATCCTGAATTCAATTAAAGTGACTTGTATAAATTACCGATATTAATGTGGAAAACAACTTGATAGTTATAAATTTAATATACTTACCATGATATACATAGATTTGCATCTCGTGAAAGCATGGTAGTCCGTATATTGCCCGATTCTTATGGCTACATTCTTCTGGGGTGATCGACAGGTGGAGTTCTTTGTGCATGAGGTTCAAAGCATGTTTAGAAACTTTATACAACAATTCGTGAAATAGTGGTACATCACACTTAATTAGTTTCTCGTTCATGCTTCTATTGAAAGTCTCTTTTATCGCATCTTCTTGCGTAATGAGAATCTTATCGATCGACCTCAACAACCTGTCTAATTTGGACTGCGTGCCGTCCAAATATAATTTCAACAACGCATGGTGAGCCTCAACTCTGCACGTTGTTGTCTGGCCATAGGATTAATATTGGTCGGTAATATACGAGACACACATGGGTGCGTAATCTTGCACCCAGTTATGCAGATACAAAGCGACATCTGAAAAAAAACAATGAATTAATAAAAGGTCATCCGGGTGCATATTTATTTAATAATTAAAAACAATCAATTAATAATTAAGTACCCTGATGGTTGACCAATAGTTCTTGTAGGCGTTGATAACGTCGCTCGAACGATTCGAATGTCGGAGCTTTAACCATCCAATCCCATCATTTTTTAACGGAATCATAGTCAATATCCCCATCTGTGAATTTATTTCTGCAAAACTTAAGTATGTATTGCTGTATATGCCATCGACAGAGTAATTTGTGAGCGTCAGAAAATTCTGCTCTTATTGCCCCAACCAACGCTAAATCTCTTTCGTCAATCACTTGCTTCACACGTTGCAATACCCATATAAAAAGCTATACGCCATTGAAAATGTTTTATTTGTTGAAGTTACTCCAACAATTTCCAACAACAACCATTTAAACATCGTGGTATTGTACGTGGAGTCCATCAGCATGACTTCAGGGAATGTACACCATAGAGCATACGACGTGGGGTGCACAAAAAATAGCTCCTCAAGCTCGTTGGTATGCTCATTTACCCTCGGGTACCATGTATACCCTGAATCACGCAAATGCGAGTAAAGGACTTGAATTTGAGTTCTATCACCTACTCTGGCTCTCCGGAACTTATCTTGTGCGTTATATATAGTTCTAACGCTAGACACGTTATCCGGATTACGACCCTTTATTGTCGAAAGTATATTAAGTGGTCGTACGTTATAATCTGTCAATTATTTGACCAAACCAACCTCATCATCCTTTAATCGCATTGCATATGGCACACCATGCAACGACTCTAGCATATCATGATTATGCGTATCATCCTTCACCCTCAATACCCAATAATTTTTTGTTTGCTGATATTTCGCATTTAATCTGAATGGACAACCGGTTTTACATGTTTTGGTTTTCCGTCTGCCACTACCTTGAGGTACATACGTCCCACCCTTTGTACACCTGTAATTGATTTCGTTCATATGACCATCTTCTGATTTGGTTCTATCTTTAACAATTACAAAACCGAACTCACGAGCTATATTTTGCGCCCACTCAGTTACTTCCTCGTGAGAACCGAGTTTTACTAATACCTTTGTTTTAGTTTTTATTACAACTTTTACATTTTTACATTTTTATAACTACATTTTTACAAATTTTACATTTTTATAACTTACATTTTTACTTTTTTACATTTTACAACTTTTTACAACTTTTATATTTTTACATTTTTACATTTTTTTACAACTTTTATATTTTTACATTTTTACATTTGAACTAATACTTTTTTATAACTTACATTTTTACTTTTTTAAAAACATTACACTTTACATTTTTTTTAAACATTTTTATACAAGTTTTTTTACACTTTTTACATTTTTTACACTTTACATTTTACTTTTTTTACACTTAAAATTAAAAAAAATATATATATAAACGTAAAAACGCGTTTGTGGGGGGACCCACGCACGCGTTTTACGTACTACCCACCCACACCCCTCACACATACTCACACATCATACGTGTGTGTGTGTAATTCTCTCTATCTCTCTCTCTCTCTCTCTCTCTCTCTCTTATCTCTCTTTTCTCTCACTCATTTCTGGGTAATAAACTTATAATCTAAGATGGTTTTTGTTTAATTAAACTTATAATCTGTGATGTTTTTTGTGATTATATGTTAAAAAATTAGGGTTTTGTAAAAAATTTGGGGTTTTGGGTGATTTTGGGTTCTGTGGTGTGTGATTATGTGATTATTAGTATGATTTGGTGTTTAATTTATCAGATCTATGATTATTTTATGGTTCGCCTAATTTTAAAAAATTAGGGTTTGTAAAAAATTTGGGGTTTTGGGTGATTTTGGGTTCTGTGGTGTGTGATTATGTGATTATTAGTATGATTTGGTGTTTAATTTGGCAGATCTATGATTATTTTATGGTTTGCCTAATTTTAAAAAATTAGGGTTTGTAAAAAATTTGGGGTTTTGGGTGATTTTGGGTTCTGTGGTGTG
The DNA here is from genome assembly GCA_030686995.1 of Artemisia argyi. NCBI lineage: Eukaryota > Viridiplantae > Streptophyta > Magnoliopsida > Asterales > Asteraceae > Artemisia > Artemisia argyi. Next base: position 170,250,836 of record CM060706.1, read on the forward strand.
TGATTATGTGATTATTAGTATGATTTGATGTTTAATTTAGCAGATCTATGATTATTTTATGGTTTGCCTAATTTTAAAAAATTAGGGTTTGTAAAAAATTTGGAGTTTTGGGTGATTTTGGGTTCTGTGGTGTGTGATTATGTGATTATTAGTATGATTTGGTGTTTAATTTATCAGATCTATGATTATTTTATGGTTCGCTTAATTTTAAAAAATTAGGGTTTGTAAAAAATTTGGGGTTTTGGGTGATTTTGGGTTCTGTGGTGTGTGATTATGTGATTATTAGTATGATTTGGTGTTTAATTTGGCAGATCTATGATTATTTTATGGTTTGCCTAATTTTAAAAAATTAGGGTTTGTAAAAAATTTGGGGTTTTGGGTGATTTTGGGTTCTGTGGTGTGTGATTATGTGATTATTAGTATGATTTGGTGTTTAATTTGGCAGATCTATGATTATTTTATGGTTTGCCTAATTTTAAAAAATTAGGGTTTGTAAAAAATTTGGGGTTTTGGGTGATTTTGGGTTCTGTGGTGTGTGATTATGTGATTATTAGTATGATTTGATGTTTAATTTAGCAGATCTATGATTATTTTATGGTTTGCCTAATTTTAAAAAATTAGGGTTTGTAAAAAATTTGGAGTTTTGGGTGATTTTGGGTTCTGTGGTGTGTGATTATGTGATTATTAGTATGATTTGATGTTTAATTTAGCAGATCTATGAGTGTGGTGGTGGGTGATTATGTGAAACTGCTTTAGCAGTTGTGATTATGTGAAATTTCCTGAGGTGTGTGGGTGCAAACGGGTAGGTTAACACCTTGATCTGCCACCTTTGAGTGGTATGAAAACCTGCTCTAGCCTACCCCAATCCACAGACTCTGTGTGGTTTCTTGGCAACTACTTATGTGCTTATGATAAAAAAGTGCTTATGTGCTTATTGCACACAAGCAAACCATTTGCACACAGGCTCAGATTAGACACCGTTATTATATACTTTACGGGTTGGGTTATATTGACTGTGGCTAGTTTTTTAGTTTAACGGGGTGATGAAAGTGCTTATGAATCTGAAAATAACAAATTGCTTATATGCTTGATAAGCAGTTTGTTATTTAAAAAAAAAAAAAAAAAAAAAAAAAAAAAAAAAAAAAAAAAAAACTGAGATAAGGCAATGATGATTTAAATAAAACATGATTTTGGCGTGGCATTTCCGACTGGACGGCAAAATAAAACTTAATTTTGCAACTTTTGATGTTGCAGCCATATATGATTTAACTTGCTTATGTGAAATAGCTTATAATCTGAGCCTAATGTTATCTCTTATTAATGTGTAAAATGGTGATTACCTGTTGTGTGTAAAATGGTGATTGAGACATATCTGCACTTGTTTCTTTGTGGTTTGTTACTTGCGGCTTTCACTTGCAGCTTGTGTTATAACCCAACCCTATCTGTAACTTGTTCTAAAAAACTAGCCACCGTGTTTATAACCCAACCCTATCTGTAACTTGTTGTAACTTGTGGAATCTTTACTTGTTGTAACTTGCTGAATATGCTTGTGGTAACTTGGGGGTACTTGTTTTGCTTAGTTTCTGGTGAGAGTTACTTTGTGAATCTGCTTGTGGTAACTTGGGGGTAGCATTTTTGCTTTGTTTGTGGTGGTGGTTACTTTGTGAATCTGCCTTGTGGTGAGGCTCAATATATCATTTGATGTTTCACTACCTACCTCCCCTTGTGACTTCCTGCACTTTGGGAATCTTACTATTGCTTTTGGCCCTGTGAGAATTGTGAAACGACTTCCTGCAGTTTGGGAATCTTACTATTGCTTTTGGTACTTGGCTTGTGAACATTGTGAGAATTGTGAAACATGTGTTGTGCATTCCGTGCACTTGGTTGCAATCTGGTATTGTGCATTCTGCTTGTGTGCAATCTGCACTTGGACAAAAAAGGTGATGACGAATGGTTTTTAAAACCGAATGGCATGGCAAAGAGATATTTTTATCACTTTGCAACCTTCATTATCCGAGCCAAACACTTTTTTATCACTTGTGCAAATGGTTTTCTAAATCGGCGATGATGATTACGTGTTAATCTGGGCCTTTGTGTAATCTGCTTGTGTGCTTATGCACTTGGACAAAAACTGCTTGTGTGCAATACTGCTTGTGTTCTAAATCGGCGATGATGATTGTTAATCTGAGCCTGTGTGCAATTTGCTTGTGTGCTAAATGCAAGTGTGCAATCTGCTTGTGTGCTTATGCACTTGGACAAAAACTGCTTGTGTGCCTATGCACTTGGACCAAAACTGCTTTGTGTGCAATACTGCTTGTGTGCTTATGCACTTGGACAAAATTTAACAAAAAAATACACCATGTGATATCAAAATAAAAACACCAAACAGACAGACAAAAAAAAAAAAAAAAAAAGAAAAAAAAAACTTAAATTAGTACCATGAACAGTACCCTAGGGATAGACCGGGTCTTGGCAGAAAGGGGTAGACCCCGTTCTTAAGTCAATAACATTTTGGTCAAACTCAGTAAAGTTGTTGTCGTTAACTCTATTCTATCAAGTATTTTCAAAGTACCCTACATCATAAATCACTGAATCACAACCGTTTGATAATCACGAGATCAAAAATACAATCAACTACCATATTCACTCCTGGTCAAATCATTTTTATAATTATTTAAATCATTTATAAATAATTTAAATTATTTCCACATATTTTTTTAAATTTATTTTTGGTTTTTTTAAGTATTTGTAATTTGTATTTTTATTTAATGAATGAAATATTATTTAAGGGGTGATTTAATGAACGAAATATTAGTTTAAAGGGTTAATTTATAATTTATATTTTTTTTAAAGAAAGGTAGGTCGCAAATAGTGGTGTTAATGTGGTGTTATGATAAGAGGTGATTTTGAGGTGTTGATGTTGAAATGTTAAAGATAAGATGGCGCTGAGATGGCGGTAATTTGTTGATGGTTAAAATGTTAATGACACCACATAAACCGAAAAGTAAAAGCACGAGATGCATATGGGCATCTACTAATCTACCAACTTGTGTGAAATGCAAATGGGCCTACAAACTTCAAAAATCTCGCAAGCAATTTCACATTTGACCATTGATTTTCTTACTATTGTTCGCTTTATTGTTTAGTTTCATGACTTATATAGATACATACTAGTCGCATGACCCGTCCGATGGACGGGCTAGGGTCATGTAAATTTAATAATATTATTTCTTGTTCGGTAAATATATTTAAGTTTAAAGTTAAATTTTTATTTTGTTAATGATAAATATTTCGTTTAAAAATTGTATAATTACAACTTACTATTGTAAAAATCTAACCATATATATGCAAACTGATAAAAACATAGAATAAATTTTATACATGTTTAATGTCGTTGTCATAAGCAAAGTTATGAATATTGTTGGTATGAACATGAATATGTTTCATTGTCGGAATTGTCAGTAAAATAATCAACCAAAATAATCCGTAGTTGGCATGGTTAAATTATGATTCAATAAACAAAAGTAGTCAGCACAACATATAAGAAACTAATTATGATACCATGAATGTTTGATATTTTTATTAAGTAAATAAGAATTACTTATTAATAATAATGTAACAAAGGAGTTTCAGATCATTTCTTCACAACAGCATAAGCAGCAGAGTTGGTTGACAGAGATTTCTCATCTTCATCATCAATGTCTCCATTGTGATCGTGGAATACACAATCTTTGATAATGCAAACCCATTCTATATTGTCATCATTCAAAACATGTTTATCAACAAGAGTGTTGGTTGAGACAAAAATGTCTTCTTTTTTCGTATGATATAAACAATCTTTGTTTACACACATCCATTTGTCTATGTGATTATGAGAATCGACCAAATGAACATCATTGTTTTGGACAAGTTTACCATAGTCTTCTGGTGTGTATTCGAAATCATTTTTGGGGCATCCTGGAAGAAAAAGTAATATAAGTTACAGGAAATAAAATGTTAATATGCATACAGTAAGTAATGAAATTGAGTCTTGTTGTTGATGCTTTTTAATCAAACAAAAGAAATATATAACAATGTTCAATCATGCTTGTTAAGTTATCTACGTATATGAATGAAAATGGTATAAAGTATGAATATAAAAGTTTGTTTACCTGTGCTGGCTCATTCTGATTCATTTCGTAATCGCGACTGAAGTTTGACATATTTTTAAAGAAAATTTTATTTAGGGTTTTGATGAGTGATTAATCACACATCCTTTTTAGGCCTTAATTCAGACAAAAAAGACCAAATACCAACCAAAAATGCCAAGAGAACGTATGTTTTTGTATTTGTGTATGTGCAGGTACGGATATGTGAAAAAACGAACACAAACAAAGCTAAAACCGACAAAAACGAGCACGAGAATGGAAAAAGGTCAAAAGCCGGAGCCGAGGAAGAAAAATGATCAAAGAAAGCTTAATATGTCAATAGAAGTCCTTAGAGAATCACAAAAGTGCATAAAAGGTCTCTGGTCAAAGTTTGAGAATTTGGCAACATTAGTCCCTGCATTTTCTGGAAATTACAGAAATGGTTCCTTGGAGGAAAAGTCAAAAGAGGTCCTCCATGAATCAGAGATTTACAAAAATGGTCCTTGAGAAATACTTTGAAAAAATATCAAAATTGGTCCCTGCTGTTTTCAATATTACACAATTGGTCATTGGAAATTCTAAGCCTAAAATTTCAAAACCTAATAAATATAATCTGATCCATCACACATATAAACCATCCTCCAAAGCCCAACTAAATAAGCCAACTCCCTTTGATTATACCCGGTCCACCCAATATCTTACCCCGGTCAAACCACAAAACCCGGTCAACCCCACAAACATAATAAAAACTACCCAACACCAATTTCCGCCCCAAACTTTACCCCCAATTACTTTTACCCAGATTTTTTCACTGTTCATAAACCCTAAAACACCATTCCCTCAAAATTACCTCACATAGGTAATTATTACCCAATAATTGAGAGTTTCTAGAAGACCAGGAGTGTCAGGGACGTCAGAGGATGACACATGGACCAATAGTAGAAGACACGCAGGATCAATCAACTCAATCATTCAATCTAAGGGCTCAAATTGATGGGAAAAATCTAGAAGTGAATCCAAGGGTTGATAGGAGTTCAGAAGAAACACAAATGCACATGGATCAGTGATATGGCTTCTACTCTCATCAGCTATATATACCCCCTCCTCACTCATGTAATAGTTGTCCAATTTTTCATGTTATTAGAAGGATTTTGACCATTTTTATTCTTGTCATTTTAATTTTCAGCACTTAATTTCATTGTAATTTCAAATTTCAGTTTTGTACTCAACCTTTTAAATTTAATATAATTCAGATTTAGTTTATTGTCTCATTTCAAATTTAATTTGCTTATTGTTATTGATTAATTAGTTTAAATTCAATATTATTTTTTGTATTTCATTTATACATTTCTGTTTCATTTGAATCAAATATATATATATATATATATATATATATATATATATATATATATATATATATATATATATATATATATATATATATATATATATATATATATATATATATATATATATATATATATATCCAAAGTGGTCAAACATTTGAGCTTATTACAATAAGCTGAGCTTATTTGGAAAAAGGCAGCCATAAGGAGTCCCATTGGCCTGTCAAAAGACAGGCAAGCATAGTGAACCCCCTCTATTTGAGCTGAGGGGGATTTGGTTTGTAAGTCTCCATTTATTTATGCATCAGTATTTGATTTTAGTTTAATTCTTTGAGTGTTGCTTATCATGATTTAGTTTTATAATTCTAGCTTTGTCTCCTTTTACTTTTATTCTAGTACTTAGCTTGTTCGAAGTTATTGCTCGTCTGTTTATATATCTGTCATAGTCTGTGGATCTGTTTTTCTGAGTAATTGTGGAATTGAGATTTGTGTTTCAGTGTTCATTTGGAATTGTTGAATCATTATTAATATTGAGTTTGAAGTTTGGATTAAGTTGAATGAGATTTGAGTAGTATTTAGTTAAGATAGTTTCATTCAAGAGCGTTTGGATCTCACTGGTTTGCTAGGTGTTTTAGAGGTTATCATTGGTTGTGGTGGATTTAACAAGGTGCATTTAGGTAAATCTAATCATAAAATTCAGCAGTCACTTCATATAAAGTCAAATCACCTTTGTTTCTCATATTTCTGCATAACAGATAGTATATAATAAGTTGCATAATCACCATTTTACTTGCATAAGTAGTAGATTTAGCTTATTTAATTCATAGAGTAGCTTAACATTATATTTTCAGTCAAATTTGAGTAATCAAATTCATTTTAGTCAAGGTTGCTGATTAATCAAAAAGTCAAAAAGAAAGTTGAGCTCAGAATTTGGTCCTATCTTTGTAAGCATTGGTAGGATTTGATATTGGATTGAGATAAGTTTGTTTGGGTGATTTTTAGAGTATAGCAGTAAGGGAATAATAATCAAAGAGAAAATTCATATTTGAATCACATTTGGTTATTGAAAATTCGTTCCCAAGTTGACTGTCTGAGCTTATACTCCCCTGTGCATCAGCTTTTGTTCATGTTTCTAGCAATCTTTTAGAGTAGTAATTTGGAATTTGTGTCTGTTCGTTTGTTGTTTTTAGCATCTCAGCTTACTAGTAAGTAGTTTGCTCCCTCAGTTTTCCCTTATTAGCTTATTTAAGCAGCTTATTGGGTCTCACTTGTTAGGTGTTTAAGGCATAGGTTCTGTTTTAGTTTTAGGGCTGCTATTAGGTTTCATTGATCATTATTTAAGTTTTGTTGTTCATTTGAGTTAATTTGCACCTGTAGTTGCTTTGTCTATTGAGTTTTTGCTTATTTGCTTATCTGTGTATGCTTAATGCTTATTCCATAGTGCTTATTTGAGCTGTTTTGGTCATAACTTGTGTTTCTAAGCTTCTATTGGTCTTAGTACTGTTCCATTAAGCTCATTTTGGTCTCAAAATCATCTGGTCAAAGTTGGGTACTGCTAGGTCAAACATTGCTTATCAATAAGCACTTTCAAATAAGCAGTTTTAAGCTAATCAGCAATTCCAGTGCTTATTTTTCAATTTTTATATTTTTCCTAGTTTCAAAATATTATTTTAGATTTTCCCTGAAATTTTCATATTTTTCTGAGTTGATTTGCTATTTTTCTTAATTAATTTTCATTTTTAATCATTTTTAATTACTTTTTAATTACTAAAAAATCCTAAAAAATCAGAAAAAGCCAAGAAAAATCCAAAAATATTTTTAAAATATATTTTCATTTATTTTAGATCTTTAGAAATTTATTTTACATTTTTCCCATTTATTTTGAATTTATTTTGAATTTTTAATTAGATTAAATAGTTTTTAATTTCCAAAAATTACACAAAAAGCCAAATAAATTAGTTTTTAGTTTTAAAATTACTTTTTAGTTATTTTATAATTTTCAAAATTTATTTTTCATTTTTCTCACTTTATTTGCATTTTCTTTTAATTTTTAATTAGTTAAATAGTTTTTAATTCATAAAAAATAAATAAAAAGTCAAAAAAAATATTTTTCTTTTTCTCAAAATTTTCTTATATCATTTTTAATTTTTGAAAATTATTTTCAAGTCCGTAGGAGTCGTGTAGCTTAAAATTCGCGTTTTATTTCGTACGTTAACGTTTATTTTACGTTTAAGCTTACATTTTCGATTTTACGTTACGTTTTTTATTTGTTTACTTGAATTTCGTGCTTAGTTGATTATTTGTGCTTCATTTACTTATTCATTAGTATAATCTCATTCTAGTCACTTTTTACCACTTTCACGACACGTTTCACGAAACGGGAATTCGGAATTCCATTCACACCTTCGTTGGGAGAACGACCCGGGGAAATACTTTCCTAAGCATTTCTTCGGTTAAAAACTATACTTAAAATGACTACATTAGGTTTACAGGTCTTGTGCAAGACTCGTTTAAGATGATTGTGAAATGTTGGTTTTGCATTATATAGTTTAGAATTAAAATTAGAAAAAATATGCACATTAATAGGGAAATCAAAATTGTATAAATTTAAATTTTAAAAATATTTTAAAAGATTTGTTGTTGATTATGTTTATAGAAAATCAAATAATGACATAATTTTAGAAAATCATTTGATGATGTTTATCCTTGGAAATTATAATTTTTTGAATAATAAGTTAGTTGTGAATTATATTGACACATGAGATTTGACAAATGTTTACATTCGTAATTTAAAACATTATTACTGGTTGAAAAATTGAAGATTGAATGAATACAACATAAGACAAATAAAAAAAATGCATACTAAGAGATGTGCGGGTGCAAGGTTATATTGATAAAAAGTTGATAAATGTTTAATCTTTAAGAACAACGAAAAATTAAAATGAACAAAGGGAAATTATAAAACACAAGTGTTTGATAAAGTTATAAGGTAAATAAAACGAAATTCATATCTTGTGCAACACTTCTTTGTAAACAACATTTGTTGTTGTATTGGTGTAGAAACCATCGGAGTCGCAACATAAAATTTTTAATCCTTTTTTGCTTTTAACTCTTGAAACCGCAACATACAACTGTCCGTGAGAAAACACCGGCTTTTCTAAATACAGCCCGACTTGCGACAATGTTTGTCCTCGACTCTTGTTTATAGTCATTCCAAAACAAACTTGGATCGGGAACTGTCTTCTATTAAGTTTAAAGGGCATTTTGTTGTCGGATGGGCTAATAAGCATTCTTGGTAATGCACATATCGTTCCTACCTTCCCACCTGATATTATCATTGCCTCTATAATATTCGTACCCATTCGAAGAATCTGCATTCTAGTTCCATTACACAAACCAGCTATTTGGTCAATATTCCTCATACACATTACGGGAGCACCAACTTTCAAAGTAAGTTCGTGATGAGGAACACCAGATATTTTTATGCTGTTTAAAAACTCAGGTGTGTATGCATCTTCAATAAAATTAGAATCAGAATCTGCTGGTGATACTGTGTCTGAACTATAATAAACTTTTGCGTCTCCATCGATTTGATCAAGCATTTTTACGTTGATTAAGTCCACCATTTCGTGTGTTGGTGCTAATATTGCTCTTTCCTGGAAAAATTCTGGATTCCATAAGTTTGCTCGATCAGGGTATGTTTCTGTAATGATTGATCCAACACGATCGTCCAAATCTGGAATGAGCATTTCATCTGGGAATTCGACATCGGCTTTACCATCATTTTTACCGCCTATTTTTCCATTTCCAATGTCAAGAATCCAGTCTGCAAATTCTTTAATTTCCCTTTGTTCTTCGGTGTTTGTTCTAGCAGACAAACGCATATTAACATTGAGCCTCATGATGGTACAATGTTGCCACAGATATGAAGAGTTAATGGAGGCATGAACAATGTCTTGCCTGCTACCATTGGGAATCACAGGTAGAATTTGATGGAAATCACCACCGAATACAACAACCTTACCTAAAAAGTGGGAAAATTGATAATAGTTAAAATATTTGATAACGAATTGATGATATTATATAGCTATTATTTGTATGTTAGATATATACAAAATTACCTCCAAAAACGTTTTCAGATGGTTCTGAAGTGTCTGATCCACATATATCACGCATGGTCCTATCGAAAGCTTCAAAACAATGTCTGTGGACCATTGGTGCCTCGTCTCATATAATAAGACTTGTTTTTCTTAATAAATCGGCCAGATCACTATCGGCACTGATAGAACACATGGACTGCTCATTCACATTAATTGGTATTGCAAATCTTGAATGTGCAGTTCTTTCTCTATCCAAAAGAAGTGCGGTGATACCACTTGATGCTACATTTAGAACAATTTTTCCTTCCGAACGCAGATACGCTGTCATTGTTTTATAAAGATATGTTTTCCCAGTTCCACCATAGCCGTAAACAAAAAACATACCTCCCTTGTCATGTTGCACAGCATCGAAAATATTAGCGTAAATGCACTTTTGCTCATCAGTTAAAGTGCGGTACATCTTATGATGCAATTTGGATAACTCTTGCCTATTGTATTTCATTTCATCATTTACCAATCTGTTGTAACCTTCCATTGTATACTGGGGATCAGGATAAGGCATGTTTTCAATTGTCTTTAATGACCTGTTGTTGCAAAGTAACATGTGCTCGATGTATGTAAGGCAAATATTGTACTTTTGGACATCAGTCAATTCCAAACCTGTGCGAAAAATAATTTTTTTAGCTGCGTGGACATGTAACATATATAGATGAGTAATGTTTTTTGTAAATGTTAATGGTGTACCTGGATCATTATTTTTACGACGTTCTTTCGACTCTACATCTTCAGCCATAAGTCGCCATGTTTTGTTCCAAACAAAATGTGGACGCGACATAGTATCTGTCATGATGAGTGCTACAAAGAAAGATCTCAGATAGTCTCCCATACCCCAATGGCTCACCTCTAGTAGACCATCAATATACTCTTTGTCATCTTGTAACAAACCTCTTGCGTAGCAAGCTTCTCGATGAGTTGCGTAAACAACATCGTCAAACGTCCTGAACTCGTCCCATTCTCGAACTCCAGGTATTTTGTTTAACAATATACGTAGGTAGTACATTTCACCCCAAGATGGTGGAACCTAATGTATGCGACCAATAGCAGTTCCCTTCTTTCTTTCTTCCCATACACCTGGTTGATTTTTCCATACATATTTAGTTGGAATATCTACATATAACAACTTTCTTGCTTTAGTGTCCCTTTTGTTAAGTTCCATCCACTGTAAAAACTTGACGTGTTGTTTGATTCCTTTTCTAATACGTAATCAATACTCTCTCTCGGATCAAAAAGGATATTTTGCTCGTTTGGTAGGTGAAATGGAAGCCTTTCAACTAATGGAGACCTGTGGTGTATATCAAACTTAAAAATCCTCCATGCAGCCTCACATGCCGATAAATACCGGCAATCGTAATAATCCTTAATCTCATCCACTTCTTCTTCATCAATGACAGCAGTGACCCGATCAGGTCCTTTGTTTATTTACTTGAAAAGGTACTTAATAGAACCAAATTGATTGCAATATTCAACGTTTATATGGGCTTGGTATTGTTTCAACAAACCTGGGTTATATGGAACAACAAATCCGTTGTCCAAGTCAGAGCCACTTTTAGTTACTTTTCGACCATTACATGGTCTCTTGTATATAGCGTAACCATGCTCATCGATGAAAGTATCCTCGTTAAATGATTTTGGAAACTTTTTTGTGCATTTCCTGTTGACCATACACGGACAGTCCTGATGTTCAATACCGCAAGGACCGTGCATCATGTTTTCTGTCACAAGTTGGTACAAATCTGGATCAGTATCCTTATCTGGAATTTCTGCGGATATGCAATTGTCAATCTGCTGTGGTGTACGTAGTTTATCATTTGCCTCCAACCAAAGGCAAAAATGACAATGGGGTAGTCCACGCTTTTGAAACTCAATTGTGTACAATTCTGCATATAAAAGAAAATGAAATATGAATGAAATATATAAATGAGCTTAATTTGTAATTAAGAATAATAATGTTATTAGTATGTAGATATAAAGAAGCAAATTTTAAAAATGAATATTTAATACCTCCTTTAACACGTCCGAATGTACGTTTTTGTTTAAAATCTTTCATCAACATGTCCAATTTCATTTTGAAAACCCTCGTAGTAGCATATGGACGATCTTCTGAATTCAAGCCTTTTTCTTCCATATACCTGTTAATTTCCGGCCAGCTTGGGTTACATGTAAAAGTTATAAATAGATCCGGGTATTCGTAAACTTTGCAAATTGACATAGCATCAAGGTAGTTTTGTAACATGTATCTTGGACTTCCGGTGTGTGACGAAGGTAATATAACTTTTTTTCCACGAAGAACACGTGGTCCATTTGATACACTTGCCAAGCTAGCTAGCCTAGTATATGTTTCACAACGTAACTCTTTTTTATTTTTTTCTATAATATTTCATCCTTTCGGACTCCACCATTGTGTAACCATCTACCAAAAACTGCTGGAACAACCTTCTTGAGTGTAGAATAACTGAAGAAACTCCTGGCCTATCTTGTAGACGATGTGCAAACCACTCGCGCATAGTCACTCTAGTGCGCTTGTTTGTAGGTGTAAAGTCTGTAACACCTCTATGGTATACGTCAGTTCTGTATCCATCTTCTGCATAAGGAAACAATAACGGATACTGAAGAGCTAAGTACTCCACGTGTAGTTCACTAATTCTCTTTGTTTTATCGCCATGCATGTGGACAATAATGTCTCTTTTATCTTTCAAAGAGTCAAAGTCACCAACTATAAGTGCGGCAACCTCAGATGCAGTGGGCAAATTATGAGTCCTTCCATTACGATCTCTTTTGCCAATAAGCCTAAGTCTTATATTCTGGTCATCATCTGCGGTTGCCAAGCGTTGACCAGCCATTCGGAACTCATGAACCAATGGATTATGGGCATCAAGCATCTCTTTTAGTTCTTTTGTTAGTTGATAATCGATTTTTGAAGGATTTGATGAAGTGGAAGCGCTATTACTGAAAGATTTAGTTAATAAATAAATTATTGTTTGAAAATGCTGAAAACAATTATAAGTTATGTAGGTATAAAAAGCATGTTAATTTTTCTAATTATAGTAAAGAAGAAAACAAAAAAAATAAAAAATAAAAACAAAAAAAATATATGTATTAAAAAAATTAATAAAAAAAATAAACATTAAGTATAAATACCTGACAACGTTTATTCTGTTTTGTATCTTATTTTTTGTGTCAAATATGTATATTTGCGCAAACTTAGGAATTTTTTCGTTTTCAGGCATCAAAGATCCCATTCGGTGGTAGTTCTCTCCTTGCAGCCTAAAACAATATGGGCCACGTCCGTTGTTAATGGTTTGGTCGACTTTACCACCAAGAGATGTAAATGCAAACATAGAGTTGTAACGCCTTATATTTTCAAGGAACCCTTCGCTTTTTTGATGTTCATTTTTAACCAAACTCATTAGCAAACGTGGAGGAGCTTTCAATTCAACTGGTAGTTGAACTTTACCCCTCATGCAACATAGAGAATATGAATCATATGTTCCGTGGCCTCTTAGACTCTCTGCTTCCCACAACAATGCCCGACAATAAGAGCATTGTACATTTTGATCTCCAAGATCTTTGTATTCTGCATAATAAGTAATGAAATTATGAATTATAAATATGTATATATTAAGTATCAATAAGGTAATAAAACATTATGTTTACAATTGATATATTTAGTTTGTATTGTTATTACCACTTGAGATACCAACAAATGGATTTCTGTTGATATGATTTTCAATATCTTCATCATTGGTGAAGTTAATACGTCGTGATGTGGATCCTACAACACGCTTTCCTTTTCTCCTTTGTGTCTGATAAGTTAGGTTTGATTTTGTTATAGTGTTCACAGATGAATTAGATGAACCACCTGTGTAATTATATAGATTATGTTGGTTATCAAATACGGAATAGTAAAATATTAAAAACAAATATTAATTGGTTTATTAATGAAACAAAAAATAACCTATGTTAAATGCGACCGGAGAATTTCCATTAAACCTTGTTGTTTTGTTAGGTCGAGTAGGAGTTCCTGTGCATACATAGTTTAGTTATATACATTTAAAAGAAACAAATTGAATAGATATATGTAAAGGAATAGTTAAAAATACATTGTGTTAACTTACCTAAACGTGGGCTTCTTGACCGTCTTGGAGTTAATGATGTAATTACATTCGATGGTATAAGAGGAGTTGTAGATGGAGTTGGTAACTCTGTGGCAGTTATTAAAGATAATTATTTATAAAATGTATGTATAGAATAGTAACAAATTTAAATAAAACAAATGGTAGGTAAAATATTTGTGAAATTAATATTTATATGCCTTGAGTATTGATTTCTTTTCGTGGCCTTCCTGGTCTTCGTCGAGGAGGTATTGATGAAATTACACTGGTTGGTATGACAACAGTTGGAGTTGGAGTTGGAGATGGAGTTTGTAACTTTGTCATATTAAGTAGAAGCAGTTGTTTATAAAATGCATCTATAGTATAGTAACAAATGCAAATAATGAAAGTGTAGGTAAAAAGTTTGTCAGATAAAGGTTTATATGCCTGGAGTAGGAATTTATTTTTTGGCCTTCCCCTTCTTCGTATAGGAGAAACTTGAGTAACTTTTGCTATAGAATTCTCTCGAGTAATAGCTACTTGAGTAACTGATGGTGTAGAATTCTTTGGCGGTCTTCCTCTACGTCGAACTGTTGGTGTAGTAGAAGATAATCCATCTAAGTGTAGACAAATATGTAAGATTAATTATGATTATTGGGGTTTTTATTAGTATTATTGCTAAATAATAGTAAAAAAAATTTAATGAAAACAAAGCGTTTACTTACTATTACTTATATCAATCAGAGCAGGTCTAACAGATGGCCTCATTGTTAAGTTATCTATGGAATGAGTTGTTGATGAAGTCTTCAACAAATTCACATCTTCAACATTACTTAATGGTCTTTGTTTACTTGACATAGAATGAGTATCATGCACTGCACATGATTTTTGCGTGTTTTCTTTTCCGGGGTTTAATTTGTTGTTCAAAACATTAGCTTTCCTCTTGTTTGTGGAATCCATAAAGTATTTCAAAGGTCAATTAAGTTTTGAATAACTTAAACCTGGTATGAAAAATTCTTAAAAGGCCCTAATCAATCACTTGAAACAAATATAAGTATAATAAGTTCGTAAGAACATGAAAAAAAGGGAATCGAATGGCAATGTAATCATATAGCGATAACAATGTGTTTCATACAAAATGAATATATTATTACCTGGATGTTGTGTTCTTCGTTTTAAGAGATACGTTTAATCTTGTTAGTGTTGTGGTTTCAAAAACGTATAAACAAACAGGGGAGTTTACAGATGAGTTGTTAATTTTTAGCTAAGGATTAGGGATATGAAATTCAAACAAAAATAATATCTATTTATGGTGATGCGAATATTATGAGTAAATCAAATTTAATGAATTTCAATAATCCTGATTTTTAGGAGGTTAATAAATTTTTAAAAACACCTTAAATATTGCATAATAGTTGTGATCATTTGTTAATAATATCTAATTTTAAGAATCATAAAAGTCAAATTCATTTTGAAAGTTTCATATAAAAAGAATGCCAATTCGTTTCACTAGTGTTGGTGGACCGTTAAATCGAAGGATAAGAGCATTCAAGTAAGTTTTTAACATTTTAGTAGTTAAGATTTATAATGTTTGTCAATATAATTATATGATCTGGTTAATTTTCGTATCTTATTTCTAAAAATTCATTTAAACAATGCTTTGCTTACTCCTCCAAAGACAATAGACATATGTGTTCACCATGGTGGAAGAATTGTTACAACAAATGTTTTGTACGATTATTGGGGAGGAGAGGAACATATGATATGCAATGTGAAAACTTCTAATTTTGGAATTAAAAAAATAATCAGGTTGGTAGAACAACATCTTAGCCAATACAATAATGTGTGTGCATATTATTTTCGAGTTCCAACAGTTGCAATGGGGGCGGATTGGAGCTTTCGTAAAATTGAACATGAAGAAGTGCTTTTAAGCTTTTTAGATGTAGTTCAAGTTGGTTACGCTCTAGACATTTACCTTGCTCATTGTAGTTCTCCTACATTAATTGATCCAAATACAATAAGGTGGAGAGAAAGAAGGTGGGAAAAGAATGGTTGGATAAGTGGTCACGTTGAAAGAAAGCGTCGGATGGAAAAAAAAGACGGGTTGGATAAAGTGGCTAATTGAATGATTGTTGTAATTTTATTTATTTATTTATTGCATTTGCTTTTAATTTATTGTATTGTTAATTGAATAATAGTTTCATAACTTAATGAATGAAAAAGATATGAAGTTTATATATTTTGTGGGGAAATGATTTTGATTGTCCTTAATTTTATATAACTATCTCAATTTTTTTAAAAATTGACTGCTGATTAACAACGTTTTAAAAACATGTTTGCTAATAACAGATATATTGATTTCTCATATTGCAATTGATTATTGAACAAAAGGTAATTTTTTCCGTATATTATACTACATGGTTGTCGATATGATGTATATTATACTGTTGCGAAAGTAAATAAAGGAAAAGATGAACCAAAAACATGTTAATTTGAAACAAAAGCATAACAAAACATTCAAACGTACGAAAGAAAACAAAATTAAAAAAAATTGTGATAAGGAGAATTCCTTAATCACAAAACATTTGAAAGAGTCATCATTCATCGTCACTAACGTTGTGATCAACCATAGACTGATTTCCTATCTTTTTTCCTGCAGCACATAGTTGTTGGATCATTTCATCAGCATTCTTGACGCAATCCATCATGTTTTTCCAATCAGCATTAAGAACATGCCTCTTCTTAATCTTGTGCCACACTCCATTGTAGCAAACATACCTGTCTATTAAAGTTTTAAAAAAAACATGTTGATTATAAATTGAATAATCCAAATATTAATGTATATCAAGTTTGGTGTTATGTAAAACGTTAATTATAGAATACCTTCAGGATCGTGTTTAGCATAAGAAGGAACATGCGTAGCATTTTTGTTTGGTGGACCTTGAAAAAGAATTAATTCGCCATCTTTGTCCTGTGCTTTAGTCATAGAAGAACTGGAAGCATTTGTATTGGAATTATTTGGAGGTGTCGACATTTTTGATAAAGTAAACGTATGATTCTATACTTTTGTGATGTTTGTTGGAAATGGTATGTATATAGTGGTAGATGTATAAATTGTACTCATATATTTTAAGAGTTGATATGGCTTATAATTTAAATTGATATGAAGATCAATAAAGATTTGATTTGGTAAAAATTAAATATTTATCCATGGGGGATATATGCAAAATATTTTTAGTGTTTGCATTATCAAGAGTAATGATATTATCATTTAAATTGTTATTCTGAAAAAATCTATGCAATTAATAGTAATATGTACCATTAAACGTGATTACAATAGACTACCTTAAAACATAATCAGCAACAATTTGTGGCATAACATTCCCATCACTTTGAACTTCTTATACAACCCAAGGTAACTCGATTATAATTTTTTCATTCATTCAAATTAAGTTTTACGTGTGGCCTATTGCTAATGTATGTATTAAGTTTAATCTTATAAATATATATTAATGTTTATGGATTTACTGATATAGATGCTTTCTTAATGATCTTCAATAATCAGAATAGGAATATTATGTGAATGTATGTATCTGTTTACAGTTATAAAGTTGGATGGTGTTTATAATTTGTTATGAAAAACCTTCAATAATAGGTAACACTTTGTTTTTTATGATATTATGTTGGGAGATTGTTGATAAAAAATATTTAATAAAGCCATAGTTCTTTTATTCGATTTGTACTATTTATAAGATATTCAGTTATATGATATTGTTTATGATTAAGTTTTAATAGATTATATATTGAAATTGGTTTAACTTGTAAGGTGTTTCTATATTGTAGGCAATGGCCATCGAATTTGTAGTGCCACTTAACCACCATTATGAGTATCCGAAAAAATTGGAACTTCCTGATGTATTCTTCAGACAAGCGTTTAACGGAACCAGGAATGTGTATGTGAGTGGGATAAGAGGGATACGCAAGAAGGTTACATTGGTAGTTCCAAAAAATGTTCATGTTGAAATTAGAGGTGAGAAATGGAAGGAATTTGTGGAGGATAACATGGATATGGATGTCAATGTGCTGCACTTTATACGGGAAGGTGATGACACATTTTACCTAACGGGTTACAACCACATGGGGAAAGAGACAGGAGGTTATGAAGTGGCAAGGACAGGTTATTATCGATTTCAAACACGCGTTACGCATTATCCATTATTACCTCAGGTAAAAAGCTATTATTTTGTTTGTGGTTTTTTTCTTTCAGAAAGCCTATGGAACTAATTGGTCTTTATAATTGCAATTGTTAAACAGACAATTAGGAGTGATTTCTTACCTGAGCTAGGACAAGAAGCGGATATACAAATTATGTGTGAAGGTAACCAATTTGATGTACATGTGAACCGTGTTGAGCCAGGGAGTTATGGTGTTGAATCGGAGTACGTGCTGAACGCAGACAATTGGCACGCGTTGTGTGCTGCAAAAAATCTTGTGTATGGTGATGTCGTAGTGTTCACAAAAGTTGGGATTAATAGGTTAAATTTAATGGCCTTCAATGCTAATGGAAGTGGTAAAACGCATTTGGAATAAACATTTCATTTTAGATATAGCAGTCAAAGTTTACGCAACTGAATACACAACTGATTAGCGTATAAAGTTCTAATTTGCATTTTTTACCTATAAGTGTTTACGTTATTTTGCAGATGATGATCGAATGCACCATATATGCAGGTGGAACGGGCATCGCGAACACTTCAGTGAAAGAACACATGTGTTCTATAAGCGTTTCTCAGAAATTCTGGCTTTTTCACGTCTTGTAAGTATTATGAACGTATAACTTGTTTGTATTTATTAGTTTTTATTTAATTTGTTGACAATTTGTGTTTTTTTTTTTTTTTTTTTTTTTTTTTTTTTTTTTTTTTTTTTTGTTTTGTTTTTGTGTGTGTGCAACTACAGTCAATACCAGGAAGATTCTTAGATCGCCATCCAATGCACTTGTACATGACAGCGTTGCTAAAACACCAAAATATAGAACGTAGCTTTAAACTGAGGATGGAGCCTCACAAGGAGAATCCGGGAAGAACAAACCATGTAAATGCTTACGGTGAATGGGGACAATTTGGTGTAGACTGCGATTTTGAATACACCAAGATGTTAAGGTTCAGGTTAGTTTACGTTGTTACAGATTTGAACGATACTCAACAACGAAGTTACCCTTTATTCCACGTGTGCTAGACGGAAAAGAAGAATGATGGTGGCCCTTTTGTTTAGATTGATTATGATGGAATTAATAAATTGTTAAGACAGTGGTTTCAATATCGACAACTTTTGTTCTTAAGTACTCTTTTGGTGTTGTTTTATTACTATTAAGTTTAAGCAACTTTGTTATGAATTGTGTTTGAATTTCGAACTTATAGTATGTGAATTATGGTATCTCGTTTTAATGGTCTTTATATGATGCACTATGATTTTGATTTTTGTATCGCATGTATGTTGCATTATCAAACTTCTTATGTCATACAGTATTTTGGAAGACGATAGTTAATGCTCATATATGTTTTGAAGTATGTATCCTGTTGTTATTAGTTATAAGACATTTATACTTTACTGGTTGTATGTTGCTAATATTAGTTAAAAGAAAATTCATTGATCTAAAACAAAAAAAAATTTAACATCAAGAGTGTGCGGAAAAGAATGGTTGGATAAGTGGTAACGTGAATAGAAGGCGTCGTCGGATGTATATAAAAATTATAAATGTTATAAGAATATGTTATTTAATGATGATTGTAAGTTTCTTACATTTTTTTTTAATGTATACGTGTTTTTTATGTGTATTTTTTATACGTTTGAGAATTATATATTCATTGTTAAGGACTAAAAACGATGCGAAGTTTTAATTTTTTTTATTTGATATATTTCACAGACAAATTGTAGAATTGCATGTTTAACTTCAATTGGAACTTTTGTGCAATATGTAGTCTATTGTGTTGCAGATTAGGAATAACAAATATTTAGTCTATTGTGTTGCAGATTAGAAGTACCAGATATGTGAAATACATTGTTTAAATATATAGTATTTGCATGAACAATGGAACTAATTATTACATGCTAGTGTATAGCTACTACACAAACTTAATATAAAATCTAAATATATTATAATTTTATTGCATATATGTAATCCTCTAACTCCCATTTGTGTGTGTAATTTATACCCACACACACTAAAAAAACTCAACCGCCAACCCGATCATCGCCAAACAGGTAATCCGATAGTTTTTTTTTTTTTTTTTTTTTTTTTTTTTTTTTTTTTAAATAAAAATTCTTATGTGGTCAATCATATATGCTACTAATATGCCATTGATTTAGTTGATTAGTTGGTTATTACTTGTTATCATTCATATGGTTATCGATAATATGAATAAGTGTTAAAAAAAAAGATTTGTTGCATATAAAAAAAGATAATTAGCCATTAATGAGATTATTATATGTATATTTGTATGATTTTGTTGTTGCATGTTTGTTATTTTGTTTGATTGAAAAAGCCCCAATTTAATTTTTAATCCGATTTTATTGTTAATCACAATTTAAGATATGATGTTATATATTAATTATAAAAAGCATATTAACGATCTAAAAAATTTGCAAATTTTTTTATAAAGTTTTTAAAAAGGCAGATTTGATGGTGAAAGTATTTTATAGTTTGTCTATTCTAAAATAATGTGAAAAGGACATGTATGTTAGAAACAGATAAAAAAGAATAGTCGAAAATAGAATCCTAATTTACGAACACGGACAACAGCCGAATGAAAAAAAAATTATATTGTAGGCAATGATAATTGATAATGAATTATAAGCTGAGTGTATAAGTCTTTATATTGTATGAATGATGAGTATGTTAAACCAACTTACTTGATTGGATTAGTCGCTTATATGTTATTTAACATTGTTCATATTTATCTGTTTGTCAAAAAGATGGCACTGGAATTCATAGTGTTTTTGGACCAAACAAACTACCCATCGTCACAGGTAAAAAGAATACGTTGTTACATTGTAACAATATATTTAAGTTATGTGAAACCATGTTACATACATTGTAGTGTATTAATATTGAATGCAGATCCTTCCTCCGGTGTTTCTTGAAGATTTTTACAATGGTAACAGACATGTGTATGTGACAAGCAACCTACTATATCGTTTTAAATGCCAGTTGGTGAAACCAAATGGGAGACCTATTAGGATACAGGCATTAGGTGGACGGAATTCTGTAATGAAAGCGTTCGTGGGTGTCCAATGTTGCACTTTATACAGCAGGGTGACGATACTTTCTACGTGACATGTTATGATGATTCTGGTTATGAAAATGGTTTTTATCCTGGGGAAAGGAATCGGCCAGAAAGGATTGTGACTCGTGTGTGGCCTTATGCTGACTATGACCAGGTACATTGTATAACTAACTTTTTAAAAAAAAATTTGTGTTAAAGTTTAGTATTTTGACTCATGTGTCGTCTTATATACATGTATTTCTTTTATAATGTGTCAATGTTCATTATGTCAAATTTGTTTTGTAGGAATTTCCAATAGAGTTCTTGCCAGGATTGAATCATCATGATGCGACAATAAGGATACGTGCAAATGTAGAGGAGGAGTTCAATGTACGTGTAAACTATGTTGAATCAGGGGAAGAAAGAGGTAAATTTAAATATCGGATTAGAGAGGATGACTGGAATGCAATGGTAGATGGTGTTGGTTTAGAAGCAGGCATGGTTGTTGTGTTCACAAAAGAGGGAAATAATCTTTTGCACCTAATGGCATTTAACATTGACGGAACTCAAGTAACAATTCCAGATTTTCAAGGATTGACAAAGATTAAACGAATACAACGTCCTTTGTATCATTTTGAAAAAGGTATGATATAATAATGTACATTAACTTTATGAGTTTACATTTTCTGATTTATATAAGGATAGATATAATTTATGTTAAATTTTTGTGTAATTTTAAAATACAGATGATAAAAGGCTGCAGCATATATGCTTGTGGCCAGGTCACCTTGAGCACTTTGGTGAAAGTCATGATACGTTCTATAAGGCATATAATTCAACAATTGACCAGCAAAGGCTTGTAAGTGTTGAAATTTAAGTAAAATAAATAACAATTATAAATAATATGTGTATTAGTTTTAGGCGCGTGGAAATTCCATGACTATTATGTTTATACGTAACCTAAGGTTAATAAGTTAGCTAACGTAGTTTGGTAAGTGTATTAATTATATGAAATGACTATACATTTGAATCAATTACGGTTTATGTTACCGAATTTATAAATTTAAACATGGACTGTTAATTATAAATGCATGTAAGTTAAATGTTATAAAAGCTAATTTTAAATTTTGGCAGGCAATTCCATCGACTTTTCTAGATGATCATTCGATGCACACATACCGTAGGGTGATGCTGATCCATCAAGACATTGAGTGTGAAATGACTATACGCATGGATCATCACACTGAAGACCCATCAAGGACGAATCATGTCAATGTATTCGGAATGTGGAAGGAGTTTGCCCAAGAATGTGGCTTTGATTACAACAAAATGCTTAGGTTTAAATACCTACACACATTGGAGGGTGACCATGGTGACGAAGATTCTGTCCCGGTATTCCACGTGTGTTAAGATACACCTGTTATGAATGATGTTGTCAGTTTGTTTTGATGGATGTAATTGATTTGGTATGGATATGAACCATGTTTAATGTGTATGAAGACTTGTTAAAACCTATGTTTTATATTTTTGATTATATAATTATGGATTATGTAAGTGTCAGTAACTGGTATGGTTGTAAGTTCTTGGTATATGGTATTTCTGTAATATAACTTTTAGGAATATTAATATGTTTAATTATCGAGTATGATTAAGTATATTGTCCAGTAACGTAGTTATAAAAAATGTATCATCTTGTACAGTAGTATATCATATTATGTGTTTGAGTAATAAGGTATTTTATGAGTTTAGTAAGATAAAAGTTAAAAAAGTATTTCAATAAGTATTATATATATCTTATGTTGTTGAAATTTTTTTTAAAGGTTTCATTGTATTCATACATTTTTGTAAGATTATATTTTAGAAACAGGATGAGTACATTAAAAGTAATAAATGCTTGTTATCACAACAGTATATAAGATTGTTAAGAATCAACAACATATAATAAATAATAAATGAACAAAGTATAATGAAAATGAATTATATTGATAAAATCTCCATGATTTAACAAAGGGTAACCATGGTTTTGCACAAAATGCATGAACCAACTTATTGTGCAGATAAAGAAAACAAAATCCTTAAAAAAGATGACATAAAAAAAGGCAAAAAAGTCTTAAAAGCATTGAATAAAAAAAACATGGAGATGATCATAAAGAAGGCAATCAATCGACTTTCTCGATTTTGACTGTTGCCAGTAGTGGTTTCTTTGAACTTCCTCCAGACTCAACTTCATCGGGCAAGTCATCAACATCAATGATGTCACGCTTCTTGTTCACAATTATGGTACCTGAAGATCCATGGTTCTTTCCACCACTATTGGTTGAAGTTGATTGAACCTGATTATCTGGTGTTTCAAGTAGGAGCTTGTCGATGTGAACCGATGATGAAACACTACGGCTTGTGGAAGATTGGACTTGATTATCTGGTGTTTCAAGCAAAAACTTATTGATGTTTAGGGAGGCTGCATCAAAACCAGCAGTGTGCGCAGCACTGACATCAGGGGTTTTATAGTGGTCATCTCCATCCTGCATCATTTTGTGTTTTACGCGTCAGGTAACAACAATACTTTTTTTTTGGTTGAAATAAGATTAAATGAAATACCTGTCCATCCGCGAAACCAGCATTAAAATGGGATATTCATTCAGCATCATCAGTTACTGACTTGGCAGTGTACACCTGGCTGTTCGAGTTGACATTATGCTGTGTGTAGGTGAACTTGAACAGGTATTTCTTGCCAACAATAACATTTAAATCATCAGGGAAATAGTCGGCTGTGTTCTGGCCATGCTTGTTCATTATCTCATAAGCGGATACCCCATTACAAATCTTACTCATATTAGTATCAAAAACAACAAACGGCGCTGAGCCTGTTTCATCAATAATCCTCAAGATTACCTTGAACCTAAATTTTTTGCAATAAATGTACTGTCATAATGAAAATTTTAAGTTGACTAAAAATATATTGCTTACGATGAAGTATATTTACGCTGGTTTAACTAGTTACCTGGGAACCACCTGGTAAATAACACCATGATCATCACAGGTGTATGCTTTTCGGTTACCAGTAGATTTGGATACCCTAGCCATTTTGTTGCACCGTTTACATGCTTCATAACACCAACCGTGTTCTTTGTGAATGCGATGCAATTTTCCAAATACAACAACTTCAGTGCCCTGTTAATGATAACATAAGTTGTATTAGTTCAATCAAACAATGAAAGTTTGTAACCTTTAAGTTTATACAAAAAAGTTGATAATATAAGTCAACAAATCTTATTGATTGAAGATCTCGGACACCACCGACTGTTGATTTGACAGTTTGTTTGAAAAAAATCTCAGGTGTGATCTTCACTACAGGAGGGGTGAATACCTCAATCTTATGGTCCCCATCAGAGTAACCTTCCTTGGCAGTGTACCTAAATTATTTTAAAAAAATATGTATTCCAATGCTAATAATTTTTGTAAACATAATTGATAGTATTCAAAATGTTAAAAGTATATAATACCTCTGCTTAAATGCTATGATAGCAGGGATGTCTTTGTTAATGAAGATCCTACTTCCAAAAAGCGAGTTGTGGACTGCCGGCTCATCTGAATGCAAATTGTAAAATAATGATTACGTTAATAATATACATACTATTAAAAACTCATAAAATGTACTATATTTATGTTAAATACAAAGTTATTATTACCTTTAAAATATTTCACTTTTGCAAGTTGCAACACAAAGGTGACCGGACCTATAGCATCATCTGTAACATACTGATTGAACATTTCCGCCCATTTGTCCCAGAAGGTACATTTGACCCTAGTACCCCTGAAATACAAAAAAAAAATCAAAACTTTACAGGAATGTAATCGAATCAAGTAATTGCCTACTAAAGATTCAAATATAAAATTAATTAAAAATGATAATAAGATAAAGTACTCTGTGTCTTCAATGATAACAGTCCTCCTGACTTTTTTCCCAAGACTATTTGGAATCGGAATAATATCGCCAATAGAAACGATAGCTCCAATTACATCTGCATTGTAATATTATTAAGTTGGTTTAAGATTATGTGTGAAGAAAGTCTAAGAAGACATTGAATATTTGAAAATGAATGAAAGAAAGTATTGCGTTAAACGAATGAAATGTACCAACAGAATCCTTTTCATCATACTTCTTACTCAAAATGTCACTGAATGGTTCTAACTTGAACCCAAACACATCCTCATCAAAGTGGTCAATGCGGGTAACTTTGGTGGATTGGAAAAAGGTTATTTTGTATTTGTGATTCAGCAATGGTAGTATTCCATTGTTTTCACCAATGCTAAAGTCAGATATCATATAACAATGACCCTGTTGAAAAAGGGGTTCAAAACGATACATGTCATTGTTACGTGCAGTACATTGGATGCGGTTACCCTGGTAAAAAATAAAGATATAACTCTTGTTAATGCTGCAATACAAACCTTTGCAATATGATATGTAATTATAAACATTATATTAACGTATGTACCTTCATGTCCTATAAAACGATATCAAAACTGTATGCTTGGTTAGGTTTCCCAGCAGGATGGCTATGCCAGACTGAAATACACCTTGCCTTGATCTTTATGTTATCAAGCATTGGATCTACTTGATCCAAGGGTGTGAATTCCAAATCACTGGCATATGAGGTATTGTTCACTTTAGCATTGATTGAAGAAGTTTCAATGTTGTCAGGAACATTGCTTTGAGAGCCACCTGTGAATTCTTCTGTAAAAAGGCCATAAAGTTATTAAACAAAAAAATATAACAATTTTATAAAATGATTGATAATATGTAAACTGATATAAATAACAACTTAATTGAATAAACTTAAATAGTATAACCCCTTCTTCACATGTATTGTACAACTAAATGTACCATTATCTTGCATTGACTGTTTATGTGACAATCAATCTAATGAATAATACAGTTAACAATATACTTAAATCTTATAAGGCATTATAGGCTACTATAGTGAGCAAATCTATAAAAATGTGCAAGAATGTTAAAAGAATGTTAAAGATACATACTTAAATGTTATAAGGTATTGATCAAACCTATTGTATATCGAATTAAAAAGAGATGTTTGAATTTGCAGTCATTTCAATAAAAACAAAACAACTTAATTGTAATGCTATAGGGCATACGATTGACAAAAGTGAGCAAACTGACCTTGGTAGCCAAATGTCATGGTGGAATAGGGGTTTTCTGAACCGAGTGATTTGTGATATGCATTGTAGCCACAAAATCGTTCAATTTATATACTTGTGAATTAGGGTTAACAATACCAATTAAAAAAGGGATTGATATCAATACTTCAATTACCCCCAAAATATCTGCATAATCATAGGACATTTCAAATGAATTGATCGGGTTATTCTCAATTATTTTGAATCAATAATCAAAATAAAATGATTTGGTATTGAATGGAGATTTGTTTTTGAAATAGGATTGAGATTTGTTTTTGAATTGTGATTCGTTTTTGAATGGAGATTGATCCGATTATGTAGCTTAATTATAGGAGACATGAATATCATTGATTATTGGAGATGAAGTTTCGGTATGATGGTTGATGAGTGTGGATGGCATGTGGTATTAGATGCCACGTATTTTATTTTTGACAGCATGGATTTCTTTTTGTACATGGTGGCAAATGTGAGTTGGCAAGTTCCTCTATTATATATGTGGGGAGATTGCTGTTTTGATTTTATCCGAAAACTTAAAATGAGAATGATAACAAATAATTATGATCATACATTTGAGATAACAAATAATTATGATCATTCATTTGGATGCATTTTAATTTGTTTCGAAAGTAACCAACTGACTTAGTTTAGTTCACCTGAGTTCTTTCTGGAACTTGGGGAGGGGTTTTGCCCGGATTTGAGTCTCGCACGTGATATCCAGATTTTTCTCTTAGTGCGAAGTCGTGAGTTCTAGCGGTTTCCCTTTGCGGGTCTCTCCTAGTGGTTCGGTTCCGGGGCCTGCCCGTTTGGATGTTTTAACTCGGGGGGTCGGATTTCAAGTGTGGTGTCGTTCTAAAAAAAAACAAAAAAGTTTCGAAAGTGATATTTTGAAATGTAAGTAGTACTAGTAACAAATTTGACACACAGTAAACGAAAAATACATAAGATTCGGTTAACTTGATGAAAAGCATCCAATATATGCATATGCATATAATTTTCTTTTCTAAAAATATATTATGATGCATCTAAAACACTAAAGATGCATTTAAATTCTAAGTCAATGCATATATAGGGTGTCAACCTTCTCGTTTAAGATTTCTTCTTATGTGATTCATATGTCTATTTATATTATGCATATATTCGTGTGCCACGTCAACAACAATAAACAAATTTTCTTAATCCTGTCCATTTAACGAATGGAAGTTGTGGCATATGTTGACGGTCAATGATCTTTGTCTTTTTCTGAACGAACAATGATCTTTGTCTCATGATGGTTGTGTTTGGCAAAGTCTTATAGAGGGTTTATAAAGGCTTGAACTTTTAAAATAAGTGTGCTAATAAAATAAGTCTTATTTATTATGGGGCTTATGAAAGACTTATAAAATAAGTCGGCTAAAAACTTTAGCCTCATAAAAGGGGATAAAAACTTTAGCTCGGAGCTTTTAAAGAATAAATTACTTATTTACCCACAAAAATATCTATACAAAAACTCATTTAATTATCTTCATTTTTAATAATTTTGCAATAATAAGCCTCAGCCTGAGCCCATTTGACAAACAAGTTTATACGAATACAAATTTTAATTTCAGCTTATAATATAAGTCCCAGCCCTAGCCCCTACCACAGCCCTAGCCCATTTCACCAAACATACTATAAGTCGAAATTAAAATACAATTACTTACTCTTTTACTTACATAAAATACAACAATTATCTCTCTCGTGACCCGTTTTTTGACCCGTTTTTAAAAACCCGACATATAGATATAATGTATGAAGATTTAGTAATTGTATTTTAATTTCGATTAACCCGGTTTTAAAAACCCGGGATTTTTTTACCCCTTTTTTTGGCCGGAACCGGTTAACCCGGCCGGGTTGACCCGGGTTTCAAAACACAGGAGACAATAAAAACATGAGATGAATTAGAGTTCAAACTAGGCAAACCGCAAACTAGCAACTTGTTTTCTTAAACCCTTAATCCGTCATTTCTTAGCGGCGTTCACTAATCAATAGCTCGATTAAATCTCTTGAAATATAACTAAACCATTTTGAGAATCTTGAAACACAATTAAACGGTTACAAGTAATTTGCCTATATGAACTGTCGAAACAAGAGAATGACAATCCTATTTTGGTTAGTGATGTATATAAAGCATTGACATGATAAAAGCAAATGACACACATGTATTTTCTTTGATCAATATCGTAACCTCGTTAATAGCATTTTGACAACAAAAGCCGTAACCAAACATCTACCAACTATCCTTTTTAATCCACTGGTTCTTGTTATCATAAAACCAAAAACCATCATCTCTTGCCTCCCAAATACAATATTTGTCGAGACCTCCAACACAATTGTTAGACATGTTATCTTGAAACACTATGATAGCTTTTTCTCTTGATTGGTAAGTGAAATGACAAAAGTATAATTGATTCTGATATGCACGAAATATATATTTTTGGCCAGGTTGAAGCTTGTGGTCTTCAACCAGTTTGATGTCTTCAACCATGATGTCTGGGATTTCACACCAGACATTGAGATCCGTAAGATCTTTGTCTTTTACATGCACGGCGTACTTTGGTGTGGATGCCAAAGACGATGGATTAGCCAAGCAACATAGTTGTGGCACAAAAAAGAGTAGCAAAGCTAAACATCTCATGAACATGTCCATTTTCTTTAATGTATTTGAACTTTTGAGTATGATACGTTTGCATTTTTGCATGTTATATAGATGAGAAATTCATTACAGATACTTTAATTTAGGACTTGATGTTTCACATTGTAACATTTATGGTGTATTAAAAGTAATTTATAATTACTTGTACCAGAATGGGAAACAATATCAGTAATTAAACCATTGATCTTTAAATGTGGAAATTTAAAATTCGCCAAAAAATGCAATAATCGCCTTTTTCTTAAATTCGAATCAATAATTAAATGCAACAATCACCTTTATAATAAACTTTGCAGACTCTCACATATTTTATTTATTCAGTTGCCTAATAATAAAAAAAACCGTCTTTCATTACGGGAGTGCCTGTTGGAAAATTTAGTGCACTTGTGAGATTTGTTCACACCTGGTAATGGGCTTGGAGGTACGGAGAGTACACCCATCAGGTCCCTGAACACCCTGACTCAAATAGTGGTTGTGTAGGATTCTGCTGGCATCAGGATACTGCTGATAGCAATTCTGCTGCTAGTAGTATGACTCTGCTGCTGAGCAGACAATCTGCTGCTAGTGTTAAGTGGATCCTGCTGATGATATGTAACTGATTTGACCTATTCAAATGGCAGTTAAATCTATACTTATGGCCTCGTTTAACGGGTCAATTAACCACTATTTTAGGCTATAATGGGGATAATTATGTGAAGATTAATGGGCCGATTAATTCTCATAATTCCATTTGACTAGCCATGAGTATCTTCCTATAAATAGGAAATCATATTATGCATGAAGGGAGATACACAGAAAACACATAACACTTAAACACGAAGGGTTATTGATTTGTGCCTAAATCACTAACAACATTTGGTCTTATCCCAAGTAGATATTCGTGATACCCAGGCATTAGGGTCGAATAGTTTACTTTGGAAAGTGATAACACGATTCCAAGTGATATCCGGTAACCTTAATTGGTACGTAGCTAGGTCTTTGATTATCTCCATCCTGTTCTGGGCGAATACACAACCAACAGTGCCAACTTGACCAACAAATGTGTTCATAACACAAGCAAAGACTGTCTCGTTGGTATTTCAATCGAAGATAGTTTTGCTTTAAAATCTTAAACAATCATCGCTCTGGCTCATGGATGCTATAAACATTGGCTCGAGTCTTACTCGTGAGTCTCGACAATAGATACATGTAAAAGGCTTAGAAATTTAGAGGACACATGGGATGCCTAGCTACTACAGTTGTGAATTAGTCATTATTTACAAACCATCAAAATTTTTAAATAAACATTGATACTTTTTTTTTTTTTTTTTTTTTGACCGAACGTAATACTCACTCACCAAAACCCTGTCACTTACTGCCAACAGGATATCATTGTATTTCTTTTCACTCTCTTGTCACTCACATCCACGCCCTCATCTTCACTCACAAATTAACTATACACAATATTTATTTAATTATATGAAACACACCCACACAACTAGGGGTGTCATAAATCCTGACCCGACCCGGACCCGAACCCGAATAAAGATAATCGGGTCAGGTTATTCGGGTTCAAAATTTTACTCGGGTCAATCGGGTCAACCCGAATATGAACTAGGGTCGGGTCTCGGGTTCAAAAAACTTTGCTATTCGGGTTCGGGTCAACCAGACTAACCCGAGTTTTTTTTTTTTTTTTTTTTTTTTATTTTTTTTTTTTTTTGTTGTAGTCCATCTTTATTTATTAAGGGCCCAAGTTATCAAATTAGTCCGGTGTTCTTGGCCCATTTTTATCCTATTTTGAAATAACAATATATGCATATCTTACGTATTACTACTAGTACAGTACACTATGTTTACAATTCCAACTTCCAAGAACCAATATAGGCATATCTTACGTATTGGTAGGCTTTTTAAGAAATTAAATGGCATTGGCTGGATAGCGAATACAATGGGTGCGTTTGGTTTGCAGATGAGGTTAGAATCGGATTTTGATTTGGGATTGGTTTGATAGAAATTAGGGAGAGAGAAAATGAATAATTTAATTAGAAGTGTATATAATTTAAAAATTAAAAATGAATTTAAAAAGATTATTTTAAAAAGTTAGGAGAAAAAATACATTTTTAAATGTACTTTTATGGTTGCACAGATGCTACATGTGGTTAAAAATAAGCATAATCTGAATTTGTCAGTCCATTCCTTCGATACCTCACAAAAATGAGTGGAATCAATATTTAACTCAAATCCTTTAGTTTATTCCTAAATTGTTAAACCAAACTAAAGATTCAATGTTTCATTACATTCCATACATGCAAAAAGTGGATACCAAACAGCACCTAAGTTTTTAAATGGCATTGGCTTAGTAAGCAGTAAGCACAAGTAAGTATAATATACTGGAAAATGATACTCATGCCTAAAATGTATGCCTAAAAACATGCCTAACTACAAGATGATTACATGTGTCAAAATCAATAGTGGAAATTGGGAGTGAGAAAATGTTAATGTGATGTGTCAAATGATGATTTGATTAGGCACACATTTAGGCTTATGTTTTAGGTCTCTTTATCATTGCTCTAATATACTTCACTCTAATATACTGTATAAATTATTTGAATAATAAAATTTTGAGACCAGCACTAAAGTTTTTAAAGGTAAACGATCTATATTCATACTAGTAAAAAAGTAGGAACTTATACTTGAGATTATATAAATAGAATAGACCCGAACCCGACTTGACCCGACCCAATTTGACCCGAACCCGACTAACCCGAGTTCAAATAGGGTCGGGTTCGGGTATGATTTTTTTA
Source organism: Artemisia argyi (assembly GCA_030686995.1). NCBI lineage: Eukaryota > Viridiplantae > Streptophyta > Magnoliopsida > Asterales > Asteraceae > Artemisia > Artemisia argyi. The sequence goes on from CM060706.1 coordinate 170,282,472, forward strand.
GTCTTGACCCGACTTCGACCCGACCCGTGTGACCCGAACCCGACCAACCCGACCCGATTGACACCCCTACACACAACACTCACAAAAACATACACACGCCTTTTCGTTGAGTCACGAGTCTCATCGAACCAATGCAAAACCACGGTGAGAGGAACCCTTCTTTAACACACCTCATGGGTGAGACTTGAGAGGCCCCCTCACACGCTCACATGGTGATAAGGCAAGATTTGGTTCTATAAATTATTTGAAACTAGATGAGTACATATTTATAGGCAATTCACAATATTTACTTTTAAAGTCTAACTTATAATTTAATGTTTTTATGGGAAACGTAAGTCAAACCTTGTCAAATGTCACGGGGGCCACATCATTTGGTTGAATCAAGCGTAATCGGATCGTAGTCTTTCGCATACTAGATACCGTTCGGCGAGAACAAGTCCCATTTCTTTATCACGTGACAATCACTTCGCAACTGGATCGCATCATCTACGATTTTGAACCGGTCGAACTCTGGTGTGCATGAAAAAAAACGAGACGCGTGTCATCATGATTGAAATGAGACAATGGTGAAGAAGGTATAATTTCCGTAAAGAATGGAGGTGCGTGGTAGGATATATGGCCGATTATGTGACGTTGGGAGAGTAATAGGCAATAGATAAAATAATAAATAGGTGAGAAATATGTGTGAACTGAGTGTAAAAGGGTAAACTCGGCAAAACGTGATTCAATGTCCTAGTTTTAGTAACATATCACAAAGTTGCGTCAAGTTGAAAATAAGTGTTAATTTTTATGCCAGTTTTGCAAATTTCCAAAATATATTCATCTCGTGGTCACTAAGTTAGTTTTTTTTAACAGTACTTTTTTTAACATTAAAAGCTAGGAAGAAGCTAAAAGATTACAAGCACCAAATAACAAAAATCACTCCAACGAAACAACCTAGACGATACGTAAACACAATTACAGCCAACGAAAGAAATACTCGATCACCTAGATACACGCTAAGCCTAAACATGAACTTGAAAAAACCAAGCAACACCTATAAAAACCCATATCATCGACTAAGTTAGTCGTCATGTTTTCATTAAGTAACTCCGTTTGAGCTTGATCGAATATAAATACATACGATGTCAAAAAGTTATCATGACTTTGATTCTTTGACACATATAGTAGACTTAGGTTTGATTTTGTAATAGCCTGTATTTGGAATTTTAGCTTAATCGTTGTTTCATATTGTTGATCAAAGTGAAATTGAACCCATTTTATTCAATACTGAACTCATATTATTGAAAACGAAGTGAAATTGAACTCATTTTATTCAATACTGAAATCATTTTATTCAAGACATGAATTCTTAGATATGTTTATGCTAATTTTGTGAACGAGTTAAACATAATCACAAGGTAAAGTGTCCGAGTTCCTGAATTGTGCTCTGGTATAGAAGATCCATTAAACAATCAAACAATCAAGCAAAGTTCACATACGATGCATGTAACACCTGTAAGTTGAGCTCAACTTGTCTCGAGCCAAGCTTAGCAAAAACTTGATCCTACTCTTTAAGCGTATATCATTGCTTTTTTCTTCTTTCCGGAAAAACATATTGTTGTATAAGTATTATTTTTCTAAATTAACCAAAAGGCTGTGCATGAGTTGGTACACACTTCCGAAAAACCAATGGGCCACTAGGGAGATTTTGTGGATAAAAGGTCAAGGGTTCGAATCTCGGCTTTTGTTCACTGCACTTGGTGCCCACTGGACCAGGAGAGTTGCCGGGGTCAAGGTGTTCCCGTCAAGTTACATTTTTTTTTTTTTTTTTTTTTTTTTTTTTGAATTAGTATTCTAAATTAGCTACACTAGTACTAAATCATAAACCTAAACATCTTATTTTTGAACATCAAATTTAATTAAAACCAATCTAGCAAGAAGCTGGCACTAATGTTATTATTTTAAGAGCCATGAGACCCAATGTTTTTAGTCAACCGTATCACAACTAGTGCAATATTACCGGATCATAACTTTGCGTAGTTCCTGTTAGATAAAAATCTTTTTTTTTTCTGAGTAAATTTCATAAAAAATCCTTGTGGTTTAACGGGTTTAACGGATTTGGTCCCTCGTTAGATTTTTTCTCGGATCCTCTCCCCGTGGTTTTGACCCGTAACGGGTTTGCTCCCTTGACCACTAACTCCGTTAGTTTGACTGTTAAATGTATATTTGGAAATATGAGATGACAAAAATACCCTCATCTTCAACATCTTCATCTTCATTCATATCTCCCCACCATTATTTCTGGCCACCAGCCCCAAATTCCGGCCACCCCTAAACTTCAATATCATTATCTTCTTCTTTTTATACATCCCACAAATAGTTATTTCCAGCAACTTATTATTATTATTATTAAAAATCCACATTCCACCAATTTTTGACAAAATCCCGATGCAACGCCATTTACCTTCAGCTTTTTCGACTTCATTTTTTTCAGACCATCACAAATATAATCCGTCAACACTTTTTACCACACAAAAAATATACATACGCAAAAAACTTAATTCCTGCATCTAATCTCCAACAAATCTATATACATACAAAAACAAACAAACACCAAAATCCGATATCAAACAAATTTATATGTAGAGAGGCCTCAGTTTAACATCCAACATCAAAATTTTTACAAAATCCATATCTAGTCAAAACACATGTTTTCTTCCTTTTAATCAATTGGATTTAAAAAAAAATAAACCCAAACACCAACCCCCAATTTTAGCTTGTCATCTACCACTTTCTTTGATCCTTTCCCAGAGACATTTTTCCATCAATAAACAAGTTCATGAACAAATGTACTCTTGTAGATTCAAACCAACATCCAAAAACCAATTAAACCCATATTAAATACATAAAAGTCGAAACCCCTCTTTTTCTATCATCAGACAAAAAGATCTTGAAATTAAAACAAACAAATAACAACCAAATCAGACAAAAACGAATGTGATGGGGTACCAAATCCAGTGGCGGGTATCGGATCTAGTTGTACGTACGCGTTGAAGTGGTGGTTTTGGTAAGGTTTCTGGAACTGATGGTGGTGGTGACGGGCTTACCGGATGGCAGTGTTAGTTGCGGATTTAGAATGATAGTGGTGACGGGTTTATAGGAGGGTGGTGGTGATAGGTTGTGCAGGTTTTTGTGGTTTGATCTGGTATAAGGTATTGATGTAATGATTAAAAAGAAATAAGGGTAGAATGAAAAGACGATTATGCCCTTGCTTTAACAGTCAAACTAACAGAGTTAGTGGTCAAGGGACCAAACCCGTTATGGGTCAAAACCACGGGGAGAGGATCCGAGAAAAAATCTAACGAGGGACCAGATCCATTAAACCCGTTAAACCAAAGGGACGATTTATGAAATTTACTCTTTTTTTTTTCTTTGAAATAGTTGACGACACCAAATTGAGATCATGTGTCATAATGTTGATTAAGATTTATTTAGACGAGGATGGCTACGGGCCGCCGCGTTGCGGCGGGCACCGGCCATTCGACTGTAGCTGCGTATGATATGACGTTCAGATATTTTATGTTAGTTTGTTTTCAGCGCTACTACCGTGGTTGTTGGCAATGGGGATCTCTCCATTCCAAATGGTTACTGGGTCAGCCGTTTGGTCCATAGCTGTTTATCGTCAAAGTAACCTCATCTTAAATGGTTAGGCCTGTCGTTGATAGTGATTGTGATTCAATAGCTTTTGCTGAGATCTTACATACGTATTGTATATAACACATATCAAGCTTCTTTACCGATGGTTTGACATGTGTATAATACAAACACAACATTATGCATGGCTAGGTGGTGGAATCATATAAAAGTTGGATCATTTTTGAAATAGTTTATTTATAGAATTAACAGAAACTTGAGAAAGTACCGAAAAAAATTGACCGTACATTCTTTGTTGGTACATGTTAATGTTAGAAGTATGAATTTTGACACATTAAGTTGTTTTTGGGTTCGTTCAGTAGCAGCTTTTTTCGATGAGTCAGGTTGTTAGTCAGTTGGCCTGTTTTATGCATAGAGAGATTAGCCGTTTCTACGTTGTATGTACCTGGCCACTTTTATCCGGTGTACTCGCATAGGAGTTGCCCACTTTTATTTTTTTAACCCAGCCAACCTGCTAATGTATCCTGCCCGTTTGATTTTTTTAACCCATTGTTAGTTGTTTGCTTATCATGGAGATGCGTCGTAACTTTAACAACATACTTTGTAATGCTAGATGTTCCACTTGAAGCCAGCGGTGTACTTATGTTATGCCTTACAAAGCTATGACAAATTCTGACGATATATGTAACAACAGGCAAATTAATCATCTGTTGTCTACATAGGAAACAAAGATGATATATTTATGGTGCCAATATAGCATAAGATTACTGGAATAGAAAAAGAGAACCATAAGACTATAGAGAATAATGAAGAAAAATACATTGAAGATATCTAAGTTTAACAAACACCATGATCGTAATACATTAACAGAAGTTACTGTCAAAGACATACATACTTTTTTTTTGAACAGGATTAGTGGCTACTTATACTATCATATTAAGTCCGATTGCAGGTCTGGGTAACCTGCTACAAAATTGTTTTATTTATTGATTATATAATATACAGGAGTAGCTGTACCAGTATCATTCTTATTGGTTCGCCTTTTTTGTGCTGGCACTCGGTTCGCTTTCTATGTCATCCATTACCAGTTGGCGCAGAGCAGAAGCCCTAGTCCCTTCAGCCTTCTTACCAGCTGATTTCGATATAGCAGCTAACGTAGTAGTATCAGACATTCTGCTACAAAGTAACAAAAACATTATATTAGTTAATATATCAGGAGAGGTGAATGGAATACCGTTATTCATTAGTAGCAAGCATGTACAGGCTGTGTACCCTGCATGGGTAAGCAAGAGATGATAAAGATAATGTTCGTTCATGTTTGCACGCAGCATATTTTATGGGTTTACCTTAACATAACAAATACAATGATACTATACGGCAACAAATGTCTATCTTGACTTCCTGTGAATAAGCATCATATGAATAGATAATAGTTAAAAAAGCATAGAAAACACATGCATATTTGGTGCCAGGCTAATCCCACAATTAGAAGCCTATTTATCGTATATTTTACTATGGCTAGATAAGAAAGTTGTTCAAGGGTCTTTCTAATGTTGTATACGTAGCAACACCAATCTGAAGTTTTAATAAAATGGCATAGAAACTCTCGTAATCATAGGGGCGTAAATAGAATGGTTGTAGTCTGTGCTGGGAATATTAATTTGGGTACTGCCAGCAGCTTGAAGAATCTGTAAACATACATTCAAAAAACATGTAATTGAAAAAAGGTCAAAGAATCAAGCAATCTTTTTTAAGATAATAAACATTCCATATTCATAAGCAACAATTATAAATAAATAACATGGCAAAATAAGGTGGAACAATGAAATTTATTATAAACAAAACCTGGAGTTCGACAATCTTTTCTAGAAAATCTTTGTATACAATGTTTTTCGTCGTGTTGGGCGTGCTGTTAGGCTGCTCTTTTATAAGGATCTTAAGGCCTTCAGGGGACGTGGCTCTAGAGAGTGCTACATAGAGCTGCCCATGACCAAATATTGGTTCTGGTAAGTAGATTCCGATTTTGTTTAGCGATTGACCTTGGCTCTTGTTAATGGTCATGGCATAGCAGACTTTAACCGGAAATTGTTTCCTTTTAAATACAAACGGTAACTTTTCTTCTCTATTCATTAACACGATTCGGGGAAGGAAAACTCTTTGTAACATCCTGGTTCCTGTAATAATTCTGGCTTCGATGACTCTTGCAAGCATCTGCGTCACAATCATGCGTGTACCGTTACAAAGGCCTCCTGCTGAATTAAGATTTCTCAATAGCATAACGGGAGCACCTATTTTAAGTTCAAGCCTGTGTGGAGGAAGGCCAGGAAAGGAAAGTGTATTAAGGTACTCAGATGGATACAACAATTCTGTAGCACCGCCGTCGTTTCCTCGTGGAATAGCATCATCATTGCTTGTGTATGTATGGCTGTTGCCTTGTAGCATCTGCAACACTTCTGAATTAATTGCATCCGCGGTTTCATTCTTGGGACAAACTATAGCCCTCTCTTGTAACGCCTCAGCGGTCGGTCTCTGCAATATGTTGTCATCATATATAAAATGTATAAGCTGTAACCTGGCTGTATCAGTATCAGGGAGGCAGTACATGTCGGGTATGCGTATCCATGAGGTGTTTTCAGGATCTGTCTGGTCTGGTTCGCCAATACATCCGTTGCCTACATCCAGCAACCACTGCGAAAAAGCTCTAATATGATGTCGTTGCTGATCAAGACTCTTCGTTTGCCTAAGACGCATATTCTCTTTTAAAATGAAAACCCTAAAATGTGGCCAAAGGTATGATTCAGTAATGCAAGATGCAATAATCTGTTGTTTTGTCGCGTTTTTCTTTACAGGTAAGGTTTGCCTAAAATCTCCACCTAGTATAACAGTTTTTCTACCAAAGATTTCGTTTGGGGCATCGAGGAGATCACGCAGCGTGCGGTCAAGAGCCTCAAAGCATCGCCGGTCATTCATTGGGGCCTCGTCCCAAATGATGACATCTGTTTCTGTTAGCAAATCAGCCAACTGGGTATGCTTTTTTATACTACATAAAGACTCATTTGTTAAGTTTAACGGCAATTTGAATCTTGAATGTGCGGTACGGCCAGATGGGAGCAAAAGTGATGCGATCCCGGAAGAAGCAACTGCAAGTACAATCTTCCGATCTGCTCTGAGTGTATAAATTATACTTTTCCAGATAAAGGTCTTTCCGGTACCTCCGTGGCCATAGACAAATAGAAGTTCCTGTCTATTATTTGAAACCGCGTCTGTTACCAAATCGAAAATTCTTCGCTGCTCAGTATTAAGATTGGGCACCAAACGATCTCTTTCTCTGGCCAACATATCAGGATCGTAGTTTCTTTCTTCCATGACAGCCCTGTTTCTTAGAATCTGAAGTAAGTGGCTCGGTGGTAGCCGCATACCAAAGTCTTCAACTGATTTGCCACAAAATCTAAAATTTGCTTCCAGTTCAAAAAGGATACCAGCTTGCAATTCTGCATCATTCAGGTTCACTTGTGGCGTGTGCAACAAACGCGACAACATCAGTGGTATGTCATCACTCATAAGGCGCCAGTGCGTATTCCAGAGTAAGATAGGGCTAGCAACGTCACAAAATATAAGGATCTGGCAAAACAACGTCCGTATTTCTGCTGCCGTAGCTGTTAACGCCGACTCTAGCAATGCAATTGACCACTCACCATCGTCCGCTAATAATCCCATCGCCTCACATGCTGATCTATTTGTCGGATAGACACGTCCATTGAGTGTACGTATTCCTGGAAACGACATGCATCCTTTCTGATGACATAACAACAACCTCTGATAAAACAGATCACCTGCACTTGGATGTATGTACGTAAGCCTTCCTATTGATGGCTTGTTGAGGTTCTGCCTTGGCGACCAATATTTTTGTGGGCCATTCCAAACAAACTCTGAAGGGAAATCTAAATATGTTAGATGGCGCCCTAGTGTGAACTGAGCATTAAAATTTAGCCATTCAGTAAGGGTCGTCTTCTTGTTACTCGGATTATCAATAATGGATTGCAAACTTTCGTTTCTTCTGAAACTAACTCGTTGCATATTCTCAAGATGCACAGCAAGTATTTGTACAGCTGGCTCTCTGTGATGAATATCAAAACCCAATATCCGCCAACATGCTTCATGAGGGCCTATGTACCGGGCGTCTAGATAATTTTTTATCTCATCAACTCTAAGTGTCGGGCTTCTGCTTGTTGAAGGCCCATCCCCAATAGATCTTGTTATTTGTGTCACGATCCGATCCGTTCCCTTGGAAATGTACTTAAACAGGTACTTGATTAGCATTGTCCATTCACAATATTCCACATTGATGTGAGCATAAAACCGCATCAGCAACGTTATATTATATGGCACAACATATGCGTTGTCCAACTGAACAGTTTGCCTTGTCGTGACTCCACCACCAGCGCGCCTTCGGTAATGAACATACCCTTTCTTGTCAATCGATGTGGCCTCACAATACTGTTTAGGAAAACCTTTGGTACACGCATCAGTATTCTTCATACATACTGCTGATTTATAGACCTCTCCACATGGTCCATGCATCATAAATTCTGTAACAACACGGTATTCCTCTGGATCAGCCTCCCAATCAGGCAATTCTGGTTTAGCCCAGTAGAGCCTCAGCCCACCGCTTAGAAGATAATAAACCACGCCTACACAATTCCAGATTTATCTACTCCCAAATCCCAAGATTCATCCACACCGACTGTTGATTGAACCCTTTGTCCATGAATCATCATCGAACGGCAAGATTAACCGTTCAACAACAGGATTACGCTTGGAAGAAAAAGAAGATTACCTCTTTTTTTTGAAAAAGTTTAGATTTTTATTTTTACTGATTTCTGAAATTTATGCAGTAGTAGATATTTTGTGATTGCATGGTGTCTATTTTAGCTAAGCGCATATATTATGCCTTATGTTATGATCACACTTTAACGGCGTTTTTTTCGTTTTCTTTTTGTAGCAATACAATAATAGAACTGCTTCCTATAGACCGCTTGGGCCCGTGGCACAGGATCTGAATGATGTACAGAAAAAGTTCATAGAGTTTGCTCAAAAAATCTCGAAGGGGTACAATAGAAAAAGGTGTATTTAGATTTAGTATTCTTATGTTTTCATTAAATTTGGTTTTCTTAGGTTATGGTTCTTAAATGTTTTATTTCTTCATAATTGTACATTGTAGATGACGGGAAGACATGGAAGGGGTAGTCTGACCTGACTACCTCTACTTTTTATAAATTTCACAAATTTAATATAGTGCGGGTTTCGGCTTAAGAAAAATTGAAAATGTGGGTTTTAGACAGAAGAGGGCAAAACTGGCTATCAACAAAGAAAGAGAAGTTCATAATTCCCCGAGGTGTGACTCAGTTTAGACATGGTGCAAATCATTACTTGGATCAAATTTCCAAGGTATTCCATTTTTATATTAGTGTAAGATGTAAATTATGTATTCATAAATTTGATACTGTCATTTGACCAATAGTGCATATGGTTTCTGATATAGCTTTTAATTAGTATGTACAAGGCACCTTAGATGGTGTTTGTGGTGAAGTTTTGGCAAGTGCAGATGAATCGTGAGACCAGGTAGTATCTACTATCCACAAATAGCATACTTTATGTACGCTTTTAGGTTGTTTGGTGGCCGATGTTTTAAGCTAATGCCGAATTAACTTTTGCAGGGAATTTGTTGGGTTCGTGCCAGGTATGAGGATTTTATCGCCTTTTCGAGTTCAGCAACAGATGGAAGCTGGCCGGCTATGTGGCTAAGAATTGGTATGACTAATTTCTAAATTTTAGTTAGCGTAATGTTATTTGTTGTGTGCCATTATGTACATGTCGAGTGGCAGCATCCTTGGGCTGAAATAATGATGGTACAAATAGTTGCACCACATAACTTAATAGTATGGGTCATAGGTGGTTATAGTTACAGTTGTTAAGTTAACTGTTTTGTTGTACCCTTTGTGTTCTTTTGTACATTATATTTTGTTATTTCATTATTCAAGGGGTGTTTGGATATCTGTTTTATATGTTTTGCTAAAGTTAGTAGAGTACATTAGTGAAACAATGTTAAAGGAATAAAACCAGGTACAACAAAAAGCAACTGAAATACCAGTGTTTGAAATGAATATGTGAACACCTCACTAGAAAAGTGAAAACACAGACTTGATATAGAGAGTAGATAAAAAAGCTATGTTAAGTTACAACAAATAAGTAGCACATTTTACTAAACACCCATACAGAACTACCAACAAACTGATAGTAAGGCGTACGAAGTGTTTGTAGACTTAGTCAGGCGTACGATGTGTTCATACACATTAGTCAGTCCGAATTGGGCAGATAATGCTTTGTGCATACAATAAGGCGCGCATCAGTATAGTGCTTATGCACTCAGCTAGTATAGTATTATAAATACTTAGTCTGTATGTTCCTTACGCACTCAGTATGTACTTATGTACTCGATCAATTATACACTCAGACAGTGACATGTTTTTAGGTACTTATCCAGTATCATGTTATACGCGTGAAATTCCAATAGTAAGTTCCACACGTAGCTTCATTATTAGTCATTAAAGTTTGACTTCAATGATACTTAGTATCCAATGTTGAAAACAAACAGTCGTTCTAAGTATGGTGGTATTTCTTAACTTGTAACAGCTAGAAATCAGTTTAAGAACAGTTTTACAAGTCAGTTCAGCGCTAGAGTTCAGTCATGAATGTGCTATATGCACTTAGAGTAAGGACCGTGTGTAATTGGTCAATCTTGTAACAATTCACAATTTCAGGTTAATTACTATTCCCGGAAAATTCACTATTCACTTTTACTATTCATTTCTTTCCGAAATTTTCCCGAAAGTTGATTTTTATTTGATATTCTCGAATGATAAATCATTTCCATGGCAAATTAAATGTTTGACAACCGTCAGATCATTTTCGTGAAAGTTATTAAGGAATTACACGTTTTAGGGTAAAACGTCATTCAGAAATTCTACGCACAACGAAATTCGATCCCGTCAGGTGACCCCACATCGGAAAAATGTTTGACACGCTCATGATTTATTTGAGAATTAATCGTGACTGAGAAAAACATGACCAAAGACTTCCCAGCAGGTCACCCATGTCGGTACTACTCTCACATGAGCACGCTTAACCGAATGGGCGATTAACCGTTAGACCACGAAACGAGTTTCTAAGACGATTTGAGTTTTCAAATTATTAAAAAAAGTCAACATATTTTTCCCTCCTCCATTGACCAAAAATCATCCCTTGATGTTATAAGTCATTTCGTGATTTTTAGGCTTACGGTTTGATGTCTAAAAGACATTTAATACCAACCGACACTAGACTGAGCCCAGTCTAGACATTATAAGTCATTTTAAATCATTTTTATCACATTAGAAAAGTAACATTTTACTTTTCTCAATTTTACGCAATATTCGTACGTTTTACGTATTACGCGTTTTAGACCCGTGTTTCCAGTTTTTAGCAGGGTTTACCACCCAAATGGAACCTACCACTCATTTTATATTTTATTATGGGACATATGGACATGTCTAACAATACTTTAAAGTTTCATAATTTTACGACACCCGGTTTTACGTTTTGAGGCGTAACAACTTACGGTTTGCATTTCCCGGAGTCAAGTTTCATCCAATATCTAGGATAATACCAAGCAAAAGCCAAAGCTTGCTCTCCAAGCTCATGAAACCGGCCTAGGAGGGGGGAGTCACCCCCATGTGGCTTCATCTCATGAATCTACCCCTAAATCATCATTTTATTACAACTTGGTCACCAAGTTTTAGTAAATTCCTAGCACTTTCCTAACCTCCTCATTTTGGACTATAAATAGCCCCTCTCCCCCCTTGTTATGCCGTGCACCTCCACCACCATAACCATCCATCCTTAGCTGTATTTCCTTCTAATTTCTAGCAAGGTTCAAGTGATTCTTCAAGGTAGAAACCCTAGTTAGAATATCATTCACCAAAACTCTTCCAATCCCTAATATACTTGGTGATTTCTCTTGAGTTTAAATCCACTCAATTCACCTCAACCTTCATCATCCATCTTTCAAGATTACAAGAGTAGAAAGATTGCATGAAGAAGTGGGTTGAAGCAAGTCTATCAATGTCCTATCCTTACATGTTAACTTCCTTTCATCTTTGAAAGCCAAAAGTTGTAAGCCAAACCCTAACATGATTCTTGTTAAATAATCATGTTCATGTTATTTACATGTTATTCTTGCTATATTATGTCTTGTAGTTATGTCCATGATGTATAAAAGTGAACAAAACAAGTTATTGTACATGATTGATAAGACGAGTTCATAAAACAAGTAAACTAGTGACTTTGTTGGTATAACCTGATCAAAATGGTAAAAATATGATATTGGATTATTACATATTGTAGTAGAGGACTTAACAAGGAAACCATAGCAATTTGAACCACCTAAAACGAGTATACGAGTCAAAAGTTACGCCCATTTGAAGTTACCAAAACTTTTCGGCAAACTGCCAAATACCATTCTGATCAAATTTGGGTTTTGAAAGTCCCACTTCTGGTCCGATTCATCAAAAAGTTAAAACACAAAAGTTGTCCGGAACGACGTTTTCGTTCAGGAACAAAGAAGCTCGAGCCCTGAAAACGCTTTCCGAGTGATAAATTTCTTCAAATTCTAAACAGCCCATTTTTAGACAAAGTCAATACATATAGGTTATGGTTTATGAAGACCAAAGGGGTCTTATGACCTATAATCAAGACCACCACCATGGCTAGAGCCAAGGTTGTGTCTTATGACCTTGGAACAAGGACCAAAGGTCATGGCTAGGCCATGACGAAATGACCAAGTAAACTTACATAGGCGTAAACATGAAACAAGGAATTAGGCGATAACTTGAATAAGCAATTTGGATCTACTTCACTTAAAAGGAAACCATGAGATTTTACCAAGAGAAAATGGTCATTCAAGACTTATGAAACTACCCCTAATAACAATCTTCATGTACAAATAAATTTTCCTAAGTTTATTCAAATATCGGACATGTAACCTTTCGGATCAAAACTTATATCTATATATTTCATCAACTACTACAATAGTAGGGAGCCTCATGTGAGGAGTTCATTATGTAAGCCGTCGAGTTGAGTTGTGGATTTACGAGTTAAAGTGTCCTGGCTCCTCGAACGCTTACTAACATGACTTCTGAATTATGTCGGCCCGAACGGTAGTAAACGATATACCAAAACATACATGTTTCATGAATCTTTCTTTCAAAGACTTATACTATACATCATACCACATCATGGACTAAATGCAAGATATATATATAGGCACTACTTCATATTCCTTACTCCGATCCTAAGTCGCGACATTCTATTTTAGGTTGCTCGTAGAAACCTACACGATCCAACCATCACCTTCATTACTTGCTATCGTACTTAAGGTGAGTTCATAGCCCCACTTTCGATTACTTAATTGTTTTACAAACCCTTGGGGGGAATACATGCTATTTATAACCGAGCACAATGTTTTTAAATTGTATGCTTACCTGATTGTTTTATTATCACTAAGTACCAACCTTGCTAAACCGAGATCCTTTATTATGAACCATTTAGTCACTAGCAATAGTGAGCGCGAATATTATTAATAGGCCTATTGGGATTGACGAATCCCATTTGTATTCACTAAGTTCAAACAAATGCAATAATATTTGAGATTTAGGTATGTTAGCAAAGTACCTACCGGGATAAATCTGCCGATCGATATTGGTACACGTTAACGTTATGGTGTCATAAGCTTAGTGTATAATACATGTTCCGGGCGTATAATAACGTAGCCTACCTGTTTTGTTTTCCAAACATTGGTGTGAGCCTATAACTCACACTACCAACATATTGTGTTCAATCGATTTAACAAACTCTATGAATATCACTCAACCTTTGTGTTGACCTTTCAAGCATGTATTTCAGGTTCATGACGATCAAGGATGGCACGGAAGGACACGGATACTCAAGAGGGCTATAAATTTTATTATCATTCAAAACTCATTTATTATACATTGTAAACATGGAACCATCTGGGACCTCATTTTGTAATCTCTGATATTTATACAATTTGAATGACAAATCTTTTAAAACGACTCAATTGGAGTTCGTTTTCTATTATTGTGACTATTGTGCCGTCGAGTAACACCCAGTTCGAATTCCGCTGCATCCATGAATTGGGGGTGTTACAAATCTATAGAGAGAATGAACTCAAGATATTTAAATAATCCTACGTGGTAATAAGTATACCTAAATGTAATCAAGATCAAGTTATGACCCATGCCATATGGGATAATGCAACTATTAGATTGTGATGTCCGTCATTAGAACACAGTTCCAGTCTTACAACAGATAATTATTAAGAAATTAACATTCTAGAAACTCTCGAGAAATGGAATCCTTGTGAATCGTCGCTGGTCATAGAGTACATGTCTCTATAATTCCTAATGGAGATAAGAGATTCACTTCCAGATTCAAACAACAGAAATCTCAAGAGAAATTGGATACTCGTATTAATTTCAGCACAATCATTCTTAGAGAGATGGTCTAAGTGTTAGGACCATTTAGATGAATGAAAAGATCAACAAGATTTTAGAGAGACTTAAGATAGTCTAAGACATGTTGAAATCCTATGAGGATAATAGAAGTCGAGCAATAGAACTTTCAACTATCGATTTATATATGTTAAGAATATTCCCTTATAAAGGAGTTATTCAATTTAGAAAATGCAGTAAGTTCATGGCACGTTAGACTGGTCCGTTTCAAATAAGAGACTGTGTTGGAAGGTACCGTATGGACCTGAATTAACAAAAGAACTGAATAGTAATGATAATACTTTCTGAATATCATGCTTAATCGGAAGGGCAAAGTATGTCCCTCTAGCATATCATGGCTATATTGAATAACTCGATTATTTTGAGGAGTCGGTAGAAATTCTTGACACGAAGGTTAAGATACTAATAATTAAGGGGTCCTAATTCTTCAAGTCAAATAGAAGCACAGAAAGGAGTCAAATTATATATAGATATATATAGGAGTTGAAGAAGAGCTCAGCTAGTACTCCCCAGTATTCATCAGGAATGGTTTGTGAGGACACAAACCGAATAAGTGGAGGAGAGTTGTAACACCCTAAATTTTACAATATTGATTTATTATATAATAAGAGGCTTCCCAGTTACTTTTGTTATGCTTATTATTTTCTATTAGCTAGAAGGACCTCCTATGAAAACTAGTCATAAAGGGATAAGCACCTTTCATGTAATTGTTTTACTACCAAGGACTAGTTTTGCCTAAAAGTGAAACTTGGAATAAATTATGTATAAGACTTAGATAAGTCTGAAACTTATCAGGACCTTGTATCTATCTCTTTTCCCTCCTCTGCTCCACGTAGCAATCACCAAACAATTATCAAGATCAATTAGGGTTTGGTTAATTCTTGATTTCAAACAAGATTAAGCTAAGGAAGTGATATATAAGGGCATATAGGTGCGAATTATAGCTTTCCCACATATCTATTCGAGGTAAAATTATAATTATGTTTCATAATTCGTTTTTAGGATTACCCACTATTGGGTTATAATTAAAGATTGTATTTTTATGTCATAAGTGGGGTTTTGCAGAAATTTACAAGCTTATGTTAAGTTATGATTTTTAGCAATCACCAAGAACACATGATAATCATGTGTAGATGTTAAGAAAAGTGTTGTGTATCTTATTATGATGCTATAACACCATTTTATGGTGTTAATTTTCAGAAAGTATGTTTGTGTGGTCGTATAAGCCACGAACCAAACACCCCCTTATGGCCTAGTTAATTCCTAAGGCTTGTTTATAACAAGCTAATTCTCATATTAAGTAAACTCCATGTTATCTACGTGTTCCTAGGTTGTAAAGGTTAGCTAAGGATGTTTACGGGAACTCGCAATAGATTACAAGCCATATCAAGGTGAGTAACATATATCAGATTAGAAACGGGACTAAAAGAGCCCGTTAGATATATCATATGTGTTATGGTATTTACGTTCGTGTTTTGTTGTATGCTTATGTATTACACTTATGTTATGAGTTTATGATAAGTGAGCACATAATTATGTTGAAGTATATATCATGAGGAGAAATGGATCTCAAGTTATGAGGTTATATATGAAATATCTTAGACGGGTCAAGACAGTCCATAATGACCCGTGTGGTCTTAGTAACATATTTTTAGCTTCCATGATGAATCATTGCTTATTTTAACGTCCTAAGTGGACGACTAGCATGAGTATAGAACTCATCAGACATCCTTAGTGGGTGATTTGTATATCATGTTAATAATCCGTTCCAAAATGGGGCTTAGACGTCCTATGTGGACGACTAGTATGAATACATGAGTCATTAGATGCTTAATGTTAAGCATAGACATCCTAAGTGGATGAACAGCACATTATGCTAATAATGTGGCCCTAAAATGAGATTATACGTCCTGTGTGGACGATTAGAGCCTTTAAGCTATATTGAACCGAATAAGGGTTCATGACATCCTACGTGGATGACTAGTATGAACATAGCAATCATATTGCTCATATGTATGATTATGAAGCGCATAGCCCCGACTAGAAGTGTTATAAAGCATCACAATCACTAAGCGGGGGAGTATTCAACGAAGCAACTTCATAGCTTGATAGCAATATTATATTTTCAGTTTATATGTGTTATCTCACTAAGCTTAATGCTTACATTGCTTCGTTTATGTTTTCTTATAGGTGAGATAAAGTTTAAGACTAAAGGTCGTGGGTTAGCTATCGGTGGAGCTCATGGGTGAGCTATTCCCTACCCTCTCTCATACCAAGAAACGCCCTAGGGAAATGTCATTTGAGTTATGATTGTATAAACTCAGATTTAAGGAGTTTTAAAACTATTACACAATATGTTTTTAAAGTTAAAGGGTGTTTGGCATAGTGCCACTCTAGCCCAAAATGACCCATTTTAGTTATGTGCGGGTCTAAACGATATATGTTATGTACAATTTTTCTATGATGTGAAATGTGTTTAATATGGGCGTTTCAAGTATTGTAACACCCTAAATTTTACAATATTGATTTATTATATAATAAGAGGCTTCCCAGTTACTTTTGTTATGCTTATTATTTTCTATTAGCTAGAAGGACCTCCTATGAAAACTAGTCATAAAGGGATAAGCACCTTTCATGTAATTGTTTTACTACCAAGGACTAGTTTTGCCTAAAAGTGAAACTTGGAATAAATTATGTATAAGACTTAGATAAGTCTGAAACTTATCAGGACCTTGTATCTATCTCTTTTCCCTCCTCTGCTCCACGTAGCAATCACCAAACAATTATCAAGATCAATTAGGGTTTGGTTAATTCTTGATTTCAAACAAGATTAAGCTAAGGAAGTGATATATAGGGGCATAGAGGTGCGAATTATAGCTTTCCCACATATCTATTCGAGGTAAAATTATAATTATGTTTCATAATTCGTTTTTAGGATTACCCACTATTGGGTTATAATTAAAGATTGTATTTTTATGTCATAAGTGGGGTTTTGCAGAAATTTACAAGCTTATGTTAAGTTATGATTTTTAGCAATCACCAAGAACACATGATAATCATGTGTAGATGTTAAGAAAAGTGTTGTGTATCTTATTATGATGCTATAACACCATTTTATGGTGTTAATTTTCAGAAAGTATGTTTGTGTGGTCGTATAAGCCACGAACCAAACACCCCCTTATGGCCTAGTTAATTCCTAAGGCTTGTTTATAACAAGCTAATTCTCATATTAAGTAAACTTCATGTTATCTACGTGTTCCTAGGTTGTAAAGGTTAGCTAAGGACGTTTACGGGAACTCGCAATAGATTACAAGCCATATCAAGGTGAGTAACATATATCAGATTAGAAACGGGACTAAAAGAGCCCGTTAGATATATCATATGTGTTATGGTATTTACGTTCGTGTTTTGTTGTATGCTTATGTATTACACTTATGTTATGAGTTTATGATAAGTGAGCACATAATTATGTTGAAGTATATATCATGAGGAGAAATGGATCTCAAGTTATGAGGTTATATATGAAATATCTTAGACGGGTCAAGACAGTCCATAATGACCCGTGTGGTCTTAGTAACATATTTTTAGCTTCCATGATGAATCATTGCTTATTTTAACGTCCTAAGTGGACGACTAGCATGAGTATAGAACTCATCAGACATCCTTAGTGGGTGATTTGTATATCATGTTAATAATCCGTTCCAAAATGGGGCTTAGACGTCCTATGTGGACGACTAGTATGAATACATGAGTCATTAGATGCTTAATGTTAAGCATAGACATCCTGAGTGGATGAACAGCACATTATGCTAATAATGTGGCCCTAAAATGAGATTATACGTCCTGTGTGGACGATTAGAGCCTTTAAGCTATATTGAACCGAATAAGGGTTCATGACATCCTACGTGGATGACTAGTATGAACATAGCAATCATATTGCTCATATGTATGATTATGAAGCGCATAGCCCCGACTAGAAGTGTTATAAAGCATCACAATCACTAAGCGGGGGAGTATTCAACGAAGCAACTTCATAGCTTGATAGCAATATTATATTTTCAGTTTATATGTGTTATCTCACTAAGCTTAATGCTTACATTGCTTCGTTTATGTTTTCTTATAGGTGAGATAAAGTTTAAGACTAAAGGTCGTGGGTTAGCTATCGGTGGAGCTCATGGGTAAGCTATTCCCTACCCTCTCTCATACCAAGAAACGCCCTAGGGAAATGTCATTTGAGTTATGATTGTATAAACTCAGATTTAAGGAGTTTTAAAACTATTACACAATATGTTTTTAAAGTTAAAGGGTGTTTGGCATAGTGCCACTCTAGCCCAAAACGACCCATTTTAGTTATGTGCGGGTCTAAACGATATATGTTATGTAGAATTTTTCTATGATGTGAAATGTGTTTAATATGGGCGTTTCAAGTATTGTAACACCCTAAATTTTACAATATTGATTTATTATATAATAAGAGGCTTCCCAGTTACTTTTGTTATGCTTATTATTTTCTATTAGCTAGAAGGACCTCCTATGAAAACTAGTCATAAAGGGATAAGCACCTTTCATGTAATTGTTTTACTACCAAGGACTAGTTTTGCCTAAAAGTGAAACTTGGAATAAATTATGTATAAGACTTAGATAAGTCTGAAACTTATCAGGACCTTGTATCTATCTCTTTTCCCTCCTCTGCTCCACGTAGCAATCACCAAACAATTATCAAGATCAATTAGGGTTTGGTTAATTCTTGATTTCAAACAAGATTAAGCTAAGGAAGTGATATATAAGGGCATAGAGGTGCGAATTATAGCTTTCCCACATATCTATTCGAGGTAAAATTATAATTATGTTTCATAATTCGTTTTTAGGATTACCCACTATTGGGTTATAATTAAAGATTGTATTTTTATGTCATAAGTGGGGTTTTGCAGAAATTTACAAGCTTATGTTAAGTTATGATTTTTAGCAATCACCAAGAACACATGATAATCATGTGTAGATGTTAAGAAAAGTGTTGTGTATCTTATTATGATGCTATAACACCATTTTATGGTGTTAATTTTCAGAAAGTTTGTTTGTGTGGTCATATAAGCCACGAACCAAACACCCCCTTATGGCCTAGTTAATTCCTAAGGCTTGTTTATAACAAGCTAATTCTCATATTAAGTAAACTCCATGTTATCTACGTGTTCCTAGGTTGTAAAGGTTAGCTAAGGACGTTTACGGGAACTCGCAATAGATTACAAGCCATATCAAGGTGAGTAACATATATCAGATTAGAAACGGGACTAAAAGAGCCCGTTAGATATATCATATGTGTTATGGTATTTACGTTCGTGTTTTGTTGTATGCTTATGTATTACACTTATGTTATGAGTTTATGATAAGTGAGCACATAATTATGTTGAAGTATATATCATGAGGAGAAATGGATCTCAAGTTATGAGGTTATATATGAAATATCTTAGACGGGTCAAGACAGTCCATAATGACCCGTGTGGTCTTAGTAACATATTTTTAGCTTCCATGATGAATCATTGCTTATTTTAACGTCCTAAGTGGACGACTAGCATGAGTATAGAACTCATCAGACATCCTTAGTGGGTGATTTGTATATCATGTTAATAATCCGTTCCAAAATGGGGCTTAGACGTCCTATGTGGACGACTAGTATGAATACATGAGTCATTAGATGCTTAATGTTAAGCATAGACATCCTGAGTGGATGAACAGCACATTATGCTAATAATGTGGCCCTAAAATGAGATTATACGTCCTGTGTGGACGATTAGAGCCTTTAAGCTATATTGAACCGAATAAGGGTTCATGACATCCTACGTGGATGACTAGTATGAACATAGCAATCATATTGCTCATATGTATGATTATGAAGCGCATAGCCCCGACTAGAAGTGTTATAAAGCATCACAATCACTAAGCGGGGGAGTATTCAACGAAGCAACTTCATAGCTTGATAGCAATATTATATTTTCAGTTTATATGTGTTATCTCACTAAGCTTAATGCTTACATTGCTTCGTTTATGTTTTCTTATAGGTGAGATAAAGTTTAAGACTAAAGGTCGTGGGTTAGCTATCGGTGGAGCTCATGGGTGAGCTATTCCCTACCCTCTCTCATACCAAGAAACGCCCTAGGGAAATGTCATTTGAGTTATGATTGTATAAACTCAGATTTAAGGAGTTTTAAAACTATTACACAATATGTTTTTAAAGTTAAAGGGTGTTTGGCATAGTGCCACTCTAGCCCAAAACGACCCATTTTAGTTATGTGCAGGTCTAAACGATATATGTTATGTACAATTTTTCTATGATGTGAAATGTGTTTAATATGGGCGTTTCAAGTATATTCCAAGTTTCACTTTTAGGCAAAACTAGTCCTTGGTAGTAAAACAATTACATGAAAGGTGCTTATCCCTTTATGACTAGTTTTCATAGGAGGTCCTTCTAGCTAATAGAAAATAATAAGCATAACAAAAGTAACTGGGAAGCCTCTTATTATATAATAAATCAATATTGTAAAATTTAGGGTGTTACAACTTCACAAAATATAAGGATCTGGCAAAACAACGTCCGTATTTCTGCTGCCGTAGCTGTTAACGCCGACTCTAGCAATGCAATTGACCACTCACCATCGTCCGCTAATAATCCCATCGCCTCACACGCTGATCTATTTGTCGGATAGACACGTCCATTGAGTGTACGTATTCCTGGAAACGACATGCATTCTTTCTGATGACATAACAACAACCTCTGATAAAAACAGATCACCTGCACTGCACTTGGATGTATGTACGTAAGCCTTCCTATTGATGGCTTGTTGAGGTTCTGCCTTGGCGACCAATATTTTTGTGGGCCATTCCAAACAAACTCTGAAGGGAAATCTAAATATGTTAGATGGCGCCCTAGTGTGAACTGAGCATTAAAATTTAGCCATTCAGTAAGGGTCGTCTTCTTGTTACTCGGATTATCAATAATGGATTGCAAACTTTCGTTTCTTCTGAAACTAACTCGTTGCATATTCTCAAGATGCACAACAAGTATTTGTACAGCTGGCTCTCTGTGATGAATATCAAAACCCAATATCCGCCAACATGCTTCATGAGGGCCTATGTACCGGGCGTCTAGATAATTTTTTATCTCATCAACTCTAAGTGTCGGGCTTCTGCTTGTTGAAGGCCCATCCCCAATAGATCTTGTTATTTGTGTCACGATCCGATCCGTTCCCTTGGAAATGTACTTAAACAGGTACTTGATTAGCATTGTCCATTCACAATATTCCACATTGATGTGAGCATAAAACCGCATCAGCAACGTTATATTATATGGCACAACATATGCGTTGTCCAACTGAACAGTTTGCCTTGTCGTGACTCCACCACCAGCGCGCCTTCGGTAATGAACATACCCTTTCTTGTCAATCGATGTGGCCTCACAATACTGTTTAGGAAAACCTTTGGTACACGCATCAGTATTCTTCATACATACTGCTGATTTATAGACCTCTCCACATGGTCCATGCATCATAAATTCTGTAACAACACGGTATTCCTCTGGATCAGCCTCCCAATCAGGCAATTCTGCTGATATATACCGATCAATATCCTCGTTCCTGCGAACCCTTGAATGTTCTTCTATCCATAGCAGCAAATGACAGTGTGGTAATCCCCGTTTTTGAAATTCAACGGTGTATAAAACTGCAAACAACAGTAGAGTAATCAAGAGAAGAAGAAATAGATAGAAAACGCAAAAATCAAGAACATATAAGAAGTAACAATGACCTGCTGAAATTGGTCCGAAAGGTCTCCTGTCGCGTAAGAATGCTATAAGATGATGAATCTTCTGTTCAAATACCCGATCAACCGCATCGGGCCTATCCGCAACAGTGACATCCGGAAACTGTTGCATAAAGTCTTGAATCTCCGGCCATTTAACATTACATGTAAATGTTATGAAAAACGACGGATTCCCGTGAACACGGCATATTGCAAGGGCATCCAAGTAGTGGCTATACATATACCTTGGACCGCCAGTAAATGATGAAGGAAGAATTGTACGCATCCCTACATCAGAACCATCACGATCGCCACGCACAACCGCATCATATAACCCCGAAAGATACTCATTCCTGATATCGTCCTGGTGGTCCCGAACAAAGTCTAGCCGATACTGTTCGACGCTGCAATACGCTGTGACAACATACTGTTGAAAGAGCCGCCCGCCCCTCGTCAATAAGCTATATTCTCGAAAACGGTCATGTAGCTGGTACGCATAGAACATTTTCATGGACATGTTATGGTCGTCATCAAAGGACTGATTGATGACATCCCAAAGACAACGACCAAGGTGATACCCTTTTTCCCCGAAGATGAACAGTAATGGAAATTGCAACGACATATAACGCGGATGCAATTTACTGACTCTCTCTGGATCGCCTGCGCGACGATGAATAACTATATCAAACTCAGTACCTGTGTCCGGACCACCTTCATAGACTATAGCACCAATCGAGTCTCCTGACGGCAGCTCATATTGTCGCTGGCCCACTACACCGAAAAGCTTAATTTTGAATTCGGGGACCTCTGTTTCTGCAAGTTTGTCTCGCGCTGTTCTGAATAACCTAACCAACCCGTTGCACTCATCCAACACCTGAATCAGATTCTGCACAATATCAGGACGCAACCTTGTACCACCATTCCGAAAAGGCTGCAAACGATTTGCAACCTCATTCTGCGTATCAAAGACATATAACTGTAAGAAGCGCGGGTCAGTATTTTCAGGTGGACAAAGGCTGCCTATCCGATGATAAATTTGGCCTGAAACTTTAAACACATACGGGCCGCGGCCTCTGTTAATCGAGTCGTCAATCTGAGCACCCAAAGATGTCATTGCGAACATCGAATTATACGCTCGTATGTTTTCCATAAAGTGACGGTCAGTAAAGAGCTGCTTTACATAAGGAGGATATTCTTGCCGTCGGAGCAACACCACTTTTCCACCTCCACAACACCGATGGTATTCCGGAAATCGCCTACTACCATGTTTCAATCTTTCATCGAACCAAAACAAAGCACTGCAATGACGACATACCCGATTACATGGGCCCAGCGATGCGTATGTCTGTGGAGGACCTGCAATACAGCATACGAAAATGCCGGTCAGCACTAAAAAGAATAAGAAGATGCACCACGCGATGTTTATGTTTTTAAAAAACAGTATAAAGAATCTGTTCAAAGTAAAAAAAAAATAACAGACCCTGAGCAGGCCATACAGGCCTAATGACATCCGGCCGCCCTGCAATGGACCACACAAAAGAGCGTTAATCTGTTTAGATACCCTACCGGGAGCTGCTAAAGAGGAAAAGCATCATGCAACGGTGAAGACGTGTGCATGAATTGAGCAAAAACATATAAAAAAAACTTAGAAATAGCAAGGATAATTGCATACCTCGGCCGGGTGTTGGTTGTCGGGCAAGACGCGAACCAACTGCTTGAGAACAGTCGGGCGGCGATGGTCCTTGTGCTGTAACAATAACAATCAAGAAACACTGTTAAGGCCCAAGTTGCAAAACAGATGATGACTAAATGAAGATATATAAGCATGCATCGAACATCAAAAGTACATTGAGAAGTGGACGTGGATGCGGCCGAATGCATGTTCATTGTGACATCCTTGGTACCCATATCAGTAGGATCGTCTGTAACAATAGCACAGACAGTTATTGCACATGACCTTTGAAACGGAAAAAGTTTTTAGAGGAATAACAGAAGCATCAATACATATACTTGCAACCGTATGTGGTTGTAGGAACGGGTGTACGAAAAGTTGATAAGCCACCGCCAACGACATGCGGTGCAGCTGAAAAAAAAAACCCTCAAATAGCGTTGGTTCAGTCAACAATACCGATGCTCAAATGAAAATCGTCTATTCTTATGCTTATTTTTTATATAATTTGGCTGGTTATTTTGGGTTTCGGTTATATACGTAGGTATATTTGTTTCTATGATCGGCAGTAATAGATGGTCTAGATTAGAAGTCATTGTTATGAAAATGGTATCCTTAGCCTTAGCCTTAGGCCCCGTGCGTTTTTGCTTCTGTTTGTGCTTTTGTCTGCCTTGCGTTGCTTTGCCTTGCCCTTTGTTGCCCCTTGTTTTGCCTGCTTTTTCTTGCTTTCGTTTTTGCTTTACTGTGGGCCTCGTGCGTTTTAGCTTCTGTTTCTTGTTTTGTTTGCCTGCGTTGCTTGTTGTTTGTTGCCTTTTGCTCTTTTTGCTTTTCACTATCACCCGCACACCTGCACTTGCCGGAGGTCTCATTGGAAGCAGTCTCTCTATTCCTGGGTTTATCCTGGGGTAGGGGTAGGATCTGTCTACACTCTACCTCCCCCATACCCTGCTTCGGCGGGATTGGGTTTTTGTTGTTGTTGTTTTGTTATGAAAATGGTATCCAAAAAGGTTGGCGCGCCTGGGGCTGATCGGCTAGCAATGCCAGGAGAGAGAAAAAAAATGATAGTTACGAAAAGGTATTAAAATGACTTAATTTCTACGGTACATTCGTGCAAGTAAACCTGAATGTTTAAGTTGTAGGTTTACCAGCAGCAGTATCTAACATATTTTCATCCATTTTTTCCTGGGTGTATAATGTATTAATGTATTGGGGTGTATTGAAGTTAGTTACAATATATATTTATTATTAGTGTATGTAAACTATATGCGATGAATGTGCTGAAATCTATTTTGTTTCTTTATATACATTGTTGAGGCTATCCAATCAGGTTCGAAACTTTGAATCAATAATGGAATATTTGTTTAACATGACTGAATATATACACTACAGTCATTGATTGATCAAACATTTGAAGAAATTGAGATTTAGAAATCATAAATAGGCGCATAAGTGTAAAAAAAGAAAAAAGTTGTCAACAAAATATATGAAGAATCAAGTATCTACGATAAAGTAGAATAACAAAACTAAACTGCGAAAGAATAGTCAATCTAGTGGTCATTGTTTGGCTGTGTGTATTTTTCTTATTTTTGGCCTTTCTATGCTAAAAATTGAAATGGATTGGTAGACCAAAATAGCAAGGAGCAACCTGCAAAGGGACGTACCAATGGCACCAGAAACGGGCGCAACACCTTCATTGAATGCAAAACTCGTAGAAGCAGACGCGGGCGTAATATAGCACCCTACAAACATAACACAAATTGAGGAAAGCACAAACATGAATACAATAAGGCTAAAATAAAAGATGATAGAAAAAATGTATGAGCATACCAGTAGATGGGGCAGTCGACATATCATCCATTTTCCTCTTTCCTTTTCCGTTGACAGATGCGTCTAAAGAAGCGCGCCGAAAACGGTATGACGCCCTTGCGTGTAATGGGTCCGGCTCATTTATCGTTATACCATTCGGTGATGGAGGCGTCATACCCATGACATCCTCCCTGTTAACAGGGCTTTGAAAAACATTCTGAGTACAGTGGAATGAATCAACAACATCTACCGGAGTATGAATCAAGTGTATGTAGTTTTGACAATCACCAGAAGACACGCATTCCACACCCACATCAGCAACATGACTAACACACGTATCCTGCTCCAACACCTGGCCCCTATGGGTTCTACGCACACCTTTGCTTTTGGTTCGCATAGTTAAGCAAATAGACTAAAGGCAACCAAATACAGCTAAAACACATACAACATGCATCTATAGCAACATCTATCACAAAACTATAACAATTAAAAAAACGTTTCCAAAAGAAGCCGCATAATGTTGATGAATGAAAGCACCCAAGTATAGACAGCAACAAAGCAACCACTATGAGCAGTAATACACCGTGTGTCGGGAATCAAACGTTTGCAAGGTTATTGGTTGGTACTAATACACGCCACGTGGTCACCGGGCAGAATAGAATTCAACGTATTATTCGTTTTTACTATATTACTTAGAGCGACATAATTGATAAAAGAAAGTATGCAAGTACGTCACCAACAAACCAACCACCATGAGCAGCAATACACCCTTTTTTACCTATGATACTGGAACGTATAGACGGAAAGTAAGCCGGAAAAACAGTGCAGCAGCTACAGAGCAGACGTCAGCAGCAATTCGCAAAGAAAGAGGCAGAGAAGATAAGTACTAAAAAGAACAGGCGGTGGATATTATCATATTATTATTGAGCAAAGAAGGTAAAAAGAAAAAGAAGGGAAAAAATGGGCTGATTACCTAGATGGGCTGGGCTCAGGCAGAAAAAAGGTGGATGACGCAAATTTGGCGTCAGCATTTGACGCTCTATTATATATAGAGTAATTTATTCACGACATAGTAATTGTATGAAACATTAAAATAATTGGTATACTAGCAGACAGAAATAACATATGTACCAAACTGCCAACAAGCAACGGCTCATATTTTTTCTTTTTCTTTTTTGCCTTTGTCGTTTGTACACATCTCATCTCACTGTCCAGTGAAATAGACATAAATTCTGTTGCTTTCACAATCAATTTTCCAACATTTTTTTACAACGCTTTTCTAAAAAAGACATAAAGATTTATTTTTCAAGAAACGTTATGTTAAACAACCTTTGCTGATTCACATAACAATTTATTTTAAGAACTGATTAGGTTTATTTGACAAACCATTATCACATTTATTTGCAAATCTTGCTTTATTATAGCTATGATTTTATCTTGGAAGAAAAGACCAGCTTTTGGTATATATAACTTAATATTATAACCTCCTTGAATTTTTGCACCCTAAGAGTGGAAGGTATGGATTTGCTCATCCCTCGCCAAGCCACATAGGCTTGCTCCTCATGGCTACTCACCACACCACCTCACCTCGTCACATCTCCTTACTTGAAGGTTGCTTGTCTGCACGACGAAACAAACCATCTGACATTTGTACCTTTATTTATTTTTTTTTTTTTATTTTTTTTTATTTTTTATTTTTTGTGAGTGAAAAATAAAATATAGTTGTAAGGGTAGACCTCAAATGAGTAAGTTGAGCTTAGTTGTGAATGAGAGAGGTTGTAAGAGGATATTTGTTAAGGTGATGTGGCATCCCATGAGACCCAAATAATGAGGTTTACCTCCTTACCATACCTTCCCCTCTAAAAGCGAACCTCCATACATTCATAGCAGGATTATATGTTGTTAGGTAACACTTCATTCTTTGAGTGATTTTTCAGGTGAGTGTGTTAGGTGCAAAAGTTAGGATTTTTCTATTTTGAACCTCATAGGCACAAGATAAAAAGAGAAAAAAATACATAAAAAGTAATTATAGACCCACATAAAAGGACTCAAATATTTATAAAAAATAAATTTTTTTTGTGAATTCTAAAGTATTTTTTGTCTACTTTTTTTATTATTATCTTGTGCCCTTAAGGCACAAAATAAAAAAACCCCAACGATTAATATGCTTTAGTAGTTGTATCCTCATAACAGAGGCAAATACTAGTATGTTTTAAGGGATCGTTAGGGCCTATTTTCTTTTTTTACACCTCTCCGCTTGTTTACACAAAGTTGAGTTATTTATTGTGATAAGTTTATTTCCTGCTTAATTTTAAAGTTTGGTTTTTAAAAACTTCTTTTTTCAGATATGCTTGTTTAGTCTTTAGTGCTTTTGCCATCTTTAGACTTTCTTATCTATATCTACTGCACTTAATGCTAAACAATTTAACAATATTAGGTAAAAAGCAACGTTTTGAAAACCGGATTTGAAATCGATCCGGGTCGAGTTACTGGGCACCGGGTCAACTGGTTCGATCGCCGAGTCAACCCGGTTTTCAATTTATTATTATTATTTTTTTAATTTTTTGACCGGGTCAACCGGTTCGACCATCGGGTCAACCCGGGTTTTTATTAAAAAATTTTGAAAAAATAAAACCCGGCCTGGTTTCGAGAACCGGGTTGACCCGGGTCACTCAAAAACCGACAGGTTTAACTGGCTAACCCGGTTTTATAAACCCGGGTTTTTTTACCCGTTTTTTTGACGGAACCGGTTAAAACAGTTAACCCGGCCGGGTTGACTCGAATTTCAAAAAACTGGTAAAAAGTTATACTTCTTTTACGATGATTTTTGACACTTACGATGATTAAAGGTCCGAAGTAAGAAACAGAACAACAAAAGTTTAGGACCCACATTTTCTTATCATACTACTATGTAATGTAATATCTTTCATGTGCAATTGTGCATTGCATAAATATCATTTACAATCAACTTTTCCATCATTATTATAGATTAAAACTAACGGACCACATTTCTCCAAAGAAAATTTCAAAATAATCATTAACAAAGGTTAAATATCAACCGTGAAACAAAACGTTAAATAATACTAGTACCACTAGTATATGTTAAACCCATACTAATTAGTGACATTGTCCACACTACAGAGTTTTACTAAACCATGAAGCCAACTAAAGCCTTTAGTGACATTGAGCATGCACCTATTGACACTCAGGTCGTCCCGTTACTCGACCAACCCGAACCACCAACGCGACCAGATGACGTATCTAAGCGGCTGCTGATCAGGGTTCTGTCAACTATCACTTTGGTCGCTATATTTTTTGTTGCAGCTTTTGTACTAATTGTCATTGACAAGCATCAGCCTATTGATCACACGGATACTACTAATACGGTACTGCCTGAGAGTGCTGTATTGGATAAATCTCCGTTGCAGTACTCTCAGTCTGACCGTCTCAAATGGGAAAGAACTGCTTTTCATTTTCAACCCGCGAAAAATTTCATCTATGGTACGATACAATCTATAGCTTTTTTCATAATTATTGGACCAACTTGCTATATTTAGAAAGTTTTGGCTTAAAATTGTGCTTATATTTTTTGTTGAATTTTTCATGTTTGTTGATGATGTTGCTGATGGATTCTTACTTCAGATCCCAATGGTATGTATCTTGCATTGTTACAGCATTTTTAAGTCCATATAGTTCTTTCTATTATTGGTTATAATATGTTTAGAGCAACAATAAGTTGGTATTTCACATAGCAAAAGTGATTCATATCTCATTATTAGAGGCCAATTTACATGTAGTAAGTTATATAATAATTTGACAAATGCTTAAACAACTTGATATTTGATTATTGAAACAACATAAACATATGAAAACAAGAGATAGATAAGCACTTCTATATTTTCCTTGCAGCAAATTTTGGTGATAAGGAAATTAGTACCACAATTACTTAAACAAACCTAAATCAGCCAGCTTATTTGTTTTGACGAATTCATGGTGTGTCGGGTTTTCCATTTTAGGTCCACTGTTTCACATGGGTTGGTACCATCTATTCTATCAGTACAACCCGTACGGTCCAGTTTGGGGGAATATGTCATGGGGTCACTCAGTGTCCAAAGACATGATCAACTGGTTCGAGCTTCCAGTTTCTCTAACACCAACAGAATGGTATGATATCGAGGGTGTTTTAAGCGGGTCCACTACGAAGCTGCCAAATGGTGAAATATTTGCTTTGTATACTGGAAACGCATTTGATTTTGCACAAATACAATGCAAAGCTGTACCCGTGAACCCATCTGACCCACTTCTTGTTGAGTGGGTCAAATACGAAGGTAACCCAATCCTGTACACTCCACCGGGGATTGGGTTAAAAGACTATAGGGACCCGTCAACAGTTTGGACAGGTCCTGATGGAAAACATAGGATGATTATGGGGACCAAAAGAAACACAACAGGACAGATACTTGTGTACCATACAACTGATTACACAAACTATGTAATGTTGGATGAGCCAATGCACGCGGTTCCTGGTACTGATATGTGGGAATGTGTTGACTTTTACCCTGTTTCATTGACCAACGATAGTGCCTTTGATATGGCGGCTTATGGTCCGGGCTTAAAACACGTGATTAAAGAAAGTTGGGAGGGACATGGATCGGACTGGTATTCTATCGGGACATATGATGCAACGACTGATAAATGGACTCCTGATAATCCGGAATTAGATGTTGGTATCGGGTTGAGATGTGATTACGGAAGGTTTTTTGCATCAAAAAGTATTTTTGACCCGTTGAAGAAAAGGAGGGTCACTTGGGGTTATGTTGCTGAATCGGATAGTGCTGATCAAGACCTCTCTAGAGGATGGGCTACTCTTTATGTAAGATATTATCTATTTGGTGTTTATTTAAAATGATGTAAGTTACTATATAGTAAACGTACTGATGTTAATGATTATAACAGAATCTTGCAAGAACCGTGGTACTAGATAGAAAGACTGGAACTCATCTACTCCATTGGCCAGTCGAGGAAATTGAAAGTCTAAGATCCTTCGGTCAGGAATTTAAAGAGGTCAAGCTTGAGCCCGGTTCAATAGTTCCACTTGACATAGGGTCAGCTACACAGGTACATGAGAAAATAACTTAAGTCAATTTTTTCATCTATTAGAACCGTCTTTGAAATGTAACATAACATATGGCTGTTGCAGTTGGACATAGTTGTGACATTTGAGGTGGATCAAGATGCCTTGAAAGCAACAACTGAAGTCAACAATGGGTACGATTGCACTACAAGCTTGGGTGCAGCGCAAAGGGGAAGTTTGGGACCATTCGGGATTGCGGTTCTTGCTGATGGAACCCTTTCAGAGTTGACTCCGGTTTATTTCTACATAGCCAAAAATACAGATGGAAGTTTGGCAACACATTTTTGTACTGATAAGCTAAGGTAACATTAACAAACACACAAATAATTTTGAAACCTTATACATGTTTTTAATGAATGATATCTTATTCTCTTGGATCGGGGAAAAAATACAGGTCATCACTGGATTATGATGGTGAGAGAGTGGTGTATGGGAGCACCGTCCCTGTGCTTGATGGTGAAGAACTCACATTCAGATTATTGGTAAATAATTTTTTTTAGACATCTGTTCTTGTTCAGTATTGTTCTTGCTCGTTAATTGACTGTATTAATCTTATTCAATAAAATTGGACTTAATGTATATGTCACAATTTTTATGCAAAATTAGGTGGATCATTCAATACTAGAGGGGTTTGCACAAGGAGGAAGGACTGTAATAACGTCAAGAGCGTATCCGACAAAGGCAATATATGAAGGAGCAAAGGTCTTCTTGTTCAACAACGCCACTGGTACAAGTGTGAAGGCGTCTCTTAAGATATGGCAAATGGCTCCTGTTCAGATTCAGCCTTACCCTCTTTAATGACTCACTTATTTCATTTCTCTAGTCACTCTATTATGCATTCCATTCGGTAGAGGGAAATAAGAATGGAGAAATGGAAATCGTATTAGGGAGTGCGACAGGCGCGCTGGCACAGGGCTACCACCAAAGAGGGCCACCAAAAAAAATCGTTATATGTATATCAGTATGTACTATTTTGTTATTATCCGAATAAATGGTCAGATGGAGTAGGCTAATAATAGGGCTAAAGGCCCAATAGACCAATATTATATGGGAGGGGGTTATACAAACGGTGCCTACTTGGTTAGTTCAACCCTCTCTAAAAGGGGCAGGGTACTTTTTTTTTTTTTTTTTTTTTTTTTTTTTTTTAATAATGTTTTGTATAATTGTATTTTATTTTGTATAGTATATTTTGCGTAATGTTTTTTGTTGTGTTTATTTGTTATGTGTATATAATTAACATCTAATGCGTTTTTATTTAATTAACAACTAAAACAATAGCACGTTAAACATTACCACATTAAACGACTATAACAACAAATGTTATTAATCAATTAAACAACAACGTTAACACATTATTTAAAAACAACAATATCTACGACATATGAAGATTATTCATTTCATGTAAAAGATCATGGAGCCTTGCACCCGACTGACAAGCGTGATCCTCAGGATTCCTTGTCATTTCTAACTCCATCTCCAGCGTCTTTATTCTTGTCATCAACAGCTTGTTTCTTGCTTCAAGCTCGTCAATCTTATTATCTTTCGCAACGCAGTTTAAGCACTGCGTTGAAGAAGAGGCTTGATTAAAGTACGTCCTTTCAAATTCATCTTTCCACATGAAGTATTTACACGAGTAGCTGGTTTCCAGGATTGCCGTTCTATAATGAATCCTCTCTCACATCTACACAAGAAAGGATTTCTTCGTCCCACCTGACAAAAGAATTTGCATAATAATTTACAACATCAATCAATAATGTTATTACAATCATTTACTATATACACCAAATAGTTTTTTACAACATAAATCAGTAATCATTCACAATATTTTGTTGGTATAATTATTTACAACATAAATCAATAATTATTTACAATGTTTTGTGGGTATAATTATTTACAACATAAATCAATAATCATTTACAATGTTTTGTCTGTATAATTATTTACTCCATTAGTCGATGTTGGTATAAAGTTTCCCATTCGGCTGCAACTGGCTCTTTGAAATACCTCCATTGTGGGTGCTTACGCGGAAGTGGAGAATCTCTGTCTAGCGTCGGTAAAATGTAGTGAGCATAGTTTCTCTCCCCCACACGGGCAATCACAAGGGGGTTGGTTCCTTGTGATAAGTTTGGCCCGGTAAAAAGCGGAAAACATGTGTTCCAACCTTGCTGGGATATAAATACAACAGGTCGGTGAATCATTGAAGCGATAACCAGCCCCGTGATAGGCATCACCATCCAGCGATCATTAGGTGCACCTCCATTGAACCAGTTTATTGTATACCAAAGTTGGTCAAAGTCATCTTGCTGCCACATACTTATGTAAGTTTGCCTATGTCTATCTAACTCTTGCAATAACATATGTCTGACTTCGGCCCACCTATTTTCGTTTTGAGAAAGATTGTGGGCAACGCACCAAAACCCACAATTTCCATCACCCAGCACATTATGTATACTTATTACGTATGGACGGAAAATATGTGGAATATGCTCAATAAAAGCATCATTATCTCCAACATATAATCTGTGGCGTAGACTATCACCCGTGTAAGAACTATGTCTTGGAGGTTCTTTCCGCAAGTTCGGGACTTTTGTAGATCTTGAATTTGTACTTCTTCGGTGATCTACGATTGGTACTTCATCCAAGTCAGGGACTTCATTCAAGTCCGGGACTTGTGTAGCCTTGCCCTTTTTGTTCTTTGCGCTCGGACGCCAACGGGTATTTTTTTTAATAGCAGGTTCACGTGTGCCAGCAGATTCAGGCTGGTATATCTCTCTCAACTTCGTTAACATATTTTTCTTGACAAACGACGTTGCTTTGCTAAAATAATTCTTGAATTGCCGTACGTCATTTTGTAACGAAGTATCATCATCATCATCATCATCATCATCATCATCATCATCAGGTTTGCTGGAAGAGCCATCTTCAGGCGGGGGCCTATTGATAACAGGCCACGGAACAGATAGGGTTCTCCAAAAAATATCAATTCGATCCAGTGGAATGGGGTGTCCTAAATTCATTAAAAGTGACTTGTATAAATTACTGATATTAATGAGGAAAACAACTTGATAGCTATAAATTTAATATACTTACCATGTATTAAACAGTATTGCATCTCGTCATATAATTCTTGAAATAGTGGTATATTACACTTATTTATTTGCTCGTTGATGCTTCTATTAAAACTCTCTTTTATCGCATTTTCTTGCGCAATGAGAATCTTATCGATCGAACTCAACAACCTGTCTAAGTTGGACTGTGTGCTGCCCAAATATAATTTCAACAACGCGTGGTGAGCCTCAACTCTGCACGTTGTTGTCTGGCCGTAGGAGCGATATTGGTCGGTAATATACGAGACAAACATGGGTGAGTAATCTTGCAGCCAGTTATTCAAATACACAGCGATATCTGAAAAAAAAACAATGAATTAATAAAAGGTCATTCGGGTGCTTTTTTATTAAATAATTAAAGGTCATTAATAATTAAGTACCAGGATGGTTGACCAATTGCTGTTGTTGGCGTTGATAATGATGCTTGAACATTTCGAATGTCGGAGCTTTAATCATCCAATCCCATCGGTGTTTCATGGACTCATAATCATCTAACTGTAGGAAACGGTGTACACTTTTATTTATAAAATCAGATTATAATAAATAAATAACAGAAAATTAAATACAGACAGAAAGGTGTAGAAGCAGAAGACAGACTCTATATAACAATAAGTAAATAAAAGCAGTAAAAAGTCGGAACGAGGCTCGTGTTAAACACGATTCCCTTAAAACAGATTCGCCGTCTGTTTCCCAGGGTACAACGTCCAAAGCTGTTGTACAGCCGGACCTGACGAAACTTGCCTGAAAGATCACGAAAACTTGTGTGCTTCTGATCGAAAAACTTGCTGGAATACGATAGGTAATGAGTTGCGTTTTTAGATGATCAAACTGAATGAGACTATGGCTATATTTATACTGAAAAATTATCTTGTCCTCCAAGATAACATATCTTCCAGAATTATACAAATCAGTTATTTACAAAGCTGATTTGCACAGCTTTTCACACACGAAAATATCTATGCCATAATTATACAAATCAATTATAAAGAAACCCGATTTGTATATCTTTTGTAACACAAAAATAATCTATTCTAAAAATAGATTTACAGAAAAATGGAAATTAAGCAACCCGAATCTGCAGCAAAAAGATACGCACGTATGTGAGGCTTCGGAGCTGCATTCGTGTCCGTAGGTCGCGCAGGCTCGCATGAGTTCAGAAGCTTTGAACCCATTTTGGCCCAGAAATCCCATTTTCTGCACCCCCCCTGCGCGCGCGCGCGTAGGAGTGGGAGCATAGCTCACCTAAAGGAATTTGAAAGCTAGTACAAGGATATCCTTATAAACTAGTCTTCACTTCCTTCACTAGGCGATGTGGGATGTGTTTTTGTTTCCAAATTTTGTGT
Source organism: Artemisia argyi (assembly GCA_030686995.1). NCBI lineage: Eukaryota > Viridiplantae > Streptophyta > Magnoliopsida > Asterales > Asteraceae > Artemisia > Artemisia argyi. The sequence goes on from CM060706.1 coordinate 170,317,586, forward strand.
GTCAAGTGTCCCACTTTGAGACACGATATCTCATTCATCTTAGCTCAATTTTGGACATACTTTAGCTCGTTGCGAAGCTCTCTTGGAGGAGAACAAAACGCCCCCAAGAAACATAAATATATGTAACATATACATACATTAAATTATGTCCAAAGTTTGCAAAAAGTCAATTGTAAATACCATTTTTCCAACAATCCCCCACATGAATGGAGATCGGTCGAAAACACGCAAAAGTTTCAGCGAAATTTCTGCGGTTAAGTCTTGCATAGGATAGGTAGGTGTGACCCTTTGAACCTTCACTTGTGAGATGCACTTAGTCTCCTAGATCTAAGTAGACGCGATGTCCTTGAACTCAACCTCTGTTTACGTAGACGACAATACACACTCACACAAGACTCTCCCTGACCTTGTCAAGTCCTCATAGTCGTATTCGTTATGGTTATGAATACTAGCCTGGTTCTGCAAGAGCTCTTAGGAATTGCGCCCCCCATAATTCCCTTCGAAGCGACCCCACCTCTCTCCCACATAGGTGATTTAATCTTGAATCATTAAAAACATATGTTTTGTGATTTCATCTTGAACCATTATGCTTTATGATTTCATCCTGAATCATAAAAGCCATATGTTTAACCTCTCAACAAGTCACATTTGTTATAGGAATCGTGGACTTAGCTATAACAGTTTGCTTGGAAAACTTCCAAGATATAGCTGCCCCTCCTGGTGTAAACACATATCCACTAGTCGATCTAGAATCCTTTATGTCAGATATCCAATTTGCATCACTGTATCCTTCTATAACAGCTAGATATCTTTCATAATGCAGTCCATAATCGCGACTGTATCTCAAATAATGAAGTACCCTAGTCATAGCTCCCCAATGTGCATAACTTGGATTACTAGTATACCTACTTAGCCTGCTAACAGCATATGCTAAGTCAGGTCGGGTACTTGTCATTAAGTACATTAACATGCCAATAATTCTTGAATACTCTAATTGGGCAACACCTGCGCCTCTATTTTTAGATATATGCTTGCTGGTGTCAATTGAAGTTCTAGCTAGGCCGGAATCCCCCGCATTATGAGTATTCAGAATTTTGTCCACATAATATGCTTGACTCAACACAAGTCCATTCTGAGTTCATATGATCTTTATTCCAAGGATCACATCAGCCAAACCCATATCCTTCATGTCAAACTTTGATTTCAACATGTCTTTAGTAGATTTGATCATCTTGTCGTTACTGCCAACGATAAGCATATCATCAACATATAAACACAAGATTACATATCCACTACTTGTGTCTTTTACATAAACACACTTGTCGCATTCATTAATTTTGAATCCATTCTCTAGCATGGCGTGGTCAAATTTTTGATGCCACTGTTTGGGAGCTTGCTTTAAGCCATATAATGACTTAACAAGCCTACAAACTTTGTTCTCTTATCCAGGAGCTACAAAACCCTCAGGTTGGTTCATGTAGATTTCTTCTTCTAAATCCCCGTTTAGAAAAGCCGTTTTCACATCCATTTGGTGAACTTCCAAATTTCTTAAAGCGGCAATAGCACGTATCATCTTGATAGAGGTTATTCGCGTAACTGGCGAATATGTATCAAAGTAATCTAGACCTTCACGTTGTCTAAATCCTTTGATTACCAATCTTGCTTTGTACTTGTCAATGGTGCCATCGGCTTTCATCTTCTTCTTGAAGATCCATTTATAGCCTAGTGGTTTACAACCTGGAGGTAAATCCACGAGCTCCCAAGTATGATTTTGTAAAATAGAATCTATTTCACTTTTAATGGCTTCTTTCCATTGAGGCCCTTCTGAGGAAGTTACTGCTTCTCGATAAGAAGTAGGTTCATGTTCTACCATAAAAGAAAAAAAATCGGGTCCAAATGATTTCTCAGTTCTTGCCCTTTTGCTTCTTCTAGGTTCTACCTCTTCTTCCTCAATTTGATCTTGTCTCTCATCTTGGAGATCATTATCATCTCGTTGTCTCTTATCTTGGACAACATCGTCATCTATTCTAGATGAACTTCCAGTTTCCTTCGTTAAACAAGGAAATATATCTTCAAAGAAGGAAGCATTCATTGATTCCATTACAGAACCCTTTTGTATATCCGGATTTTTCGAATCATGTACAATGAAACGATAAGCACTGCTATTCCTAGCATATCCAATGAATATACAATCCACAGATTTAGGTCCAATCTTTTGGGCCTTGGGAGTCGGTATAGCTACCTTTGCTAGACACCCCCATACTCGTAAGTACTGATATGATGGTTTTCTTCCCATCCATAGTTCATAAGGGGTTTTTTCTTTTTCCTTACGAGGTATCTTATTTAAAAGATAAGTAGCCATTAGAATGGCTTCCCCCCACATGTCCTGGCTTAAACCAGAACTTATCAACATGGCATTAACCATTTCCTTCAAGGTACGGTTCTTCCTTTCGGCAATACCATTTTGCTGAGGTGAATAAGGAGCAGTGAATTCGTGTCTAATTCCATGTTTAGCACATAGATCAGCAAATGGAGACAGAAATTCACCTCCTCTATCACTTCGTACAACCTTGATTTTCTTATTAAGTTGATTCTCAACTTCGTTTTTGTATAGAACACACTTGTCTATAGCTTCATCTTTACTTTTTAACAAGTAAACATAGCAATACTTTGTACAATCATCAATAAACGTGATAAAGTACTTATTGCCACCTTTTGTGGTTAGTGATTTCAAATCACATATGTCAGTGTGTATCATATCAAGTGGTTCGGTTTTTCGTTCAACCGATTTGAAAGATGCTCTTGTAAGTTTGGCTTCAACACAAGTTTCACATTTATATTTTGAGTCAATATGGAAATTAGGTATGCAGTTAAATTTAATCAAACGAAGCATTGAATTAAAATTTACATGTCCAAGACGACCGTGCCACACATTAGAAGACTCAATCAAATAAGCAGAAGAATTCATTTTATTGATATCATTTTTAACAACCATTACATTGAGCTTAAACATACCATTCAGGGCATATCCCCTACCAACATACATTTGATTCTTATGTAGAACCGTAGAGGGGGGTGAATACGGTTTCTTCGGCTTTTTAGATGTTTAAAAACTTTAAGCCAAGAAGAACACCAAGTGGTCTAGACAAGAACAACCACTATCACAATCACAATCCAAAGTATATAAAGCGAGTAAAAGACACCACGATATATACTGGTTCCGGATGGGGGGGGGGGGGGGGTTTATACCATCCGTACGTCCAGTTGCGAATCCACGACACCGATACTATTACACTAGTATAATCCTTTCGGTGGACTATAAACCGTTACAATTCACTCCACCAATATTCCCTAATATTGATGCTCACAAAGAAGGAGTTACTCCCACGGTATTCCGCCCTCGGAAACCACCCAAAAGAATCTCATGATTCGACTTCACCTAAGGGTCACCAAGACCACTACCAAGACTTCCCACCGGAAGTATCAAACCCCAACTAGATCCCCAATGATCTAGGCTTGGCCACCAAGACACAAGACTTCCCTTACAAACAATTAGAATGAATGAATAAGTGTTTGTTCAACCAAGCCATAACCTAACCTAGAGACTCGATTGTAGTAGAAAGGGTAAAGATAAGAAGACCCTCGACACAATCACAATAGTGGATTAGGTTCTTGTGATTCTTCCCTTGCAAGAGATATGTTCTTTCAAAGATCATAAGTGATAGGTTAAGAACACAAGAAGTAGACTTAGAGGGTAGAGAGAAGAGAAATTAGAGAGAAAGAGTGTTGGGCAAGAGGTGAGGAATACAAGAGCCAAGAGTGGATATTTATAGGCCAAAATCCCAAAGTGGAAAAAATATTTCCGAGACTGGCGCTTCGACGGGTCAGTCTGGCTAGTCGACACGCCAGGATTCCTTTCTTTGGAAATATATTACCGAGACTGGCGCGTCAACGCGTCAGTCTGGTGCGTCGACGCGTCAGGATTTCTGAAGCATTTTCTTTGGAATTTTGGTCTTTTAAATATCCAACCTTGTTAAACCCAATTGTACTTCACACATTAACCTTAATATTTTTCATCCTCAAGGTCAACCAACTCAATTAGCCATTTGTAAAAATCATTTGTGAAGTAAAAGAACGTTTAGGATGTAAACCAATTATCCAAGAGAGAAAGATAGAAGGGATAATTGGGTAGGGATAGTTTGGGTATTCCTCACATGGCATAGAGATGAGAATATTCCATGGGATATTCCTTTGCTTGGAAAGGAAGTGTATAAGAGAAGTTAGGTTAGAACAAACCATGGTTGGGTTAGAAGAGAAAGCATGGTTGAGTTAAGAAGAGAATATACCAAAGGAATATGCTTTCCTTGGTGAGAAAGTGTGGATGTTGGTTAAGGGTTAAGAGATAACCATGGTTGAGTTAGAGTAACCAAGGTTGGGTTAAGAGAAGTGTATAGAGAATAAACCATGGTTAGGATAGAAGTAAACCATGGTTGTGTTAAAGGGTATATCCAAGGGAATATTCCATCCTTGGTGTGGTTAAGAGTTAACCATGGTTGGGTGAGTGTGTATGTGATTAGGTTAACCAAGGTTGGGTTAGGGTTGTGTGTTAAGAACTAACCATGGTTGGGTGAGGTGAACCATGGTTGAGTTAGAAAGGAATATTCCAAAGGAATATGCTTTGCTTGGGGGGAAAGGGTGAATCAATGGTTGAGATGAGTTTGGTTTGAAATGAATGGTTTAGATGTGGTGTAAGAGATTGAACGGTTGAGATGGTTTTGATTTGAAATGGGTGGTTAGGATGATATGAGTTGTGTGTGAGTTGGCATATAAGAGATGGATGGTTGAGATGGGTTTGGTTTGAAATGGATGGCTAGGATTAAACACATGTGATGAAATAGAGAGGAGGTTGGATGGATGGTTGAGATGTGTTTAGTTTGAATTGAATGGTTGAGATCAAAGGTGTGTAAGGGATGTGATGTTGTAAGGGAATGTGTAAGAGTGTGTGAAGATAGGTATGTGAGTGGTGTGTGTAAATTTGAATGAAAAAGGTGTTTGGGAAAGTGATGTGTGTAAGATGTGTAAGGAATATTGTAAGAGGGTGTTGGGAGTGGTTTTGGGATATATTGTGGGAGGATTGGTGGTTTTGGTTTTGTAAGATATTGTGGGTGGTTTGGTGGTTTTGGTTTTGAGAAATATTGTGGGTGTTTAGTGGTTTTGGTTTTGGGATGGTAATTAAGAAGAGTTTAGAAGATAATCTTATTGTCATTAAGAAAAAGGTTTAGACAAATAAGATTATAAGTTGAGAAATTCATAAGTTACTTATATACCCAAGTAACACTACGTCGAGAATCCATAATTTCATATCTCGTGACTTTCCATGACTTGGCGTTCTCAACTAACACCTTGGCACAAACAAGCCAAGTGCTTTGCCCATATGAAAAGCATAACCCAAGTGGGAAAGGATGCGTTTACGCAAAGTGACCTTTGACTTTGTTTGACCAATAAGGGAGTAAACCCGTTACGTGATTAGAGAAGACGTAAGCACGGGGTATGAACATATGGATGCTTTCACATGATGTTACATGAAATATATAAACTCCCTAAGTTTATAAAAGCCTTGGCTAGAGGCGGGAGTTAGAAAACATGAGTTGGCATTTTGTCAAAAATGAAATGTCGTGATTTTAAATCCCTCTAAGTCTAAAACCCGTTTCGAGTGTTCCTAATGAAGCACTTATCATATTCATACCTGCAATGAAAGATCCACATTTGTCGGGGTAAGGGGAAAGCCGACTTATAAAATTCGCCCGGAACCACTCAGTGTCCTGGCGCGTCACCCGCGCGTCAGCGCGCGGGCAGCGCACCAGGAGCAGCTATTTGGCTCCAGAGAATTTTGCTACCGTTTGTTATTTTATGTGTTCCGAAGGTTATTTGTCATCATTAAAACATTAGGAGATCTTGATCATGTTGCCTCAACAATCTCCCCCTTTTTTATGAAGACAAATAAAATCCGAAAGCAAATAAAATTACAAAACGTAGCGAAGACAAAGTGCGCCTTTGGTGTAGCTTCCGTATTGACCTTGCCTTGTAATTTGGTGAAGCCTTTGGTTCTTTAACTTGAATATGTCTTCACTCTTGATTTCTTTCTCCCCCTTTTGTCGAATCAAAAAGGCGGGACTTCCATTTGAATGGGTAAAGTAGCTTGTTAGTGCACTCGAACGTGCTCCCCCTTGAACATTGCTCCCCCTAGATCGTTGCTCCCCCTTGTTTCAAGGCGGGGATCCATGGGTCCAGAGCCTCACCTTTGCGGTGGCCTAGCTACATAAAAACACCACAACATGCAACAACCAAGAAATACTCACATGTGAAGGTCCAAGAATGGGATAGGTTACCATTTGAATACTTGCAACATGGGTTAGTCCGCATGACATCATATATATATGTGCGCAATACATCATAACTTATGCATGTCATACATATTGCAAGCATTAAATCACAATTGTTGATTAACACATGCATATCATCATCATCATCACATAGTTATTAATAGAAAGGATTTATCAATCATGGATAAACATATCACATACTCAAGTGGGCATAACACAAAATCAAATAAGAGCACATAGTTTCACATATAAACACTTTTTTTTAAATGTAAATCAAGACCGAAATCTTCGAGGTAAGATGTGATAGATATTCAATTACATTTAAGTGCGCGTGTACCTAGACTTAATTTGTAACATCACAAGTTATTACTTAGTAACAAGACAAGACATAAGAAGATTCCTAAGTGAGTGAGAAACATTTTGAATTACCTCCCCCTTAGATTAATACAACCTCTCAAGGTTAACACCATGTCTTTCATATAATTTCTTAGCACATAATTTAGCTAAATTTTAAGAGTTTGGTAAATATCAAGCAAGCATTATCTTTAACAAATATGTAAAGAATTAGCATGTCAGCAATATGCATAAAATCAACTAGCATCACGGCAATTAGGCATTTAAAACATATCACTCATGCAAACACGTTTAATCACAAAGACAAGAGAGCAAATAATCACATATCGTCCACTTTATCATTAATTGGACTTTACTACACGTAAGCATTATGTCCAAGTATTTCCAATTTATGATATACTATCTTGCTCATAAAACCGATTAATTATGCAAACAAATTGAACACAAACAAGTGATTATCATGACAAGTGGGCATATAAGCGAATAGCATTAAAACATGTTCCACATGCAAACATATGTTTTATATTACCATTTAATCATTACAGCATGTAAGCACATAATCACATAACATCAAACTCAAAGAGCAATTAATCATGGCAAGTAGACATGTATGCAAATAGCATCAAAACATATTTCTCATATAACCACATTTATCATAAAACTACTAAGCATATAGCATGTAGAAAATATCTTTGTAGGTAAGCACATAAGCAAGAAGTATTTAAAACATGTTTTTCATGTATTCATACTTTTCATATCATTGCTTAATAACACTAACAAGTAAGCATGCAACCGCATAATATCAACCCTATCATCAATTAATCATTACAACAAGTGAGTATAACATATTACTAAGCATACCATCATAAGTAGCAAATGTTACATTATCACATACAAACAATCACTAGTAGTTATATAATCATCTATCACAAAAAGCACTCAGGTAAGTCATGCAACTATAAATATGAAGGCTAGGATGATGTTCTTAATAGTTGGTGAGATAAAGCTTGTGACATTTCCTTTTAGATGTTTGATGGTGTTATTGTTGGTTTGATATTTCTCTTGATTTGAAACAACTTGCTTTTCCAAAAATCTCAATTCTTTGTTGGTGGTTTTGGTTGAAATTGGATGATCAAGTAACCCAAGTAAGTTCTTAGAATTATGCATGCATAATAGTTCTCATTATACTCGATTGTGTATAGATCCTTTATCATCCTTTCGGAATTTAAATGATTCTATTTTTACTCAATATATATCCTACATCTTATCATGCATGTACCCGGTGCAAGTATTTTCATGCAAGACATCCCAAGAGTGTAGTTGTTTGTGCATAGAAATCAAGTGTATATTTTATTATTAGATACACAAACTAGATCCTTGATTGATGCCTAAACCACCTAACTTATATTGACCAAGGAATGGTCAACAAAGTCAAATAGCCTAGATCAATGCTCCGCGGAATATAGTGGTTTCCCCGGGTCGTTATGTCCCGACGAGGTGTGAATGGCTAACAAACGGTTATGTGATCGGGTGAATTTGGATGAGAAAAAGGTTTGTGTGTGATTAAGCTAGGGAATCTACAATGGAATAGCTTAAACAAGCTATGTGAATAAGACGGGAAGCTAAGAAAAACCAGAAACGATTTAAACCAAAAAACGCGTACGTAACGTTTAAATAAAACGTAAACGTACAAAATAAAAAGTGAAAACGGAAATCTGAAAACACCCAGGGGGTGAAAATGACTTTTTTACAAATTTAAAAGTAAAAGAAACTTTTTAGAAAATTAAAATTAATTTTTGCACTAATTAATTATTTAATATTAATTAAAAACTATTTAATACTTATTATTAATACTTAAATAACTAAAATACAATATAATATTATTTAAATACTAAAAAGGTGAAAATAAAATTTATATAATTATAAAATAACTAAAAAAAACTTTTAAAATTAAAAATATGTATTTTTGTCTTTTTGTGGTTTTTATATTAATTAATTACTAATTACCTAATTAAACTATTTTAAATTATAAAAAATACTAAATGAACAGTAAAAATTCTAATAAAATTTTTAAAATTATTTTATAACATATAAAATCTATAAAAAATATAAAAACTTGGTTTTGATTAATAAAAACTAATTATGCTATTTTAAACTTAATATTAATTAATAATTAATAAAACTAATATTAAATATAATAAATACCAAATGATGAAATAAAAATCTGATAAAATTATTATAACTACTTTAACTTAAGAGGAAATTAAGAAAAATATAAAAAAGATAAGTTCTTAATAAAAATATAAAAATGAAAATTAAAATTAAATAAAATTAAATAGAAACTATCACTTAAAAATACTTTGTTTTTTCTTGATTTTTCTTTTACCAAACTATTTAATACCTAAAAACAAACACTTTTTGTAAAAACAACTTGAGTGGAACTCAAAATTAAGCACAATAAGAGCTTATGAGCTTGACAGTTGACTTTGGTCAACTGTCAAAGCTATAAGCTTGAAACAAGCTTTAAGCTGAGAACCAGGGTTGGATAAGGATGTAAACAAGCTAAAGTGACATGGTTAAGCTAAAAAGAAACAATGGTGAAGCCTGAATAAGCCAATAAGCTGACTAAGCTCAAATGAGCACCTTGCTCAAAACAGAAAAAAAGGACAAAGTTAATGGCAGCCTAGGGGGCCCACAAGGGGGAATGGGGGCACAAGCTTGGGTGCAATGTGAAGCCACCCACCTTGGGAATTCAAAGAAGCAAGAGTTGATCCATGGGACCCACTAGGGTAGGCTGCAGCCACCACCAAAGTGGTGGTGGTGGGCTAGGTCTGTGGTGCAGGGGAGGTCAGTCCCCCTGCAGCCCACTTTGATAAGCCATAACAAGCTTAAATAAAATCTGAAAAATAAGCACTCTATGGGATCCTAAAGCCAAATGGAAACAAGTTTCAGGTCATGAATCATAATACACAAATCAAAACAATTGTTCAAACTTTTGGAAAAATCTGATGAGATGAACTTTGACTTTTGATAAAAATTAGCAAATTGACTTTTATGAACTTTGATTCAATCCTACATGCTAAAATTATCTTATCAAGCTAAAATGAGACTAAATTAGAGTAACTTAAACATCTGTGAATGAAATTGATGGGATTACAGGTCTCAAAACCAAACAGTTAAGTATGCAATGGTGATTGAAATCACTTTTGACTTTTTTGTGAAGTACCCTACTAATTTTGAGCCATGACTACTCTAATATCACTTATTAGAACATATTTACAGCAACAACAACCAATCACAACCACTAGACCACAGAGTATGCCATTAAGCCAAACACACCCTAATGTAATGACTAATCACTACAACTAGCAATTGTAAGTTATATCTACTGATGCAAGGTCTTAAACAGGTTAAGGGAATACCAATAGAGCTATTTAGACCCAAATAACACCCAATATAAACCAGAAATAAGTGCAATCAGTTGAGGCTAACAAAGGCAGTATGAATACAGTTTTGATGAGAACCAAATTCTAATGAGATAATTAGACTACCTATTTCATTCTAAGCAATAAATGACTGAGATAAGGACATCTAAACACCAATAAGCACTTTGGTAAGCTAAGAGCAGACAAGTAGTTGTTAAGCTAATAAGCAGAAAAGGAACAAATTTGCAAAGTGATAAATGAAAACTTAAAATTGCATTGGAACTGAATTTAAAAGAGTACAGGGCTTGAAATTAAACTAAAAAACAAAGATTACACTAAAAATTAAACTAAATTACACTAAAAGCTAATTTATATCTAAAATCCTACTACTCTTTCAACTGCTGCTTCCCTTTCTTTATATAGAGACCCAAGTAGGGTTTTGAGACCTTCCCACTCTTTTTTGACCGTTGGATGAGCTCCCATAAATCTGAGCCTTTGAATCCTTTATTGGCGGGAAAATTTGCTTAGGCAGTTGGTGGGAGTTTGGTGGAGTATTAATGAGGGGTGGAAAAGGTTGGTTTGTTTGGTGAGAATTTAATGATAGTTGGTGAGGAGGGGGGAGACAAGTTGCTGAAAATTAGGGTTGTGTTTAGGGACGATGAACAGTGGTAATGGGAGGTTAGGGATGGCTTTTGACTGTTTGTTGACCCTGGGTGTTGACTCTTTGACCGGGGGTGTTATTAGTTTTAGGAATGGGCCGGGTTTTGTGTTTTGGGCTTGGGGGTGTGTAGTGGTAACTGGATCAGGGGGCTTGTTGGAGTAATAAGGGGTGTTTTGTTGGGTAATAATAACTTTAAGGGTCCGGTTGGTTGTAGATATGAAAAACACAAGGACCCTATTTGTAATTTATGAAAAGATAAGGGGCTGCAAATGAAACTTTCCCAATGTAACCATAAGGACTTATTTTGACAACATTTTGAGAATTACAAGGATGAAAATTAATATTTTCCAAAATAAAATACCCGGGGACTAATTTTGCAAATTTCCAAACTCCGGGGACTAAACTTGTAATTTTCCAAAACTTTTGAGATTTTTCACCAAAGGACTAAATATGACATTTTATGATTTCAAAATGACCTTTGGTGATAATTTTCCATTTTTTGAATGACCAGGAACTAGTTTTTGTAATTTTATGAAAGTCGAGGGACTGAAACTGCTAATTTTGCAAACTTTGTGCGTTTTTCATTTGTTTTTGCTCATTTTGCATCTAAAACATATAAAACACGATTTTGAAATATTTTCAGTATTTTGATGCATTACTGAGTGTTTTTGTATGTTTTGCAGTTCAGATTAGACCAAAAATGATGAGTGTTTGAGCACTCATCAATCCTATAAATCATCAAAAACATGTATAGAAAGTCAATATACAATGCATGATATCTTCGATTTATAGTTTGTTGTGTAGTATGTCGACCTTGATGATCCTTATTTGTCACTTGCATTAACAAAATAAGTTTTTAAGACTTCGGATGAAATACTTAGTTTATCAAGTTTATTCATTGGGTATTTTAGTTTGTAATGCAATACCATACCGAATTCAATCCACGGGAATTCTCTTCAGCTATGTGAATAGTTTGTATGTTTGCATAGATGTTTATCTTTTCTTTTCTACCCTAAAAACACATAGCATGAAATTTTCACATAAATTGAACAAGTAGAAATAGATATAAACTCTTCAACACAAGTATGAGTTGTCATCCAAAATTTAATCCAGTCTTGATAATTTGACACAAATGACTTCAAACCCTAACAAGTGTAGTAGGATCTTTTGGGTCAAACTTCCTTGTTCATAGCACATAGTATGGACATGTAGAATCTAAGATAGTATCAATCATCGTTTGAATAATGCAGTGATAGAAATCTTTCTTCTCGGAAAACATTTATTTGTATTTCCTTCAATGCCTTCACATAAGCACAAACGTTCTAAGAACACACAAAAGGACCTTACAAATGACCAACTAGACATCTCACCTCAATTTGAAAGATTGTTTTCTATTTCTAATTATTTCTCAGCTTGTTTTATGTTTAGAAAGACTTAATATAGTTCCAATGGAGTGTGTAAAGCAAGTTTTAAGACTTATGGACTCAAAATGATTTTTTTTTTAATTTTTGCAAAACTTTACCGCGGCTGGCACGTCACTAGCGTGTCAACGCGCCCCCAACGCGCCAGGGACAGACCCCAACTTACTCTCATCATGTATATCTCCTTTTTCTCTTTCCGTGGCTTTTTGAATCAACTAAATCGGAGTTCGGATGAAGAAATTATTATCAAAATACTAAAGCAACTTTTAAAACTTAATTTCTTCTTTTGGGTTTAGTTATTGATTATTTTTAGATGTTCTTAAAGATCTAAGACTTAGATTATGATGTGTTCAAGTTATGCAAGTGTTAAGCACATAACTATATTTCCTAAACACATAGCATTTTTAACAACTTAACATTTAAGGCACATAAAGATTCATAAGCATAAGGGAAAACTTAGCTCGGCTTTAATGGATGATTTTTGTTTCATGACCATGAGATAAAGATTCACCATTGATGTTTAGACTACCTAAGACCTTCCTCAAAGTTTACTTATGTACACCATCATGCTCCTTATGAAGTAATCAATCTTCTACTCCGTCATGTGCTTGGAATAACCACTTTCAATGATCTAATAGATTGGTCCAAGCCTATACCTAACAAACATATAACTCAAAAACTTGGTCCCCAATGTTTGTTGGGTCCATTGTGGTTAGTATAAAACATTCCCAAGTTGAACATCCTTGGGTCTTGAAGTAAGACACTACGTGTTTCTAGACCATACCTTGAGAACATAGACCAATGATTATTTTGAAAATTACTTTGGTGTTGAAATCTTGGTCTACAATTTTGATAAATGTTTGGTCTAAAATATCTTTGGTTTGGGTAGGAGTTGTCTCTCCTTTGAGATGAGTTATATGGTTGATGATGTGAAGACCTCCGGTTGTTGAATGAACTTTTTCTATTTTGAAATGAAGGTCGTTTGGGTTTGTTTTGAAATGGACATCTTTGGTTGTATGAAATTGAAGGTCTCAAATTGGGTGTTGGTAGGAGTGGTCTTTGGTCGACTCAAGTTTTAGTGTTCCCAAGTCCATTACTTGAAACCGGTTTGTAAAATTGTTTCGTGGTTTCATGTTTTGTAATAGGTGCTTGAGTATCACGAGTGTTTAAAGAATGACCTTGAAGAATTACGGATTTTGACTTTACATGTTTAATTTCTTTTACAAGCATGATTGGTTTGCTTTGACCCGTTGGAGTAGTTTCATGAATTTTTGAAATTCCAAGACCTTCCTTATCTTTGGACAATATTTGTTGACTTAACATATTATCTAAAGTGACACTACTCTTTTTGAATTTTGAAAAACTTAGAGCTTCATGACTTCATCTTGAAGGTTAGACAAGTTGTTTTCCAAAGAGTCAACCCCATGTGTAAGTTTTTCACAACTTAAGCAAGATTCAACCACCTCTTTGGTTTTTGCAACTTTTATTATCTCAACTTTAAGTTCAAGTTCCTTTGCTCTATTAACAAGTTTATTTGTTTCTTGTTGCAAAATACGTTTTTCTGTAAGTAAAGCTTTTATCTCTTTAATCCAATTATTATTCATTTCTAAGAGTTTAAAATTATCATTTTGTAAATCATGAATATTTAAATCTTTATTTGAGTAAAAATGGTTTAGATGTACCTTTTGAGATCCGAATGCCATGAGACATGATTCGTTCCTTTCTTCATGATCACCTTCATCACTATCGCTCCATGTGACATCACAAAATGTCTTCAGATCTTTCTTGTTGGAGTATCCATAACCATTTGTGTTACCCCTCAATGACATAAGGTTCTCTTGAACCATGGATCTAATACTCAACTTTTTCAAAAATTGATTTTAGGGTTTCAAATTTTTGAAAAAGAAGTTTTCACTTTAAAATGCCTTCACGGGAAGGTTTTAATGCTTGAAAACTTGAGTATCCCGCTCTGATACCAATTGTAGAACCGTAGAGGGGGGGGGGGGGTGAGTACGGTTTCTTCGGCTTTTTAGATGTTTAAAAACTTTAAGCCAAGAAGAACACCAAGTGGTCTAGACATGAACAACCACTATCACAATCACAATCCAAAGTATATAAAGCGAGTAAAAGACACCACGATATATACTGGTTCCGGATGGGGGGGTTTATACCATTCGTACGTCCAGTTGCAAATCCACGACACAGATACTATTACACTAGTATAATCCTTTCAGTGGACTATAAACCGTTACAATTCACTCCACCAATATTCCCTAATATTGATGCTCACAAAGAAGAAGTTACTCCCACGGTATTCCGCCCTCGGAAACCACCCAAAAGAATCTCGTGATTCGACTTCACCTAAGGGTCACCAAGACCACTACCAAGACTTCCCACCGGAAGTATCAAACCCCAACTAGATCCCCAATGATCTAGGCTTGGCCACCAAAACACAAGACTTCCCTTACAAACAATTAGAATGAATGAATAAGTGTTTGTTCAACCAAGCCCTAACCTAACCTAGAGACTCGATTGTAGTAGAAAGGGTAAAGATAAGAAGACCCTCGACACAATCACAATAGTGGATTAGGTTCTTGTGATTCTTCCCTTGCAAGAGATATGTTCTTTCAAAGATGATAAGTGATAGATTAAGAACACAAGAAGTAGACTTAGAGGGTAGAGAGAAGAGAAATTAGAGAGAAAGAGTGTTGGGCAAGAGGTGAGGAATACAAGAGCCAAGAGTGGATATTTATAGGCCAAAATCCCAAAGTGGAAAAAATATTTCCGAGACTGGTGCATCGACGCGTCAGTCTGGCGCGTCGACGCGTCAGGATTCCTTTCTTTGGAAATATATTACCGAGACTGGCGCGTCAACGCGTCAGTCTGGTGCGCCGACGCGTCAGGATTTCTGAAGCATTTTCTTTGGAATTTTGGTCTTTTAAATATCCAACCTTGTTCAACCCCCAATTGTACTTCACGCATTAACCTTAACATTTTTCATCTTCAAGGTCAACCAACTCAAATAGCCATTTGTAAAAATCATTTGTGAAGTAAAAGAACGTTTAGGATGTAAACCAATTATCCAAGAGAGAAAGATAGAAGGGATAATTGGGTAGGGATAGTTTGGGTATTCCTCACATGGCATAGAGATGAGAATATTCTATGGGATATTCCTTTGCTTGGAAAGGAAGTGTATAAGAGAAGTTAGGTTAGAACAAACCATGGTTGGGTTAGAAGAGAAAGCATGGTTGAGTTAAGAAGAGAATATAGCAAAGGAATATGCTTTCCTTGGTGAGAAGTGTGGATGTTGGTTAAGGGTTAAGAGATAACCATGGTTGAGTTAGAGTAACAAAGGTTGGGTTAAGAGAAGTGTGTAGAGAATAAACCATGGTTAGGATAGAAGTAAACCATGGTTGTTTTAAAGGGTATATCCAAGGGAATATTCCATCCTTGGTGTGGTTAAGAGTTAACCATGGTTGGGTGAGTGTGTATGTGATTAGGTTAACCAAGGTTGGGTTAGGTTTGTATGTTAAGAACTAACCATGGTTGGGTGAGGTGAACCATGGTTGAGTTAGAAAGGAATATTCCAAACGAATATGCTTTGCTTGGGGGGAAAGGGTGAATCAATGGTTGAGATGAGTTTGGTTTGAAATGAATGGTTTAGATGTGGTGTAAGAGATTGAAGGGTTGAGATGGTTTTGATTTGAAATGGATGGTTAGGATGATATGAGTTGTGTGTGAGTTGGCATATAAGAGATGGATGGTTGAGATGGGTTTGGTTTGAAATGGATGGCTAGGATTAAACACATGTGATGAAATAAAGAGGAGGTTGGATGGATGGTTGAGATGTGTTTAGTTTGAATTGAATGGTTGAGATCAAAGGTGTGTAAGGGATGTGATGTTGTAAGGGAATGTGTAAGAGTGTGTAAGTGTGTGTGAAGATAGGTATGTGAGTGGTGTGTGTAAATTTGAATGAAAAAGGTGTTTGGGAAAGTGATGTGTGTAAGATGTGTAAGGAATATTGTAAGAGGGTGTTGGGAGTAGTTTTGGGATATATTGTGGGAGGATTGGTGGTTTTGGTTTTGTAAGATATTGTGGGTGGTTTGGTGGTTTTGGTTTTGAGAAATATTGTGGGTGTTTAGTGGTTTTGGTTTTGGGATGGTAATTAAGAAGAGTTTAGAAGATAATCTTATTGTCATTAAGAAAAAGGTTTAGACAAATAAGATTATAAGTTGAGAAATTCATAAGTTACTTATATACCCAAGTAACACTACGTCGAGAATCCATAATTTCATATCTCGTGACTTTCCACGACTTGACGTTCTCAACTAACACCTTGGCACAAACAAGCCAAGTGCTTTGCCCATATGTAAAGCATAACCCAAGTGGGAAAGGATGCGTTTACGCAAAGTGACCTTTGACTTTGTTTGACTAATAAGGGAGTAAACCCGTTACGTGATTAGAGAAGACGTAAGCACAGGGTATGAACATATGGATGCTTTCACATGATGTTACATGAAATATATAAACTCCCTAAGTTTATAAAAGCCTTGGCTAGAGGCGGGAGTTAGAAAACATGAGTTGGCATTTTGTCAAAAATGAAAGGTCGTGATTTTAAATCCTTCTAAGTCTAAAACCCGTTTCGAGTGTTCCTAATGAAGCACTTATCATATTCATACCTGCAATGAAAGATCCACATTTTTCGGGTAAGGGGAAAGCCGACTTTTAAAATTCGACCGGAACCACTCAGTGTCCTGGCGCGTCATCCGTGCGTCAGCCTGCGGGCAGCGCGCCAGGAGCAGCTATTTGGCTCCGGAGAATTTTGCTACCGTTTGTTATTTTATGTGTTCTGAAGGTTTATTTGTCATCATTAAAACATTAGGAGATCTTGATCATGTTGCCTCAACATCTTAGAAAGAACAAACTTATCAGACTAAAAAACAAGATGAAAACCTAACTTGTTCAACAGCCAACCAGACACAAGATTCTTGCGAATCTCTGGAACATACAAGACATTAGTCAACTTGAGCTCTTTCTCGGATGTCATCTTCAGGATTACATCTCCTTTGCCCTTGATATCAGGAGTTGCAGAGTTGCCCATGTACAACTTGTCTCCATTGTCAACCGCTCTGAAAGAGTGAAACATACTCTTATCAGCACACACATGACGGGTAGCCCCAGTATAAACCCACGATTCCCTGTTGTTGGAACCTACTAGGTTAACTTCAGAGATCATGGCAATGATGTCAGAAACCATAGCAATCATGTCCACATCATTCACCATATTTGCCTCGCGTGGAGTCACCCGCTTCGGCATCTTACAATTAGCAGCACGGTGACCTGGCTGGTCACAATTGAAACACACCCCTTGGAACTTCTGTTTCACAATTGCAGGTTTAGGAGCAAGGTACTCAGACTTCCCTATGCTCTTCTTGTCATTCTTTCCTTTGCCCTTGCCTTTTCCCTTGACACGAGACTTTGAAGATGACGAAGCATGCTCAACCAAATTTGCCTTGGCAGAATCAGGCGTATAAGTATTTTTCTGAGCCAGCTTGTTGTCCTCTTCAATACGAAGACGAACAACCAAGTCTTCAAAACTCATCTCCTTTCGCTTATGCTTCAGGTAGTTCTTAAATTCTACCCAGCTTGGAGGTAACTTTTCAATGATAGCAGCAACTTGAAAAGTTTCACTCAAAGTCATTCCCTCAGCATGAATGTCTTCGTTGGGAAACGACTCGGGTGATCCGTATTTAACGCGGATCACTTCGATACTATACTATAAATATTATAATTGGTTTTCACGACGAATCACCATGCAAAGACTCTAGCAAATCATGATTATGCGTATCATCCTTCACCCTCAGAATCCAATTTTTTTTTTGTTTGTTGAAATTTCGCCACCAATTTGAATGGACAATTTGTTTTGGAGGTACTGGTTTTCCGTTTTCCAGAACCTTCAGCTTTATAATTCCCACCCTTTGAACACCTATAATTGATTTCGTACAAGTAACCCTTGTCTGCTTTGGTTCTATCTTTAACAATGACAAAACCGAGCCCACGAGCTATATTTTGCACCCATTCCGTTACTTGCTCGTCAGAACCGAACTCCTGAAAATACTACTTTTTAACTTACACATTTTATAAAAGTTTTACAAATGATCCTTTTTTTTTATAAACTCCGTTACTTTGTGGAAGTGATATCTCATGAAAAGTTTCAAGACCCAAATCAAAAGAGACTATTGTTCGCTTCGTGTCAACATCACAAAACCAATAAAGATGTCCATCAGTGCAAACTTCATCTTTATTGGAAATCATTGTAACATGGGAAGGAAAACCAGGGACTGATTTCCAACTACCCTTTCTTAGACTATACACCTCCACTTTTATCGACCCTTTAACTATATCACCATCCATTCGGAAGGACACTCTCACAACTTTGTAATCATCGTTTATGGGATCAAACCCGAACCGAAAAATACAATCATTCTCATCGGGAGTGTACGATGGGAGAGCTGTTAAGGCTGACAGAGAAGGGTTTCAAATGTAAATGACATGAATATCCGATTGATAACTAGCAAAGCATATTATACCATTAACCGAACCGATAAAATAAGAGTCGGAGTCGGAGGTGGATAAAGGCGTATTAACTGGGAGTTTAATTAAATTGGGGATTTGGAGAATGGAAGATCGAGAAGGGCGTGTTATGAATGTTTGGCATGTATGACAATATCCGTCATCGAATACCAAGAGAACTTCATCATCCTTATTATACGTGTTCATGGAACGATCAAGGTGGGAGTTTATGAAAGATGGCTGAGATAAGAGAGCATTCCAGGATTTAGAAACACACCTCATTCGAGCAAGCGTTTTTGCTGGCAACCTGATCAAAATATCCCATAAAACATCGTCATGGATGTTCGAGCCAATATTCGTGATTATCTCCCCTCTTGCACGTTTTCGTGAAGCAATATTCCTGATCTTCTCCCCTCTTGCACGTTTTCGTGAAACAATAATCGTGATTATCTCCCCTCTTGCACGTTTTCGTGAAACAATATTCGTGATTATCTCCCCTCTTGAACGCTTTCGCGAACAGATGTTCATAATCTTCTCATCTCCGGAACGTTTTGTTGAACCCATATTCCCTTGAAGAGCTTGCATGAAGAGTTTTTTCCAGATTTTATAGGGACATCCACCCCCACCCCCAACACACACCGAAATATATACTTAAATTAATATTAATATTAATGCTTGTATTTTTTTTCTTATTAAATTTAACTACTTAAACTGTACATGTTGCAAAGACGAATTTGTATTTGTTAAATGTAAACTTATTTAACTAGTTATAAGTCTCGCGTACGCATGAAATTTACATATAAATCAAGTTTATTTTAAAATTTTAGTTTAGTATACGGACGTATAAAAAATTGCCTGTATTTAATGTTTGCGGTTGTGATATTAATACAATTAATAATTGTGCACGAGCATTTACATATATATATTTTTTTCATTATATATTAGTTTCGATCAATATTTTGTAAGTATTTTTTTGAATGAAAGATTTAACTTTGTTCAACTGATATGGGTGTTGAGGTTAATGTTGTTGTTTAAATGTAACTATTGATATCATGTTGTACACAATATGTGAGTTTAATACGTAGTAGCACATAATAAGCATTGATGAAGTTAAAATGTAAAGTTTTTTGAAAATATTTTCTCGGATATCCCTATATAAAGTTTAAATAGAAATTAGAAGAGTCACTGTTATAAGTATAATCACGTATATTTATTATCATATCACACTAATCTTTGCTTACATTTGATATTTACATTCCCGTTAATAATAATTTAGCCCTATTTAATATTCAAACTCATGTATGCATGGGTTAAACTTATAGATAGGGAAAACATGAGACTTTATTGAACGTATATAGTAAAAAAAAAAAAAAAAAAAAAAAAAAAAATTCGGATATCTGTACTTAAACTCATAAAGAGGAATAACATCAGTTGTTCTTATACGTACAACCTCCTATATTTATCTATATACACAATAATTTACCCTTTAATTTTGATATTTATATTCGCATGCATATACAAGTTGTATTTTTAAAACAATATATATGTTGTATTTTTAAAATATAAAGTCTAGGGGGTATATAAAATCTTTTTTCTATTTTTTTTAAGGGTTAATAAAAAGCATGAAAACTTATAAGTTTACACTTAACTCCATATAATTTATTTAAAATTCAACACTCAAGTTTTATTAATTCCTTTTTTTTAAAGTTTTCATTTTCACATTTTTTCTGTTACACCCCAAAATCGGGTTTATGCATATAATTACCAAAATGCCTTGTAACTGTTTGACTAGGACTTTTAAGTGTTAAAAGACTAAATATGATTGGTTAGTCAATTGTGGTAAGTTGGAAGTCAAACTAAATAGTCAAACTTAAGTCAAGTGTTAGTTAAAGTGGTTAGTATATGTCTATGAAAAGAATTATGTGAACCAAGTATTAGAGAAAAGAATTTGAGGGACCTAAGTTGCTAAAAGCCTAAATTAGCAATAGAACCAACTTGTTTTAGTACTAAAACAAACTTGTTTTAATACTAGAAACACCCTGTTTTAGGTGCAGGGACTAAATTTGCCAACTTAGTAAACTTATTCCGGTTGATAGAACTAGAAATATATAGGCATATAGCCTATCTATTTTGCAGTTCCATAATCATTTCTGCATTCTTGTGATCAATCAAAATAGAAAACAGTTTGTTTTCTTCATCAAATACCAGGTGAATCTACTATCATAGTACAAATCACCATTCCAGCAGGAAACTACATTATAACCCTCCAACTATCTACATACCCATTCCTGATTCATTTGAACCATGATGAACTTCAGCACCTCATAACATGTCTCAAAGAATCAGAAATTAAATATAAGAAGAGGAGAAGTTAAGGTATTAGCCATTTGCTTCCTTCTATATCTTCTTCAAAACACCCCATTAGAATTCTGAAAATACTATCTCATTGTAACTTCCCAAAGATTGCCGGCCTCCTTGACAGCATCAGTATCTTTAACTCTATTGTTAGAAATGTTTGGAGGAAGCTTAGAGTTGCTGCCAAACATACAGAGAACAAGTGGAGAACAATGTTGTCAGTTAAGTTTGTAAGACGGATGTTTTTTAACATTCAATATCTAAATTTTTCACCGTTTCAATACAAGTAGCTAGTAGTAAAATTTGTTCGTTGAAATTTTTAATGTATCTGGCTATGATTGACAGAAATTTCTAACCAGTCCACTATTTATATGTTTAGTTCAAATGTTTGTTGATGCAGCTGAGATCTTATGGTGTGCGTATATTATGACGTACCTTATGTATTCTCAGTTAGTTTAGCTATGCATATGTTTAAAACTTTAACTAGATTAAGAATGGCTTGGTTTTAAAGGTGACAAAATGGGGGTGGGTTGTGAAGGTTTAGTAACGGGTCAACACAGGCAAGTTTTGTAAACTTGTGATGTTGGTATGATTGGAGGAGGAAAGTGACTCAAGCATTGCAAAATGATTATTGGGTGAAAATATGAGAGAGGTGAAGTTTTGTTGATATTGATTCATTTGGGAGTGGCTCGAAGCTATAGAAGCTCTACAAATAGCAGTTCTTATGAATTTATGGCACAGTTCTTTAAGCCGCTGTCGTCGTGGGATCCGTAATAGTGAGCATTGTAACTGATACCGGGAGTTTCATATCTAGTTTTTTCTAACTTTTTTTAGGTTCGCATTTAATACTGTTTGTTTTATGGAACTTCAACCGAAGGTTTTTCTTCAGGTGGTCATTGGCCTAACCAGTGAGTTTATGATACTTGAGGGCTTGAGGCTTCTATATTGGTTTATTATGGTTCTCCTCTTTTCTCGTATTATTTGTACCATCGGCCTGTCTTTTGAGTGTTGCTACGTCTTAACCGAGGAAAGCCACCCCATGGCATGTACTATTTGTTAGACAATTTTTATAAAATGTGTTTATAACTTTAAAGCTTCTGAAGTGTTTTTGTAACAGGCTGTACTGTATAGTTTGTTGGCTATTGTGAATCGTGTGGTCGCTTCCAAGCTTTGTGAGATAAACTTGATCAGATGAATTGTCATTGTGGATCAGATGTATATGTTTGCTATTGTTCATGTATGACTGCAAGATGGTTTTAGATGTATTTTAATTGACAGGTATCTGATTCACTTCTTGGTTCCAGGTCTCTTTACTGTGCTTCCTATCTTAGAGAATCCAAATATAGTCAGCGTTATCCGTTATGTTTTCGTATTGTTAGCGATTTACTCTGTATCATGTAGGCGAGATATCTGCAAATAGATTGCACATTTCAAACAACCTAATTGACCTTTGCACGACTTGCTGTTATAATATGACAGGAAGGCCGAAAATATGAGTAGATTAAACATATTTCCCAACCTCCTACTTACCGAACAATCAAACACTACTCTCATCCAACAAAGACATAATTGTCCCCAAAGTTTTTATTCTGGACTATTGTAAAAGAAACTTAAATAGTTATTGCATCAGTTGACATTGCCAAACATATTACTACTTGGGGGATTTCGCACGAACCACATGGACTGGAGAGACCCAAAAGGTATCAATAGTGTGGTTCTTAAAGGAACGAACTACAAACAACAAAAAACAAAACTGTTGCAAATCTCATCATCAAGTATCAACAGTAGTCGGGGCACATAGTTAAGGTTATAAGCAGCAAAAAAGGCAAAACAAAAGGACACTGACTTTATTCATGTTTTGCATACAGAACAAGGCTCAGTCCCGGGGCAAAATGGGACTTCTCCTTGTTACATGCCCAAACTCCAAAAGAACCACAAGACAAACTTTTGTGGATTTAAAGTAAGGATTCTTCCTTTTACGCGCGTTCTTTCTCATAGACTTCAATAGCGTTATTTCTCACATGACAAATTGTTTTATCTTACGAATCTAAAATCTCGAGTTAATAAAAGGTAGCAACAAGAAAAGCGAATTCATATGCCACTGTATGTTCTATGTATACAAAAGGCTGAAATATTAGTCTTCAAAACGTCATTGCTGCTAACTTCTGATTAATTCCATCTCGAGCAGAGGATCTCCACTGAAAACAGCCAACCATCCAATAACTTCATATCATCAGTGACCAAAAAGAACCTACAAAATCATAGATAGATGAAATATTGTTTAAAGAGCAATATACGCAACACAAGCATATATAGTGTGCACAAGCAAAGAAGATTCATTTATATGGTCACGCTGAAACATTGTAACGTTTGGGTTCTTATACATGCTCGTATCACTGTCAATTACAACTCTAACCAGGGAAAAACATTTGGTTACTAACCACTTGCATAAAGTGAAGTAGCCTTCAAGGATAACATGACAAGTGACTTTCGTGGACGCATATCAATATCATTAGTTCTTTGCAATATACAAGTGCTCATAAGACCCAACTAGACTTTTGAGAGGTAAACCAACTTAAATAAAAAAGATAACTAACATTCCCGTCAGTAAACAAAAAAAAACATCAAAGTTATCTGCATATGTAACACTTAAAAAACAGCACGATGAAACCAAGATGTCAAGTGCATGATCCTAATCGCAAAAGGTAATTAGAAATAACAAGTACACTAAAATTTGATAATCGACACTAACATAACTAACACAAATAGATATCAGTATCCACAGTTTAGCATTATATGAATTCAACAGTGAACAAAAAAACATAGAACAATTAAGTACTCGGCAGTGCTTAAACTTTGATTGGTCAATCACCTTCGAATCTAGTCCTGCTTATTTTCAATGGTGGCGCACGTAGGGGCGGGTGGTACCCAAAAGAGACTATCAACATACTGAACAATTTTATGAAAAGTATCTGGTGAATTAGAAATATTGCTTGTAAATAATTTGACAGCGGCTGCATCTGGATCATACAATGCAAGGCGATCATCCACTCCGAAAAGGAACAAATTATTTGATGTGAAACAAATTGGAATGATACTAGAATCAAACGGCGGAAATGTGTGATGTTTCACCCAACCATAATTATTATCATCATTCATCACCCATACCTCACAATCACCATTTTCAATGCATGCCATCACACAAAGCTTTTTGGACAAAACTCCCAAAACAATTTCCGCATTACTTTGTGGAAAGGATATCTCATGAAAAGTTTCAAGACCCAAATCAAAAGAGACTATCGTGTCTCTTGACTGGGTGTCAACCTCACAAAGCCAATACAGATGTCCATCAGCACAAACTTCATCTTTATTGAAAATCATTGAAATATGGGAAGGAAAACCAGGGACTGATTTCCAGCTACCCTTTCTTAGACTATACACCTCCACTTTTACCGACCCTTTTATACCACCATGTTCACCCATTCGGAAGGAAACTTTGACAACTTTGTAATCATCGTTTATGGGATCAAACCCGAACCGAAAAAGCAAATCACCCTCATCGGGAACCGTACGATGGGAGAGCTGTTAAGGCTGACAGAGAAGGGTTCCAAATGTAAATGTCATCCGGTCCATAATTAGAAAAGCATATTATACCATTAACTGAACCGATAAAATAAGATGAGTCAAATAAAGGTGTATCAACTGGGAGTTTAATTAAATTGGGGATTTGGAGAATGGAAGATCGAGAAGGGTTTGTTATGAATGTTTGACATGTATGAAAAAATCCGTCATCAAATACCAAGAGAACTTCATCATCCTTATTATACGTGTTCATGGAACGATCAAGGTGGGAGTTTATGAAAGATGGCTGAGATAAGAGAGCATTCCAGGATTTAGAAACACACCTCATTCGAGCAAGCGTTTTTGCTGGTAACCTGATCAAAATATACCATAAAACATCGTCAGGGATGTTCGAGCCAATATTCGTGATTATCTCCCCTCTTGCACGTTTTCGTGAAGCAATATTCCTGATCTTCTCCCCTCTTGCACGCGAAACAATATCCGTGATTATCTCCCCTCTTGCACGTTTTCGTGAAACAATATTCGTGATTATCTCCCCTCTTGCACGCTTTAGCGAACAGATGTTCATAATCTTATCATCTCCGGAGCGTTTTGTTGAACCCATATTCCCTTGAAGAGCTTGAAGAGCTTTTTCCAGTTTTTATAAGGACACCCACACACCAACGCCAACACAAACACATACACATACACACACACGAAATATATAATTAAATTAATATTAGAGTTAATTTCATAAATTGTCCCTCTGGTCTTTCGGGTTTAACAGATATAGTCCTTATAATTTTTTCTATCGGATCCAGTCCTTGTGGTTGCTACCCGTAACGTTTTTGTAGTCGTCATAGTGTCATACTATTTACTCTTTATGAATTTGGTTGGCGTGTTTCCGCCAATATACATTCATGCTATTTATGTTTTGAAAGTTTACTTGGTACTGTGTTTCTCATATGTAACAGATAGCAAGTCGTGCGAAGGTCAATTCCCCCCTCTTGTGAAAATAATGAGTGCCATCCAGGTACTTCCTGCCAGATCTAAATACAGTCATTTTTATACCCTTCAAAAGAAGCGGGCATACCATTATTTGGCCTTTGATGCTCCAATTGTGGGTCACCAGAATAGTGATCTAATTCTTGATTATAAGATTCTTAAATCGGCTTCCTGCAAGGAATTTTTATAGTATACTAGCTTTTAGCTCAGGTTTTCATATTGTTAATTTTCTATGGTTTGTTTGTAGGAGGGGTATGTTGTTAGTAGATCACACATTTCCAACAATGCAATCAAGACAAATTGCCCCATGTCAAAGTGTGTTAGGATCGCAAAAGAACTCCAACAGTTGTGATTTATTATACTTTGACAAGCCTTGCTATGAGCAAAATAGTGCCAGACTTTTTTTTTTTTTACTGTTTGGGCAAAATAGTGACCATATAGTACATGGACACTAATATTTGGTCATCCGTAAACAGTTAGTCACCAAGCTCAAAAGTGGTTATTAATTTCGTCACTATACATATGTGATTTTTTTGGTATAAAAAGTAACGAACATTGTTGGTCACTAAATTTTTTTAAAAGGTTAATGCCGAAAAATGTTTGTTTAAGCTTATATGTGGTTTATTAGCTTATTTGTGTTTCAGCTTATATTTTATAAGCCATAACTCTTTAGCTTATTTTGAGACTTGTGGGATTATATAAGTTTAATATGATATGATAAACTTATATAAGCCCATAAGTCTTGAAATAAGTCAAAATGACAGCTTATAAAACATAGGTACCAATTAGTTCAACAAAAACTACAACAAAATAATTCCAAAGTATAAGGTTGTGTTTGTTTTTATATTAAAAGTCTGAATATCATCTGATATCTGAATCGGCCAGACATCTTTGAATTCAAGGTGTTTGTTTTTGTCATCCAAAGTTCGGATGCTAAAATCTCTGAACAACCTCTTTTTTCGGTAAGAGGTTGGGTGACATCTAATTACCTCTGACAACCTATAAAGGCTACCAACAAATGACCCCTGATCACTTTTGTTCATTTCTTTACTATTATTTCCATCCCACAAGTCTTTTTCTTTCTGTCGTTACTTGGTAGTTGGTGCTATGGCACAATATTAAACACTTTATTACTACTACTATTTTACCCCCTCAAGTCACTTTTGTTCATTTCTTTACTATTAAACTTGTTTTGATTTGGTCTCTATTTAAATGGTGTTTGTTATACCTTAGAAATAAACAAATAATGGAGCTTTTGAAGGTTTTTTTTTTTTTTTTTTTTTTTTTTTTTTTTTTTTTTTTTTTGGAACATGGTAGCTTTTGAAGTTTGCAAATGTAATAGCTACACCATGTAGTATGTATTAATAGTTACGTTGAATAAAATAAATGTAAGATATATTAGTACATTACCATTACATTCGAAGATGAACTAAACACAATTAGATTAGAAAATGTCTTAAACACAATATTTAAATATAACATCATGACAAAAAATGATGATTTAGAGCATTGAGATGTTTATTAAAAAAACAAACAATCTTATATGAATCAGATTTAGAGCCATCTTTTAACATTTAGATGTGATATTCAGATTCAGACTTGTAACATCTGAAAAAACAAACAACACCTAAGTACTAGTTATACACATCCTCATATAACATCTCTAAAGAAAACAACAAATAAAATATATTATTTCTTTTTCTTATTATCCCCAAATTTCACCTCACTTATCACACACACACAAGCCCTAACCATAATTCCCAAATTAATCAACCCTATCACAATTAAACTCAAATTCACCTTCATAATCACATCAATGTTACTTCTACCCAATCCATTTCCAAAAACATTTATAAAATGGATTATTACGAGAGTGATCCATAGGAGATGAAGAAAATGCGGCGGCGCACGGTAGCAAGTGACGACGAAGATAACAGGTGAAGATACGATGTACTTTAGCAAGTGACGATATGGCGTACATTGGCAAGGCGGTGCTGGTGAGTATGATGATGTACATTAGGAGGTGGAGGGGGAATGGTTAATGATGAGCCGATTGCGGCGGCGTGGGCTTTTGTGACAACTGGCACTTTAGGGAAACAATTTACAAACCCGCATTACTTTAAAATTAATGATTTTTGGAATATTGAAAAGTTTATTCGTGATGAGATTTGTAAACGTTGGAATGTATCGCGAGATTTTTGAATATTTGGAATGGGCTCGGTTCGGGAGAATCGTTTTACTTTAAATGAGTTCGGGTTTGGTCCGTGTATTCTACACCAAGCTACTTAACCCACCTTACCACTATTATTATTATTATTATTATTATTATTATTATTATTATTATTATTATTATTATTATTATTATTATTATTATTATTATTATTACTTTTTTTTTTAGAGTAAATAACAAAATCGTCCTTGTGAACCTGGAAAGCAAACACAACCAACACCACCTTCACCAACTCTCTCTCTCTCCCTTTGAAATACCAAACACCACCGCCACTTTAAACCACCATTAACGCCGCCACCGCCCCCCTCCTAAACAAACAAATACCACCATCATCACCACCTTGTTCCGATCTATCTTTTGATATAAACCACGCGCTCCAAAACCCACTTTAACCTCACATACGAATTACCATCACCTCTTAAACATCACCATTTTTGTTTAATCTTGTTGGGTTTTTAAAGAAATCAAGTTTTGAAGCCATTTGGAAGGTGAGTGGCCACGACATCCCTGTTGTGTGCCTCGATTTATGTTTAAATCCGTGTGTACACAGGTTGTTTTTATTGGGTTTTGAGTTTTTCAAATGGGAAATGAAGTTTTGTTAAAGATTTGATGGTTTGGTATCCGGGTGGGTCGATTGGATGAAGATTGGTGGAAGGATTTGATATTTGGTTGTCGATTGGTGGAGTTTGAAGCTCGGTTTGAGCTTAGCCGAGACCCAAGAGGTCTCGAGGTCGTGTCTTGGGTGGCTCGTTAGCCATGTCGAGACCCAAGACCCTCGTTGCTATCTTGTTGTTGTTGTTGTTTGGTTTTGGCCGACGACCCATGAGGGTCCGTTTGGCTTGATTTTGGCTCGATGGGAGCAAGACCGTGACCCTTTGGGTCCGGTCGAATATTATTGTTGCTTGGGTTGTTATGTGACCACTATGGTCCGTTTGGTTTGGCTCGTATGGAGCAAGCCGAGACCCAAGAGGTCTCGGGTGATATCACGTTTCGTGTGGATTAATATTTGACCCGGGTTGACTTGGTAAATCAACCCGTAAATGTGTTATATTATTTGGTTGCCATTTATGTTTGTCGGATTATTTTGTTGATGAGATTGTTATTATTTTGAATCATGGTACTTTTGGACTCGGGATATTTGATTATGGAGTTGTGTTGACGAAGTGGTATTGGGGACCGATTGTCAGACGGTCAATTAGATGACGGAGATAGGTTAGTCGGGTGCCGTAGTCGGACCCTATTGTTGTATCACGTGATTTGAGATTGATTTGGACGGAATTGGATTACTTATTTATGACTTGATCATTTTATTCTTGGACTTGGACAATGAACCGAGAGTGATGACTCGGGCATGTGACCAACTAATATAACTCGATAAATAATTATAATCAAATGTTAATAATAAAACTCGTAATAGTATTATTGGTAATATAATCGTTTATATAAGTATATAGACGTGTTATATATATATATATATATATATATATATATATATATATATATATATATATATATATATATATATATATATATATATATATATATAAATGCGTATATTAATAATAAAACGATCACGAGTAAACATTATAATAACGTGATGATAATTATTGTACTATGTGAATAGTGTAATAAATGTCGGAAACGTTATTATAAATAAATAACTATAAATGATGACGAATTATAATATGTTGGAAAATCATTAAATAAAGTATCTCTTTTAGTAAATAGGGAAAACTATCGAGTTATACGGGGTTGTGGTCACTTAAGTCCAAGTGGGCTTCATTTTATTATGTGACTCTTGTGTTGTCACGGATATATGACGATTAATATACCCATTTTCTATAATTACGTAACTTATTTAATCGACGGGTTAAATAGGGTTTATTTAGCTATATAAAATGAGTATATTAATGGGCATCGTATCCTACGACACCCATAGGTTATGGTACGTGTATTGGAATGATGAATTACTAAATATCTCGTGGAGTTGGCTAAATTGACGAATTTGGCAAATTGGACGATATATATAGGGAATTTATTGGACTACGATACTTACCATATAGTATTCTTTGTGCTATGTGGTTTAGGTTGGGTATAATCTTAGAGTGATATATTACGTAAATAAATATGGGGGATTACCAAATCGACGGATTTGATAAACTTCGATGATTTATTTAAATAATATATTGGGCTAATATTAGACCTATAGATTGTTTATTATTCTTTTGTTATGACTTCTTAGTTTGAGTTGTGTCGACCCTCCACCCGCATGGATACCAAACGTCAAACTCCAAATTAATATGAGGATAATTCGAGAAATGGATTTTTGAAAAGTAAAATGGAATACGTTCGGGATTGGGAATATTTGATTTTGAGGAAATGATTCTGAACGCGTTTATATTGTTAGGAAGTGCCGAGTTTGTAGTTGCCGTTATTTGAGTTGCTTTACGTCTTTCATCTATCGATTTCTTTTGCTGATTGCTGGACTTGAGGTGAGTCATAGCCCCACTTTTACTCTTGAACTTTGTTTTCAATACTTGGGGTGAGAAACGTGCAAATGTTTTATGTGGACTATTATCGCTTTGTTTATTTTAAAACTTGCTATGCTTATAGAACTAGGTAAGCTATTGGATTGGTTATATAGCGAGGCCTAGACATGATCTAGGTAAGCTATTGATTTGATTGATTTGAGCTATAGTGTGCACCTATAGGGTTGGTTAGTTTTGATTGGTTCGTTTTGGTTGGATGATTGAGGTCTAGTCTACCTAGCAAGCGTTTTGCGTATATGTCCACTTGATTTAGTTATGAATTTAAACCTATGATCTCACCAGCGAAAGCTGACTTTTAGCGCGTTTTCTCAGGTAATTAAGTGATGCCCTTGGATGCTTGGATTGGAGGCTTGGCTATGGCACCTGGTTATGGATCTAATTTTCTAAAACTCTGATAAATAATTGTGGACCTATATTTATTTCTTTTGGGCCTGACTTTGGATGAATTTGGGGATAAATGTAAACTTTAAAACCCCGCGTGGTTGTATTTTTCTTATGTTTACTTTATCTCGTTCTTTTATGTCTTGTGTTGGATATCAATCCCCGTAGCACCCCGAAAGCTTGTTGAGTCTTCCGCTGTACCAAATTTTGAGGGTGTTACAGATTGGTATCAGAGCCAGGTTATAGAGAACTAGGTAAATAGACACCTAAACTATAACCGATTTTTATAGAAAACGATCCTCGACCATTGCCCGCCAGCCCGCCAAGCCGAAGCATCATTGTTAATATAGAGGTATATTGAGATGATTATTAGATATGAGATTATTGAGACGATTTGAGGATTTGAGATTTATTGATTAAGTGATATGATGGCGTTTTGAGGAATTATATGGCTTAATTGTTTTATAAATGTTTTAGTAATGCGGTATTTTAAATCTTTCTTGAAATATATGATTGGGATTATATGATGATTTTTGATACGGTATTTTGAGTTCGCGGTTTAGTTGTTTTGAAACACTTACACCTACCCTACGCCATTGTCACAGACTATGGCCTCCCGTACGTTTGACGTTGTTGAGGATATTCTTACTGCACCTGTACGCCCAACACAGATCACCATGGCTCCTGATGATCCTTACAGGATTGTCATGCATTCAGCTACTGTGTCGCCGACAGCTTCTACTTCTGCACCGCCTGCTGCATCTACTACGCAGGGACCCTCATCTTCTCTAGGGCTCCCTAGTACTTCAAAACAGCTCACTCTTCATCAGGATTTGGCTCGTGTAGCTCCACGTTTTGCCCACTGAGCTACGACACGTATGTCGGTACGCCCTGCTTCACCACCTTTGCACTTTGATGCTCACGCTCTCCTTTCAGATGCACCACCCACATCACTGCGTCGTCGTCCTAGATCACCTACCCCATCACCACATGGTTCACCTATTAGGAGACGACGATTGATGGTGTACTCTTCCGATGAGGAGGAGGAGGAGTACGAGGGTGAGGATGAGGCTGATGACCCTCAGGAGGCTGAGCAGCGTGATGATGACCCTGAGGAGGAGGATATGTCTGATGATGATGGTTTGTTAGTGCCGCCAGCTCAGGCTGAGGAGCCTGATTCACCTATACATCCGATGGAGCCTGTTTCACCTGATCACCCATTTTTGTTTGAGTTGCCACCTGGTAGTCCCGTTGAGTCGGATGCATCATCTGAGGTTTCTGCTGAGCATGCAGAGTTAGGTGAGACTAGTAGGATGTGGGCTCAGATTACTGCTCTAGGTGAGAGGGTTACACGTATGTCTGAGCGGATTGATAGAGTGACCATTGAGTTCATTGGAGAGTTGAAGATTGACATGGTTACGGCTGAGAGGAGAGTTACTGAGATGAGGAGAGGCATGATGGAGATTCATGAGCATATTGAGAGCTTGCAGCGAGGTTTCATCACAGCTCACGAAGCCGATCGCAAGTTGTGGCAGCGAAACACTGAGCTAGAGAAGGAGGTAGCAGACCTCAAGAGAGATAGCGACACCCATAGTGTGGAGTTGGGATCATTGTGGATAGAGCTAGATGGTTTGAGGCAGGAGTTGAGGAGCCTACGCCAGCAGCGTGGCTAGATAGTTGGATTATGTGGTTATGTTGCTTTCTACACCGAGGAGTGTTCGGTTAGAAAAGCTAGTTATCGTATTTTGATGTATTTTTCGTTGATTATTCGTCTCATTTGGAACGATTAGTATCTTTTGTGTTTTTCGGTAGTTGGAACGATGTTTGGATCACTATTGTATGGATGATGGTTATTATTATATGTTATTATGTGGCCTTTGGATATTATGGAAATTGAGTTCCTATTCGCCTTATTGATGTCTTGTGGTGTATTGTTGATATTCTTTCCATGACTTGGCTTCATTGATTTAATTCTTGTTGAGCATATGATAAGTTCTATCGGAGACTTATGAACCTTGTATGATGTTTTAGATCAATGGCCCCATGACAAAACCCTGTTAGAGCTACCAGAACTGGTCCTGCAGCGACTACCCCTGGTCGCCGTGGACGCCGTCCTACTCGAAATGTTGAAACCCCTACTCCTGATAACCTGGACGCTACTAATCACAACAACAGGAATCAAAATGTTGAGGTCCAGGGAGACAATGATCATGTTCCACCTAATGCCCCTACTGTGGATCAAGAAATGATCAATCAACTTGTGGAGCAACGAGTTGCTGAGCTACTAGCTGAGTCAAATCATTCCAACAATTCTGCTGGAACATTTCCACCTGTTCGTTCGAATGGATGTAACTACAAGGGGTTTCGAATTTGTGGACCTATTGAGTTTGGTGGGACTGAAGGAGTGGTCTACTTGGTTAGGTGGATAGAGAAGACTGAGTCACTGTTTAATGTCAGCAACTGTGCGGAGAATGCGAAGGTAAAGTTTGCTTCTTTTACTTTCAATGATGAAGCTTTAACCTGGTGGAACAATTACCGAAATTCGGTTGGGAGTGATGTGGCTTATGCTATGACTTGGGAGCAATTTAAGTCTTTGTTGATTCAGACTTACTGCCCAAGGAATGAGGTTAAGAAGCTGGAGATTGAGTTCTGGAACCACAGGGTGAAAGGTACCGATATGGCAACTTACAATCGCAGCTATCGAGAGTTAGCCTTGCTTTGCCTAGATATGGTTAGGACTGAGACTCAAAGGATTGAGTGGTATACCGATGGGTTGCCGGTAGCTACAAGGAACGATGTGATTTCTGCTAAGCCTGCAAATATTCATGAGGCTATCACGATCGCTCAACAATTGATGGACTCGTTGGTATTGGAGGAAGCTGAGAAAGACAAGAATGGAAAGAGGAAGAGGGATAATCATTCTAAGGGTAATGATCACCGAAACAAACGACAAACAACTACTAGAGCTTATGCTATGGGAGATGGAGATAAGAAGAACTACAATGGAGATGCACCCAAGTGTGGCCGATGTTACAAAAATCATTCTGGACGTTGTAATGTGGTGTGCAAGAATTGCTCTAAGATGGGACACATAGCTAAGGACTGTAGAGCTCGACCACTTGCTATGGTTCAAGCTACTCCTGAAACTATGAGTAAGGCAAATGTTACTTGTTATGGATGTGGAAAGAAGGGACACTATAGGAATGAGTGTAGGGAATCGTGGAACCGAGGAAATCAAGGATCGGGTGGTAATGGGTACAATCATGGAAACCGTGGAGCTGGAGGAAACCGTGGACGACAAGACAATGGGGACCAACGTGTGGAAGCTGGAGCTGCTCATGGGAGAGTGTATGCACTTGGGAACGAGAGAGGAAAAGATCCGAACGTCGTTACTGGTACGTTCCTTCTCAATAATCGTTACGCTTCCATACTATTTGATACTGGTGCCGATAAGAGTTTTGTGTCCACTACGTTTGCACCCTTACTAGATAAACCCCAGATGGCCTTAGGAATTGGTTATGATGTAGAGTTAGCTAATGGGAACATAGAAAGGATTAGGACTATCATTCGCGGTTGCACGTTAAATTTCTTGAATCGCCCTTTCAACATAGATCTTCTACCCGTCACGTTAGGAAGTTTCGATGTCATCATTGGTATGGATTGGTTGTCGAAGTATCGTGCTCACATAATTTGCGATGAGAAGATTGTGCGTGTGCCTTACGGAAAGGAGATTCTAAATATACAAGGAGATCGAAAAGGTTCGAGGAGCCCATCTCGATTGGCGGTCATTTCTTGCACTAAATTACCGAAGCTAATGGAAAAAGGATGTTGCATTTTCTTAGCTCAAATCTCTGAGAAAGGAGGGAAGGAGAAGAAGGAAAGATGTATTGGAGATGTGTCTATAGTTCGTGATTTTCCTGATGTATTTCCCGATGAATTGCCGGGAATCCCGCCTACTAGACAAGTGGAGTTTCAGATTGAGTTAATACCTGGTGCTGCACCCGTGGCACGAGCGCCTTATCGACTTGCACCTACTGAACTGGAAGAGTTATTGTTGGGAACGTAGTTTTACTACTTATCAAGTCTCGGTCATTTACTTGTAATAGGTTGCTAAGGCTTGTATGTTTATTTAATCTTAAGGCTTATGTAGCAAGCCCATGGGCCTTAAGCCCATTTCTATTTTCAAGATAGGGAGGAAGGGAGTGTTGCCCTAGTCCTCACCTATAAATACTATGTAACCTCTCCTTTGAGAGGGGTTGGTTCTCTTGGTAATTTCATTTTTCTTTCATTCCATTCTTAAGAGTTCCTTCCACTCTCTCTCTCTACTCTCTTTCTCTCTCTAGATCTCTAAGTGATTATGTTGTTAAAATCGTGACCTAACAAGTGGTATCATTCGCCAAGGGATAATATAGGTTGATTTAGGTTTGATTTGGTAGAAAAACTAGTTTTAAAAGTGATTTTTTGACTAATTCGGTTACTGTTCATCGCATCTTTATCGAGTTTGGGCATTTTTTTTGGAAATTATCAAGTTTGAAATTTGTGTAGTTTTCGAGTTAGGTGCTCAAATTTATCGAGTTAGGTGTCCTCATTATTTATCGAGTTAGGTGTCTTCAATAGTTATCGAGTTAGGTTCACTTTGGTTATCGAGTTTGGTGTTCTATCAAAGTTGATAAGTTTTTTTTCTATCGAGTTAGAGGTATTTCTATCGAGTTAGGTGTTGAACTTAATTGTCTTTCGAGTTAGAAGTTACAACCTATCGAGTTAAGTGCTTACATCTATCGAGTTAGGCCCTACAAGTTCTATCGAGTTAGAGTAAACTGTCTATCGAGTTAGAGTAAACTGTATCGAGTTAGAGTAAACTGTTCTATCGAGTTAGAGTTAACTGTCTATCGAGTTAGGATTTTTTAACTTTATCGAGTTTGAAGATTGAACTTTTGGCGAGTTAGCCTTAATTTCCTAATCGTTTATCGAGTTAGGATCCGCGTTGCTACCTTCTAAGGGGTTACTCTGCCAAAATTTTTATTCTCTATCGAGTTAGAAGCACACTTAACCTATCGAGTTTGAAGCACACTTAACCTATCGAGTTTGAAGCACCTACCTATCGAGTTTGGAACACTACTTGGTCTTATCGAGTTTGGAACACTACTTGGACTTATCGAGTTTGGAACACTACTTGGTCTTATCGAGTTTGGACCACTACTTGGACTTATCGAGTTTGGAACACTACTTGGTCTTATCGAGTTTGGACCACTATCTGGACATATCGAGTTTAAATTCAAATCAGAACATACCGAGTTTGATATCAATTCTAATTACAACCTTTATTTATCTTTACGATCCATTTTAACATAATCACATCTTCTAATCTAATCAAAGTTTTTTCCATCTTATCTTTCTCTTCTTCATTCCAAAAAAAAAAAAAAAAAAAAAAAAAAAAAAAAAAAAAAAAAAAAAAGTTTTTTGGCGGGAAATTTTGAGTAAAATTTATTTTTTACCAGAGACTAAACGTTCAATTTTTACGCGAAATTTAAATTTTGGAATAACGTTGAAAATTTTGACCAAAAATTCAAATTTTTCGGCCAAAATTCAAAATTTTTCGGTGAAATTTGGCGGCAAAATTTTTTAACCTCAAAATTTTCCTGTGACATTAGAATGGCATTTTATAGTGATTTTCAAACTTTTGGAACAGAAAATTTTTCAAATTAATTTTGGAGGGAAAATCTGATTTCACTATTTCGACCTTGCGTGTGACATTTTGGTTTGATTATTTCGATTTCGTCGCAACAATCAAGGGGGAGAGAAATGTCATTTACAATGTCTCAATCACCTTCTTCCAACTACCTTCCTCACCAATATTCTCATCAGCAACAGTCATCAGCAACAGGACCTTCTTCCAACTACCTTCCTCACCAATATTCTCATCAGCAACAGTATCATCAACAACAAAGTCACAGCTCCCTCATTCGCCATGTTCTGCTCTTTGGCAATGAATCAAGGCCTCCGATGTTGCTACCAGGGATTATCAGACTACAAAGTGATGAAGATCTGAATGCTACTGAACTTGCTCAGTACGATGCTGACCAACAAGCTGCATGGTTCATAACAGTGGCACTTCCCAACTCAATTTACATGTATATGGACTTTCAAGCTAGTGCTTATGAAATGTGGAAATATCTTGAAGCTATGCATCGTACATAAGAACTTCATCACATCAGAATGAAGCAAATTCTTGAATCTTGTTTAAGCATGAATCCTCTGAAGACCATTCTCCCTGCTCCACCATCTCCAGCTGTTGACCATGGATCCTTAAGTTACACTCCAAATGGTCTCTTCTTCAATCCTCCGAATGCACCTGAGCCTTTCTTCATTCCACAGTACCAGCCTGCAACACTACATAATAATGTGCAATCTCTTCTGCAAAATCTAGTGAAGATTAGTCAAGTATCTTCCAAGAAAGGCAATGGCGATATAACTTCAACTTCTGAATGCTTAAACACAATGAAAGATACTGATGAAGAAGAAGATCTTATCGAACCAAGCATGGCATTCTTGGCATATACAGAAAATATTGCAGATGAGGAAGATCAAGATTATGATTCAACTCCACTCTTTGACGATAATGTTGAATACAATGCCACAGTTAGTCAAATGGAAGTTGAAGGGGGTAATCTCAATGCTGTTTTGCAAAGGGTCATGGGAGATATTCCATCTGATGATGAATATGCAGATTTGGAATCCAATACAGCAGATTTGGAAACCGATACAGCAGATGTGATGTTAATGGCAAACATGCAGGAATCTCACATGAATAATACATGCCCAGAGCATGATTCTGATGATTCTGAAGATCCAATTGTGAGATTAAACGGAGAGAAAATGTATCAATCAAGGTCTCTGATGCATGAGTTAGAGACATATTTAGTGAAGAGATGCATGGAACAATGTAGATCACTTTATTCACACCTCAAGATCCTCTCTAACACAGACTTAGCAGGAACTCATTCCGAGGAAGGATTCAAACGGGCATTTTCGTCACTCTTTGGAGAAGACGTTGACATTTTCACGAATACAATGTTCGACATCTTGAATCAACTTGAAAAACAACTTGCATCAGAAGAAGTTCACGAGAATGAATCCATGGCCACCTTCAGAGTGATCAAGGAACAGTTTCAGCAGTTCATCGATTCTCGGTTTTCTTCTTATGACAGTGTTGTGGCATGTGAGTATTTTTTTGTATACACTCGAATCGAGGTTCAAACTTTCCAAGACATATTGATCCGAGATTTGGATTCGATTGAGAAGACGATTCTTCACAGAAGAAATTATGACCAAAGAGTGAATGAACAGAAGTTGCTGATTCAAGAAGAGCAAGTTCATAAAGTTGATGTGTTGGAAGCTAATTTGGTTTTCATGGATAACAATGGGACAGAATCAGAAGTGCAGGATGACAACAGCAGATTGGGGAATGATACAGATGCAGACTGTGCAGAGATCATACCCTTCTATGACTCAGAGCCCAACTTTGACAAAGAACAGATGGATGAGGAAGACGTCATACCCATCTATGACACAGAACCCAACTTTGACAAAGAGCACATGGATGAGGTACAATCTACTGTTGATCACATTATGCCTGCTAATGAGAAACAACAATCTGAGCAACCTAACTTCAGTAATGAAGGTGAGGTTGACCAGGATGTTGTACAATGTCTTGACAAACATTCTGAGTCTGAGTCCTTACCTGATAATCTTATGACTGCAACATCAAACCAAACTCTTGAGTCAGAAAACATTCTTCTCAAAAAGACCATTGCCCAGTTTCATAAAGATTTTTCAAAATTAGAGGCACATTGCATCTCACTTGAACTTAAATTGCAAAACGAATCTCTAACTTCGGGCAACAATGGTCAATTTCTTAATGAACAAAGTAAACGTGTGGATACATTAGTTAAAGAAAATGAGCTTTTAAAAGGTCAAATTCAAGCAAAGGTGTTTGCACATGCTGCATTACAAAATAAATTAAGAAGACTGACTGGCCAGAGTGTGGATACTAAGTTTGCAAAACCATCAATCTTGGGGAAACTGCCTTCTCAAACAAACAGAAAACAATCAGTGGTTAGACAACCAACTGCATTTAAATCTGAACGACCTAAATTTTCAAAACCTCGGTTTGCCTCCCAAGTTGTTGAGAAAAACATTTTGACAAAACCAGTCACTCCACATTCTTGGCCTAAGGAAAATGCATCTGTGTCAGCTAAATCTCAACACGTGATTATACCTGGCTCATCTAGGATCAGTTCGAAAACAGTGTCTAAAACGAGCATTAAAAGTAAAGAGTTTTATGGCAAATATGACATGTACAAGAACTATGATCTAGAAAAGGCTAGAAAAAAGGCGCTACTTCAAAAGGATGGAATTCTAGGTTCAAAACCTCATGTGGAGCCTTCCAATGTAGTGCAAAACACTGCTAGTAGTAGCAAACCAAAACCTAGGAGTTCTCAACAAACTAATAGGAATTGGCTAGCATCTAAGAGTAGTTGCGGAAATAATCATGATGTCTGTGCTTTAAAATATCTTCAAAAGGGAAATTCACTTGAAAAGGCTCAATTGACTAAGACAAACAAACCCGTTGAACCAAAAGTCATAAGTCAGAAACCTAAGAAGTGGATCAACATAGGACGTAGGTTTTCTAAAAGAAGTGATGCTCCCACAATTCATTCAACTGCATCTAAAAGGAAAACTTCTCCTAGATCTAACACTAGGTGGGTACCCACGGGTAGAATTTTCAAATCAATTGGTCTTAGGTGGATTCCTACAGGAAAGATTTTAGATATTTGCACCAAAACTAATGTGAACTCCACTATTTCTACCCCTGAGACAAGAAGGAAAACCGTCGGAATTGTGTGTTCGAGTGTCAAGAAGATAATTGACACTACATCTTTATGCTTCTAACATTTGGAACCCAGTTTCACTTGGGGCTCCGTGTTCTCTGTTTTTCTTGTCTATTCTTTCTTTCTTTGCAGATATAACAGGATTGGCTTCTGAGCACAACAGCTTAGGACCCGCAGCCAACCGTTTTAAAAGCACTTCAGCAATGGCTTCGGAACAAATCAGTTTCGGACCCGCGCTTTAAGAAATGGCTTTGGAACAAATCAGTTTCGGACCCGCGCTTTAAGAAATGGCTTCGGAACAAATCAGTTTCGGACCCGCGCTTTAAGAAATGGCTTCTGAGCAAAACAACTTAGGACCCGCATCCAACCGTCTGAACTTTCCGGATTCTTCGGCTGAACCATTGTCTCTCACCCGTAAAGAAGTGGAAACTTTGTTGGCTCCATTGTTTGAGGATACGATTGAAAACCGTATTTCTGAGGTCTCACCAATTTCCGCTGCACATCTTGATCACAATCAAGTACCTGATTCACCTCACAAACAACAACAACTGTTGGGAGAGACGGTCCTCCAATTGCATCTCCAACAACCACAGAACAAACCGGGTCCAACTCACAACAATCAGCTGAAGACTCCATACCTAAATCAGTTCCACAAACCGCAGAGCATGACCCTGAGGCGTTCTTTAATCCGTTTGCACCGGCTCAACTCATTCCTGACATTACTGAGTCGTCTACACGCAATTTGGATCCTGCTCACATGCGAGATAATTACCTCCATCAAGGTTTGTTGATTTAGTTCACCATATTGGCATGCGGTGTTTGAGTCCAGATGATTTGCAAAATTTTCTTTAAAACTAAGTGAGTCAAACATCTAACTTTTTCCTTTTAATATTAAAAAAAAAAAAAAAAAAAAAAAAAAAAAAAAAAAAAAAAAACTTATTTCTCTGTGTACAAACTTCGTAACTTCAAAACTATGTTCCTTCATTAAATAAATTTTGTTTTTCTCTATCAAAATGGAACATGTTTTGAGGGGGAGATAACTTTTCAC
The DNA here is from genome assembly GCA_030686995.1 of Artemisia argyi. Classification (NCBI taxonomy): domain Eukaryota; kingdom Viridiplantae; phylum Streptophyta; class Magnoliopsida; order Asterales; family Asteraceae; genus Artemisia; species Artemisia argyi. Next base: position 170,358,423 of record CM060706.1, read on the forward strand.
AATATCATGAAGTTTGGACACCTCATTTTTTATTCATCAAGGATAACATGTTTCTTCATCATTCGGATTTAAACTTATTTTCAAAAAGGTTCTATGATCTCTCGAATTAAAAGTGCAAAAAGGTTTCACAAAATATATGCTAATTCGAGGGGGAGAAAAGGAATTTTTTTCTCTGCAACGGTCCCAAATTAATCTAGTTTGGACTTCAAATGGAAAAGTAATTAACCTTTAATGAGTAAAGATTCACAAATGTCTTAAACTTAGGAAAAAGGATCTTGCATGGAAAATAAAACGGGCTCTAATAAATGTTTCTTTAAATATTCTCAAAAGTATCACACATAATCGATAAACCTCACGATTCAGACTAACGATTTTTTATCCTCGAATGTCCCCGATTGTGAGTTTCTAATTTCTTCATGGTTGTTGTCTAATCGTTCCCTAAATGTTTCAAGTGTTTTCAACGGTCAACAAGGCATAATCAGAAACTAGGGTTATCAATCAGGGCTTTCATTTTTTATGTGTTTAGTTTAATTAACTAGTTTATATAGCTTTAGAGAACGCTAAAGAATGCTCGATTGGTGTACTTGCTCAATTAGATACAACATAGGTTTAGAATCATGTGATTTAGGGTCTTAGATGTCGATGTCTTTGCTGCTACCAGGGCATTTGTTTGTTCAATACTCCTGCATTTTGATGCTAACATGTGTGCATAGACTCAAATCATAACCCCAAACCATAATCAGAATTGGAAAATCTCGAGTGATAGGATGAGTTAATCTGTGATCTTGTGTGTTAATTAGAGAATTCTGAGCATTTTGGTAGATTTAGAATGAGTTTCATGATTAATCTGTATACTTGTTTGTGCCTGATGCATTTTCTCTGTGTACAAGTACATGTCATCCCATTGAAAGTCAAGATTTCAACATTCGACAAAATGTTTCTTATGGAACATATTTTGAGGTCAAAGGACAAAATGTGTTTAAAGGCTAAACTTGTAAATGGATTCAAAATGGTGAGAAACAAAATTTTCCAAACTCTACACTTTCGTCTTACACCGGTAAAGCAAGTGTGGAGACCAAAACAAAGTTATTCAAAACCTTTCAAATTTTCAAAATCTGGAATGCTTTGGCTTCAATAAAAGAATGTCTCTGATCTGAACATCCCAAATACCGGATGTTTTCCATGCATCACAAAAACGAATCTTCAAAAAGAACCCATGAGGTTCAACTTTAGATGGAAATCTTTTTCAGATTTTAAAACTTAAAAGAGAGACTCCGGGTCTCAAACAACTTTTCAACAGTAAAAGAGTTTTGAATTTCAAGCATTCTTTGTTGTATAATACTTGATTGTGTTTTCGAAAACCTTGAGCAGAGTCGTCTCACGAATTTTCAAAAAAAAAAAAAAAAAAAAAAAAAAAAAAAAAAAAAAAAAAAAAGTATTTTATAATACGATTCAAAATTCTGCTCAAGAAGACTTTCTCTCGAATAACATTCATTATTTGAGGGGGAGTATTTTGTTTAAAGAAAACTAATTTTGTATTAAAACAACGACTTGTGCACACATCTCAGTGCACAACTCAAGTTTCAAAGAAAGGAAAGTGCCTTGCTAAACCGTTCTTTAAAACCAAACGCGCACTTATCCTTAAAAACAAGAAGAAGTTTTTCATGCGAAGCTTATCAAAAACTTCTTAATCTTGAGCAAAATTTATTCAAAACTTTTCAAAAGGTTTTTCAAAACTTTTCAAAATTTTGCTCAAGATTTTTCAAACCTTTACTCCCCAATTCGCTCCAAAGTTTAAAAATGTCAAAACACATGCTCGTTTTGAGGGGGAGTATTCAAAATCAAAATGCTTTGTCAAAATCATGTTTTGTTGGTTTGTGCACACATATCAGTGTACAACCCGCACTTGTAATTAAAGGACCCTGAGGTACGCTTCAGTGCCTCAATCTTTAGATTAGGAGCGAAGGCTTCTTACTTTTGAGTAGAATTAATCAAACATTTTCTGATTTTCATAATTCTGCTCAAAAGACAAGTATTTCACCTCAATGAGTATTCACTTGTTGAGGGGGAGCACTTGAAAACTCATCGTTCTCAAAATCAAAAGTTCTTGTTGATTTCTCCCCATAAGACTCAAAAGGCATATTTTAATAAAATGTTTCTCAAAAACAACATCTTATATGCTATTTTTGAGGGGGAGAAAAGTGAAAGTGATTAAAATATGAAAGTTAAAAGTTGCTGAAATGTCAAATCTCATGCGAGCTAGACTCAGATTCACCCAGGAATTGACGACACATAAAAGTTAGTAAATTCGAAAAGATATTTCCTCGACGGGTAATAACATCAAGTTAGTTACTAGAGCTAGTTGTCACCTAAAAGCTGACAATGGAACTCTTTAACTAGCCACGTAAGCATGTCTCGAAAAGGATTTGTCTTAGTAGAAATGTACCGTTTCGAGAAACTTTCTGTGGACTTGACCAGGCCGGGTAATAACTTCAAGCTAGTCTATCTAGTGATGTAAGCGTGTCTTGAATCGGTCTTGTTCACTGAAAGTGGATCAATTCAAAAGTGCTCGCTCCTCCCGCATGTGCAAATTTATTTAATACTTATGAGCACATGTGAAGGGGGAGCCCTTCATAAAACATAAAACTCTCAAAGTGTTAAACTTAAATGTTTGATAAACACAAACACTTTGAGAGATTTTCAAAGGTTTCAATGGCAATTATAGGATAGTCATGGAGTTATAAGGTGACTAAGGTTAGGAAATAACCGTCCTATGATCCGCCTAAGCCGGAGGGATCTACCCAAGGACACCACCAATAGTTAGAACTAGAAGTCCTTAGGTTTGATACGGAAAAAAGAGTAAAGAATGAAAGGAGAAAGAAGGGGTTGAAGAATTAAAAAGAAAAGTAATGAAAAGGGTGAAAAGAAATAGCCCTCCATGTGATTCAACCTTAGGGCAGACACCGGGTTCAACTCATATGCTACAGGTTGTTGCTAAGGCAACACCGGTATTGAAGATAAAGTCGTCATGGACCCAGTGACGCAATGCACTAAACCTTCTTAACCACTCAAGTTCTCTTAAAAGAGCTTGTTTCATTCTCACGGGGAACCAGTGTAAACTATCGACTTGTCTCTTAGAGATAGTTGATATTGAAGCAGGAGACCCCTCCCTAGTCTCCGTATAGGAAACCTAAGTGAGCACTTATCGAGTCTAGAGCCATGAGATACATCAAAGATCTCTTAGGAACACTTAGTATTTCTACAACTGGTGTTCTACATCAATGGGCACCAGCTGTAACTTATCGAGTCCTTCGCAGATCTTAGCAATCTGCCGAGAACGTTTATGAGAGAATTACACAAGTATTTCTCAATGATTGAACGGAAATTCCTGCCAGGGTCAACATCAAACAGCCCTGACAGCAGGTCACTTCGGTAACCCCTCAAGGGTTACGCTTAGTGTTCATGGTGGTTCTTTAGCGATCTACAGTCGTGGAGTGATCCCCAGCGACTCACCCAGTCATTGAGCTACCTAGTAGGTCTCGTAAGCTCCTTCGGGAGTATCTGATATGGGAACGGCCTTGATAAGGGTTAGAAGGAGTCTTCACACTATGCTGTTGACGATCTCTAATTTCTTATCTGTAAGTACCGGTTGTTTATTGCTAACTGTTTACTTTCAGGGACATATCATCTCCATGGAGACTGAGTCCGCATGCTCATACATACATCTTGAAGTCAACAAAAGCTCCCTCAAAGATCTAAGCAACACAATGTTCAAAATTAGATTCTATGCCAAAAAGAAGAATCTACAAAGTTTAAGTACTAAAGATCTATGTGAATGAAAGGGAACTACGTGCATGTAAATGTCTAAGTTCAAAGGTGTATGAGCATGTTGGAATGGACGACGACCACCACAGACGCAGAAGTGACGCATGGCAGATAACTTCATAAGATGATCACTACCACATCTATTACGAACAAAGACGTCTTAAGTTATACGAGTCAAAAGTCAAAGACAAAGAAGAAGACGTCAAGCAACCGTGATGACCGACCCTTAGGGGGAGATTGTTGGGAACGTACTTTTATATTTACTCAAGTCTCGGTCATTACATTTCATAATAAGATGATCACAACTACATCAACTAAGAACAAAGAACGATGAATGATTTAGAAGACGTCTAAAGCTTTGAAAGTCAAAGATTAAGAAGAAGACGTCAAGCAACCTTGATGACCGACCCTTAGGGGGAGATTGTTGGGAACGTAGTTTTACTACTTATCAAGTCTCGGTCATTTACTTGTAATAGGTTGCTAAGGCTTGTATGTTTATTTAATCTTAAGGCTTATGTAGCAAGCCCATGGGCCTTAAGCCCATTTCTATTTTCAAGATAGGGAGGAAGGGAGTGTTGCCCTAGTCCTCACCTATAAATACTATGTAACCTCTCCTTTGAGAGGGGTTGGTTCTCTTGGTAATTTCATTTTTCTTTCATTCCATTCTTAAGAGTTCCTTCCACTCTCTCTCTCTACTCTCTTTCTCTCTCTAGATCTCTAAGTGATTATGTTGTTAAAATCGTGACCTAACAGTTATCAAAACAACTAGCGGAGTTAGCCGAAAAAGGATTTATAAGACCAAGTTCTTCACCTTGGGGAGCCCCGGTCTTATTTGTGAAGAAGAAGGATGGATCGTTTCGTATGTGTATTGATTATCGAGAGTTGAACAAGTTAACGGTGAAGAATAGATACCCGTTACCGAGGATTGACGACTTGTTCGATCAGCTTCAAGGATCGAGTGTGTATTCGAAGATCGATTTGAGATCGGGATATCATCGGCCTAGAGTTCGAGAGGAAGATATTCCGAAAACGGCTTTTAGAACCCGTTACGGGCATTATGAATTTCAAGTGATGCCGTTTGGGTTGACTAATGCACCAGCAGTATTCATGGATCTCATGAATCGAGTATGTAAGCCTTATTTGGACAAGTTTGTGATTGTGTTCATCGATGATATTCTAATCTATTCAAAGAGTGAAAAGGAGCATGAGGAGCATCTAAGACTTATCTTAGAATTGCTCAGGAAGGAGAAATTGTATGCTAAGTTTTCTAAATGTGAATTTTGGATTCCGACGGTACAATTTCTAGGTCATGTGATTGATAGACAAGGAGTTCATGTAGATCCTGCTAAGATTGAAGCGATTAAAGATTGGGCTGCACCAACGACCCCAACAGAAGTTCGTCAATTTTTGGGTTTGGCCGATTATTACCAAAGATTCATTGAGGGATTTTCGAAGATAGCGAAACCGTTGACCAAATTGACTCAAAAGAGTCTTACATACGAATGGGGAGATAAGGAAGAGGAAGCATTTCAATTACTTAAGGAGATGTTGTGTAGTGCTCCTATCTTAGAGTTACCTGAGGGTAATGAGGACTTCGTCGTCTATTGTGACGCTTCTCATAAAGGTTTGGGAGCTGTGTTAATGCAACGAGAGAAAGTCATAGCTTATGTTTCCCGACAGCTCAAGAAGTACGAGAAGAACCACACCACCCATGATTTGGAGTTAGGTGCTGTGGTTTTTGCCCTAAGGATATGGAGACATTACTTGTATGGAACCAAGTGTGTTGTATTCACTGATCACAAAAGTCTACAACACATCTTGAATCAAAAAGAGCTCAACATGAGACAGCGACATTGGATTGAGTTGCTAAGCGATTATGATTGTGAAATCCATTACCATCCTGGTAAGGCAAACGTCGTTGCTGATGCTCTTAGTCGAAAGGAGAGAATTCCGCCGTTACGAGTTAGGTCATTGGGAATGACTATCGTATCGCCGTTACCGTCTAAAATATTAGAGGCTCAAACGGAAGCGTTGAAAGCAGAAAACCGACCTGCTGAGAACATATTTGGGATGGCGAAAAATGAGAAAGGATTTGTTAAGCGTTCTGATGGAGTATTGTGTTTTGGAGACCGAAGTTGGGTACCATTGTATGGAGGGATTCGAGATTTGATTATGCATGAGTCGCATAAGTCAAGATACTCTATTCATCCTGGGTCTGACAAGATGTATCAGGATCAGAAGAAGTTATATTGGTGGCCAAACATGAAGGCAGATATAGCATTGTACGTTAGTAAGTGTTTGACTTGCTCTAAGGTTAAGGCCGAACATCAAAGACCATCAGGATTATTGACGCAGCCAGAACTCCCGGTTTAGAAATGGGAGCGAATTACGATGGACTTTATTACCAAATTACCGAAAACAACTAGCGGTTGTGACGCTATCTGGGTGATTGTGGATCGTTTGACTAAGTCTGCTCATTTCCTGGCAATTAGTGAAGATGATAGTGTCGATAAACTTGCGAAGTTGTATGTGAAGGAAATTATTTCTCGTCATGGAGTTCCGATATCAATTATTTCTGATCGCGACAGCCGTTTCAAGTCAGCATTGTGGCGATCACTTCAAACCGCTTTGGGGACGAGACTTGATATGAGTGATGAGACGAAAAATGATCCGTTTTTAAGGGGTCATTTAAGCCCGAATCCGACTTTATTTGATCAAATATTGCCCTAAATCGTTCCTTTTGTGATTTTAGGTGTTTGGAGAGTGAATTCTGGAAAAGAAGCCATTTTGGACGTTTTTGGAGCATAAAAGTGAAGAAAACGGCAAAGTATCAATTTTCCATGCTGAAGACACTAGGTGACGGCGTCAAGAGTTACACCCTGACGGCGTCAGACATCAAGAATAAAATACCGTAGTTGATGACGGCGTCAAAAGTCATCCTGACGGCGTCAAAGTACCAAGAATAAAATACCGTGGTTGGTGACGGCGTCACATAGGCCGTCATAAGTAGATCAAGGCCGTCCGAGGAAGTATTTGGCGGCGAGGTGACGGCGTCACATGCTTGTCTTGACGCCGTCAGCCCAGTTTCCCTATATATAGTTTTCTAGTTTTTTCATTAAAAAGGGGAGAGAAGTTTTGGTGAAACCCTAAAGACGAATTTGGTGTATCTTTTACAGGTTTTTCAAGGGTTCCAAACCCTTGATACCTTGCATTGTAATTGAGATAAGTGTTCTTCTAATCCAATCAATATGTCTATGTGTTGGTTGTTTATATCTTGTTCTTGTCTCAATTCTATTATGCTAGGCTAGATCTCTTTTGTGTTTGCTTAGATCTAATGAAACCTAGATGTTGATTATGTGTTGATTACTTGTCTATTCTTGTCTTGGATGAATGATTTTATATGTTAGGCTTAAGAAAACTGGCAGATCTCCAAATGGTAACATGCTTGAACGTCTTAAGAAACATGAATCGAGGCGTACTAGGTCTTTATTGGTTGTATTTAATGCATGAGCCACTGTTTACAATCCCTATAGTTGTGCTGGGTCATGGTGTAGGAGGAGATAAGAGCTCATAGAGTTGGGGAGTTATGTATGCCACCCCACGAATGGTATTAAGGAATACAATCCGTCATCCATACAAGTATAACAAGTAATTAACGTGTAAAAGATGTCTAGGGAGTAGTGAAGTCTAAGTAAACACAATTTCTCCAATTACTGCTCACAACATTAGTATAATTTAGTTTAATTTCATTTTTAGTATTTTATTTTGATTATATATTAGTTTTGGGTTAGTTGAATAGCAACTAATTCCGCCCACTCTTTCAAAACCCGAGATTTTAATTGCTTTCATAAAAACATAAAAATACAAAAATAATCATCCCTCACCTTTAGAACTAGTAAATTAGGCTTTCTAATCCTAGCGACACTATTCCCAAGCTGAACGATCAATCCCCCTGTACTTGTCACTATACTATACTACAACGATCAGGTACACTGCCTGGTGGGGGTTGTAAGCTTCTCGAGATTCCTCGAGAGGTAAAGCCTGTTGCGATTCCCACGCATCAAGTTTTTGGCGCCGCAGCCCGGGGAATAGTTATTGTCTAGGTTAGGATTTCTTTTTATTAGGTCTACTTGCTAGATTCCTTTCTAGTAAGATTTTATTTTTATTTTTAGATCTTCTTTAGTCTATCTTTTTCTTTGTGTGTTTGTTCGTAATTTCCATTGACTCTTCCGTTCACCATTATGGAGTACGCGAATCCACCATGCCACCAACCACAAAGGCCATTCTACCCTATTGACATCTCGAATTTCAAACAATATCGAGATGAACCCATATATGATGCATGGACTCGTTTTAAAATTTTACTTCGAAAATTCCCTCATCATAGTTTCTCTTTAGCATCCCTAACCGAAACCTTTTACTATCGTGTCAGCCGATGTGACCAAATGTGCATTGATGATTTTGCCAATGGGGGCCCTAGGGAATTAAGTGCTGAAGAAGCATGGGATACCATAGAAGACTGTGCCCAATATTATTATAGAGTAGACAACCCAACAAACAACACTACAAATCAATCAAAAACAAGTTTGAAGGAGCAAACAGGAAGTTTATCTGGGGATGATTACTCAGGGATACCTGTGTGGATGTCACCTAAAGCCATAGTACAAAACAAGCACATAGGTAATCTTGATACAATGGAGGATGAGGTGGATAATCCAAGCCCACAAAGTACCCCACAAGTCCTACCATCATTTGAGGCACACATACCACCCGTGACTTACCCTGAAGAAGTAGAAAAGACTATAGGAACCCCAATAGAGGTAGAGCCCTTGAACCAAACACCACTTGAGGATATAGGTTTGAATACTTGTAGTGAGAACCTTACTCCCAGTTCTAGGTAAGTTCCTAGTTTTGATGAACCGGAGCCTCAACCAAAACCGTTACCTAATCTTCCATCCTTGGATGAAGATTTAGGAATTGAAATAGGTCCCGATCCACCCATCAAACCATATAGTCAGGGTAGTTTTACGTTGAAGGTAGTAGACCCCAAGCCTTGTAGATAAGAAGCCAACATAGGAGTGAACCATGACCTTACATACTTACATCACCCATTCATGATTGATCGTAAGAAACATTATGGGTTTAAACTGGGTTTATTAGGTCAAGATGGATCCCCAACTAGCAGTCTCTTGAAGATGATAGAAAATGATCCCTTTCTAGGAGAAAATCTTAATCCACCCATTAACCCGATTGAATTAGGTAAAGTTATGATGATAGGAGCACACCCCTTTGAGCATATAATTCATCCACCACTCTTTCCTCACGAGGCATATTTCCACCCTAAGGGTGTGTATCGCTACTTCCACCCGCACTTAATCCTAAGTGTAGGAAAAACCTCACCTATTTCCGTTAAATAAGGGTAGAGTCAGGCTCGTGACTTGAACAAAAACAAGCGCTTCTTGGGAGGCAACCCATGTTTTGTGTGATTTTTTTTTTGTTTGATTGTTATTTGCTTCCGTATGCATGTTTTATTTTTATTGTTGGTTGATCATGTTTCTCAATTAAAATGTGGAAATACTTTATTATGTTGTTTGGCCTAGTCTTAACTTCAACCTAAAGGTATTTTTGCAAAAGATAAGTATAAGGGGAAACCCCAAATAGGTTTTCAAGAAACAAACCGATCATGATTCTCCACAATATTAAATGGACATGTATATTCGTATTTGTTAGAGTCAAATGCTTGTATTGAGTCATAATGAAGTTTTGCAGGATTTTCCAGGAAGTAGGACGAAGTTTTTCCAGAAATTTTCCGGAAACTTAACATAAGAATTTCTGCAGGTCTATTCTAACGGCGTCAGAGTATTACTCTTGATGGCGTCAGGAGTTAAAAATCTGGAAATTTTACCGGTTTTGTTTTTCTAACGGAGTCTTATGGTTTTTGTGAATTATTAAGTTTTATAATCTCCAGGAAATCTGCAAACTTCATTCCACAAGCATTATATCTTACTTTGTTTTCTAGGATTTAGTAACTTATATAGGATGCCGCCGATTTTACGCGAGGTTGTCTTGTCTATTTTGTCAGGTTTTACAGGTTATGTTTGACAAGGAGATGATTTATATTCTGGAAGGGAAGCTTTGATTGTTCATTTTCTTGGAGGAAGATCTAACCTGGCCAACCTATAATCCATACCGAGCGAATCAGGGGAGTATTTGATTTCATTCTCTTTACTTCTTAACTTTTACATTCTTTACTTGAACATTGGGGACAATGTTCATCTTAAGTGTAAGGGGAGGGTAAAAAGATGATACCTTACATATGCACTTTCGCTTGAGTTTGTTTTGTTTGATAGTAGATGTGTAATAAAACTATGAGAAATACTTGTTAGTGTAATTTTAGCGCCAAATTTAAAATTTTTTACAACATTTAGGAGTGAAACTTTAGCCATAGCAAGCGTCTCATGGATAGGAGATTGTATGACTAGCACATAACCGTATATTCAGAAAAATTTTCCACCAAAAAATGTGAGGTTCGCCTTTAGATTTGATAGGAAAAGCATTCATTATTGGTGCTTATGAGTGTACCGGTAGCATTTAGATTCTAGAACTTGCGTTAGTGATGCATCCCGAGACCGCTAGTGAGACTACATTCGTGTGGTAGGATTTACTACATGATAAGAGGCATTAGGATCACCCTTGTGTTAAACCCGTATCATAATTACTTGACCATTTAAGTCATATTACTTGGCTAGTTAAGTCAACTAATTTTTCCCACACCCTTAGCGTTGTACTCATTTTTAGTACACGAAACTCCTAGTACACCCCTCCGAGCCTATCTTTTCGTTTCTAACTTTAAGCATCTTACTTAAAGGAAGAATTTGTTACACCCCACTTAAATGTACAACCAAATCGCCTTAGCCTTCCGTGTATGCGCTCATTTTTAGTGCATTATTGTTATTTGTTAAACCCTAAGTTAACTTTCTAATTGATTACATGGTTGCTAAGTCGAGTCATATCCTTGTACATATTGTTTTGGGACGATTGGGACTCATGGGTAAGTACTTATTTTATGGAATAATGGGGAAGAACATAATACTATTACCCCCATATGTACGTTAATCTTAAAAGTGCTCCAAGTGTTTTGATTTTCTTAATTCGAGTCATTAGATTAGTTAATTGTAAAGTATGTAAAGATTCAAGTGTAAGGGGAATTCTCATCCCCTAAGATGTATTATTTTGGATGGTAGGGTAAGAGTGTATGCAAAAAAAAAAAAAAAATCGAAAAATCAAGAAAAAAAAAACATACGGACTACCATCCCGTTTCATTTTATGTTTTTGTTATTTTTCATTTATTAGCTTAAGTCGAGTCTAGTCTTGGCTTAGCAACGCCATATTGTACATGTAATTAACCAAGATTGTTAACTCGCCACCAGTAAAAACTTCTTTTATCCAACAAAACCGTGTAATTCATATCCCTATACCTAACATTACAACCCTTTAAAAGACCTCTTTGATAGTTTATCCTAGGTGCTTACGCCATGTGGTGGAGGTTTGATCCTTTCCCAAGCCTATGGTAATCTATTTTGCTATGACAGGTAGTGAGAGATATCTTCCATTTCCATAATGTTATATTACTTTATTACACCCGAGAGATGTGAGTATCTAAACACTATTTGTGAGGTGCTAGTGTATGACCTCCGTGCTTGTCTATTGGTCTTTAGTGGAACGATTATTTGTTGTAATTACTTTTATATTAGTGTTAAATGACCCCTAACTTGTCTTTTGAGTAGAATAAAAGCTCATTTGCTTGAGGACAAGCAAATCTCAAGTGTAAGGGTATATGATGAGACGAAAAATGATCCGTTTTTAGGGAGTCATTTAAGCCCGAATCCGACTTTATTTGATCAAATATTGCCCTAAATCGTTCCTTTTGTGATTTTAGGTGTTTGGAGAGTGAATTCTGGAAAAGAAGACATTTTGGACGTTTTTGGAGCATAAAAGTGAAGAAAACGGCAAAGTATCAATTTTCCATGCTGAAGACACTAGGTGACGGCGTCAAGAGTTACACCCTGACGGCGTCAGACATCAAGAATAAAATACCGTAGTTGATGACGGCGTCAAAAGTCATCCTGACGGCGTCAAAGTACCAAGAATAAAATACCGTGGTTGGTGACGGCGTCACATAGGCCGTCATAAGTAGATCAAGGCCGTCCGAGGAAGTATTTGGCGGCGAGGTGACGGCGTCACATGCTTGTCTTGACACCGTCAGCCCAGTTTTCCTATATATAGTTTTCTAGTTTTTTCATTAAAAAGGGGAGAGAAGTTTTGGTGAAACCCTAAAGACGAATTTGGTGTATCTTTTACAGGTTTTTCAAACCAACCCTTGATACCTTGCATTGTAATTGAGATAAGTGTTCTTCTAATCCAATCAATATGTCTATGTGTTGGTTGTTTATATCTTGTTCTTGTCTCAATTCCATTATGCTAGGCTAGATCTCTTTTGTGTTTGCTTAGATCTAATGAAACCTAGACGTTGATTATGTGTTGATTACTTGTCTATTCTTGTCTTGGATGAATGATTTTATATGTTAGGCTTAAGAAAACTGGCAGATCTCCAAATGGTAACATGCTTGAACGTCTTAAGAAACATGAACCGAGGCGTACTAGGTCTTTATTGGTTGTATTTAATGTATGAGCCACTGTTTACAATCCCTATAGTTGTGCTGGGTCATGGTGTAGGAGGAGATAAGAGCTCATAGAGTTGGGGAGTTATGTATGCCACCCCACGAATGGTATTAAGGAATACAATCCGTCATCCATACAAGTATAACAAGTAATTAACGTGTAAAAGATGTCTAGGGAGTAGTGAAGTCTAAGTAAACACAATTTCTCCAATTACTGCTCACAACATTAGTATAATTTAGTTTAATTTCATTTTTAGTATTTTATTTTGATTATATATTAGTTTTGGGTTAGTTGAATAGCAACTAATTCCGCCCACTCTTTCAAAACCCGAGATTTTAATTGCTTTCATAAAAACATAAAAATACAAAAATAATCATCCCTCACCTTTAGAACTAGTAAATTAGGCTTTCTAATCCTAGCGACACTATTCCCAAGCTGAACGATCAATCCCCCGGTACTTGTCACTATACTATACTACAACGATCAGGTACACTGCCTGGTGGGGGTTGTAATCTTCTCGAGATCCCTCGAGAGGTAAAGCCTGTTGCGATTCCCACGCATCAATGAGTATTGCAGATCATCCCCAAACCGACGGTCAAAGTGAGAGAACTATTCAGACTTTGGAGGATATGCTTCGTGCATGCATAATAGACTTTGGTAAAGTCTGGGAGAAGTATCTACCCCTTGCGGAGTTCTCCTATCATAATAGCTACCACACAAGTCTTAAAGTTGCACCATTTGAAGCTTTATATCGTTGAAAATGTCGTTCGCCTATTGGTTGGGCTGAAGTTGGAGATAGCCAACTTACTGGCCCTGAGCTTATCCTGGAAACTACTGAGAAAGTTACACAAATTCGTGATCGATTACAAGCAGCTAGAGATAGACAGAAAAGTTACGCCGATCAGAGACGTAAACCACTAGAGTTCCAGGTTGGAGACAAAGTGATGCTAAAAGTCTCGCCTTGGAAAGGTGTGATACGTTTCGGGAAACGTGGGAAACTCAACCCCCGCTACATTGGACCATTTCTCATTCTGGAAAGAATTGGGCCCGTGGCTTATCGGTTGAAATTACCACAAGAACTGAGTAAAGTTCACGATGTGTTTCATGTTAGTAATTTGAAGAAGTGTCTTTCGGATGAAACGCTGGTTATACCGATCAAGGATATTTGTGTGGATGAGAGTTTGAACTTTGTGGAAGAGGCGATTGAGATATTGGATACAGAGATTAAACGACTCAAGCGAAGTCGTATTCCACTCTTCAAAGTTCGTTGGAATTCGCGGCATGGACCGGAATTTACGTGGAACGTGAGGATGAGTTTCGAAAAAGATATCCGAAGCTTTTTACTTCGTAGATGAATTATTCCGAGAGAAACCCGGGACGGGTTTCTTCTGAGGTTGGGAGGATGTGACAACTAACACTTTAGGGAAACAATTTACAAACCCGCATTACTTTAAAATTAATAATTTTTGGAATATTGAAAAGTTTATTCGTGATGAGATTTGTAAACGTTGGAATGTGATTTTTAAGCCATGCGTTCTTTATGGAAGATGACTATTAATTATTGGTTTGGTACATTTCGTGATGATTTATTTTTGAGATATTTATTTGGCACTACATTGACTCCGGCACTAGGATAACCTAACAATTTTTATACATTTAAATGTTTGGTTCGGGTATTTTATATTTTTGGAACGTATCGCGAGATTGTTGAATATTTGGAATGGGCTCGGTTCGGGAGAATCGTTTTACTTTAAATGAGTTCGGGTTTAGTCCGTGTATTCTACACGAAGCTACTTAACCCACCTTACCACTAATATTATTATTATTATTATTATTATTATTATTATTATTATTATTATTATTATTATTATTATTACTTTTTTTTAGAGTAAATAACAAAATCGTCCTCGTGAACCAGGAAAGCAAACACCACCATCACCAACTCTCTCTCTCTCCCTTTGAAATACCAAACACCACCGCCACTTTAAACCACCATTAACGCCGCCACCGCCCCCCTCCTAAACAAACAAATACCACCATGATCACCACCTAGTTCCGATCTATCTTTTGATATAAACCACGCGCTCCAAAACCCACTTTAACCTCACGTACGAATTACCATCACCTCTTAAACATCACCATTTTGTTTAATCTTGTTGGGTTTTTAAAGAAATCAAGTTTTGAAGCCATTTGGAAGGTGAGTGGCCACGACATCCCTGTTGTGTGCCTCGATTTATGTTTAAATCCGTGTGTACACGGGTTGTTTTTATTGGGTTTTGAGTTTTTCAAATGGGAAATGAAGTTTTGTTAAAGATTTGATGGTTTGGTATCCGGGTGGGTCGATTGGATGAGATTGGTGGAAGGATTTGATATTTGGTTGTCGATTGGTGGAGTTTGAAGCTCGGTTTGAGCTTAGCCGAGACCCAAGAGGTCTCGAGGTCGTGTCTTGGGTGGCTCGTTAGCCATGTCGAGACCCAAGACCCTCGTTGCTATCTTGTTGTTGTTGTTTGGTTTTGACCGACGACCCATGAGGCTCCGTTTGGCTTGATTTTGGCTCGATGGGAGCAAGACCGTGACCCTTTGGGTCCGGTCGAATATTATTGTTGCTTGGGTTGTTATGTGACCACTATGGTCCGTTTGGTTTGGCTCGTATGGAGCAAGCCGAGACCCAAGAGGTCTCGGGTGATATCACGTTTCGTGTGGATTAATATTTGACCCGGGTTGACTTGGTAAATCAACCCGTAAATGTGTTATATTATTTGGTTGCCATTTATGTTTGTCGGATTATTTTGTTGATGAGATTGTTATTATTTTGAATCATGGTACTTTTGGACTCGGGATATTTGATTATGGAGTTGTGTTGACGAAGTGGTATTGGGGACCGATTGTCAGACGGTCAATTAGATGACGGAGATAGGTTAGTCGGGTGCCGTAGTCGGACCCTATTGTTGTAGCATGTGATTTGAGATTGATTTGGACGGAGTTGGATTACTTATTTATGACTTGATCATTTTATTCTTGGACTTGGACAATGAGCCGAGAGTGGTGACTTGGACATGTGACCAACTCATATAACTCGATAAATAATTATAATCAAACGTTAATAATAAAACTCGTAATAGTATTATTGGTAATATAATCGTTTATATAAGTATATAGACGTGATAAACGTATATATATATATATATATATATATATATATATATATATATATATATATATATATATATAAATGCTTATATTAATAATAAAACGATCACGAGTAAACATTATAATAACGTGATGATAATTATTGTACTATGTGAATAGTGTATTAAATGTCGGGAACGTTATTATAAATAAATAACTATAAATGATGACGAATTATAATATGTTGGAAAATCATTAAATAAAGTATCTCTTTTAATAAATAGGGAAAACTATCGAGTTATACGGGGTTGTGGTCACTTAAGTCCAAGTGGGCTTCATTTTATTATGTGACTCTTGTGTTGTCACGGATATATGACGATTAATATACCCATTTTCTATAACTACGTAACTTATTTAAACGACGGGTTAAATAGGGTTTATTTAGCTATATAAAATGAGTATATTAATGGGCATCGTCTCCTACGATGCCCATAGGTTATGGTACGTGTATTGGAATGATGAATTACTAAATATCTCGTGGAGTTGGCTAAATTGACGAATTTGGCAAATTGGACGATATATATAGGGAATTTATTGGACTACGATACTTACCATATAGTATTCTTTGTGCTATGTGGTTTAGGTTGGGTATAATCTTAGAGTGATATATTACGTAAATAAATATGGGGGATTACCAAATCGACGGATTTGATAAACTTCGATGATTTATTTAAATAATATATTGGGCTAATATTATACCTATAGATTGTTTATTATTCTTTTGTTATGACTTCTTGGTTTGAGTTGTGTCGACCCTCCACCCGCATGGATACCAAACGCCAAACTCCAAATTAATATGAGGATAATTCGAGAAATGGATTTTTGGAAAGTAAAATGGAATACGTTCGGGATTGGGAATATTTGATTTTGAGGAAATGATTCTGAACGCGTTTATATTGTTAGGAAGTGCCGAGTCTGTAGTTGCCGTTATTCGAGTTGCTTTACGTCTTTCATCTATCGATTTCTTTTGCTGATTGCTGTACTTGAGGTGAGTCGTAGCCCCACTTTTACTCTTGAACTTTGTTTTCAATACTTGGGGTGAGAAACGTGCAAATGTTTTATGTGGACTATTATCGCTTTGTTTATTTTAAAACTTGCAATGCTTATAGAACTAGGTAAGCTATTGGATTGGTTATAGAGCGAGGCCTAGACATGATCTAGGTAAGCTATTGATTTGATTGATTTGAGCTATAGCGTGCACCTATAGGGTTGGTTAGTTTTGATTGGTTCGTTTTGGTTGGATGATTGAGGCCTAGTCTAGCTAGCAAGCGTTTTGCGTATATGTCCACTTGATTTAGTTATGAATTTAAACCTATGATCTCATCAGCGAAAGCTGACTTTTAGCGTGTTTTCTCAGGTAATTAAGTGATGCCCTTGGATGCTTGGATTGGAGGCTTGGCTATAGTACCTGGTTATGGATCTAATTTTCTAAAACTCTGATAAATAATTGTGGACCTATATTTATTTCTTTTGGGCCTGACTTTGGATGAATTTGGGGATAAATGTAAACTTTAAAACCTCGCGTGGTTGTATTTTTTTTATGTTTACTTTATCTCGTTCTTTTATGTCTTGTGTTGGATACCAATCCCCGTAGCACCCCGAAAGCTTGTTGAGTCTTCCGCTGTACCAAATTTTGGGGGTGTTACAGCTTTTTATATGCACAATGATCGGTCGGGGTGGCGGTGATAGAAACAGGTAGTTTGGCAACTTGACGTTTAGAACATAATGCGTGTTTGATATTGTTTAAATGCTCCTATTTGAAACCCTCATATTGTAACTACAGATATAACTACATTTCTGAACACTATTAGAAAAAAATTTTGAATTTGCAATGCGCTATTAGGTCTAGCCCCAATCTCTTTAAAACTTGGACGTAACGTCTAGTTATGACTTACATTATTATTTTTTAACTGCTTAACTAGTGTTAAGTTTCTGTGATAATTGATAGCTTGCATGTTTTGTTAGTTTGTGTAATTGATGTAAATACTTGTAAGGTTAGCATTAGTGATTACTTGTAGGTTTTGTTTTGTTAGTATTTCATACCACCATCACCACCAGCAACCAGCACCACCAGCACCTACCACTACCACCACCACCAGCACCACCATTAGCAGTCACCACCACCATCACCAGCCACCACAACCACCAACCGCCGCCACCACTACCAGTCACTACCATGCACCACCACCAACCGCCGCCACCACCACCACTAGCCACCACCACCTTCGAGGTTAACTTGTTTTTCTTAAACCAAGCACCATCAAAGATAATGATATTTATGACATTTTATCGACGAAAAATGATATTTTATATGTCTTTGGCGTTTTTTTACTATCTTTATTTCACTTTCCATATGTTTTTGTTACTTTTTATAATCTTACATTTAGCTTGACATATGGTTCATATGAGGGTTTTTTTTTTTTTTTTTTTTTTTTTTTTTTTTTTTTTTTCTAGTATTACTTATAGTGATCATTTAAAATATAAATTTATATATCTTAAACTTTTTAATATTTTATATTTTGAATTTGTATGTTGTATCAAATAAAGCACAAATTACCTTCACTACAATGTCAAAATTTGGACTAAATTATACATTATATATAACCCTTACTGTTAATACAAATATCGCCTAAAAACGTTATTTATATTTTATGATCTTTGCTAAGTTTTGTTAATGACAAAGTATGAACTTTAGCTATTAGTAAATCCTCACTTTAATGTTTAAGTCTTGTTTAAACTAAGGTTTACATATTCTTTTAAACAAAACATTGTTTTTATTTCTTTAATTAGAAAGTGTCTTGTCACATCATTCATTTATGGCAAGCTTGTGTATTTGACTTGCCATAACATCTTACACATTTTTGGAAGCTTTCCAAATTAGATTTAATGTGTTTGACTAGTTGTTGTTGATGTGACTTTGGTTGGTTTGTGTTATTTATTGTAAAACTTACTGCAAGCCTGGCGGAACCCTGGGGGTACACGGGCGGAACCCATCTGAGGGTTCCGCCATATCCGCCAGACCTGCTGTTTGTTTTACTATAAATACCAAGCCACTTGTTTCTTTTGTGTAATCACTTTAGGACATATATCTTGATATACTCTCTCAACTAACTCAGTAACATTTGACTTGTGTGATCCTCTTATATAGCAAGGGACTTCACAAGATCATTCAAGAAGTTACAAGCTTCAACTCTAAAGTTGCAAGTCTTGTTAGCTTTGTTATGTATAAGTTTTGGTAGTTTATACTTCATTTGTATTATGTGTGTAGAAGTGATCGGTTAGTATTTTACGCCTCAAAATACGTAGTGTGTCGGGAGTTGTTGTACCCTTGTAAAAGAACTAACGGGAGTGGTTGTACCCTTGGTAAAGAACTCGACATCTAGCTTAGTATCGGAAAAGTGTAAGCGACGATGGGAGTGGTTGTACCCGTGTAAAAGAACTCGACATCTAGCTTAGTGTCGGTAAAAGTGTAAGGGACGTTGTAAAGGTTTCTCCACCGGGAAAGGAGCTTGTTGATTAGTGCTTATAACTCTCGAGTTGGAAACTCGAGGCGTGGATGTAGGGCAAGGAAAAAGAGTCCTTGTAGCCGAACCACGATAAACAATCGTGTTGTGGTTTGATCGTTTCTTTCTTTATCTTTGCTTATTACATATTGTTTTTAGTTAGAATTGCTAATCACACGTAAAGCTTTTCAAAGAATTAAACAAGTAAAGTTGTGCTTATATCTTTAAACAAACGTAAAGTTATTCAAAGAACTAACCAAGTAAAGTTAGGATTGTTATTCACACGTAAAACTTTTCAAAGAATTGAACATATAATGTTGTGTTTATATCTTTAAACAAACGTAAAGTTTTTAAAGATAATCAAGTTAAAAAACGGTAAACTATTCAACCTCCCTTCTAGTTTTCCACACTTACTTATTAGTGTTTTGCAACTTTATATCAAATAAAAATATAATGTAAATACTACTGATTTGATTGATTTTTATGGAAAACGAATAGACTGCGTATGGGAAGACCAAAAATTAAATCTTACTCGGTTTAATTTCTGCAATGATTTAGTTTACAGCCACATAAATCGTTATATATTTGGAGTAGATTATTATTTAGTTTCATCAGTATTTTTTGGGTTTTATAAAGAAAACACAATTTGTTACTTAACCATTATCAAATCATCACCAAAAAACATGTTTGGATCTCCTAATCTCGATGAACTGAAAGAATTGTGTGGGTCTGATAAACTTCACAAATGTATCAAGTTCATGTTCTCTCAAGAAATTCCTCTGAATGAAGTAATGATCCAGTGGTTGCGTGCGAAGCGTGATGATCTGCAGATAAGTGTTGATAAGCGCACCGAGAGAATCAATGAGGTTTTAGATCTTAACTTTGATGAAGAAGAAGCTGTTGATGATGGTTATGAGTCCCTTCATGAGGTTCAAGTACTGGAGTCCCTTTCGGCCATGTTGGTTGACCTTTGTGCTCTGATATCCAAGAAGGAGGAAGCCATTGCCATTATGGATGAGTATGATCAACCTAGCTCCAGTTGAATGGTTGTTTAGGGTCTTTTTGGGTTGGTAATTGTGTTGGTAGTTTGGTTGGTTTTGGTGGTTCAATTCCTTGTTATGTTGTTGGTTGTTGTTTTGATGGAACTCTGCTAAATCCTTTATATAATGAATATGATTTAGGTTTCTATGTCATAATCTTGTGTTTTTTTTTTTTAATTTTAAGTAGACTTTATTTATAAGCAGTTGACTTACCTTATCTCTCACACACTAAAATATTACATACATAAGAAACGCATATTGGTGAAATAGGTATCTTCAACGATTTTAGGGGTTTCAAATTGAAGTAACAAAAATGAAATCAAACAATAAACAATCAAAATAAACGCTATATACAAGAGCTTGATTGTTTTATCATCAATACAGGCATCCATTTGGGTGTTTATCAAGTCATTCATGTATTAGTTTTCTAATTGTATGCTAATAAGATTTTTAAATTGATTAGTTTATGATTTTTTTTTGTGGTTCAGATGGATTATTAAGGGTTGCTTGATTCTTATTGTCTGCTATAGATGTTATAGAGTGTTTGGGATGTATACTTTGGTGGGTGAATTTTAGGAATTTCAGCTTTTTATAGCATCAGCTTATTTGCTCTAGCTTATTTTTCAGCCCAAACATGCCCTCTTAGACTGTTTATGTAACAGTGGTTTGCCAATTGTTTATTTATATATTTGAGGCTATTGCTTGATTTGATTAGATTATTTGTGTTTAAGTAGCTTGTTTAGTTATTACTCAGGTTGTGATAACATTACACAACTGTACTAAGAAATTTTGTAGATTTCTTCAGGTCAATCATGTTCCATTGTGGCTAGTCTTCGTTGGCGACTAATGTATATAGTTCTGTCAAGAATTATAATCATTGATCCCTGTAAAACGCTCGTCCCAATGGATCATGATTGGCCAGAAGATGTTGAGAAGGTTCAAGCCAATCTGCATCAAAAAAGAAATTCCTTATATAAGTCGACTTTGATGGCTTGGATGATGATGATTTGTCTGATGTGGACTTTGATGGCTTGGATTACGAAGATGCACATTTGGCATTTGACCCGGAGAAATCTCCAAAACTAGATTACTAGCTTTTAAGAATGTGTAACTTTTAACTCCCGTACTTTGTAAGATGTGAATAAAGAGCAGGTTGTGGAATTTCAAGGTGAAAAAATTGTACAAGCTTCAAAGATCATGGTGGAGACTAATACTAGTTTGGGAGAAACTGCTGCTACTAGTAATGTTGAAGAAATGGCTAAGGTGGTACAACAAGATCAACTGCTGTAGAGGTTGCAAAGAGAGTTGATGAAGCTGAAATAGCTAACTTTATGTATGATAGGAAGGAAAGAGGATAAGGTGTTTGTAGTGTTGATATATTTATATTTGTAATATGGTCAGATAGGTTTGGATTGTATGTTTTTCTTTGTATCTGATCTTGGGAATGCCCATATCAGCAATTATTTATGTTGTAAAAAACCTTTTGGTAAGTAATATAATTCACCTTTTGTGAGATTACAACTGTGTTGTTTGTTCTTCTTAAAGTATAACATAAGATTCGGCATTGTAAAAAATATACATTCAAGTCAGTTTCTATACTTTAGTTTGTGAGATTACAAACTCTCTCTCTATGGGTTATGGGTTCCTAGTGATGCCTCACTTCATATCCACTTTGCTACTGTGGTGGCAGGTTGAGTGGTTTAGTGGATTGGAGTTGGGAAATGTAGCTGGATGGTAGGTGCACTTATGGTGAATTTCTGTATTGAGATTGGATGTATCTGATGGATTTTGTAACAATTTTCATTAATAAAACAATAGTCTATAAGAGGAATATAAAATAACTTATAAACGTAAAAGACCCAAGGGCGGAAATGGTTGAGTTTTTGGTGTTTAGAAGGGGAGGTCACATGTTCGATACCTGTGTCTTTCTTTTTTGGTATGTCCCTCCCCAAAAATTTTAAAAAGCCCTCTATATTTTTTTTTATCAAATTTCGAATTCTCCCTCCACCCATTTCCATCTACACCCACGTTTCTCACATTTCTCACCAGTCACAGCCACCAATCACCATTCACCAGTCACATCACAACCACCAATCACCATTCACTAGTCACCGTCCATCACTTGCTGGTCCGGCCATCAACAATGGAGGGATTTTCATTTAAATCTAAATTAGGTACTTTTTGAATTAGGAATTCATTATGTTGTAATTTTATTATTATTATTATTATTATTATTATTATTATTATTATTATTATTATTATTATTATTATTATTATTATTATTATTATTATTATTATTTTATTATAAACACATCCATTTCATTAGAAACAAACTCAAAGGATTACAAGAAATTAGTGGAGAGCCTCGACACTAACTGGGCTCCCACACCTTTAGCAATGACAAAACTAATCCTGCTGAAGATATGAGGTGCAGCACGCGCCCCAATGTCTTGAGTCATAGAGAACTTCCGGATCCGCTTAAGTAGGGTCACCGCATCTGTCTCAAGTTCCCCCAAAGAAGAAAATGAGAAGGGGATAAACCCATACCCCATGTTCGCACATTTATCTCCATACTTAGCACGCTTGCGTTTAGCGGCGTCAACCACCACACGACCAGGCACAAAGTCCAGTAGACCGGTCTGCGTGAGGGGGGATGACCCGGTTAAATCAACACACACATCCTTTCCCCCATCCCAGGAGTAAAGCAAAATGTCTGCTGGTCTTAAGGCCTGCTCCCCATCTCCACTCAATCCGATATCAACCTCTTTACGAGCCGAGACCCCAGATCGACAGCAGATGTCAAGCAAAGTATCACGCACCAAGTTGTGTCGGTGTTTAACACCAATTGTTCCCGCACACGATATAGCATGGTCCCCATAGGTATCCCCAACAGAAACTCTGGAGCAAGCCGAGCATGGCACTTGAACAGAGAAGAGGGGAACGCCTAACCGATAATATAATACGCACATGTACGTTCTGGCATTCATAGTCTGCCCAAGCCCAGATATCGGGACCACCCTAAGCCAATCTGAAGTGTAGTCCTCCCTCTGCGACCCCCAAAGTGCCATTTGTCGGGGAGATAAGCAAAATGTAGATTCAGCCATTTGGGTAACACATTTGAAATATATGTCTGCCAATTTCTTCATGAGTTTGGGGGCAGCGATCTCATCCGGGTTACTCAGAAGGTCATTCCCCGTTTTCGCATTAAAAGCGCACAAGGCCTCATCGAAGGAGGGGCCAGGGGTTGCAACACCAGAATGTCTGATGAGCTTAGTTTGTAGTTTGGCAGATTGGAGTCTAGACGCAAGGAAAGCATAGTTCAAGGCATCCCCTGCTGAATATACCCCAAGCCCCCCAAAAGCAAAAGGCAGGGTAGCCAACCTCCATTGCCAGTCACTAAATCCAGGCCCAGAGGCAGTAACAATACGTTCCAGGGAAGAACGCAGTGCCGCATCAAAAGCAACGTGAGCCCGTTCGAAAACCCTAGGGGAGCATGTGCGCATAGAGAAATATAACTTTGAAATACCAGCACAAGCACGAAGAAGCAGCAGCTCACATTGAGGGTCCTTAAGCTTAGCAATGGCCGCCATGAGCTCAATTGTTTTATCAACCCGTTTCACAGCAAGCGCACAACTAAACTCAAAGTCTACACTAACCAGGCCACCCAATAATTTAACACCATGTAATGGGCGGGCAATGTTAGGCGGGAAAACACCTGCAAGCCTGCTCCGGGGGTCTTCCTTTGGCTAGAAAATCTCAGTCTTATCCACATTGAGATGCAGGCCTCGTAGTGGCCCATCTGCCATAATAAGTTCTAAGGCCTTCCCCACCACCAAGGTATCTCCGATAATAGTACCATCGTCCAGGTACCAAGCTTGAAAGGGAAAATCGAAAGACTCTCTAATCTTACACACCAAGGGGTGTAACACTAAGGCAAAGAGAAGGGGCCCAAGAGGATCACCTTGTTGCACCCCTTGATGCGACCAAAGCGTGTGTCCCCCATAATATAATCTAGCAGGCCTGGAGTAACAAAACTCCACCCAACGTGAAATAGCGGGACACTGCAATTGAACCTCCTGTAGCATAACCTCTCGGTCCACCAAATTGAAGGCATTTTGGAAATCCACCAATAGCATCGACAGACCTTCCTCGCCGCCTCGATCTTCAATGAACCTGTTCACAGCGTGAAGAATAGCCTCCCCTCCTCCAGGTACCCCAACACCAAACTGAAGATCATTAAAATAACCGTCCAAGGAGTGACCGATCATAAAAGCTCCAACCTTGGAGACTAAACGCCTACAGATCGTTCCAACAGCAATGGGGCGGATGCCACCTCCAGGCTTGATCAGCGGTGTGAGAGGAGCACTCGCAATATACTCACCCAACTCACCTGGGCATTTGCCATCGAGAAAAAGATTTATCACATGGGTGATAGAAGCGATTAACTCGTCGAAAATAGCCACAACAGCACCACTGAGGCAATCTAAAAGGTGTTGTGCACGTAGCCCATCTCGACCACAAGATGTACCGCGGGGGAAACTTTTAATCATATCGAGGACCACACCAGGAGATGCATGGAGGTTATGATGGTCAATAGGTGTATCCGGCAGAGAGGGGGCAGACTTGAAGGGGTGCTTAACCCTAAGGTCCTCAAGAGTAGTATCATTGTAAGGGGCAACACCAGCGGAAGAAAGGACTCGGACCGCCACAGTGTAATGACCATCACAAATCTTCCTCCTACATTGCTTGACATTGCGCTCACCCAAGTCCAAATTCCCCTCATCAGTATTAGACCATACAAGGGGGGGGGGGTTCAGCTAAAACCTCCTTAACAAGTTGCAACCTCCCACTAGACGTGCTCCAAGAACGAATGGCATTAACGATATATTCTTCTTGGCGGTGGCGCTTGGTGGCAGACCTGCATTCCATGTTACTCCTCGGGGCAAAGGCTTTGATGCGTGGGAATCGCACCTTGCTTTACCTCTTGAGGGATCTCGAGAAGCTTACAACCCCCACCAGGCAGTGTACCTGATCGTTGTAGTATAGTATAGTGACAAGTACCGGGGGATTGATCGTTCAGCTTAGGAATAGTGTCGCTAGGGTTAGAAAACCTAATTAATAGTTCTAGAGGTGAGGGATGATTATTTTTGTATTTTTATATTTTTATGAAAGCAAGTAAAATCTCGGGTTTTGGAAGAGTGGGCGGAATTAGTTGCTATTCAACTAACCCAAAGCTATTATATAATTAAAATAAAATAATGAAAATGAAATTAAACTAAATTATACTAAGGTTGTGAGCAGTGGTTGGAGAAATTGTGTTTACTTAGACTTCATTACTCCCTAGATATCTTTTACATGTTAATTACTTGTTACACTTGTATGAATGACGGATTGTATTCCTTAATACCATTCGTGGGGTGGCATACATAACTCCCCAACTCTATGAGCTCTTATCTCCTCCTACACCATGACCCAGCACAACTATAGGGATTGTAAACAGTGGCTCATGCATTAAATACAACCAATAAAGACCTAGTACGGCTCGGTTCATGTTTCTTAAGACGTTCAAGCATGTTACCATTTGGAGATCTGCCAGTTTTCTTAAGCCTAACATATAAATCATTCATTCAAAACAAGAATAGACAAGTAATCAACACATAATCAACATCTAGGTTTCATTAGATCTAAGCAAACACAAAAGAGATCTAGCCTAGCATAGTAGAATTGAGACAAGAACAAGATATAAACAACCAACACATAGACATATTGATTGAATTGAAAGTACACTTATCTCAATTACAATGCAAGGTCTCAAGGGTTTGGAACCCTTGAAAAACCTGTAAAAGAGGCACCAAAATCGTCTTTAGGGTTTCACCAAAACTTCTCTCCTTTTAATGAAAAAAACTAGAAAACTATATATAGGAAAAACAGGCTGACGGCGTCAAGAGTTACTTGTGACGCCGTCACCTCGCCGCCATATACTTCCTCGGACGGCCTTGATCCACTTATGACGGCCTATGTGACGCCGTCATCAACCACGGTATTTTATTCTTGCCACTTTGACGCCGTCATGAATCCTTCTGACGCCGTCACCACCTACGATGTTTAATTCCTCATGTCTGACGCCGTCAAGATGGTGGTCTTGACGCCGTCACCTTGTATCTTCAGCATGGAAATTTAGTACTTTGCCATTTTCTTCACTTTTATGCTCCAAAAACGTCCAAAATGGTTTCTTTTCCAGAATTCACTCTCCAAACACCTAAAATCACAAAAGGAACGATTTAGGGCAATATTTGATCAAATAAAGTCGGATTCGGGCTTAAATGACCCCCTAAAAACGGATCATTTTTCGCCTCATCGGGCTTTAAGGAGACAGAGAGGCAAAACGAACAAGCTAATCCAACAAGAAATGTCTCCAGGTGCGCAGATCACCTTATCCAGAGCCTCTTTCAAAATGCGAGAGAATCCCAACCGGCACTTTGGAGGGATGGATTTGACAGTATGCACCCCCTTAGAAAGCAACGCGTCAAGTAAAGGGAGGTCAAAACCATAGTGCTCATCCCAAACCGGGTCGTTAACGCGAGCAAGGTCAGAAGAGGGAACTGGTGGTTTGACGAGGTCAAATAGCACAAACCTGACAACACCGTCACCACAATCAAGGGGAGACACAACATCAGAACCATGCCGACACTTAGAGCGGAGGGTGTGCGTCCTGAAACAACCCCCACACAACCAAAGGTTCATACGTTTCAAAGTGACCTCAGTTGTCTCAAAAACAGCACGATTAGTCGCCAAGGAGAGTTTAGTGATGGCAAGCGCATCCCCACTAAAATGACGATCACGAAGATGAGAAATCAGTGAGGTCTTGACGAGCCCATTACCATTACCATCCTGACAACCACTTAAGCCCGCGAAAGGACAATGAAACCGTATTATTGCCATTTGTTAAATAGTACCACGAGATAAACCCACAAAACAGCAAACCCCACTCGAAGCACAAAAGCTACAAATCTCCACACAACCCAAATAAACAAACCAACCTCACTAGGCCCACACGGTCCAAAATAATAGGCCCACCAAGATTTTCCAATCCAACAATCACAACAAAACAAAAACCGGCACCCTGCTATACAACTAATATTTTTTTGTTAAAATAAGCAAAGTGCAGCACCTCCAAATAGAAGGGGGGCCCACAGGAAGCAAACTGTGAAAAACAACCCGCTACCCCACAGGGTACTAGCAAAGGCACCAGACCTCTCGCTACCACAACTCGCTACCACAACTCGCTACCACCAACACAATTCGCTATCACCAAGGGACCTTGCTATCACCAATCACTGTCAAAAGTCACAGTCACACAAGCACAACCCAACCAGATCAACAACTACACAGACCACGCACTAGGCAAATCGATATCAACAAGCCGATCACCAAACACCCTAACAAACCAAACCAAAACGAGTCTTGAAGTAAGACCCTCGAAAAGGAGACCGTGTTTATTATTATTATTATTATTATTATTATTATTATTATTATTATTATTATTATTATTATTATTATTATTATTATTATTATTATTATTATTATTTTTCATTGAAACCAAGGAAATTACATGAAATTGGAGGGGAGTCTAGACACAATCTGTGCTCCCACTCCTTTTTGAATACACAAACTAATTCGATGAAAAATAAAAGCACCACTCTTAACGTTGTTAGAGTGGCTGCTGGCAATAGTCCCGACACGAGAAAGTGTATTCAAAGCTTCCACATCAAGTTCCCCAAACGAGGAAAAGGCGAAAGGGACGAACTTGTATGCATTGTCTTCACACTTGGACGCATACTTCTTCCTTTTCTATTCCACAGCATTACTCAAAGCAGCCCCAGGAGCCCATGACGTAACCCCAGTCCCCACAAATGGAGAGACCCCAGTCACATCCAGACATGCGTCCTTACCTTGAAACTAGTTAAACAATAGCACATCTGCAGGACGTAATTCTCTCCCTTCCTCCGAAAGAAATCCCATTGGAGCCTCTTTACGCACCATAATCCCGGCTTTGGAACATATATCAGCAAGGATATCACGCACCAAATTATGCCTGAACTTAACACCCACTTCTCTAGTACAGTGGACCGCGTGATCCCCCCACTGGTCCATACGGTGTACATTGCAACTCGAGCATAAGCTGCCTTCAGAGAACATAGGAACTGCAAGCCTGTAGCATAACACCGATCGAAATTGGCGAGGATTCATCCTTTGTTCGAGACCGTGAATAGGGATGGCGAAGAGGAAGTCCTGCGCATGTGGGGCGCAGATACTGCTAAGTATAGCCACCTGCCTTGAACTTAGTGAGTACTTGGAAACAAGGACTTTCTCAATGACACCGAAATAACACTTTGCCAAGGTTTTCATCATTTGGGGAGCAGGAGCGCCCCCGGTGACATTGAGGAAGTCGGTGTTACAAGTAGCGTTGAACATGTCCAAAGCATGCTGGAATGAAGGGCCATGTGTAACAATACCCGTTTTGGTGAGTATCTTATCCTGTAAGTCATTCGTTTGCATCCGAGAAGCGAGAAAAGCATATTGGATTATATCCCCCGCTGAAAGGATGCCAAGGCCACCAAGCTTTATTGGAAGAGTAGCAAGCCTCCACTGTCAATCACCAAACCCTGGCCCCGAAGCAGTAACAATTTTCTCCAAAGAGGCACGTAACGTCTGATCGAACTGAGCTTGGGCTTCTGAAAAGTGCAAAGGGGAGCATGTTCTCAAAGCATAGGATAATTTCGAAACTCCTGCACAATTACGCAAAAGGAGAAGCTCACATTGCGGATCATTGAGTTTGTTAATTGCCGCGATTAAATGTATGGTTTTGGAGACCCTTTTGGACGTCAAATCCCGACAAAAACCTTCGTCCAAACTAACCGAACCACCAAGAAGTTTGACACCATTGAGTGGGCGAGCAATATTTATAGGAAACACGCCCTCCATTCTGCTTCTAGGGTCTTCGGCAGGCCAGAAGAGTTCGGTCTTGTCAACATTTAAAAACAAACCACGAGCGGGCCCCTCTGTCCTAATGATGTCAAGTGCCTTGGAAACCATGAGCGTATCTCCAACAATAGTACCATCATCGAGGTACCACGCCTGAAGGGTAAGTTCACATGACAGATTGATAGCATGAATCAAAAGGTGTAAAGCTAGGGCAAACAACAAAGGGCCCAACGGATCACCTTGTTGGACACCCTGACATGGCCAAAGGATGGAGTCCTCATAATAGAGCCTGGTAGGGCGTGCATAACAGAACTCAACCCATGGGGCAATGGAAGGGCATCGCCCCCTAGCTTTCTGAAGCAGGACACTCCT
Source organism: Artemisia argyi (assembly GCA_030686995.1). NCBI lineage: Eukaryota > Viridiplantae > Streptophyta > Magnoliopsida > Asterales > Asteraceae > Artemisia > Artemisia argyi. The sequence goes on from CM060706.1 coordinate 170,388,019, forward strand.
GTCCACAAGATTAAAAGCGTTCTTAAAGTCCACTAAAAGCATGGAAAGTCCAACTTCACGCCCCTTAGACTCAATGAGCCTATTTACAGAGTGGAGGACAGCCTCGCATCCCCCAGGGACTCCAACCCCGAATTGAAAATCCTGTAAATAGGAGTTCATGGAATCACCGACCGAAGAGGAGGCAACCTTTGACACAAGCCTACGCCAAACAGTGCCAACAGCAATAGGGCGTATACCGCCGCGGAGGGCTTGACTAAGGGGGTCAAGGGGGCACTAGCGATATATTCCCCCAGTTGACTAGGGCACTTTCCACTAAGGAACAGATTATCAACTCCAGTAATGGACCCAAGCAAGTCATCAGCAATGGCAGACGCTGCCCCTCCCAAAATATCCATCAGATGTTGTGCCCGTAGCCCATCACGACCGCATGACGTCCCTTTGGGAAGCTGCTGATCCTGTTGAGTACCAAGTCCTTGTCGACAGAAAGGGCATCCTCATCAAGGGAAAAAGAGGCATAGGGGTGTTTGGCCTCGAGCTCCAATAGAGTGTCAGGTGTGGATGGGGCGATGCCAGAAGATGTAAGCACCTTAATAGCAGTAGTAAAATGCCCATCTCCAAGTTTACGCTTGCACTGACCCAGGTTGACTCCATCTTGATCCTTTAGTTTCGTCCCCCCTTTGAAAGATGGAGGCACTTCGGCTAACCGATCCATCACCAGACTAAGCCTGTCCACGGGCTCCCTTTTATTATTATTTTTTATTATTATTATTAAAATAATTTCATTGATACATAACAAGCTTACACAAAGTTGGATGGGAGTCTAGACACAAGCTGTGCTCCCACTCCTTTTTGAATACAAAAGCTTATTCTATGAAAAATAAAGGCACCACTCTTAGCATTATTTGAGTGGCTAATGGCAATACACTTAATACGAGAAAGAGTATCCAGAGCCTCCGTATCGAATTCTCCAAAAGTAGAGAAAGCAAATGGGATGAACTTGTATCCATTGTCCTCACATTTGGACGCATACTTCCTCTTTTTCTTCTCCGCAGCATTATGTGAAGCTACCCCAGGAGACCATGAGGTCGCCCCCACACCGGCAAACGGAGAGATTCCAGTCACATCCAAATACGCATCTTTACCTTGGAGCCAATTAAGTAGTAAAAGATCTGCAGGACGTAGCTCCTTTCCATCCTCTGAAAGAAAACCCATGGGAGCCTCCTTGCGTACCATAATCCCAACCTTAAAACATATATCAACAAGAATATCACGCACCAGATTATGCCTGAACTTCACACCTACTTCACTAGAACAGTGAACTGCATGATCCCCCCACTCGTCCATATGATGCACATTGCAACTCGGGCATAGGCTACCTTCAGAGAACATCGGTATAGCAAGCCTATAACACAACACAGATCGAAATTGGCGATGGTTCATCCTCTGTCCCAAACCGTCAATAGGGATGGTGAAAAGAAAATCCTTTTATTATTATTATTATTATTATTATTATTATTGTTGTTGTTGTTGTTGTTGTTGTTGTTGTTGTTGTTGTTGTTGTTATAAAAATGTCACTTTTCATTGAAAACTTTGAACTTACAGGAAATTGGAGGGGAGTCTAGACACAATCTGCGCTCCCACTCCTTTTTGAATATAGAAACTAACTCGACGAAAAATAAATACACCACTCTTAATGTTATTAGAGTGGCTTCTGGCAAGAGACGTGATACGAGAAAGTGTATTCAAAGCTTCCAACTCAAGTTCCCCAAACGTAGAAAAAGCAAAAGGGACGAACTTGTATCCATTGTCTTCACACATAGGATTTACAAGAAATTATTATCATTACTATTATTATTATTATTAAACCCACGGATTACCTATAGTAAAATCCGTGGGAAATAGTCAACGCCCGTGGGAAAATCAGTGTGAAAATATTTACCCACAAAGTTTTTACACACGGAATAATTCCGTGTGAAATCTGTGAAAAATGGCCCGTTTCCACGGAATCCGTGGGAAAAACTTGTTTGTGTAGTAGATTTTGTAATTTACTCTATAAAATTTAAATTGGATATATATGACATCGTGGTTTTTAAGTGGGTAAATGTGACATTTGTATATTTAAATTGGGTATATATAATGTGTGCAATCCCGAAGTCTCGTGTTCGAGTCCGGACATATTCATTAATTTTTATCCGTTAAAACTAACAATATCCATGTCCATCCTTTTGCATAAGTGATGAATGATTGTTTTCCCATAATGGAAACCCCCCAACCCCCCCCCCCCCCCCCCACCCCACCCCACCCCACACCCCCAAAACAAGATTCCGGTGAAGATTCAGTGATCCGAGATTATAGGAGAATAAAGAAAATAATATTAAGACTTAAGTGACTTTTGTAACTAAAACAAGGTTTGATTGACTTTATAATATCCAAAACCCTAAATATCCACGTAAATAAATTTGTTAGTTCAATTTAAGGGTGTGTTTGTTTTTTTTTAGTAAAAAGTCTTACTAGCCCTCTTACTCTTACCAGAAGAGGTGGTCAGATGTTTTACTTGTTTGTTTTTTTCTTTTGAGTCAGACCCAGTTAGACACATAACATCTTACTCAGTGAGATGTGGGGGACTTGTCTTACTGCCTCTTACTCGATAAGAGATTGAAGACTCATGTTAATATAATATATTTGATGGTTTATTAACTATGTTATATGTATGATAAAAAGTCTTGTTTCATATTTACATAAGTTACTTAAATAAATTGCAGAAACGAGCACTTAAAATCATTCAAACAAAAGCAAACAACATTATTTCGTTCAGATTTAGACTTCTAGCCACCTCTTACTGGTAAGATGTGATAGTCAGATTCAGACCTAAAACATCTTAATGAAACAAACACACCCTAAGATAGTAGATAAGCTATCTTTCTATGTTAATAGGTTTTACCACTTGAGCATTAGTCCAATGGTTAGAGCAATCGTGCTTGAGTTAATAGACCCAGGTTCGAGTCTCCTCTTTAGCATTTGCTTCAAATAGCTAGGTACCCACCTTCACAAAAAACTATGGGCACACTAGAAAGACTTTGTGGAATAAGAGCTCAGGGTGCTCACTCCAGTTGGTGCCTCGCTAGGCCAGAAGAGTTGGAGGAGCTATTCCTTGTGGAGTGGACAATGGCTGGTGTCACAAGGCACCCGGGATCAGGGTGTTCCCCCAATCTACACGCCTGTCTTTAGAGTGTTGCTACATCTTAACCGGGGAAAGCCACCCATGGCATGTAGTGTTTGTTAGACAGTTTATCAAATTCAAGTAATTGTGTTTATAACTTTAAAGCTTCTGAAGTGTTTTTGTAACTGTATAGTTTGTCGGCTATTGTGAATCATGTGGTCACTCTCAAGCTATTTTCGTGCGATAAACTTGGTCAGATGAATTGTCATTGACAGCAAGATGGTTTAATTTTAGATGTATCTAAATTTACAGTCACCTGATTCATTTCTTGTTATCGGGCCTCTCTCCACTGTGCTTCCTGTCTTTACCAAAATCTAAATATACTCGCTGTTATGCGTTATGTTTTCATATTGCTAGTGATTAATAATGTAGGCGGGATTAGCTGCAAATAGATTGCACATTTCAAACAACGTACGTAATTGATCTTTGCGGACTTGCTGTTATAATATGACAGGAAGGCCAAAAATATGAGTTAGATTAAACATATTTCCCAGCTTCCTAGTTACCAAACCATCAAACACTACTCTCATCCAACCAAGACATCTTTGTCCTCGGAGTGTTTATTCTGGAATATTGTAAAAGAAACTTAAATAGTTGTTGCATTAGTTGACATTGACAATCATATTACTTGGGGGATTTCGCATGAACCACATGGACTGATGGACTAGAGAGACCCAAAAGGTATCAATTGTGTGGTTCTTAAAAGACAGAACTACAAACAACAAAATATGTAACTGTTGCAAATCTCATTATCAAGTATCAGCAGAAGTAGTCGGGGCACATAGTAAGCTAAGATTACATGCAGCAAAAAAGGAAAAACAAAGGACACGATTTTATTCATGTTTTGCATACACAACAAGGGCTTAGTCCCAGGGCAAAATGGGGCTTCTCCTTGTCTCATGTCCAAACTCCAAATGAACCACAAAACAAACTTTTGTGGATTTAAGGTCAAGATTCTTCCTTTCACGGGCATTCTTTCTCATAGACTTCACTAGCATACTTCCAGTTGATGACTTTCCAAATATTCTTCAGATAATCTGGTCTTACATTCTTGTACTGCATCATATACAGAACATGAAAAGATAAATACATTATCATCAAAGTGAACTAACTGAAGGAAGAAATTAATGATGAATTAAGTTTCTAAAGCTGTCTACATATATGAACACACTCTATATGACAGACCATGACAGTTTAAAATATCACCTGTAAGTAGTATGCATGCTCCCAAACATCTATGCCAAGCAGAGGAACCAAACTTGCACCTTTTGTAACGAGTGGGTCCTACAGTAGTAGATATTCAGTTACATGGTGATTCTTGCAAATGCTGAGAAATCTTGATAGTTTATTCAGTACAATGATCACGAACATCAGTTAAATAAATATAGAAAAAGTAAAGATCTGTAGTTTAAAAAAGAACACCAGGTCCTGAACGCAAACCAAATAAAGTATGAAAACTGTGGAAAACATGCACAAATGTTGTTTATAGAGCGAATTTGACCTATAATTTGCATTCAATCACTTAAATATGACACTAGGAATAAATCACTAAAGGGTATGTGATTACACGACTGACAAAAACTATTAACTCTGTACCTGGTTCGCAGTTGTTTCAACCACAAGTCTTTTCAACTCTTTGTCCGCTGCAAGCCACTGCCAATACATTGTGATTTTAGGTAAACAATGATCTAAAAATATGAAGAAAAAAAACACTAAAGATTACAGTCAAGAGGTTGATGACAAAAATTTATATAGCAGACAAGGATTGTATAACATACCACCCATCCAGAGCCCTGAACAGCAGCACCTTCGGCACTCATTTTTGCAATCAGTTTCTCCATAGAACCAAAGTGCTGGTCAATAGCCCACCCCAAAGAACCATGTGGTGAGCCACCCCCTTCCTGCAAAAAAAATAAATAAAATAAAATAAAAAATAAAAAATAAAATTGCTTTCAGTCAAGTAGTATGCTTGGAATCAACACTTTATTATCAGGAAACAGACTTACACTAATAGGGGCAAGATTCTTCCAGAAAATTGAGTGATTCACATGACCTGACAAGAAAAGAATAAAGGAAATACATGTTTAGATAGAACTTAATAGACACCCACAGACAAAAAAGGTAATGCACCGTCACCAAAGTAACTAGATGCATAAACTATGAGATGCAGCAAATGCGCAGAAAGGAATGATAGCATATCACAATCATAGTCAAACATACCTCAATAATGTTTATCACACATTCATTCACACAAAGGAGAGCCATATGTGGTACTAAATAACTAACTAATACAGAATAATCACAATTATTGGCTTATTGCCACACAAACAAAGAAGCCAACATGTAGCCAAAAAGTGGTAAGGGGGAATATGGCAGCAAACATATCAATCAAAGAGTTCAGCGATGCCCAAAAACAAGGGGAAAAAAAAGGCTTCCTTGAATAGCTGCTTGCCATAGCAACAATGGCGCTACAACAATCCAATTTGCTTCTTGAAGAAGCAGAAGTAGGCCCATGAAACCAACCATCAATTGCTCACAACGATATCTATAAAGTGCAGAAATAAGGAGTTCTGTGATGTACAAAAGAAAAAGCACACCGAGCCCACAAAGGGAAGCCACCCCAAACTACTACCGCTGATTTAAAATTCAAGAATGCTCCACAAAGAAAGCATTTATCAAACCTACGAATTCTATAATTTTGCAAGAATCAAGTCAAATTCTTCAACGGCACAAGACCATAACTATAGCACTCAAACTACAACACACTTCCTTCAGATGTATGATTGATACATCATACATGTATTTATGAACTTCTCCATAACTACAAGATCTTTTATGGGTTTTCACTGAAATTCATAACAATTAACTATCCCCCGAAGAACCAAAGGCCTCTTGGCCCAGCGGTATGTGAGTGGCCCATCAACCTAGAGGTTGTGGGGTCAAGTCAAGATGGAGACATGTAAGATAGAATTTGTGAGATAGGTGGTGTAGGTTGTAAAAAGTTGCCGTTCTTAAAAAAAAAAAAAAAAAAAAAAAAAAAAAAAAAAAAAACTATCCCCCAAAGATCATTGTGTGTTAGTCAAATTGCAAAACATCCTCTGTTCTCTATACACATAGCTAGTTCGAGTACATCAAAATCTCAACTTTCTCATACATGATTCTAACAGACATAATTCAGATCAAGCTCAGTACTTTCCACGATCAGAGTCCATGTTTTTATGTCAAAACTAAGCACACTTCATCCAAAAACGATACAAACTAAACCACAAGTTTGAACAACAAAGTTTCATTTATGCCATTGCTTATAAAGTAATTGTGCCGTTTAAAAACTGTTTCGTATGCATAATGTTTCTGATTATATATAAGCACTTGGTAAAATAGTCCCCATAACCCGCTCCGCCGGGATTGGGTACCGTTGTTGTTGTGACTTGGTAAAATAGTGTTTGAATTAGTTTATTTTGTAAAAAAAGCAATAAGACCCGAAACATAAATAATTTTTTAGAAATTCCCAATCTAATCCATTTTAATGGGTTTCAGCTAAAAAAAATGTACTTTTAGTTTCATCTCAAATAAGCAATTTGAAATAAGCATCTCTCAAACTGCTTATTACACTCAGCTTATTTTACCCCAAAACAACAAACCCATATCAAAACATTAGATTAAGCAATCAAACAATTTAAATAAGCAGTCAAAACATTAAATTAGTCACATCTAAGACAAACCCATATCACATATCCAAAAAAAAAAAAAAAAAAAAAAAAAAAATTATACCTCCACCATTAAACTTAATGGCACTCTGCAACTTAACAGCAGTTGAAGCATCACCCTTAGCAATAGCCTGATCAAGCTGCTCAAGAGCCTTGTTATAATTAGTAATATAAGCTTGATGATGCTTCTGATGATGAATCTGCATGATTTCACCACTGATAGCAGGCTCAAGTGCCCCATAGTCGTAAGAGAGATCTGGAAGGGTAAATGTTTGCAACCCACGAATTTGTTGATGGAATTTGGAGAATAGGCCTAGGGTTTTGCCTTTGCTTAGGGTTCTAAGAGCCATTTTTTTGTTGTCGGTATAAAAGGGAGATGTGTGTTGTTGTTTTTATGTTTGGTGTTGAAATGGTTTTACAAATGGAATCTCTGTGTGCCACGACTTTGTAGAACATGATAATTATTCCCTATGTGCTGTACTAGTATTTACAAAACTACCGATATTATTAAATTTTAGACAAAAATACACCCATTCGTCCCTAAACTTTCCACGAAACATCACAGGACACAGGGCACCTTAACTTTTGAAAAACATCGTGTGGCGTTCAAAACTTAGGATTTTGAGGCCGATTGCGTCCCTCAGCCCGTAATAGGAACAACAACGTAATAGGAACAACAACGTATTCTAGCCGTTGTACATTGTCCCAGTTCCCTATATTACTGTGAGTCAAAATTATATTGTCACTCATGATCCTTTAATCTTTCCCCCAAAACCTTTCCTCCTTCAACATGGTATGCTGCTGGGGTGGTAAGCATGCTATAACACGCACTTCGTGGACATTGGCCAACCCAGGGCGTCGATTCTATGCTTATCCTGATGAAGTAAGTGCATTTTAAGATTGATTGTACTACCTTGCTTTCGCAAGTAGCAAAGTACATTGTAACAATGGTGGTTCATTAACGAAATGTCATATTAATGATTAGGGGTCTTCTTGTCGGTGGATAAGATGGTATGATCCTGAAATGTGTGCACGTTCAAGAATGATCATACCAGGCCTTTTGAGAGGGAGAAATGAGCTCCAGGAAAGATTAGAAGTTGCTCAAGGTGATGTGTGGAAGTGGAAGATTTACCTGGTGCTCAGTTGGATATTGTTCTTGATTGTTTATGCACTTGGTTAACTTTTTAGCTTTCAAGTATGATGGTCGTGTTTTGTGTTTTGAGGAAAATGTAATTACTTGTTAGGCCACCTTGGTAGTGTTAGAACCTTTACCAAAACTAGTTTGTACTAGTATGTTTTATCTTTAGATTGTATTGAATGGTAGTAACATTGTCTCCAACATGGACATGAAGTTTGGTTCTTTCTCTGAGTTTACGTTATGGGTATATATGCAGATGCATAGAAATTTGGTTATAATTGACTTTGAATAGTCAACATTCTTTTAAAGTTTTAGTTTTGGTTAGTTTTGCCTGCATCAATTTGCAGTAGCATATTATGCAGTCATACAGTTAGATATAACATACGTTGCATACAACATACATATTTTGGACACAATTACAATTCAGAAACATAACATGGTTCTGTAGATAATGCAATTAGATATAATTCCAAATGCATAAAATTTCATACTTTTCGAAGCATGATAATCAGAGTACATAACTTGTTCATAGTTAACATAAATAAATATTGTCTACTTCATTAGCATAACATAAAGAAAGCCCTATGGTGAGGGCATCATTCTATCCATTAAAGCCTGCTGCCTAGTCACTCTTCTGGTAGTATGCTGGGATGAAACAGAAACTGCTTGCACATTACTTGAATGGACCTGAGATTTAGACTGTGATTGATCTTGCTGCTGGGATTGACACTGGGATTCATCAATAGGTTGATCTTGACTCTAAGATTGAACACCTGCAATTTCATCTTGTTTCTCTGTTGCAACATCCTGAGTACCTTGATCTTGAATTCCAGACTGGACACAAGTTCCTTCAACTGCAACATCTTCACTTTCATCAATACATGTACCTTCAGCTTGTTTATCTGCTGCAACTTTGTTCCCTGTAGGATGTGTCTTCTTTAATGCAACCTTTTGAGTCACTTGTTTACTTTTTCCCTTAGAACTTGAACTATTTTGTTTTTTACTGCCAGTTTGACTACTTTGAGTTCCACAATAGCCAATACATGTTTTTTGGTTGTGTCCAGCAATGCCACAAACACTACACCTTACACTCTTCCAAGCCTTAGACAGTTTACCATTCTTGAAAATCTCTTCAGTTTCAGGAGCTATCCTTACTCTTTTTTTACTAGTTGAGTTAGCTGCATTTGCTTGAGTCTTTGGTGGAACAATAGTTGTTGGCACAAACGATTTTTCCCAATGCTCATTGCTAGTTATGGGGGAGACATTGTGTTTGTACGTTGCTTCCCAAGTGTTGAGATAGTAACAAGGATGCGCCCATGTTTCAACAGCTCCTACTTGTTGTCCATTTAAAGCCATATTCCAATTGGTAGCGACAACATGTTTACGTGGTAAACCTGTAATCTTCCATCTTCTGCAAGTACAAGACTTCTCTACAACATTAACTACACATTGGTCTCCCCATGGTCCACTGACCTGAAACTTATCTCCCCATTCCGTAAAACATTATACCTAACCGCCTCTTTCTTAATACCTTCTAACATGTGTTGTGCAGTAGGTGTTAGTGGCCCATCACTCTTCTCAATGACCTTTGCAACATGTATTATACTCTTCATACAGTATTCCCTGATGTATTCTAATGCTGTAATAATTGGTTTGTTTACACCCTCAATTATTTTCTCATAAAACACTTGACACGTGTCATTAAATAACACATCAGAATGGGGTCACCCTAAAACAAGACAGATAAAGCTATATTACTTATACATTTCATACTACTTTACCATATACCACTAAATTTACACAGTTAGATGACTTACATGAGAAATGTGACCTTGACCAATGGATTGGCGGTATCTGACTTAACCAAGCATGGGCATCTTGACTAAATGTCTTTAAAGCATCCATAGATCTCTCAAAGTGTACAACAGTTGAGACTGTTGCACATCTCCAAAGATGGTCTTTGAAGTCCCTACCTTGCCAATTAACTTTCATTTGCTCATGAATGCTGATGAGGCGAAAAATGAACCGTTTTTAGGGGGTCATTTAAGCCCGGAATTGAATTTATTTGATCAAATATTACCCTAAATCGTTCCTTTTGTGATTTTAGGTACTTTGGGAGAGAAATCTGGAAAAGGAAGCAATTCGGATGTTTTTGGAGCATAAAAGTGAAGAAAACGCCAAAGTCTTAATTTTCCTTGCTGGGAACAGTAGGTGACAGCGTCAAGAAGAAAATCTTGACGGCGTCAAGAGTAATTTCCATGACGTCCCAGTACATAATTGACGGCGTCACAAGGTAGGGCGTCAAGAGTAAAATGCATGACGGCCTGGAAACACGTAACACATGACGGCGTCAAAAGTAGATCAAGGCAGTCCGAGGAGTATTTTGGCGGCGAGATGACGGCGTCACAAATTTGTTCTTGACGCCGTCAGACCCTATTTCCTATATATAGTTTTCTAATTTTCACATTAAAAAGAGAGAAGTTTTGGAGAAACCCTAAGTACGAACTTGGTACGAATTTTACAGGTTTTTCAAGGGTTCTTAGCCCTTGATCCCTTTCATGTGTAATTAAGATAAGTGTTCTTTTAATTCAATCAATATGTCTATGTGTTGGTTGTCTATATTTTGTTCTTGTCTTAATTTCATCATGCTAGGCTAGATCTATCTTGTGTTTGCTTGGATCTAATGAAACCTAGATGTTAATTATGTATTGATTACTTGTTTATGGTTGTATTGGATAAATGATTTCGATGTTAGGCTTAAGAAAACTGGCAGATCTCCAAATGGTAACATGCTTGAACGTCTTAGGAAACATGAACTGACGTGCACTAAGTTTTATTGATTGTATTTAATGCATGAGTAAATTCTAATGATCCCATGTTAGGAGCTTCTTAGCCAGCTCGACATAGGAGTGAAGTAGGCACTCATAGGATTGGGGAATTAAGTGCGCCACCCCATGAATGGTATTAAGGAATACAATCCGTCATCCACGCAACTATAACAAGTAATTAACGTGTAAAAGATGTTTAGGGAGTAGTGAAATCTAAGTAAACACAATTTTCTCCACTTATTGCTCACAACCTTAGTATAATTTAGTTTATTTTTATTTTTTAGTATTTTATTTTGATTGCATCTTTAGTATTGGGTTAGTTGACTAGCAACTAATTCCGCCCAAATCCTTCAAACCTGAGATTTTTACTTGCTTTCTAAAAAATATAAAAATACAAAAAATAATCATCCCTCATCTTTAGAACTAGTATTTAGGTTTTCTAATCCTAGCGACACTATTCCTAGCTGAACGATCAATCCCCCGGTACTTGTCACTATACTATACTACAACGATCAGGTACACTGCCTGGTGGGGGTTGTAAGCTTCTCGAGATCCCTCGAGAGGTAAAGCCTGGTGTGATTCCCACGTATCAAGTTTTTGGCGCCGCAGCCCGGGGAAATAGTTATTGTCTAGGTTAGAATCACTTTTTATTAGGTCTACTTGCTAGATTCCTTTCTAGTAAGATTTTTATTTTTATTTTTAGGTTTTCTTTAGTCTATCTTATGTCTTTGTGTTTTTGTTCGTAACTCTTCACCACCCGACATCATGGACGATGGGAACATCTTTGAACCCGTCATCCCACCACAACAAAACCCACCACTAGAACCTCTTAGGCCCCGAACCTTAGGAGAGTATTCCCGACCTAGCCACCAAGGCTACCGAAACACCATTGAGCTCACCGGAGCCAATGTGACCCCCTTGCGATCCGACACCATCCGGTTTGTGCAAAGCGGATGTGCATTCCATGGACTTCGTTCCGAAGATCCAAACCAACATCTTAAGGACTTCCTAAAAATCGTAGATTCCATAGACCTAGATGTTGCAACTAAAGAGACTACCCGATTACGCCTATTCCAATTCTCTCTACGGGATCAAGCTAGTCAATGGCTTGAGCGTTTACCCGCGGGATCCATCACCACATGGGATGATCTCACCACTCGTTTCCTTGCTCAATATTTCCCACCGGGGAGAACTACTAAGCTTAGAAATGACATCTTGATGTTCCAACAACGTCAAAATGAATCTCTTTATGAAGCATGGACTCGTTTCAAGGACTTACTCCAAAAAGTCCCTCATCATGGCATAGATCTTTGGCTCCAAGTCCAAATCTTTTATGACCATATCGATCTCTCCACGAGGCAAGCCATTGACCAATCGGGCGGTGGTAAGCTACGTGATCTAAGTGCGGAACAATCATGGGAACTCATAGAAGATCTTGCTCTCTATGACAACGAAAGTTGGAATGATCCCCGTGATTTGAACAAAACGGTCAAGGCAATATCTTTGCCTTTGAACAATTCTAGCACTCCCGACCGTAGGATCATGGAACTTGAGGACCAAGTCAAGTTTCTCATGAAATCTTACGAAGCTCCTAAGCCTTCAAGCCAAGTGAACAAAATCACTTCTTTATGCGAATTATGTAGTGGTCCCCACGACACTCGTGATTGTGTGGAACTCCCCAGAACAGCTTTTGCGGACTACGCATCCACGCGTACCGACGAAGCGGGAGATAAGTGGTACACTTTCAAGCCCGAGCCAAACCCTTATGGTGATTCATACAACCACTCTTGGAAAAATCACCCAAACCTTAGGTGGAAACAAAATCAACCCAATTCTTCCAATCCGCCTAATCGTTACCAACCAAACGGTCCACCCTCCAACCGTACTTTCAACAACAATCCTTCTAACAACTATGGTAGTACCAACAATCTTGAATGATTGATGTCAAAGTTTATGGCATCTCAAGAAGCTCGCATAGCTAGGTTTGAAACCGAATTCAACCAACAACAAACGGAGATGACCAACAAGATTGACAACTTGTTGAAAGCCCTCAACAACCAAGTGTTAACCACACCTAGGAAGGACACTAGGGACACCGGTAACGGAATCCAAATTAAGGACCCCTCATCATCCAAACATGTCCACTTTGTCAATGTTGTCACCATTAAACCAATAGATAAGGAGATAGAAGAGAGTGACAAAGATGAAGTTGGAGTAGAAACCAAGACTAGGGATGAAAGTAGGGAGGTTGAGGTTAATAAGGGAGAAGAATTAGAGGAAGTAGAAGCTATAGAGGAATACTTTGATAAGTTGCCCACCAAGGAAGAACGGGAATACCATAAGGATTTATTCGATAGTCCCGAGAGACCATATATCCTTGGCACGCCCCTTATCAAAATGGGAGACCCCTCTAACATTAACATACCGTGCAATATCGGGCACATGCATATATGGAAAGCTTACATCGACCCTAGATCCCCCGTGAACATCATGACTAGGACTTATTACAATTGGGTGATGAAGAAACAACTTGATTTTAGGATGATGCCCAATACGAATCTGATAAGTAATTTTGCAGGAAGAGTAAAGGATTTACATGTGATTATAGGCAATCTCACTTATGAGATCGATTTTATGATAGTAGAAGACACTCGTCCGGTGATAGATGCTTGCCTAAGCCAAATAATATTTGGAAAACCATTTGTTGAGGCCACTAGGATGAGTTATGATCCGACTCTAGGGATAGTTAGATTCAATGAAGAGAATGATGAGGTTGCTTATCAAATGCCCTACAGAATTGAGCAATACCGCCTTCTCTCCAATATAGAAAAAGAACACAAGCAAGCGGCTTATTATAGGAATGAGGAGGATAGACGTAGAGGAGTAGAGTATGTAAAGAATAGGATGCTTGGTTTCTACAAAGAATGCTTGCAACTAGGTCCGGAATACAAAACTGGTTTAGAAGACGACCTAGAGAGTGGAACCAACGATGAGGTCACGTAGTAACCCATGACCTTGAGTCTAGCTACAAGACTCGTAAATAAAGAAAAGCGCTTCTTGGGAGGCAACCCATGTTTTGTGTGATTTTATTTTTGTTTGTTTGTTATTTGCTTCCGTATGCATGCTTTATTTTTATTGTTGGTAGATCATGTTTCTCAATTAAATAGTGGAAATACTTTACTTTGTTGTTGTGGCCTAGTCTTAACTCCACCTAAAAGTATTTTTGCAAAAGATAAGTGTAAGGGGAAACCCCAAATATGTTTTTAAGAAACAAACCGATCATGATTCTCCACAATATTAAGTGAACATGTATATTCGTATTTGTTAGAGTCAAATGCCTGTATTGAGTCATAATGAAGTTTTGCAGGATTTTCCAGGAAGTGAGACCAAGTTTTTCCAAAAATTTTCCGGAAACTTAACATAAGAATTTCTGCAGGTCACTTCTGACGGCGTCATGAGTTAACTCTTGACGGCGTCACGTGTAAAAATATGGAAATTTTACCGGTTTTGTTTTTCTAACGGAGTCTTATGGTTTTAGTGAATTATTAAGTTTTATAATCTCCAGGAAATCTGCAAACTTCATTCCACAAGCATTATATCTTATCTTGTTTTCTAGGATTTAGTAACTTATATATGATACCGCCGATTTTACGCAAGGTTGTCTTGTCTATTTTCTCAGGATTTACAGGTTATGTATGACAAGAAGATGATTTATATTCTGGAAGGGAAGCTTTGATTGTTCATTTTCTTGGAGGAAGATTTAACCTGGCCACCTTATTATCCATACCGAGCGAATCAGGGAAGTATTTGATTTCATTCTTTTTACTTTTTCACTTTTACATTCTTTACTTGAACATTGGGGACAATGTTCATCTTAAGTGTAAGGGGAGGGTAAAATGATGATACCTTACATGTACACTTTCGCTTGAGTTTGTTTCGTTTGATAGTAGATGTGTAATAAAACTATGAGAAATACTTGTTAGTGTAATTTTAGCGCCAAATTTAAAATTTTTTACAACATTTAGGAGTGAAACTTTAGCCATAGCAAGCGTCTCATGGATAGGAGATTGTATGACTAGCACAAAACCGTATATTCAGAAAAAATTTTCACCCAAATATGTGAGGTTCTCCTTTAGATTTGATAGGAAAAGCATTTACTATTAGTGCTTATGAGTGTACCGGTAGCATTTAGATTCTAGAACTTGCGTTAGTGATGCATCCCGAGACTGCTAGTGAGACTACATTCGTGTAGTAGGATTTACTACATGATAAGAGGCATTAGGATCACCCTTGTGTTAAACTCGTATTATAATTACTTGACCATTTAAGTCATATTACTTGGCTAGTTAAGTCAACTAATTTTTCCCACACCCTTAGCGTTGTACTCATTTTTAGTACACGAAACCCCTAGTACACCCCCCTGAGCCTATCTTTTCGTTTCTAACTTTAAGCATCTTACTTAAAGGAAGAATTTGTTACACCCCACTTAAATGTACAACCAAATCGCCTTAGCCTTCCGTGTATGCGCTCATTTTTAGTGCATTATTGTTATTTGTTAAACCCTAAGTTAACTATCTAATTGATTACATGGTTGCTAAGTCGAGTCATATCCTTGTACATATTGTTTTGGGACGATTGGGACTCATGGGTAAAGTACTTATATATGGAGTAATGGGGAAGAACATTATTTATTACCCCCATATGTACATTAATCTTAAAAGTACTCCAAGTGTTTTGATTTTCTTAATTCGAGTCATTAGATTAGTTTATTGTAAAATATGTAAAAATTCAAGTGTAAGGGAAATGTTCATTCCTTATGATGTATTATTTTGGATAGCAGGGTAAGAGTGTATGCAAAAAAAAAAAAAAAAAAAAAAAAAAAACGGACTACCATCCCTTTTCATTCTATGTTCATTTTATGTTTTTGTTATTTTTCATTTATTAGCTTAAGTCGAGTCTAGTCTTGGCTTTGTAACGCCATATTGTACATGTAATTAACCAAGATTGTTAACTCGCCACCAGTAAAACTTCCTTTATCCAACAAAACCGTGTATTTCATATCCCTACACCTAACGTTACAACCCTTTAAAAGACCTCTTTGATAGTTTATCCTAGGTGCTTACGCCATGTGGTGGAGGTTTGATCATTTCCCTAGCCTATGGTAATCTATTTTGCTATGACAGGTAGTGAGATATATATCTTCCGTTTCCATATTGTAATTTATACTTTATTACACCCGAGAGATGTGAGTATCTAAACACTATTTGTGAGGTGCTAGTGTATCACCTCCGTGCTTGTCTTTGGTCTTTAGTGGAACGATTATTTGTTGTAATTACTTTTATATTAGTGTTAAATGACCCCTACTTGTATTTTGACTAGAATAAAAGCGCATTTGCTTGAGGACAAGCAAATCTCAAGTGTTAGGGTATATGATGAGGCGAAAAATGAACCGTTTTTAGGGGGTCATTTAAGCCCGAAATTGAATTTATTTGATCAAATATTACCCTAAATCGTTCCTTTTGTGATTTTAGGTACTTTGGGAGAGAAATCTAGAAAAGGAAGCAATTCGGACGTTTTTGGAGCATAAAAGTGAAGAAAACGCCAAAGTCTTAATTTTCCTTGCTGGGAACAGTAGGTGACGGCGTCAAGAGTAATTTCCATGACGGCCCAGTACATAATTGACGGCGTCACAAGGTAGGGCGTCAAGAGTAAAATGCATGACGGCCTGGAAACACGTAACACATGACGGCGTCAAAAGTAGATCAAGGCAGTCCGAGGAGTATTTTGGCGGCGAGATGACGGCGTCACAAATTTGTTCTTGACGCCGTCAGACCCTATTTCCTATATATAGTTTTCTAATTTTCACATTAAAAAGAGAGAAGTTTTGGAGAAACCCTAAGTACGAACTTGGTACGAATTTTACAGGTTTTTCAAGGGTTCTTAGCCCTTGATCCCTTTCATGTGTAATTAAGATAAGAGTTCTTTTAATTCAATCAATATGTCTATGTGTTGGTTGTCTATATCTTGTTCTTGTCTTAATTTCATCATGCTAGGCTAGATCTATCTTGTGTTTGCTTGGATCTAATGAAACCTAGATGTTAATTATGTGTTGATTACTTGTTTATGGTTGTATTGGATGAATGATTTCGATGTTAGGCTTAAGAAAACTGGCAGATCTCCAAATGGTAACATGCTTGAACGTCTTAGGAAACATGAACTGACGTGCACTAGGTTTTATTTATTGTATTTAATGCATGAGTAAATTCTAATGATCCCATGTTAGGAGCTTCTTAGCCGGCTCGACATAGGAGTGAAGTAGGCACTCATAGGATTGGGGAATTAAGTGCGCCACCCCATGAATGGTATTAAGGAATACAATCCATCATCCACGCAACTATAACAAGTAATTAACGTGTAAAAGATATCTAGGGAGTAGTGAAATCTAAGTAAACACAATTTTCTCCACTTATTGCTCACAACCTTAGTATAATTTAGTTTATTTTCATTTTTTAGTATTTTATTTTGATTGCATCTTTAGTATTGGGTTAGTTGACTAGCAACTAATTCCGCCCAAATCCTTCAAACCTGAGATTTTTACTTGCTTTCTAAAAAATATAAAAATACAAAAAATAATCATCCCTCATCTTTAGAACTAGTATTTAGGTTTTCTAATCCTAGCGACACTTTTCCTAGCTGAACGATCAATCCTTCGGTACTTGTCACTATACTATACTACAACGATCAGGTACACTGCCTGGTGGGGGTTGTAAGCTTCTCGAGATCCCTCGAGAGGTAAAGCCTGGTGCGATTCCCACGTATCAAATGCTTTTAAGACAAAATCTGTGCTCCGCGTTTGGGAAAACTTCACTCAATGCTGATGTAATATCCTGCACAAAAACAAATATATTTACTGTCTGTTTAAAAAAATAGGAAATTCAATTCATTTATAGTTCATGGGAGTACCTTGTTCATGTCAGTAACAAAAGTGAAGATTGAATTTGGCTCAAGTTCAAGATCATCAGATAAACAATGAAGAAACCAAGTCCAAGCTATTGTGTTTGCTGATTCAGCAAAAGCATAAGCTACTGGGTATATACCATTGTTGCTATCAATTCCCACAGCTGTTAGAAGTTGACCATTCAAAGGACCATCAATTGGAAAAGCATTTATCCCCAACAACCGTCTCTGACAGGCTTTAAATCCTTCCTTCAAGGCACCTAAACAAACATAGAGTCTCTTGAATTCTCTTGTTGGAAGACTATCCTTAGCAGGCCGTTCCACATGAATCACAACTATTGTATCAGGGTTCCTCTTCTGCAACTCTTGAACATAGTCTCTCAACATGGTGAATTGGAGCTTGAATTCCTTCCTAAGCCTCTGACTGCTATTCTTTTAGCTCTTAAAACCTTCTGCATTAAGACTTCAAGCTCAAATTGGTTGGTAAGCTGATTATGAACCGACTTGACAGGAATCCTTGGATTGGTTTGAATCGTATCTTTAATTTTCTTTGAGATAAAGTTGAGGTCAAAATGTTTGAGTGCCCTTGATTGCAAACAAGTGTGTTTATCATTATATCTTCTCACTGTCCAACCACCTTTTTCAGTACCATCCCTGCTGACAAGCAACAACCATGGGCAGAGTATTTGGGAAGGGTCATTTTTACCAGCAATTAATGCTTCCAAACCCCTTCTTGTTAATTGACCTCTAACTGGGCCTATACCCAGTCCAGCAGTAGCAATTGGGCCAGATAGGGGAACACAACCCACACATCTGACTCTTATTCTTTTTTGTCATTTTTTAGAAATAGCAGCTCCCTTTTTGTTTCTATGGAATGCTCTCTTACCCTCTCTTTCACATCTTTTGCAGTATCAAAGCATTGATCACAATAAAAGAAATTTTCAACAACACCATCATCAACAGAATCTGTCCTAACCCTTGGCACCCCAGAGTGACCTATGCCTGATTCAGAAGCATAAGCAGTGTAAAATGCATCATCATCCAACACAGGTAATTGAGTTTCCAAATTCAAGTCATCACTTTTATTAGTAGATGTTCCTGCGTTGCCTAACTAATGAGTCTCACTCTGTTGGAACAAAGCAACCTGTACATGATTATCCTCAGTAACAGTATTTTCATTTGCCTGAATTGTGTCATCACCTACATTGCCTAAATGACTAGTATCACTCTATTGGAACAAAGTGATATCAACATCACCATCATCTTTCATGTTATTGTCACCAACAGGTTCTCCTCCTACATTCTCTAACTGGTTATCCTGATTGACTTGGAATAGAGTAACTTCCACATCAGGTTCCTCAAAGGTGTTATTGCCATCAACTAGTGGTCTCCCTACTTTCTCCAACGGCTTATCCTTAGTCACTCTGAACAGACTAACATCAAAACTATCAAGGTCCTGAAAAGTATTTTCCTTATCAATAATGACTAATGCGCCATCACTATTATCAACATGTTGGCTGGCAAAGGCAGACATGTCAAGACTTGAAAACCCGGGCTCAATGTGTGGTAAGTCACTAGATTCCCCAACGTATGAGGCATCTACAGGTAGTTGAGTAAGCTGCATAAATGGGTTAAGGTTTGGGTCATTATCTATGTCATCTAGAACCAAACGTCTGCATCACGATTGAATAGCAGCACGAGCTATCTTTCTACTAGGTTCATCCATCTCCAAAAATACAGTCTTAATAGACTGTGGGGATATCTCAGACAACTCTAACCTAGTCTTACCTATTTCAACATACACATCTATAAGCTTATGTTCTTCCACAATTTCTTTCAATAGCTCAAGATTGGTAGCTTCATGAAAGCTATATAACCCATCGTTCAATGTCATACCAGGTTTAAGAAAATAGTAGTAATTTGTTTGGACTTCAGCATAACCGATCTGGGTCATCAGAGCATCAAGTTCATCAATAGAAATCTCATTAATACATACATAATCAACCTGGCACTCCTGACCTCCTTCGTAGATCCGGTCTGGCCAGTTTTTGAATAAGCCATTATGGTGAACTCGCATGCTAAAATCACCATGTCGATCTGCTGTTCAAAAAGTAAACAAAACACTGTTACAATTCTATAACAAAAAAAGGGAAAACCATTAAACAATCTAAGATACATACGCTAGTAAAAGATCATCAAAGAAAACACTAATCATATTGCCTCATTGCCCAACTTCTCTCTACTTCATGGCTATCAAAGTAAGGTGCATCCCTGATTTGCCATAATGTAAATCCAAGGTTTCAGATTCTTTATTTTTTACTTAAATTATTAGATTTGGTGGGTGACATTGCATTAGGGTTTTTTTGGTAGGCCTTCAAAACAAGTTTGGGGATGAGCAATGAGTACTTGTGCTACTTATATTAGTTATAATGGCGGGAAAAAGGATTAGACGTCTGCTGGGAAGTACACACAGAGAGAGAAAAATGCGGCTATGTAAAAAGATAGGAATACCCTCCAAACTAAACATGTAATGGGGTTTTGGGAACTATAACGGGACGTTGCTGTTCCTATTACGGGCAGAGGGACGCAATCAGCCTCAAAATCCCAAGTTTTGAATGCCACACGATGTTTTTCAAAAGTTAATGTGCCCTGTGATGTTTCGTGGAAAATTTAGGGACCAACGGTGTATTTTTATCTTAATTTTAGCTTTTTCTAAAAAAAAAAGAAAAAATAAATAAAAAAAAATAGGTGAGGTTGAGTCTCACAACTTAGCTCAAAAAGGCTAAGCAAACACTCTTACAAAGAATAAGACCTAACTTAGCATAAGAATGATATGTATATTCATGCGTAACAAGAAAAAAACCTATCTAATTTGATCATGAAAATGAATGTCATATGAATTAGCATACTGCCATTGTGCGCTAGTCACATAGTTATCAAGATCTTCATCATCATACGCGCTTTGATCATAGGCGTCATCCTTCCAGCTTTCAAATAAGCTCTTCTTGCCGCCACCTCCACCACCACTTTTAGGACCAATCATTCTTCATTTAAGTAGAAATTTCATTTTCAACTTCAAACACTTCATCATCTTCATTGATGCGTAGGGATTGCACCAGGCTTTACCTCTCGAGGGATCTCGAGAAGCTTGCAACCCCCACCAGGCAGTGTACCTGATCGTTGTAGTATAGTATAGTGACAAGTACCAGGGGATTGATCGTTCAGCTGGGAATAGTGTCGCTAGGATTAGAAAACCTAAAAACTAGGTCTAGAGATGAGGGATGATTCTTTTTGTGTTTTTATATTTTATGAAAATCAAATAAAAATCTCGATTTTGAAGGAGTTGGGCGGAATTAGTTGCTAATCAACTAACCCAATTACTAAGATGCAATCAAAATAAAATACTAGAAATGAAAATAAACTAAATTATACTAGAGGTGTGAGCAATATATGGGAGAATTGCGTTTACTTAGATTTCACTACTCCCTAGATATCTTTTACAGGTTAATTACTTGTTACAGTTGCGTGGATGACGGATTGTATTCCTTAATACCATTCATGGGGTGGCGTACTTACTTCCCCAATCCTATAAGCTCCTACTTCACTCCTATGTCGAGCCGGCTAAGAAGCTCTTAACATGGGATCACTAGAATTCGCTCATGCATTAAATACAATCATAAAAAACATAGTACACATCGGTTCATGTTTCTTAAGACGTTCAAGCATGTTACACAATGGAGATCTGCCAGTTTTCTTAAGCCTAACATTGAAATCATTCATCCAATACAACTATAAACAAGCAATCACCCTATAATTAACATCTAGGTTTCATTACATCTAAGCAAACACATGAAAGATCTAGCCTAACATGTTGAAATCAAGACAAGCATAAGATATATTCAAACAACACATAGACATATTGAATGAATTGAAAGAGAACTTATCTTAATTGAACATGAAAGGTTTCAAGGGGTGAAAACCCTTGAAAATACAGTTACAAACGACCTAGGGTTTATTAGGTTCGACCCTAGTATTCTCCACACAAGTTCCTCCTCTTAATGAATGAAAAATAGAAAAGTATATATAGATTTTGTGAGGTGACGGCGTCAAGAGTAAATTTCTGACGCCGTCATCTCGCCTCCAAATATATTCTCGGACTGCCTAGATCTGGGTTTGACGCCGTCATGTGTATTCCATTTGCAGGCCATCACCAAAATTGCTTTTGACGCCCTTCTCTTGACGCCTTCAGGTTTTCTCTGGGTCGTCATGGATTTTACTCCTGACGTCGTCAAAATTTCCTTCTTGACGCCGTCAGGTACTGTTCTCAGCATGGAAAATTAAGTCTTTGCCGTTTTCTTCACTTTTATGCTCCAAAATATCCAAAATGCTTCCTTTTCCAGAATTCACTCCCAAAGTACCTAAAATCACAAAAGGAACGATTTAGGGCAATATTTGATCAAATAAATTCAATTCCGGGCTTAAATGACCCCCTAAAAATGGTTCATTTTTCACCTCATCATATACCCTTACACTTGAGATTTGCTTGTCCTCAAGCAAATGCGCTTTTATTCTAATCAAAATACAAGTTAGGGGTCATTTAACACTAATATAAAAGTAATTACAACAAATAATCGTTCCACTAAAGACCAAAGACAAGCACGGAGGTCATATACTAGTACCTCACAAATAGTGTTTAGATACTCACATCTCTCGGGTGTAATAAAGTAATATCACAATATGGAAATGGAAAACATCTCTCACTACCTGTCATAGCAAAATAGATTACCATAGGCTTGGAAAAGGATCAAACCTCCACCACATGGCGTAAGCACCTAGGATAAACTATCAAAGAGGTCTTTTAAAGGGTTGTAACGTTAGGTGTAGGGATATGGAATACACGGTTTTGTTGGATATAGGCAGTCTTTACTGGTGGCGAGTTAATCATCTTGGTTAATTACAAGTACAATATTGCGTTGCTATGCCAAGACTAGACTCGACTTATGTAACACCCCCAATTCATGGATGCAGCGGAATTCAAACTGGGTGTTACTCGACGGCACAATAGTCACAATGATAGAAAACGAACTCCAATTGAGTCATTTTGAAAAGGTTTATCATTCAAATTATATAAATATCAGAGATTACAAAATGAGGTCCCAATTGGTTCCATGTTTACAATGTATAATAAATGAGTTTTGAATGATAATAAAATTTATAGCCCTCTTGAGTATCCGTGCCCTTCCGTTCCATCCTTGATCGTCATGAACCTGAAATACATGCTTGAGAGGTCAACACAAAGGTTGAGTGATATTCATAGAGTTTGTTAAATCGATTGAACACAATATGTTGGTAGTGTGAGTTATAGGCTCACACCAATGTTTGGAAAACAAAACAGGTAGGCTACGTTATTATACGCCCGGAACATGTATTATACACTAAGCTTATGACACCATAACGTTAACGTGTACCAATATCAATCGGCGGTTTTATCCCGGTAGGTATGTTGCTAACATACCTAAATCTCAAATATTATTGCATTTGTTTGAACTTAGTCAATACAAATGGGATTCGTCAATCCCAATAGGCCTATTATTAATATTCGCGCTCACTATTGCTAGTGATTAAATGGTTCATAATCAAGGATATCGGTTTAGCAAGGCTGGTACTTAGTGATAATAAAACAATCAGGTAAGCATACAATTTAAAAACATTGTGCTCGGTTATAAATAGCATGTATTTCCCCCAAGGGTTTGTAAAACAATTAAGTAATCGAAAGTGGGGCTATGAACTCACCTTAAGTTAAGATAGCAAGTAATGAATGTAACGGTTGAATCGTGTAGGTTTCTACGAGCAACCTATAATAGAATGTCGCGACTTAGGATCGGAGTAAAGACTATGAAGTAGTGCCTATATATATATCTTGCATTATAGTCCATGATGTGGTATGATGTATAATGTAAGTCTTTGAAGGAAATGATTTATGAAACATGTATGTTTTGTATATCGTTCACTACCGTTCGGGCCGACATAATTCAGAAGTCATGTTAGTAAGCGTTCGAGGAGCCAGGACACTTTAACTCGTAAATCCACAACTCAACTCGACGGCTTACATAATGAACTCATCACATGAGGCTCCCTACTATTGTAGTAGTTGATGAAATATATAGATATAAGTTTTGATCCGAAAAGTTACATGTCCGATATTTGAATAAACTTAGGAAAGTTTATTTGTACATGAAGATTGTTATTAGGGGTAGCTTCATAAGCCTTAAATGACCATGTTCTCTTGGTAAAATCTCATGGTTTCCTTTTAAGTGAAGTAGATCCAAATTGCTTGTTCAAGTTATCGCCTAACTCATTGTTTCATGTTTACGCCTATGTGAGTTGTTATGGTCATTTCGTCATGGCCTAGCCATGACCTTTGGTCCTTGTTCCAAGGTCATGAGACTCAACCTTGGTTCTAGTCATGTTTGTGGTCTTGATTATAGGTCTTAAGACCTCTTGTTCCTTTCAAAGTATAACCATAATCTAGTGACTTTCGCCTAAAAATGGGCTGTTTAGAATTTGAAGAATTTTATCACTCGGAAAGCGTTTTTAGGGCTCGAGCTTCTTTATTCCTGAACGAAAACGTCGTTTCGGACAACTTTCGTGTTTTAACTTTTTGATGAATCGGACCAGAAGTGGGACTTTCAAAACCCAAATTTGATCAGGAAGCTATTTGGCAGTTTTGCCGGAAATCTTTGGTAATTTCAAATCGCCATAACTTTTGACTCGTATACTCGTTTTGGGTGGTTCAAATTGCTATGGTTTCCTTTTTAAGTCCTCTACTGTAATATGTAATGATCCAATATCATAATTTTACCATTTTGATCAGGTCTTACCAAGAAATTCATTAGTTTGCTTGTTATAGTAACTTGTCTTATCAATCAATAACAATAACTTGTTTTGGTCATTTTTATACATCATGGACATAACTACAAGACATAATATAGCAAGAATAACATGTAAATAACATGAACATGATTATTTAACAAGAATCAAGTTAGGGTTTGGCTCACAACTTTTGGCTTTCAAAGATGAAAGGAAGTTAACATGTAAGGATAGGACATTGATAGACTTGCTTCAACCCACTTCTCTTCATGCAATCTTTCTACCCTTGGTATTCTTGAAAGATGGATGATGAAGGTTTAGGTGACTTGAGTGGATTCAAACTCAAGAGAAATCACCAAGTATATGAGGTTATGGAAGTGTTTGATAAATGATAACCTATCTAGGGTTTCTACCTTGAACTAGCACTTGAATCTTGCATGAAACTTGAAGAGAATGAGAAAATGAGATGGTGTGGGTGTGTGTGTGATGAGGGACGGCCAAGGAGGGGA
This sequence comes from Artemisia argyi, assembly GCA_030686995.1. Classification (NCBI taxonomy): domain Eukaryota; kingdom Viridiplantae; phylum Streptophyta; class Magnoliopsida; order Asterales; family Asteraceae; genus Artemisia; species Artemisia argyi. Next base: position 170,413,248 of record CM060706.1, read on the forward strand.
AGGGGGGTATTTATATGGCTTGGAGGAGGTTAGAAATGTTGACTAGTCCAACCTTGGAGGCCAAGGTGAACACATGGATGAAATCTAAGGCCATTAAGCTTAAGATCAAGCCACCTAGTGTGAAACCCCCCCCCCTTATGGCGGTTCATGAACTTGGAGAGCAAGAGTTGGCTTTTGGATGATATTATCCAAGATATCTAGTTAGTTTTGACTCCGGGAAATGCCAATCGTAAATGATTAAGCCTCAAAACGTAAAACCGGGTGTCGTAAAATTATGGAACTTGAAAGTATTGATAACCATGTCAATAAGTTCCATAATAAAATATAAAATGAGTGGTAGGTTCCATTTGGGTGTAAAACCCTGCTAAAAACTGGAAACACGGGTCTAAAACGCGTAATTCGCGTAAAACGCTGAATATTGCGTAAAATTGAGAAAAGTAAAATGTTACTTTTCTAATGTGATAAAAATGATTTAAAATGACTTATAATGTCTAGACTGGGCTCAGTCTAGTGTCGGTTGGTATTAAATGTCTTTTAGACATCAAACCGTAAGCCTAAAAATCACGAAATGACTTATAACATCAAGGGATGATTTTTGGTCAATGGAGGAGGGAAAATTATGTTGACTTTTTCTAATAATTTTGAAAACTCAAAATGTCTTAGAAACTCGTTTTGTGGTCTAACGGTTAATCGCCCATTCGGTTAAGCGTGCTCATGTGAGATTAGTACCGACATGGGTGACCTGCTGGGAAGTTTTTGGTCATATTTTTCTCAGTCACGATTAATTCTCAAATAAATCATGAGTGTGTAAAATATTTTACTGATGTGGGGTCACCTGACGGGGTTGAATTTCGTTGTGCGTAGAATTTCTGAATGACGTTTTACCCTAAAACGTGTAATTCCGTGTAATTCCTTAATAACTTTCACGAAAATGAGCTTATGAATGTCAAATTTTAAATTTGCCATGGAAATGATTTATCACTTGAGAATATCAAATAAAAAAATCAACTTTCGGGAAAGTTTCGGGAAAAAATGAATAGTAAAATTTTCCGGGAAAAGTAATTAACCTGAAAAATGTGAATTGTTACAACTTAAGCTAATAAATGAAAAATAACAAAACATAAAATAAACATAGAATGAAACGGGATGGTAGTCCGTATGTTTTTTCTTTTTCTTTTCTATTTTTTTTTCTTTTTCTTGATTTTTTTTTTTTTTTTTTTTTTTTTTTTTTTTTTTTTTTTTTTTTTTTGCATACACTCTTACCATACCATCCAAAATAATACATCACAGGGAATGAATATTCCCCTTACACTTGAATTTTTACATACTTTACAATAAACTAATCTAATGACTCAAATCAAGAAAATCAAAACACTTGGAGTACTTTTAAGATTAACGCACATATGGGGGTAATAATATGATGTTCTTCCCCATTACTCCATAACACAAGTACTTTACCCATGAGTCTCAATCGTCCCAAAACAATATGTACAAGGATATGACTCGACTTAGCAACCATGTAATCAATTAGATAATTAACTAAGGGTTTAACAAATAACAATAATGCACTAAAGATGAGTGCATACACGGAAGACTAAGGCGATTTGGGTGTACATTTAAGTGGGGTGTAACAAATTCTTCCTTTAAGTAAGATGCTTTAAGTTAGAAACGAAAAGATATTCTCGGAGGGGTGTACTAGGGGTTTCGTGTACTAAAAATGAGTACAACGCTAAGGGTGTGGGAAAAATTAATTGACTTTACTAGCCAAGTAATATGACTTAAATGGTCAAGTAATTATGATACGGGTTTAACACAAGGGTGATCCTAATGCCTCTTATCATGTTGTAAATCCTACTACACGAATGTAGTCTCAATAGCGGTCTCGGGATGCATCACTAACGCAAGTTCTAGAATCTAAATGCTACTGGTACACTCATAAGCACTAATAGTAAATGCTTTTCCTATCAAATCTAAAGGCGAACCTCACATATTTGGGTGGAAAATTTTTCTGAATGATACGGTTATGTGCTAGTCATACAATCTCCTATCCATGAGACACTTGCTATGGCTAAAGTTTTACTCCTAAATGTTGTAAAAAATTTTAAATTTGGCGCTAAAATTACACTAACAAGTATATTTCTCATAGTTTTATTACACATCTACTATCAAACAAACAAACTCAAGCGAAAGTGTATCTGTAAGGTATCATCATTTTACCCTCCCTTTACACTTAGGATGAACATTGTCCCCAATGTTCAAGTAAAGAATGTAAAAGTGCAATAAGTAAAAAGAATGAAATCAAATACTCCCCTGATTCGCTCGGTATGGATAATAAGGTGGCTAGGTTAGATCTTCCTCCAAGAAAATGAACAATCAAAGCTTCCCTTCCAGAATATAAATCATCTTTTTGTCATACATAACCTGTAAAACCTGAGAAAACAGACAAGGCAACCTCGCGTAAAATCGGCGGCAATCTATATATGCTAACAAATCCTAAAAAACAAAATAAGATATAATGCTTGTGGAATGATGTTTGCAGATTTCCTGGAGATTATAAAACTAAAGATTCAACAAAAACTTTAAGACTCCGTTAGAAAAACAAAACTGGTAAAATTTCCAGAATTTTACACGTGACGCCGTCAAGAGTAAACTCGTGACGCCGTCAGAAGTGACCTGCAGAAATTCTTATGTTAAGTTTCCGGAAAATTTCTGGAAAAACTTCGTCCTACTTCTTGGAAAATCCTGCAAAACATCATTATGACTCGATACAAGCATTTGACTCTAACAAATACGAATATACATGTTCACTTAATATTGTGGAGAATCATGATCGGTTTTTGTTTCTTAAAAACATATTTGGGGTTTCCCCTTACACTTATCTTTTGCGAAATACCTTTGGATGAAGTTAAGACGAAGTCAAATGACAAAATAAAGTATTTTCACCATTTTAATTTTGAAACATGATCTACCAACAATAAAAATAAAGCATGCATACTGAAATAAATAACAATCAAACAAATAAAAATCACACAAAGCATGGGTTGCCTCCCAAGAAGCGCTTGTTTTTGTTCGAGTCACGAGCCTGACACTACCCTTATTTAACGGAAATAGAGGAGGTTTTCCCTACACTTAGGATTAAGTGCGGGTGATAGTAGCGATACACACCATCTTGGTAGAAGTATGCCACGTGAGGAAAGAGTGGTGGATGAATTATATGCTCAAAGGGCTGTGCTCCTATCATCATAACCTTACCTAATTCAATCGGGTTAATGGGTGGATTAAGATTTTCTCCTAGAAAGGGATCATTTTCTATCAGCTTCGAAAGACTCCTAGTTGGGGGTCCATCTTGGCCTAATAAACTCGGTTTAAACTCATAATGTTTCTTGTGATCAATCATAAATGGGTGATGTAAGCATGTAAGGTCATTTTCCACTCTTATGTTGGCTTCCTCTCTACAAGGCTTAGAGTCCACTACCTTTATCCTAATACTACCCGGACTACATGGGTTGATGGGTGGGTCGGCTCCTCTTTTGTCTCCTAGATGTATATCTAAGGATGGAAAGTTGTGTGAAGATTGATGTTCCGGTTCATCAACACTAGGTAATTCCCTAGAACTAAGAGTAAGGTTATCACTAGAAGTATTCAAACCTATATCCTCTAGTGGTTTTTGGTACAAGGGCTCTACCTCTATTGGGGCTCCTATAGTCTCTTCTACATCTTTCGGGTAAGTCACGGGTGGTGTGTATTCCTCAAGTGATGATGGGAGTTGTGGGGTACTTTGTAGGTTTGTGTTATTTACCTTATCCTTCCTTATCTCAATATAATCTATATCCTCATCATGTGTTCCTTGAGATTCCAAGTCATTGATCATAAAACCTAAGTCTTTTTGCTCAATATGATCATGCTCGGCTAAATCCTCCATAATTGTTTCTTCAAGTTGTGATGTATACAAACCCATCAATTCATTGAACTCATGGTTCACGGTTATGAGGCTTTCCTCAAAAAATTTCCAAAGGGTCTTACTTAAAGGAATTGATCCTAACAATGATTGTTTAATATAGGCCACACATGCGCATAACTCATCAAACCTATCAAACTTTACACCCATCTCCTCTTGTATATATCTAAGATCACTTAAAAGTTCATTGGAGCAACAGGAAGCAAATCTATCCGAGTAAACTAATTGTTCCTCATTTGTTAATTATCTAAATGGAATTTCATCCGCCATCGAGACAAATGAAAATGGTTTTACAAACAAAGGCACAAAGAAGAAGATAGACTAAAGAAAACCTAAAAAAATAAAAATAAAATCTTACTAGAAAGGAATCTAGCAAGTAGACCTACTAAAAAGAGATTCTAACCTAGACAATAACTATTCCCCAGAAACGGCGCCAAAAACTTGATGCGTAGGGATTGCACCAGGCTTTACCTCTCGAGGGATCTCGAGAAGCTTGCAACCCCCACCAGGCAGTGTACCTGATCGTTGTAGTATAGTATAGTGACAAGTACCAGGGGATTGATCGTTCAGCTGGGAATAGTGTCGCTAGGATTAGAAAACCTAAAAACTAGGTCTAGAGATGAGGGATGATTCTTTTTGTGTTTTTATATTTTATGAAAATCAAATAAAAATCTCGATTTTGAAGGAGTTGGGCAGAATTAGTTGCTAATCAACTAACCCAATTACTAAGATGCAATCAAAATAAAATACTAGAAATGAAAATAAACTAAATTATACTAGAGGTGTGAGCAATATATGGGAGAATTGCGTTTACTTAGATTTCACTACTCCCTAGATATCTTTTACAGGTTAATTACTTGTTACAGTTGCGTGGATGACGGATTGTATTCCTTAATACCATTCATGGGGTGGCGTACTTACTTCCCCAATCCTATAAGCTCCTACTTCACTCCTATGTCGAGCCGGCTAAGAAGCTCTTAACATGGGATCACTAGAATTCGCTCATGCATTAAATACAATCATAAAAAACATAGTACACATCGGTTCATGTTTCTTAAGACGTTCAAGCATGTTACACAATGGAGATCTGCCAGTTTTCTTAAGCCTAACATTGAAATCATTCATCCAATACAACTATAAACAAGCAATCACCCTATAATTAACATCTAGGTTTCATTACATCTAAGCAAACACATGAAAGATCTAGCCTAACATGTTGAAATCAAGACAAGCATAAGATATATTCAAACAACACATAGACATATTGAATGAATTGAAAGAGGACTTATCTTAATTGAACATGAAAGGTTTCAAGGGGTGAAAACCCTTGAAAATACAGTTACAAACGACCTAGGGTTTATTAGGTTCGACCCTAGTATTCTCTACACAAGTTCCTCCTCTTAATGAATGAAAAATAGAAAAGTATATATAGATTTTGTGAGGTGACGGCGTCAAGAGTAAATTTCTGACGCCGTCATCTCGCCTCCAAATATATTCTCGGACTGCCTAGATCTGGGTTTGACGCCGTCATGTGTATTCCATTTGCAGGCCATCACCAAAATTGCTTTTGACGCCTTCAGGTTTTCTCTGGGTCGTCATGGATTTTACTCCTGACGCCGTCAAAATTTCCTTCTTGACGCCGTCAGGTACTGTTCTCAGCATGGAAAATTAAGTCTTTGCCGTTTTCTTCACTTTTATGCTCCAAAAACGTTCAAAATGCTTCCTTTTCCAAAATTCACTCCCAAAGTACCTAAAATCACAAAAGGAACGATTTAGGGCAATATTTGATCAAATAAATTCAATTCCGGGCTTAAATGACCCTCTAAAAATGGTTCATTTTTCGCCTCATCATTCATCATTTTCCAATTAACAAAATCAAAATTCGAATATTCAGCCTTTTTCCAAATACTTTTCATACCTGCATCACAACCCACACTAATAGAAGACGTACTAGTCGAGGCGTGAAAAGGAGCAGTAGAAACCACATAAGGGATATATTCACCAGGTTACCAGCTAAACATCTTGCTCGAATGAGGTACCTTTCTAAACCTTGGAATGCTCTCTTATCTCAACCATCTTTCATACAAGCTCATCTTGATCGTTCAATTCACAATAATGATGATAAGATTCTTTTTGTATTCGATTATGGATACCCTAATAACACTCAATCATTCGTAACTCACCCTTCTAGATCGTCCATTCTCCAACTTCGTAATTTAGTTGAACTCCCGGATGATATACTATCATGTGATTTGTCGGAATTTATTGGTTCGGTTAACGGTTTATTATGCTTTTCTATAGATCATTCCATTAACATTTGGAACCCTTCACTCTCAGCCTCAACAACTTTTTCATCAATTACTAGTGGCTTCGACGACTATGATGATTGTTATGATCGTCATGGTACTTTTTACCGGTCCGGGTTTGATCCCAAAAATGATGACTACAAAGTTGTCAAGCTCATGTATATTCATGATGAATTTCAAGATATTGTTAAGGGGTCGATAAAAATAGAAGTGTGTAGTTTAGGAAAACGTTGTTGGGAATCAGTTAATGGGTTTCCATCCCATATTTCAATTACAATGATTTACGATAATGATGAAATTTATTTAGACGGACATGTTTATTGGCGTTGTGAACTTGATCCCAATTCGTTGCGAGAAACAATAGTCGCTTTTGATTTAGGTCTTGAAACTTTTTATGAGATATCACTTCCAGAAAATACCCAAGGTCCTAATGTGGTAAATCTTTTGGGCGTTACATCCAATAAGTTGTGTCTAATATCACGCGTTCCTGCAGATGGTGATTGTGAGGTGTGGGTGATGGATGCTAAGTATAATGGTTGGGTGAAACACCAATCATTTCCGCAGTTTGATGGTGATATTGTTGGTTTTATAGACATTATAATAATAGTCGTGTGTTAGGATCGAACTCGAGATCACGGGATTGCACACAACACGTATGAAGAGAAAAAGAAATAATTATTTATAAATGTTATAAGTAATTATTAATAAACACAAAACTAGTAATAGTAATTAGTATTTAATGATAAATGACTAATGACCTATTAACGAAGATTAGGAAAGTAATACTAATGAAAATTTGGAAACAAGAGAAGATTCCGGAATCCCCTTGGGGACTCCACAACCGATCGGCCAAGGAGGGTTTCCCACCTCCTTTGTGCCTTGAGCTCCAAGTTTTCAATAGTATATAAGCAAACCCAAGATGCATTGTTTTCTCATAACTTGTACACACACATCTTGGTGTTTTCTCTCCTCTTCTTTGTCGCAAAATCGATCCATCAAACTTATCCCTAAGGGATTCGATTTTCAAGCTTCAACTAAGTTTTGTGTTTAACTTACTTGCATAAACTTTTTCTTGAATTAGTACGTGTGTACAAGAACGTGAATCAAACACACTATTGTTTGATTCTTGGATTGAATTACAAAAGAGGTAAGGGGTAATTCTTGTAATCCACATAAACCCTAATTAGGGTTCTTGATTGAAGATTGCAATTTGATTCTTGTTCGGGCTAGAATCACAAAGGTACGTTTACTATTTAATATTGATTAATTAATTACATGTTATTTGATCTTATTATAATTGCTTCCGCTATGCTCACTTGATGTGTTTGGTTTAAAATATATGAATGTCATGATATCATAATTCCAACAGTGGCATCTAGAGCCGTTATAATGTGTAATTAATTATCGAAACGCATAAAAATTGGATCTTGATTCGTTTAGTTACATGTTTTTATGGTTTTTTGTTAGATTCCTAACCCTATTTTTTTTATGGGTTGATTGACCTTAAAGGGTTTTAGGGTTTATGGTTTTTGATTTTTTAATATGATTAGAAACCCTAAGATGTCATGTAATTTTTTATGCGTTTTAGTAAACGATCTTGGTGCTATATGTTAATTGTTAAGCTAAATCCATGAAAAAGTGCATATTTGCATGGATTTTATATTGTGTGATAATTTAAATGGTTTAAATTGTTTATATTAATTAATGGTTAAGTTATATCGAAACATGTAAATTTATTAATAGATGTCGAATTGGGGAAGACTCCAATATTAAGTAATCAATTATGTGCTATGTGGTATTTATTTGGTTTTGGCTTACGCAATCAATTTATCGATGTATGTGGCTCTTTTTCCTAGAAGAAGAAAGCCTTGATTGAATAAATACGTTATACACCTACACTTGATTATTAATAGGACTATTGAATAAGATTTGCATGTGGCTACATGTTTTATACATATTTAATTGTTATGATTATGTATATATGTTTATTTAGTTGTTTTATTTTTTATTTTACATTACTTGTTTTTGTTTATTATTATGTTAGACATGTTTATAAACGAAAAGGGTAATTTTCTGAATAGAAAAATAATACGGACTAAATAAATGGCAAAATTGTTTTGGTTTTAAGAGTAAATTTCAAAGAATTGGTTGATTGATGTTTTTGTACATAGTGTGCGAAAGGCGGACCGAAGGTTGCCATCCAACGTACTTGTAGAGAGGGGTTTCTAAAGACCATGCACCTACCGGTTCTCTGCAACTGCCTGGTTGCCGACCCTAGACTTACCTATATCACTATATTACGTACACTGTCATCTTAAGGGTGAATTAACCACAATTCCACAATGATTACCCGAAACACTAAGCTTTCGGGCTTATGCAAAAGTACGATATAGTGGACGATAATTGATGGTAATTCTTTAATTGGTGAACCCGATACCTCAATCAAAACTTTATTATTTTACTCTTAGCAAATTGGTAATAAAAAATGTTTTGTAAAACCAATGTTATGAAGTTGTATGCATGCTTCTTCATACATTATTTTGATCACATCAAAATTAATACCCTTATAAAATTAAGTCAAATGCCATCTAATTAAGAACACTTGAAGTTGTAATTTACGTCATGTGAGAACTTGGCGAGATTGCAATGGAGAGGTAAATTTCATAAATTCATTGCTAGCAGATCAACTGATGTGATGGATTTGTGAGTTTACAGTTTTTAAGTTAGACGACTTAAATTGAGTAGTAAGTGAGATCTTGGACTCAAGGCATTAAGATGGGGATTAAACATGCTTACAATACAAATGTTTTGTGATTGTAAATCCCATAAATCTAGGAATTGGACAAATGTTATGCCAATTACTTGTACGACAAGTTACCTCATATTATACTTTCATTACTAGCAGATCAACTGATGTGATGAAACTATGTTTATGGAGGATCCTAGTTTTCAAGATTATTCTATGGATATGATTTCCTTGGGTATTTTAATTTTCTTGAAAAATTGTATTATAAAAAATACTAATGTTTTGAACTTTCTTTATCTGTAGAAATGGCTCAAACTGATAACACCAACTTCCATTCTGTGTTCAAAACTTACTTTGAACGAGAAAAATTGGCTGGCTCAGAAAATTTCAATGATTGGTTTCGTGCACTCAGGATTGTCCTGCGAGTGACTGGTCAACTTGAAATCTTGAAAACGCCTTGTCCTGCTGAACCTGAAGGTCCTGCGGCTACTGAGGCTGCTAAGGCTGAATGGAATATTGCTTGTAAGGAACATATTGATGTGGCCGCAATGATGTTAGGGGCAATGTCACCAGCTCTTCAAAGGCAGTTTGAAGAGTATTTCCCCATGAACATGATTGATGAACTCAAGAAACTATATAAGAAACCATCAAATGTAGAGATTTACGATTTGATGGAGGCTCTACATGGTAGCAAGCAGGGTGATGGTGAATCTGTGAGTGCTCATGTGTTGAAAATGAAAAGTTACATGGATCAACTACAAACACTTGGTAAACCCTATGACAATGATATGGCTGTGAACTTAATCAATAGATCCCTTAACAAGGAACTTAGTGGTTTTGTGAGGAACTTCAATATGCATTGCGTGGGGAAGACAGTAAGTGAATTGCACGCACTGCTCATTGATTATGAGAAAGGTTTACCACAAAAGGCTCCTACACCCCAAGTACTTGCTATTCAAGGGGGTAGAATTAACAAGCCAAATGCGAACAAGAAAAAGGGTAAAGGAAAGAAGAAGGCTGATAAGAATAAGCAAGTTATGGCTTATCAACCACTTCAACCTAAGAAGAACCCTCATGTGAAGAATAATCCAAAGAAGGATCAAGGATGCCATTACTGCAAGGTGATGGGTCACTGGAAGAGGAATTGTCCTTTTTATCTCGATGACTTGCGAAACAACAAGGTTAAGAAGACTGGGCACCTGGGCGCCAGTACTTCAGGTAACTTATTTGTCATTGAATTATTTACTTTATCTCATAAATTAAATTACTGGGTATATGATACTGGATGTGGTATTAACATTTGTAATACACTACAGGGGTTTAGAGAGGAAAGGAGACTAGCTTATGGGGAGAAATTTCTGTATGTGGGAAATAGAGCACAAGCAGGAGTTGAAGCCATAGGAGTGTTTAATTTAATTTTACCTTCGGGTTTAGTACTTGTTTTAAACAATTGTCATTATGCACCTTCTATAATTAGAGGTGTTGTTTCCTTTTCATGTTTGTTGGATCTTGGTTTTACTCATACTATTGATGGCAATAAAATTTCTGTTTCTTTAAATGATGTATTTTATTTTAATGTTGTTGCTGTGAATGGTGTGTTTGAAATTGAAATGAATGATTGTGTTTCCAACAACAATAATAATAATTCGATGTACAACATTAGTAAGAGAATGAAGTATGACTTGAATTCGTCTTACCTTTGGCACTGTAGACTTGCCCATATAGGCAAGACTCGCATGCAAAAGCTGCAAAGAGAAGGGCTTTTAAAGAATATCAATGATGAGTCATTTGATAAGTGTGAGTCTTGTATTGCTGGGAAGATGATGAAGAAACCTTTTCATAACAATATGGAAAGAGATTCAGATCTACTTGGTTTGATACATACTAATGTATGTGGACCACTTTGACATGTGTCAAGGAGAGGTGTTGTTTACTTCTTGACTTTTACAGATGATTTCAGTCGTTATGGTTATGTTTATTTACTTAAGCATAAACATGAGGTGTTTGAAACATTTAAAGTTTTCAAAGCAGAAGTAGAATTGCAATTAGGAAAGAAGATTAAAGCTCTTTGTTCTGATCGAGGTGGTGAATATCTTAGTCAAGATTTTAAAGATTTCTTAACTGAGAATGGAATTGTCCAGAATCTCACATCTCCATATACTCCACAACAAAATGGTGTATCTGAGAGAAGGAATCGTACATTGTTGGACATGGTTCGATCAATGTATAATCTTACTAATCTTCCTTTGTCTTTTTCGGATTATGCTCTTGAATTAGCTGTTCGTATTTTGAATATGGTTCCCACCAAGAAGGTTGATAAGACACCATATGAGATGTGGACTGGAAAAGCTCCGAACTTGCCTTATTTAAAGGTCTGGGGTTGTGAGGCGTATGTAAAACATGACTCACAAGATAAACTCCAACAAAGATCTGTAAAATGCATTTTTGTAGGATACCCAAAGGAAACAATGGGTTACTACTTTTACTACCCACCTGAGAACAAAGTGTTTGTTGCTAGGTATGGTGACTTTCTTGAAAGTGATTTTGTAACTCAAGAAGTCAGTGGGAGAGTATATGATCTAGAATATGATCTAGATAATGCATTACCTTCAGAAAACACTAGCACACTTCCTGTAGAACCGGAAAGTCTGGGTCCTCCACCGGAAGTTGAAGTAGTTCCCATTCGCAGATCTTCAAGATCTGTGAAAGCTCCTGACCGTCTATGTCTTAATGTAGAGGTTGATGAGCATTTACTAGGGGATCTTAATGAACCTACTAGTTATAGAGCTGCCATTAATAGTCCTGAAAAGGTTAAATGGAAAGCTGCTATGGATGGGGAAATACAATCCATGCATGATAATGAAGTCTGGGAAGAAGTGGACCTCCCTCTTGGTGCCAAGGTAGTCGGGAGTAAGTGGCTCTACAAGATTAAGACTGACATGGATGGAAATGCCCACACTTATAAGGCTCGTCTAGTTGCTAAAGGTTTTACTCAAACTTTTGGAATTGATTACGAGGAGACTTTTTCGCCTGTAGCAGACATAAGAGCTATAAGAATTCTCATAGCTATAGCAGCGTACTATGACTATGAGATTTGGCAAATGGATGTGAAAACCGCTTTCTTAAATGGTCATCTAGATGAAGACATCTATATGGCACAACCAGAAGGGTTTGAAAATCCAGAGTTTCCAAATCGTGTATGCAAAAAGTTTGGATTTACTTAGAATCTTGATGAGCCATGTGTGTATCACAAAGCTAGTGGGAGTGATAATGTAATTTTCCTAATTTTATATGTTGATGACATATTGATCATGGGAAAAGACATTCCAAGTTTGCAAAAGGTTAAGGCATATCTTGGAAAGTGCTTTTCTATAAAAGATTTAGGAGAAGCTGCATACATTCTGGGAATCAAAATCTATAGAGATAGATCAAGGCGGTTAATTGGATTAAGTCAAAGTGCTTACATTGACAAAATATTGAAAAGATTCAATATGAAAAATTCCAAGAAAGGATATTTGCCAATGGAAGTAAAACATGGCTTATGTGATGAGTTTTGTGCTTCAACACCTGCTGAGGTGGCCCACATGAGTAAAGTTCCTTATGCTTCGACTGTAGGATCTATTATGTATGCGATAAAGTGCACAAGGCCAGATGTGGCGTTTGCTCAAAATATCACCAGTCAATTTCAACAGAATCTAGGTGAAAAACATTGGATTGCTGTTAAGCATATTCTTAAGTATTTGAGAAATACAAAAGATATGTTTTTGGTATATGGTGGAGATCCAGCTGCAGAACTTTGTGTTACAGGTTTCTGCGATGCATCCTTTCAAAGTAATAAAGATGATTCGAAGTCTCAGACGGGTTACGTCTTTGTTATTAATGGAGGAGCAGTAGACTGGAGGAGCAAGAAGCAGAGTACAATTGCGATGTCTGCAACAGAAGCTGAATACATTGCTGCTTCAGAAGCTGCTATGGAGGCTGTTTGGATTAGGAAATTCGTTTTAGGGCTTGGTGTTATGCCTTCAATTGAATTACCTATTAATATGTATTGTGACAATTCTGCTGCAATCATATTTGCCAATGAACCTGGAGTCATGAGAGGCACCAGACATTTTCTACGGAAGTATCACTTTGTTCGTGAAAAGGTTAACGAAGGTGAAATAAATCTGCTGAAAGTTCACACAGATGATAACTTAGCTAATCCATTCACTAAGGCTTTGGCGAAAGAAAAGCTTAATGAATTAGCCAATGGAATTGGGCTTAAATTAGCTAGTAGTTTCATGCATAACTGTGATTAGTATTTGGATAAAGGATATTGTAAACAATTATTATTTTAATGAAATAAAGTATGTTGGTATGTTTATTTCTATTGTTAATTATTGTTGTCCTATTTTTGCATGTTTAAATCCATGAATAAGAGTTATTCTAAATTGTCTGTTGTCAGTTAATAATATGGGAATATTATTAAATTAAGACAAATCTGAAGGTTGGTATAATATACTTAAAGTATATTGATGCGTAGTCATGCCATTTCAGATGATATTCGATGATACTGAATATAGGACTTATCCCGCCTATATGATGTTACTTTATGGATCTTGTCATTAAGTAAATCATAAGAAGTTATCCTTAGACTTGAGATACAAGATAACGGTCATGAATGTAGTACATTTTTGTGGAACAACTTAACGCTATACGTAACTGGTAGTCATAAGGGTTGTTTTCGGAAGTGTTACAAAGTTTGTGTGTTTTGCTTGTAATCAATAAAGAATTTGTTCCTTCAAATTAATTTTTGGAGTTTAATACTGTTGGGCCCCTCGTAGGGTTGTCAAGGTGTTTGCATGGCCACGCCCAAGGTCTTTCCTGAAAGGTTCAGAAGATTTGGTAATCTTGTCAATTTCTAACAACGAGAAACAAAATGGTTGATTCGTTGTGTTTTGGTGTGTGCAAACAACAATTTATCAAAATATCAACAAACGTGAGGTTTAATTTGTCGTGAGACAAGTAAACGTGAAGTAGTACGAGTAAACCGTTTAGGAAAACGATTACCTCGCAAAACTTGTGAAAGTGATATTCAAATTGTGAGACCGGGAAGTGATTTCCCGGGTCGTACCCCAACGAGGTGTGAATGGAAAGCTTCGAGTGAGATTGGGATTAAAATCTTGTATGATTGGGAAGGTTATTTGGTTCTACGATACGTTAAATTAACGGAATTGAAAATTAACGAACGAAGGTAGAGATAAATTATCCTTGGGCAACTACCAAACTAGTGAAATCCTAAAAACTACGGGAAAACATAATTAGGTATCGGGAATCTAAAACGTAAATTAAACTAGAAACGGGACGTTTATTTAAAAGCTACGCGAATGCGCAAAATAAAACTTGAATTTTAAGTTCCAAACGTCCTACGAGTTTGCGAATAATTTTCTTACGTACTAAAAGTCAAAAGAAAATTTTTAAAAAAAGAAAATTAATTTTTCAATAAAAATCCTATTTATTATGATTTAAATACTATTTTACTCTAATTAATTAAAAATAAATATTAAATCTATTATAAAAATTCTGAAGCTTTTTTGATAAATTCTACAAGTTAAAATGAAACAAAGAAAAATATAAAAGCTGGTGGTATAGTTCGAAAATAAGCAGAAATTAAGCTAAATAAGTTGGATTATCTAATTTAAGCAAAACAGACAACAACTAGGTATATAATAAATGTTGCAAAAGATTATTGAAAAAGACCCAAGGGCGAGTGGTAGGGCTGTGTTGTGTGAGCTGTGTGACCCAGGTTCGAGTCCTAGGTTTTGAACTTTTCTTTTTCTTCTTTTCTTTTTACTTTTCTTTCTTTTTCAGTTTTCTTTTTCCCTTTTCACACAACACACAAACTCAAATGCTTCTTAGGAAACCAGATTTCAATGGCTTGAACAAATTTCTAATTCAAGTTATAAAACAGATTCATACTTTTGTAACTGAGTTGGTTTATCAAACAAACAAACAAATCCATGCTTAAACTTTCTGACTTATGAGCTCGAAACAAGCTCACATAAGCAACTGATATGGCGAAAATGAGTATTCAACAAACATAATAACTTATGTAATCCAAGTGACAAGCAAGAACAAACAGAAAACAAAGAAAAACTCAGTGGTGAGTTGTGTGCACCAACATATACGACAACTAGCAGGCCAACAAAAAAGCTCAAAATAAATTAACGACAAATCGCTAAAAGCCACTCTAGGGGAACATGCAAAAGGGATACTTACGGAAAACCTAAATAAGCTAAGGGGAGGGCAGAATCAAGCATAGAATTTATCCTACAAACGGACGATAGCTGGGGAAAAGGGCTGCTGAAGCAGCAGACCTGGTGCAACTACGGTCTTACTTAGCAGGCCTAGCGGGGCAAAAAGGCTATCTCAAGGTTACTAATAAGCTAATTCAAATAAGCTTATTCAGTCACAGATCATGCAAGTTCTACAACTATTGAAACCTATGGGTCGAGATGGGTGTAACTAGAGGTGTAGTGAAAAAGCTATAACGAGGACAGAATAAGCAATTCACCAATCCTACGGAGTTAAGCAATCAGACCCAAGAGATGTTAGCTTCGCATAACAGATGGCTAGGGGGAGGTTTTGCAGCCTACTAACAAGCCATCAAACAAGCTC
Source organism: Artemisia argyi (assembly GCA_030686995.1). NCBI lineage: Eukaryota > Viridiplantae > Streptophyta > Magnoliopsida > Asterales > Asteraceae > Artemisia > Artemisia argyi. The sequence continues at coordinate 170,428,915 of CM060706.1, forward strand.
AAAATATTGTTCAAAAAGTACCAAATGCAATTCTTAAGTAGAACTCAACATTAAACCAAAACATCCACTGACCATAACTAAATCTTTATAAAAGTGCATAAGAGAAAATTAAGCTAGCATTACTAAAACAGATGCATATCTAACCTGGTTAAGGCAACTGGGAACAAGCCAAATAAGCATAACCATTATTCTAGGCAACTTAACTGATTGAAACTAAATCACTATTGTCTAAAGGAAACCTAAACTAACCCGTCACAAACAGATGTGCAATGTTAAAAACTTAATCGACAAGAAAATTAGATAAACTCAAAATTAAACTTGCATTGATTTTTTAAAAGTAAAAGATACAGAGAGCTTGAAAGCCCTTTCTTTTTAAGAGACTACAACTTAAAAATGAAGACTACTCAATAACTGACTGCTAAAAAAAACTAAAAACTAGACTGCCTTTGTGGCTTACATAACATACACTATTTATACTACTCAATCTAGGGTTTCACTTGCTCCTTCTTGTACTCTTCTCAGTTGTGTTTCTCCACTAAGATAAAAGCTGAGCTGGACAATTTGTGCTTCATTGAAATCACTTCCCACCCTTGGATTACCTTGGCATCATCTCAACCTTTAATTAAACTTTGGCGCCCAACAGGTGTTGTGGATTGATGACATGGAAGGGAGGTAGGTACGGGTTGTGTGAGGGATTGGGGAATTGGGTGGAGGACAAAGGAGATGAAAGTGATGGTGGAGATGGTGATGGGGGTGTTGGAGTTTTGCAGTCACCGGGGGGGGGGGGGGGGGAATTGGTGATGGAGATGGTGTTTTTTATTCTGCGTTTGACAAAGAGGAAGGAGGGAGTAGTATATGTTTTGTATAAAACGTATTAGGGTTATGGAATTGGGCTTGGGTGGAGGTTTGGGATTGGGCCTGGGTGGATTTATTTAAATGGTGGGCTTAGTACTAGTATCAAGGATCCGTTTGGTGTAGATATTTCACAAGGACCATTTTTGCAATAAGCTGAAATTTCAAGGACCACTTCTGCCATATTTTCGGAATTCAACCAAGGACCAAAGTTTCCATTTTATAATTCCACACGGACCATTAATGTACTTTTTTTTTCATTTTTAACACCCGGGGACTATTTTTGCCAAATTTCAAACTCCAGGGACCAGTTGTGTAATTTTCCAAATCTTTTTACCCAAAGATCATTTGTGATTTATTTTGACTTTTTAAAGAGCAAAGATTGACTTTTCTTTGAAATGACTAACCAGGGACTAGTTTTGTAAAACTTTGAAAGTTGGGAGACTGAAACTGCCAATTATGCAAATTTTGTTCGTTTTTCGTTTGTTTTCACTCGTTTTATATCAGAAACATATAAAATACGATCTTTGGGATTTTCTTCGTATTTTGGTGCATTTTTGAGTGTTTTTAGTCGTTTTGCAGTTCAGATTTGACTAAAAATGATGAGTATCTACACACTCATCAATGGTTAATTAAGGAATGACCTAGATCCATATCCTTATTTAACACGGTATTAGAAACAAAGGGATAATAATAATGAGAAATCATTAAAAGGTTTTCCAGGAGCCTTACTTGAGTTGTACTAGAGGCATCGGCGTGTTGCAAGACGCTAACCGATGTGATCACACTGTTATGATATGTCTAAGTGGGAGCTGTTGGTTTTATAGACATTATAATAGGATCGAACTCGAGATCACGGGATTGCACACAATACGTATGAAGAGAAAAAGAAATAATTATTTATAAATGTTATAAGTAATTATTAATAAACACAAAACTAGTAATAGTAATTAGTATTTAATGATAAATGACTAATGACCTATTAACGAAGATTAGGAAAGTAATACTAATAAAAATTTGGAAACAAGAGAAGGTTCCGGAATCCCCTTGGGGACTCCACAACCGATCGGCCAAGGAGGGTTTCCCACCTCCTTTGTGCCTTGAGCTCCAAGTTTTCAATAGTATATAAGCAAACCCAAGATGCATTGTTTTCTCATAACTTGTACACACACATCTTGGTGTTTTCTCTCCTCTTCTTTGTCCCAAAATCGATCCATCAAACTTATCCCTAAGGGATTCGATTTTCAAGCTTCAACTAAGTTTTGTGTTTAATTTACTTGCATAAACTTTTTCTTGAATTAGTACGTGTGTACAAGAACGTGAATCAAACACACTATTGTTTGATTCTTGGATTGAATTACAAAAGAGGTAAGGGGTAATTCTTGTATTCCACATAAACCCTAATTAGGGTTCTTGATTGAAGATTGCAATTTGATTCTTGTTCGGGCTAGAATCACAAAGGTACGTTTACTATTTAATATTGATTAATTAATTACCTGTTATTTGATCTTGTTATAATTGCTTCTGCTATGCTCACTTGATGTGTTTTGTTTATAATATATGAATGTCATGATATCATAATTCCAACAGATATCATTCCAATTTGCTTCACACCAAATAATTTGTTTCTTTTTCAAGTTGATGAGCGTCTTGCTTTGTATGATCCAGATGCAGCTGCAGTCAAATTATTGATCAGCGATATACCTCATGATAATTATAAAATTGTTCAATATGTTGACACTCTCGTTTGGGTACCACCCGCCCCTCTAAGCACGTGTGCCACCACTGAAAATAAGCGCGTACTAGCTGGGGAGCTTGGTGAATGATCTACCAATCAAAGTTGAAACACTACAAGAGGCAAGACATACATTCATCACTACTAATGATCATAACTCTTAGATCTATAAGTTAAAAACTAAGACATTTGCCTTTCTTTTCGCTAGCTACTGTATTAACTCAAGATTTTGGATTCATTTGTTGGTCACCGAGATTATGAAGTTACTTGTGATTGGCTGTTTTCAAGGGAGAGTCTGTGCTTGAGATGGAATTGGGGGTGAGCAGCAATGACGTTTTGAAGACTTATAATTGACCCTCTTTTTGTATACAGAACATGCACTATCATGTGGATTCGCTTTTTTTTTTCACTAGCTACATTATTATTAAAACATTCAAATATATATGTTCTGTTCCGAAGTTGTTGAATGAATTTTATTCTGAATTGTGTGGTTGTGATCGGTTAATCAGTTTGGTTGGTTAAAAGTCTAATGGTAGTGGTCATGCTTGAAAATTTACTGTATATAGACTACAGAGAAAGAAAGTGGATGCTTGCATGGAATTCATTGGAGGGTGAAGACAATCAATGGAACTATCCCTAATTCAAATATGGTTATCATCTTCAAAAACATTATGTATTGTCGAAATATCACACAAGTTACTTGATGTCAAGTGGAGTCGTGCTTAATAAGTTACTGAGTAGATATTGAAATCGAGCCTAGTACCAAAATCTCAACTCAGAAAACACATGCACTAGCCTTATCGCGCGAGTGCATGTCATTTTACTACTTTACCTTTTGTGTATACATATTTTACATAATCGATCTCACTCGAGCCAAGTTTATATAAGTAATAAATCCATTTATACTAAGCTAGATTAATATTTCTGTTTATGTTTAATTGTTTAAATAATGTTTGTCTTAAAGGATTTCAAGTTAAACATAATGTTAATTGATCAAACGTTGTATCACGCTCCAAACATGAAAACAAAGGCTTGGCTGTGCTTAAATTTGAACTTTCTTTTATCTAACCGATTCAAGCTCGAGCTTGACATGTGTCATTGCCAACTAGACACAGTTCGATTACACCCTACTCAAATCTTGATAATAAGTTATAATTAAACAGACAACATACATGATTGTGGGAATATATGTGGTTTTATATATCTTATTTTGAATAAAAAATGGTATGGATTCTAGTAAATATGGCAAAATAATGGATACTAACTTCAGAGTAAGAAGTTTGATATATTCTAGTGAAATCACATTTTGAGTTTAAAGTTGAAGGTTTTCAAGATTTTGAAATTACCATATAACAATCATTAGTTATAAGGTTAACCTAGATAATGGCTCATCACCAACTGTTAACAGTGTAGCAAGTTCAAGTTCAAAGTTTAGCAACAACAAGCCAAAGCAACAAAGAAACAGGCAGTGTATTATGAAGATGTGTAGTAGCTTGTAAAAGTCAAGATTAGTCAAAGTCAGCTTAGTGTAGAAAAGTCAAACTATATGTTGTATAAATAGTTCTTCCCTCTTCACACTTTGTAATAATTTCATTTTGATTCAATAACAGAATTAGTTACTTCATTTCCTCTCCTCTCTTAATTCTCTCAATATGGTATCAGAGCCACCACCTCCAGTGACCTGTAACTAACTTCGGCGGTCTGTTATAACTAACTCCGTCGTATTCAACAAACTTCTCCATCAATCCACCATTAGTTCCGATCAAATTCACTACTAATCCCACTCAAATTCACTCAAACAACTACTAATTCTGATCAAAATCCACTCAAATTCACAGTTCTAATCATAAATCATTTCAATTTACAAATCACAATTACAAAATGTCAACATCCAACAATAATCAAGATCCACCGGTAACAACAACAACATCACTCATCACTGACATCAATTCACCCAATAATCCCTTATACCTACATCTTAATGATCATCCAGGCCTTATCTTGATATCCAAGAAGCTAACTGGTTCAGAAAACTATAGTTCTTGGAAAAGAAGTATGATGATAGCTCTTAATGCAAAGAACAAGTTGAAGATTGTGACTGGTAAGTATGTGGAACCAACTGTGGATTCAGACCTAAGGGCAATTTGGGAAAGAACAAATGATATGGTCATTTCCTGGATCCTCAATACAATTTCAGATCAGATAAGTAACAACTTGAATTTTGTGAACTCTGCATATGCTTTATGGTCTGAATTGTATGAACATTATGCTCAGTTAGATGGACATAGGATTTATCAGTTGGTGAATGATATAGTTCAATTGAAGCAGTAGAATAGCACTATAGAGGTTTACTATCATAAGCTCAAGGGTCTTTGGGATGAACATGATGCCTTAGAAGCACCATATTTGTGTAGTTGTGTATGTGTTTGTGAGAATGGGAGACATAGTGGTGATAGGGAACAAAGGAAAAGACTAATTCAATTTCTAATGGGCTTAGATGAGTGTTATTCAAACCTAAGGGGTCAAATTCTCTTAATGCAGCCTTTACCTAGTGTTGCCAAAGCTTATAGAATGATTAGACAGGAAGAGAAGCAAAGAGAGGGTATTTTACCAAAGCCTTTAGGATCTGCAGCTTTTTCTACACACTCAAACTCATCTCAGAACACTAGGAACAACAATCACTCAAACAACACTAGGTACAATACCTCAAGACCTCAACAAAACACCAATAGGAGAAGTACCTTTAAGACTGGGGTTTATTGTACAAATTGTGGAAAAGAGGGTCACACCAGTGAAGAATGTTACAAGTTAAAAGGTTACCCTGTTGGCCATCCTCTACATGGCAAGTACAAACCACCAGTATACAGAAATGTGACTGAAACAAGAGACACAAGAGGTTCAAAGGCTGTCAATTCTGTGCTCAACCAGGATTCAAATACCCCAGAAATCAGTCAAACTGACTCAACCAGTGGGAATGATGCAGTGTTTGTGAGAATGGATCAATTGCAGAATCATCTCAATCAGGTCATGTTGATGATGCAACAATGTCAGAACAACCCACCCACTGGTATGGTTAACTCTTACACTATTAGAAGATTCAAATTTATTGCCTCTACTATGATTAAGTTCAAAGCTGCTTGGGTAGTGGATAGTGGGGCAACTGATATGCATGATATATTCACATGTAATCCACCTATTCACATCACATTACCCAATGGCCAAACTGTGGCAGTCACAACCTGTGGAAAGGTCAAAATTAACAAAGACATCACACTCACAAATGTCTTTTACATTCCCTCATTTGCTTACAACTTGTTGTCTGTAAGCAAACTAACACAACAAATGCATGTAACAGCCATTTTCACATCACTTTCCTGTCACTTTCAGGGTCTCAACAAGAGGATTGCACATGGCAACCTTTGTGAGGGACTCTACATCATCTATCCAGACCAATCTTCATCACCAAAACCAACAATTTGTTCAGCTAGCAACAATGGGAATACTTTACTGTGGCATTTAAGACTAGGACATTCATCATATTCCACACTCAAACACATAAATCACTTTCACCTCTCTGTAATGATGCAATTTCTAGTTGTAATATATGTCCTTTAGCTAAACAACATGCACTTCCTTTTTCAATCAGTACCTCACATGCTTCTTCTCCATTTGAGCTTGTACATATTGACATTTGGGGCCCCTACAGGCATCCCACCATCAATAAATGCAAATATTTCATAACCATTGTAGATGATTTTTCAAGAGCAGTGTGGACATATCTACTACCTAGTAAAGATCATTCTACTTCACAAATCAAAAATTTTCATTCTTATGTCCTAAATCAGTTTAACAAAACAATAAAAATTGTGAGAAGTGACAATGGATCAGAGTTCTTAAATCAATCTTTGTCCTCATTTTTCAAAGCCAATGGTATCATACATCAAACTTCCTGTCCATACACACCCCAGCAAAATGCCAGGGTGGAAAGGAAACATAGACAGCTACTAGAAGTAGCCAGAGCCTTAAAATTCCAAGCAAATTTTCCTTCTCATTTTTGGGGTCATTGCATACTCACAGCCACTTATCTTATAAACAGACTTCCATCCAAACCCATTCATCACAAAAGTCCTTTTGAATGTCTGTATGGTACTCCCCCAGACCTCACACATCTAAGAGTCATAGGCTGCAAAACATTTGCTCATCAACACCCTAATGATAAATTTGTTGCTAGAGCCATACCTTCAGTATTCATTGGTTACCCAGACACTCAAAAAGGGTACATTCTTTATGATCTCACAACTCACAAACTTTTCACTAGCAGACATGTTACATTTCATGAGACAGATTTTCCATTTCATAAATCAACTTCCACAACCTCATCACCAACATCAACAGTGTCTACACCTCCTAATTATTATCCTACACCTCCATTTTATTATCCTACACCACAACAAAACACACCTTTTACACCTACACCTGATCTTTCCACAGCACCATCTCCATCATCATCATCCATACCTCACACAGAACAATTTGTTAATACCTCACCCACCAACACAGAACAATCTCAATCTTCATCATCCACACCTCCCACAGAACAACCTCACTCTGCACCAGCACCACCATCATCATCTAATACAACATCTACACAAAATACACCACCATCACCTCCACCACCTACCAGAACATCAACCAGAACATCTAAACTTCCATCCAAAATTCAAGATTATCAACTTAATCTACCAAAGTCACTCACTTCATCCAAACATCACTACACTAACTTTATTAACTACAACAACATCAAAAACAAAACAACCAGGCACATCATCAACACAATCAATAAAATTTTAGAACCACAATCTTATACTCAGGAAGCTAAGAACCCAAAGTGGATAGAAGCAATAGATTCTGAATTAATAGCCCTTGAGTCAAATGGTACATGGATAGTCACTGAATTACCACCAGGGAAGATTCCTATTGATTGTAAATGGGTCTTTAGGATCAAACTTAAGGCAGATGGTACCATAGATAAGTTCAAAGCTAGATTAGTGGCAAAGGGCTATACACAGAAGGAGGGTATTGGTTTTCATGAGACATTTGCCCCAGTGGCAAAAATGGTCACAGTTAGAGCATTACTTGCTATAGCCACACACAATCACTGGCACATTGCTCAATTGGACATAAACAATGCCTTCCTACATGGAGATCTTTCAGAGGAAATCTACATGAAATTACCACAAGGGTATAAATCTCCCCACTCACCAAACAGTGTCTGCAAGCTTCAAAAGTCTCTATATGGGCTAAAACAAGCAAATAGGCAGTGGTTTATCAAATTGACCACTTTCCTTCAACAACTAGGCTTTGTTCAAAGTTTAGCAGATACATCCCTTTTCACTTATAGAAAGGATCATCATTTCTTATGCCTTCTGGTCTATGTGGATGACATAATCTTGACTGGCAACAATCTTTCTCTTATTCAACATATCAAGGATCAATTGCATCAACAAGTCAGTATTAAGGACTTGGGTTCTCTTAATTACTATCTTGGCATAGAATTTCTTAGAAACACAACTGGTTTAATCATGACTCAAAGGAAATATACTCTTGAGCTTATCCAGAGTGCTGGTCTTCTGAATGTAAAACCTTCATCTACACCTGTTGATCCACTTGTCAAACTCAATCATGAAGATGGTGAGCTGCTTCCTGATCCAACCAATTACAGAGCACTAGTAGGAAAATTGCTTTATCTCACAATCACTAGGCCAGACATCTCTTATGCTGCACAAACCCTAAGTCAGTTCCTACATGCACCTAGAACACCTCATCTAAAAGCATTGATCAAAGTTTTGAGATATTTGAAAGCATGTCCTGGTCAAGGTCTTCTATTCCCAACAGAGAGTACTCTCAACTTAAAAGCCTTCTGTGATAGTGATTGGGCCACTTGTTCCTTCTCAAGGAGATCAGTATCTGGTTACTGCATCTTTCTAGGATCTTATCCTATTTCATGGAAATCCAAAAAGCAAACAGTTGTATCCAGGAGTTCAACAGAAGCAGAGTACAGGGCCTTAGCAGATGTTACTTGTGAACTTTCATGGATCAAGTGCCTTTTCAAGGATTTGGGCTTATGTATATCTTCTCCTACACCAGTGTTCTGTGACAATGCCTCAGCAATTGCACTGGCTTCTAATCCAGTGCAACATGCAAGGACTAAACATATAGAGATAGATTGCCATTTTGTGAGAGACAAAATCAAAAGTGGTCTCCTCTGTCCTACCTACATTCCAACTCAGCATCAAGTAGCAGATGTTCTTACTAAAGGATTGTCCAAAGCCCCTCATTATCAATGCTTATCCAAGTTTGGCATATGTGATCCCTACACATTGCCAACTTGGGGGGGGGGGGGGGGGGGGTAATGGCTCATCACCAACAGTTAACAGTGTAGCAAGTTCAAGTTCAAAGTTTAGCAACAACAAGCCAAAGCAACAAAGAAACAGGCAGTGTATTATGAAGATGTGTAGTAGCTTGTAAAAGTCAAGATTAGTCAAAGTCAGCTTAGTGTAGAAAAGTCAAACTATATGTTGTATAAATAGTTCTTCCCTGTTCACACTTTGTAATAATTTCATTTTGATTCAATAACAGAATTAGTTACTTCATTTCTCTCATCTCTTAATTCTCTCAATACTAGACACTTCAATAAGCAATATATGGGATTAGAATTTAGAGCATACTGTAATTTTACGAACATGATAGTTTTTTTAGCACATGAATGATAGCTAAAAATAATCAAAATGTATTGCCATTTTAATTAGGTTTATATACATTACATCATATGCGCTTTGAGCAATCATGGGCCAAAACATGATGCATAGCTGTTCATAAGACCCAAGCTATTAGATTACCACCAGCACGTGCTTCGAGTGGCATGGGACTAATTTTTCCAAAAAGGGTAGCGGTTTTTTAATCGTAAAAAGATTATTTTAATTTCCCACAAGTCCTTGAAATGCGAGGTTTGTTACATTACGAGTGGAGGTACCCGCGCGTTGCTGCGGAAATGCCGTGCTATTTTTTTTTTTTTTTTTTTTTTTTTTTTTTTTTTTTCACACTTTAGGGCTCAGGGACTAAATTGCAAAAGACTGCTCTTGCTTTCACTGTGGCACTCTAAATGAATTTTGTTAATGGATTTTCCAAATCTTGTCAAAAATGTATCTTCATGAAAATTTTTAATAATCAAAATATCATTTTTTTTTATCAAATATTACAAAAAAAAAAAAAAAAAAAAAAAAAAAAAAAAAGAAGTTGCTACAGTACCCCCAAATTATTATTTTAAGAAAATAACTGTTCACCCCTCACAAAAGTACTGTAGCAAGGGGTGAACAGTAACACCCACGGTAAATGTTATATATATATATATATATATATATAACGAGCGGGGTAACCCGCGCGTTGCTACGGGAGTGTTTTACGGCACGTTAGTTATATATATATATATAATTTTAGCCTGCGAGAATGCCGTAGAGAAATGCGTGGGAATGCCATGGAGCGTGTGTATACAATGTCGAAACATAATTCTAAACACATTAATATAAAAAAAGTGTACTAATACCGAAATAAAGATAATAACTATTTTTAACAAATGTTATTAGTAAGATGTATTCGAAAAAATTAGTAAACAATAAGAAAGTTTAGAAGAAGCCAGCACAACTTAGAATAATAAAGTTTAGAAGAAGCCGGCACAATTTATAAAAGTTGAAACATATCGTATTTGGTAAATATATTGAATTTTTTAAAGTTATGCATATTTTTACTCGTTTTTATTGGGAAAAGGATTTCGGGAACAATGACGCAAGTTTCGTAAATTTTTGAATCCGTTTGCTATGTCGAATGAGCTCCGGAGTGATCCCGTGAAAAGATTAGCCAAGATTGGCAGAAACAACCCCCACATATTGTATTTTCATTTTAACCCTTATTCAATTTAATATTTAAAGTCAAATATTTTTGTTATTATGTTTCATTTTATAAAAATACACACATAAAACAAACTTTTTCTCTCTATACAACCTTCGCCGGATCTTCATGTATTCCGACCAAACACCAACAGTTTCCGGTGCCGCCTACCGGAATATTTTCCGGTTAAAAATTTTGTTTGCCGATTCGATAGATCGGCACAGTCCCATCATTTCTGGAGCATTTTAGCTCTCGGGTCGCTCCACATAACCATCACGCGCCACCACCGACACCACCACACCTTCCCCATCATTACCGACGGTAAGTCCCTTCACGCGCGCCCTTCTCCTATTTATTTAATGTTTTCGAAACCTTAATTTGTTAGCTTTTTATTTAAACCGTTTTTTAATTAAAACCTTTTGTAAAACTGTTTTAAAACTTGTAAACCGTGTGGATGTATTGTTTTAGCCATGACTCGGCCACGACTCGGTGTTGACTCGGTGACTGACCGAGGTTATAACTATTTTTTTATAGATCAATACGTTTGTTTTCGAGATTTATTAGTTATATCTATAAGTTATAAACCTCTGTTTTTTTAACATCTGATATATATGTAAAAAATATTTGTTTCTGGATAACATTATTGATCTAAGGTCTGCGCTTTGGTGCAGGAACTACATGCAATTGAAGCTATAAGTGTGTCGCAGATAGACCCTGATCCGGGTTTACCCGTTGATGTTTTTGAAAATATGAAGAATCTTCGACTACTTGATGTTTACGGTAAATTCACTTGTGGTGAACCTGCCTCTCTCCCAAAAAAAAAAACATTATTAGAAAAAAAAAAATTCTATTAGAAATATTTTTTCTATTTTTTTATTATACATATACTGTTAAGTTAAATTAAGTTTTATATTGTTATAGACATGATTAGTTGGTATACCTTGAATGCCAGATTCTGGTGAATGACATATTTGCATTTTTATGTTGCCTCTTTGATTGTTGGCCACTTGTATAAATAGATGGTTGTTGACATGTTTGCTGGCTTTTACGGTTTTTATATGGCACTGTAGCTATTTTATTCTCTACACTTGTTTGCGTAATTACATGGATAAATGGATAATGTTTGAAATTATTAGTCATTTGGCATCTTGTTGTGAATCAACAAATAAATGTACATTGAAATTATTAGTCATTTGGCATCTTGTTGTGAATCAACAAATAAATGGATAGTGTTTATAAGAAAGAATGTTTGGAAGACAGGAAAAGAATTACTATAAATGTGATATTTGAACTGAGACATGTAGATTTTTCCAAAAAAAAAAGTGCAATGACATATAGCTTGTGAGCAGATATATGATATTCGGGTGGGTCTATTTCTGCAACATTTTGTGTGTTTTGGATAAAACCAATGAGAATTTCCTTTTAGTCTTTCGCCATACCAAAAAGTTGCGCTGCAATACTGGCATGCTTGTGAGCAGATATATGATATTCGGGTGGGTCTATTTCTGCAACATTTTGTATATTTACATAAGTGTTGTTAACTACAACACAAAAGAGAACATGTCGATGTGTTTACTGGCAAAAGTAGGCCATCGCAGGTGGTGTAAGCGATTTTACATATAACCTTTATTGTTACTGCTACTTATTTACATAGAAAGGTGATTATAGTTTCACCTTTAGTAGGGTTTGACAATTTTCAAAAGAAGTAGCCACTATTTGATGATGGATATTTAAGTTTTTTTTTTTTTTTTTTTTTTTTTTTTTTTTTTTTTTTTTTTTTTTTTTTTTTGTCAGGTGATTCTTCTGGAAAAAGGGGGCGCCTGATTGTCCTGCGGTTTGCCTCATCTGTTTTGGGCCTCGTTTGCATACCGATGTGTGGTGCTGCTGGTGTTGCGGTTGTTGCATCATTTGTAAAAAACATAAGGTAACATTTAACATTAAATTTATTGTTTATTTTACTTTTTTGGTAAATGGTAATAGGTTTGTACTTGTTTGTGTATCTTTGTTTGTTATGATGTTTTCTGATAATTGTACACATGTGGTTTCTGTTGTTGTACCTAATATTAGGAACGTAAATTATGATTGTAGATTATCGGTATTCTTTTATGAAATTTTGTGTAAAAGTGGAAAATTTGTATTACCTTTTGGATGATGCTCATGTGTTGCTGGTATTGTATTTTCGCTGTCTCTGTAGGTCTTGTTACTGCAGTTGTGTTAGATTCTGTTTCTGTTCCTGGTATTGGTGTATCTGTGAATAAAAAAAAATTTAGGTACAGATGTATTATAGGAAAATAATTTTGTAATTTTTTTGTTTTGTATTCACCTTTCTCTTGTGTTTCTTGGGTTGGAGATTCTTCCACTACATGTAAATAAGGAACAGCTGATGTTGACGGATGCAGGAAAGTAAACAGTACACTATGTTTTAGAAAAATAAACCTCTAGTTAGCAAAGTTGATTCATAAAATGTTTATGAAGTATGTTTTTGGTTGTGTTGGGTGGGTGTTTAGGGTCTGGTTCACCAACAGCTGAACCTGAAGAAAAATATATATATTATTTTGATTAACATAAACTAATGTATGGTTATGCATTATTCTGACAGTAAATGACATGAACATTGTTAGTGGTTACCTTGAATGTGTATTAAATTTGATATGTTTTGAGGTGTACAATAAATCGCCTCGTGTTGGCCATTTTCAGGTTCAGAAGCTATTGTTTTACCTTTGGCGTCAACCAACGCATGTTCTTGTATTTGGGAGCCGTCTTCATTGTTGGATACAGGTAGTGAATGATCATAGACTATGTGAAGTTAAATGACTGTAACCATATGGTAATTCTGCATGAATAATTAAGAGAATAAGCGTTTGTAAAAAATGAGTTACCTAATGAAATATGATTAATGCATATATAAAATACCTTTTTTTTTTCTTTTGATGTTCTCAAATGCATGTGCTTTTGGTTCTGGTAAATTAATGGATTGCTGTGAACTTGTGGCAGGTGATTTTAATGTATTTGGTACACATATTGAGTGACTTGCAGAGCAAAATACTTGAGGACTTAAGTTGCATGCTGCAGTTGTCACATGCTGAATTATTGCAAGTATACGCTAATCCTCAAAAAGTAAATGAGTAAGTAAGTTTGTGTAAAAATTAGAGACATAACAAAACATGATAAATGCATAAGACTAACTTTTTTTTTTTTTTTTTTTTTTTTTTTTTTTTTTTTGTTACTTTGGATTGTAGGTGGATCAGATATAGGCGTTTTCCGTTTCAGATGTTCTTCTGTGGCATTGGCAAAGTGGTTATTGAACAATGGCTGATGCGGTATGTTTTGACCTCCTTGTAAAATTTTCGTACTTGTTTGTATAATGTTCAGTGTAGATGGTTTAGGATTTTAGATCGACAAACACAATTTGTAGAAGATGCAAAGATTATGTAACAAACAGTAGCATGAATATAATAATATAAGCAATCAGTACATAAGCAAAAAAATCAGTAAACAAAGAAGCATATAAGTAAATAGAAGCAGCAGACAGAGTATATCTTAACTCGCCTTTAGTTATAGGTTGTAAGCTTGTATTTTCCAGTACTGATTGATAACTGCTTGCAAAAGAATAAGGATTACGTAAAAGGAACAGGTAAAAAAACACTTGAAAAGTGGTATCAATGTTTTGGATTGCTAAAATACCTATGTAAAACAAAGATTCACTTTCTTTGTTTTGTTCTTGATAGCTGAGATTTTGTTTTCTTCTTGATGGATGCAATGTTGAATGAGATAATAGGAATTGTGTGATGGAAATTTCTGGTTACTTGTTCATGTGCAGGATCTGATGGAGTGCATTTTATTCTTGATGGATGCAATGTTAGATGAGATAAGATAAACTTTGTGATGGAAGCTTCTGGTTTTGTTTAGCATGTGCAGGAAGCTAGGGATTGTATTTTATATTTGGAAGAAGCACACAGGTGGCAATACATCTCAAATACTTGGTGATACAGTAAACCTGCAAAACACATGGTACTACAGTTGAGCAGGAATGAACTGCAGTTCACCAAGTGTCCAAAACCTACAGTTTGGCTGCAATTTATGTAGGATTACTGTTGTTAATCATGTGGTTAAGTCATGAACAGTGGGCAAAACAGTGAAGTCCCCATGTTTGCACCACATATTGTAATACGTTCACTGTTTATAAACATGCAATTAACTGATGAACAGTGGGCAAAACAGTAAAGTGCCCATGTTCGCACCACATATTGGGCTATTAACCCTCTGTAATCACATTTTTAATTGCCCAGTTTTGCCCCTCACATTCCCATCTTTATATATATAGTATAATTAGGCTACCAAATTTATTATTTGATAATAAGGTATAGTTTCCACAGAAAGAAAGTTAAGAGGCTTTGTAAATTGTAACAATTTGTCTTTGAGGGTTAGCGAAGCTTCAAAAACTTTAATTTCTCGGGCGTCAAAAATTATGTCCGATGTACTAATTTATTTATTTATTTATTTATTTATTTATTTTTAAGCATTACTTAATGCAAATTGTTGGGAAATCTTGATTTTGAGGCTTTTATTCAAATTTTTTTAAGCATTACTTAATGCAAATTGTTGGGAAATCTTGATTTTGAGGCTTTTATTCAAATTTAATTAAAAAAAAAAAAAAAAAAAAAAAAAAAAAAGGTCACCTAGTGCTTGAATACTAACAATTTTCAACGTAAAATGTTCTCATTATTTGATTTTTATAAAGTGCCTTTACTTTTAATACCCCATTTCTATTTTTGCTCAAGGATTTTGAAAACTCAAGAACAACTCAACAACAATTTATAGCACATTTTGACCCGATTTATAAGTTATCACTAAAAAACTAACATCATCGTAAAATAAAGACAAAATTACACGGATGGTCCATGTGGTTTACTCGGATTGCAAGTTTAGTCCCTAAGTCAAAATAAGTACACAAGACATCCCTAATTTTGAAACCTGTCACCCTTTTAGTCCCTAATTTGGATGTCCTGTTAGTTTGGCCGTTAAGTTATTTGCACCGTTAGTCCTCCATTAATATTTTTTGAACTGTTAGTAGACAACCCTTGTTTTGCATTTTCTAGTTAAAATCTCGCCAGTCTTGATGTAAAACATCAGTCCGGATAACTTTCAAGGTTTACACTTTTGATGATTCATACCAGAAAGGGGTCAAAATCATGATTTAAAATCGACACAGAAACATTTTTATCTAATGTCAAATTTTCTTTTAGTATACTTACCTAATCACAAAAAATAGGCGAAAACGTAAAAAAAATGGCGAAAACAGATAAAAGTATAAGAAAACAGACAAAAAAGTAAAAAAGCAGACGAAAACGTAAAAAGAGAGATACAATATAAGAAAACAGACTAAAACGTAAAAAAGCGGATGAAAACGTAAAAAATGGACGAAAGTGTTAAAAACGGACGAGAATGTAAAAAATAGACGAAAACATAAAAAGATTGACAAAAACATAAAAAATGGACGAAAACGTTAAAAAAACGGACGAGAACGTAAGAAAATAGACGAAAACGTAAAAAGATTGACAAAAACGTAAAAAAATGGACGAAAACGTTAAAAAAACGGACGAGAATGTTAAAAAATGTACGAAAACGTAAAAAGATTGATAGCGGTGCAAAATATTAACGGAGGGACTAATGGTGCAAAAAATGAGGACTAACGGTGCAAAAAATATTAACGGAGGACTAACGGTGCAAATAACTTAACGACCAAACTAACGGGACATCCAAATTAGGGACTAAAAGGGTGACAGGTTTTAAAATTAGGGATGTCTGGTGTACTTATTTTGACTTAGGGACTAAACTTGCAATCCGAGTAAACCACATGAACCATCCGTGTAATTTTGTCTAAAATAAATATTACCTAAATATACTTATTAATATGAAAGGACAATGATTCTTAGTCGAATTGTGATGTAGATAGTCACATCATACCTGATGGTGAAATGTGTGATTTGTGCATAATAATATACGAGTAATAAAAATTTCAACGATAAAACCTAATATTATCAGAACAAGAATATGAAAAAGTAAGATTTAGACAATCACACCCTATCTGCATAGGTAAAATGACTTGTTTCGTAATGACTTCCAACATACTATGATCACAAGGATAAAAGATAGATATATATCAGTGTTCTAAAAGGCGCGCAAGGGGCCGCAGAAGCTTCGCCAAGGCGCGAGGCGTGGTTCGCCGCCACGAAATGGACCTTGGCGGTTGATCTAAGGGTGACGCAAAAAGGCGTGAAATAAGGCGAGAAAAGGCGCACCTTTTGGTAAAGCGTGGCGCCACTTTTTGAACCAGTTTATTTTTTATTTTTTTAATAATTTTTTATTATTATTATTTTTTGAACTAGTATTTAGAATTTGGGCTATTTGATATATGGGCATGGTAATTATATATTAAGTATTAGTCAAAATTTCTAATATATACGAGTAATATGATCCAAAATTATAAATACATAAATCCATAAATATTCTTTCGTCACTTTAGTGACGTCTTAAAAAACACAAAAGCTTCGTCATGGCGCGTAAGGCTTGAGGCGCGGCCACACCACCACCCCACGCCTCACACCTTTTATAACCTTGATCATATATATATAGTTTTTTATTTGTACACTTCATTCTGCGCTATTATATAAACGCTTAAAAGCTTAAAATGAAAACTTGGGTCCATTAATGTAACAACAAAACAAAAGAATTAAATAAAAGAAAAGAAAAAAGAAACAGTTCGTCCAAAATGGTGATGAAGAAACAAACATGCCTTCGGCATCATCAATTCAACGCCTAGACAAACAATACTAGTAATACCAATCCCAATACCTAACCACCACCCCACTTTGTTTTTTTAGGTTCTCATTTTTGTCTTCACCTTATATAATATTTTTATAAAATTCATTCAGTTGATTTATCTCTCAACTGATTTAGTGAAATCACAATGGATGATTCACACGATGCCTGCGATCACGTGGATAGAGATAACAGCACGTGCTCAACATCCACTAGTTACCGCTTATTTGATCGCCAGTCCACTATTCATCAGTTGATGGGCGGCGGTAAAGGTACTACTACTTCTTAACCTAATTTCCATTTTCACCTGTTACTTATTCTCACTTATTTTGATAAAAAGCGAAGACTCGTATTAATATAATATATTAGATGGTTTATTAATCATGTTATATTTATGATAAAAAGTATTTGTTTCTTATTTAGATAAGTTACTTAAATAAATTGCAGAAACCAGCACTTAAAATCATTCGGACAATTATACAAAAACAAACAACATTATTTCGTTTAGATTTAGACGTTCTAGCCACTACTAGTAAGATGTGGTAGTCGGATTCAGACCTAAAACATCTTAATGAAACAAACACACCCTTAGTCGCGCCGAAATAATTATCCTTATGTAGTTATACTAGTTAAAATATATTGATGAAATTGTGATTTTGATTTGTGTTGCGGTGGATGTTGACTTATTTTTCGTGTTTTGGTTGTTAGCGGCAGATGTTTTGTTGTGGAAGAGGCGGCGTGTTTCGTTAGGGATTATTATTGTTGCCACTGTTGCGTGGCTAGTATTTGAGCGATCAGGTTTATCGTTTTTAACGATTTGTTCCAATGTTTTGCTGTTTCTGATAGTGTTGCGGTTTCTACATGCCAATTATGCGTCTATGAGGGATAAGTATGTGCGATTTTTTTTTTTTTTTTTGGATAGTGTGATGGTTGAGTGATAAGTTTGGGGCGTTTGGTTAATATTAGTTGTTTTGAAATTGCAGGCCGGTTCAGGGGTTGCCTGAACTAGTATTGTCGGAGGAGATGGTCAATTATGCTGCTGCGTCTTTTCGTATTAAAGTGAACTATATGTTACTTATGGCGCATGATATCACCCTTGGCAAGGACTTTAGGCTCTTCTTCACGGTCTGTTATCACAACTTCGTATGAGGCTTGTTAGGTTCTATATATAATATTCTGTTTACTGATGATTAATAAAGAAACATTTGTTTTGTAATGTTAAAGGGAACGTGACAACATGTTTTGTTAAAAGATGCAGGTAGTGGGCTTTCTGTGGCTGTTATCTGTCCTTGGGAGTTTAATCTCTTTCTTCACGCTTGCGTATATAGGTATGAATGTCAGTCTCCATGATGGGTGTTTGTTTAAGCTTATATATATCCTTATGAGCTTATTTGATTTCGGCTTATATTTCATAATGCCCTGATTTTTTTGACTTATTTTGAGACTTTGGGGCTTATAAGCATGGTATATCATGATAAGCTTATAAAAACCTATAAGTCTCAAAATAAGCCGGAAAATTGGGGCTTATAAAATATTAGCTGATACCAAATAAGCTTATAAGCCCACTATAAGCTTAAACAAACACCCCCTAAAATTTCTTACACTGTTGATGTTTAATATATGTAAGATCTCAATTTGTATGTGTTATTTGCATGTTTCTGATAGCTTTAATCTCTTAGAGGTGTTGGAACACAATAAGTGAATTGCACGTTGATGTTTGAATGCTCAACTATTGTAGTAGTACTTCTCATAAACCCTAAGAAGGATTGGAAATGATACTGATATTGTAGTGTGCTCAGTTATTTCTATGCGGTATTATATTATTATGAGCAGACTTACAAATTTTTGAGAAGAGAAGACTAGAAATTTTTAGTCTGTTATAGACATATAAGAACTACATCACATACACATTATATCCATAGAGAACTTGAAATATGACATGTCATCGGCGGTGGCGGTGGCAGTGGTGCTCGTGTTTTCCCCAATCACCCTTTTAGGAGTCCGTTTATTCTCTTATAGTCGTTGACTCATTTCAGCCCATAAAAAATTTCTTATGTCAACTCCAATAACTTTTGGGTGTATTCTCGTGTCAAATCTACCAACATGCTCAAATTTGTTTATTCCACTAAAGACGTGAAAAATCAATGAATTGTAAAGATATTTGAATATAATCTAATGACATATGGATTATGGAAGCAAATTTACGAGTTGAGAGTAAACTAGATACATCTCGGTGGGGCTGATTGTTGGAACCAGGGGCAGGGGGTTCATGATGACCGGAAGTGGTGGATTCACACGATGACTGGTTGTAAATTTACATATATTAGTACTTGTGGAGTGTTGGGTATTGGATTCACTTAGGTGGTCTGACATGCCTAGTTCACGAGGAATGGGAGTGGTGGTTTTAGGTGGGGATGAACCTAGAGGGCGAGGATGGTATGGGCGAGAAGTGGGCTCGTGAATCCATTGTTAGGTATTTGGTCAGAGGCGGAGTAAGCTAAATAGGCAAACCTAATGCTTAGAATTTGATATCTGGTATACTTAGCATACTCCTACGATCACAATTATTTTGACAAAATATCTAAAAGGGTCCTCAAAAATTTGGCACTTCTTATCCAAATCTTTCTCACCCGTGCAGTCTGTCTACGTCTCTATCTGCCACTTGTAATCTCACCACACCAATTCCCGTGAATAAGCCATCTCAGACAACTGGCCACGTGATTTATTGCTTCCAACCACTAGTTGTTTGAATCCTCTAGTAAGCATTACTCACATCCGATAGTTTGCTGATGAATCCAGAATATTTAAGTTCCATCATTTAAAATTGGCTTGTAAATTTGTTAAGTGTAGTACTAATGGTGTTCATACATTTGGGAGCGTTATCAGTATGCTGAGCTATTTCGTGCATCTTTCTCATCATCTTTTATCGAATGCCTTTAATAACATACACAAAACTTACTCCGCTTGTAGATTTTTATTCTATATAAGCTCTGTGTGTATGTGTTATGTGCTTGTTTCTGCTAGCATTAACCTCTTACCAGCGTTTGACTTAAAATCAGCAGATTGCATCTTGACTATTAATTGCACAACTCTGCTGTTCTCTTTTTCAAATCCAGAGAATAATTGGAAATGACACTAGATATGCTGCATTCTCAGTTTAACGTAAGCCAAGTAATGTACATTGGAAGGGTGAGTGTAGATACAAGTTTGAAGTAAGAGAAGACTAAGAATACCAGCCAGCTGTTATGATTTAGAAATTAGAGCTAATTTTTAAGGGTCTTAGTGTATGATGAATTCGTTAAGTGATTGGAAAGTCTGGAAATACATGGGATTCTGTGCAACTTGGGCTTGTAGTCTGGTGATATGTGTGATATGCTCCCCAACCAAGTGGTTGTGGGAAGTGGGAACTAGTCCCGTCTGTGACAATTTGGTGAGATATTTGTTAATATTGTGAGATTGTTAGTTCCATCCATAAAATAAATAAATATAACACATGGGATTCTGTGCATTGGCTCCATTGGACATGGAGCTACAATCGTGCATTTGAACCATGTCACTTCCATTTGCATCACATCTATTTAATTCTATTTAAGGTAGAAAACCTTGAGATAAATGGCCTTGCAACTGGTGTATGTTAGCATGAGAATTGCAATCAGTGAACTGGTAGAGAAAACTTGAGCATCTTTGTAAATACGTATGGTGTTACTCGGATTCTGAAAAACTTAAGCAGCAAGCCCTGTAGGCTACTCACGTACGAAAAAGTTGGCCTCTTGATAAA
The DNA here is from genome assembly GCA_030686995.1 of Artemisia argyi. NCBI lineage: Eukaryota > Viridiplantae > Streptophyta > Magnoliopsida > Asterales > Asteraceae > Artemisia > Artemisia argyi. Next base: position 170,450,046 of record CM060706.1, read on the forward strand.
GTCATAAACCACATGTCCCTGAAAATTGACAGAGCTTAAGAAATATGTATTCTGTTTGCATCTGGATGCCTCCCGCATCTTTTTCTTGTTTTCTGTTTATAATATCCTTAACTTTATAAGAAGGGAAAACCAGTATAAATAAAATAAGGTATCACTCCATAAGTACCTGTCAGTTTTTCTGAAGAGTCGACTCTAAGGTGTACTGAAACTAACATTTGTCATTGGCAGAGATTAATCCATCTGAATTTTTGTTGTTTAATGAGGGCATTCCATACTATCACAAGATATTGCTCTTCAACAATCAACACTAATTCTGAATCATATTGATGTTAAGATTTTTATTTTTATTTTATTTTATTTTTCTCCCGAGAAAAAGAATCCCATGTTGACAGTTGTGGACTTGTGCTTTATTTTAACACGACTTCTAACTTTGTCAATAGATGATGATTGAGATGTGAATATGTGATGTGAAAATGATGACAGGATATCGATTGGAAAAGTAACTTAACTCTGTAAATGTTCATTTGGAAGGTTGTATAAGGATATAACATTACTCTGTAACTTAATTCTGATTATGTTAGCATTAGCTTCTTGATGTTTGTGGTTATCGTATTTTTAAACCAGCTACCATATATTTAAGTTTTAGCAACTGTGTAATTACTAACATGTTTTTGGATTCAACTGTGATTTCAGGAACAATTTTGTCGGTAACCCTACCTGCATTGTACAATAAATATGAAGCACAAGTTGATCGTTGTGCTGGTACAATACACAGAAGCTTTTCAAGACATTACAAGATAGTGGATGAGAATGTTATGAACAGACTCCCGCGCAATTTACCCAAAGACAAACCAATGTAACCGAATATGTTATGTAGTACATTCATTCGTAAATCCTTCTTGTTTTTTAATGAACCATGTAATTTGTAGGACCTTTTCTGTACTTTGCCAAAAATAAAAACCAGGAAAAAAGAATTAAACTGATTCTTTGGTCTCTCTAGTGAGGTTCATGCAGAGTACTCCCTCTACTTGATGTATCTGCATTAATCAAACAAATTTTCTTTCTTGTGAAAGATGTGCATGGTCCTACCACATGTTACCATCCAACACAGCATATGTTAGCTTGTGGCTGATTCAAAGACATGATGGTCAAAACGGGTAAAGCAAGGTTCGATTATCTATTAATTTTATGTTAGTGCAGCAAAGAAAAGGTCGACAGTGGTGTAAAAAATATGAAGTACATTGGATCATCTCACGTGGTATGGATGTGATTAAAATAAACTTAAAATTGTCATTGATTTCAAGTATGAATACCCAACGGTGTCGTTACAGAGAAAGTCCCTCGGTTAGATTTAGGAACTGTTTGTGTTAAGGGTTGTAAACGAATTGCACGTACAATGAACATTTCATGAACCGTTCGATAAAAAGTTTGTTTATGTTCGTTTATTTAGTTGTGAGCCACACACTAAAACCAAAATGCGGGGGGATGCACCGGTCGACGACTTGGGCGAGTAGGGTGCCAACTGCGAGCAAGAATGCGGGCCGACTCTCTAGAAGAAGGTGGAACCATAGCAATTTTCACATCAGTCGCTGCCTTCACACCACCACGCTCTGCCATATCTAAGTACATTGCACCCATCAGTCTTAGCCCTTCCTGTTAATCAAGTGAAGTACAACAAGTCACATTAGCATTCAATTCAACATAGTTAGAGTATAAACATTTAACAGCAAGTCTCGGCCCTTCCTGTTAATAGAATTTTATGTTTTAAAGCAGGCAAATTGCATTCACAAAAAGACTCCTACTTTTAGAATTTCATCTAAACCTAAGGATCAAGGTGGTCTTGGTCTAAAGCAATTAGGTCGTTGGAATGAATGTTTAAACAAATTTGGAACATTGCGACTAAAAAAGAAAGTCTCTGGGTCAAATGGGTGAATACACACACAGTTGGATGCGGAAATCAATTATTAAACTAAGGGCAAAATTCAGATTCTCACATTGTTCATGCACTGGGTGATGGAGCGGAAACTGATTTTTGAAATGCTACATGACATAATGTCGGCATTTGAGTAGTATAATCACTTACAGGAACAGGCATGAGACAAGAATTCCAGATAACATCAAAGTGGCTCATATGATTGATAATGGCAGTTGGCAATGGCCAAACAGTTCATGGCGTTCTCAGTAAAGAAAGTTTGGAATGTAATCCAAGAGGAGATGCCTATGGTCAATTAGGTGTTTTCTCACATGAACCTCTTCTTCAACTGTGAATTCTCAAAGAAGGTCTCGAATGTGCTTAAGAAGCTAAAGACGGAAAACATGTCTAATGATTGGAGGAATATCATTGAGAATATGGCTGTTATTCCTCCAATGACTCGACTGCAAGTCTGCTTAGAAGAATGACTCTAGCTAGACCACACGAAACACACGATTGTTCACAAGTACAGAAGCCTGTGGAAGCCTTAATAGATAGCATTTTTAATAATATTATACTGAAACTTATGAGCATTAGAGTAAAAAGGTCTACACAAGTGCTCAAAGTTGCAGAGGGTTGGAATGTGCAGATGCAGTTTAGTACAAGATGAGTTCCAGTATACTTAAGAGTGTTTGGGTAAGTTGCTACTTTTTGTGATAGATATATATTACAGTTTCACAAGAAAAAAAGGTGCTCATTCAGGGCAATCCTCTTAGCTACAAGGCTTTCAGACAACCGCAGTAAAAAAAAGAGTTCAATGTGGTAAAAGTTACGCCACATCCGTCTTTTAAGCTTGTAATCGGATCATTAACCAAATACCTTTATAGATTGGTTACCATTTTTAAGGTGAAAACAAAGGTGCGTGGTACGTCTTTTATGCACTATGCCCTTTTACAAATGTTAAAATATATCATTCAGTAAATGAGAAACTTCATTATTAAAAAAAAAAAAAAAAAAAAAAAAAAAAAGGCAACTGTAAACAAGTAAACTATTTAAAGCCAGAAACTTTGCCAAAAACAATTAGTGCTTTGACAGACTTCATTAAATATGTTTTATGCTTAAAACTCAATTTTGTAGAGAAAATGGGAGAATACTATTGAATAACTGAAGTGTTATTTGTAGGAGTTACCGAAAGTAGAGTGCGTCCATGCTCAAACTGAGCTTTTCTATGCCCGTGATCAGCAGCAAGCTTCATCCATTTCTTTGATTCTTGACAGTCTTGAGTGATCCCCCTTCCTGAAGAGTAACAAATTGCTACTTCATACATAGCATGAAAATTCCCACTTTCTGCAGCTCGTAAATACCAACTAGCCTGTTAAAAAACATAACAAAATTATGAATTTGATCCTGCCCCGCTCTGATTGAAGTTTGAAAACACGACAAAAATGCCATCTGATTGAAATTTGAAAGATTGATGCTTTTGCAAAAATAAGAAATAATGAAGACACAACATTTCACAAGAATTAAGAATTTGTACAAAGTTGCATTTATTGTGGGTATTAGTATTCGATTATTTTGTCTGGTTTATGGGCTTATTGAACTTTTGATGAAGCTAATATGCTCATTTTTAAGGGCTTATGAACTTATGGCATATTTAAGTCCTATGCCCAAGTTGATAACCTCATCATTCCTAAAAATTGAGCTTAATAAGTTTTCAATAGTTCAGTAAGCCCATAATCTGCACTAATAACCTAAACAAACTACCCTTGACTATTTTGTCCAGATTTGTGAGTTCCACTTGAATGATATGAGAAGAAACTAAGATGTTATAAAGGGTCTTATTAATTGAATAGCTGCATGAAAGTAACTTATACGAATAAATAAACAATCTAACAACATACTGCTTCTTTTAGATTCTGGTTTGTTCCAATAGCCCGCTGCAAACAAAGGGCGAGCTGGTATTGCTGACGAACATAGTCAGCTTCAGAAGCTTGATATAACCACTTGACAGCCTCCTTCATGTTTGGCGGTTCAGCTGCATTTATATTGAAATAAAACATTCAAAAACTTATACATCTATAATACCCTAACAGAAAAAAGAAGGCAAGTATACAGACCAATATAACAGACGAAATTTCGCTGCAAATTATTTTGGGAAAAACAATACAACAACAACGAACCCAATCCCGCTGGAGCAGGGTATGGGATTTTGGGAAAAACAATAAATAGCATATATACATTGATTATGATGTACTGAAATTGGCAAAATTCCCATTTAACAACAAACCCTACGCATACAGTAATATATATATATGTTAATTTCAATCCCCCAAGCTTGATTATCTGCAAACTAAACCACTACAGAACCCAAGCAATAGTTACGAGATTGCAAGAAAAACCTCTGTGATTTAAGGCCCCTAACTTCTTAAAATTGCAACAAGCCTAATCCTAATACCCATGATATAACAATCATACCAATAACCAATGAATATGAGCAAAATATCTTCAAGTATCGCATACAACAAAAATAAATGAACACCACAAACAATGATATGAAATGCGCTAGGATAATTCAAGGGGTTTATTTAAGTGCTTATACGCAATCTTATTTAAGTGCTTATACACTGCAAGACCATCCGGATTAGGAGGCCAAAGAGCTTATAACTTCTTATTTGCTTATTTTACACTAAAATAAGCACTTAGATATAGGTCCTAAACACCCCCTGAAATGATCATTCATCTTTTTTCTTAATATCCACAAGCTCAACCACTAGAGAACCCAAATAAATCATCAATGTCGAAATAATTAATAGTCAAATACATACACTAACTCCAAATACAGTACTTTAAACCCTCTAAATAGCCAATAGTTGTCATCAAAACTTCCAACTCTGTCTAAGGGGGTGTTTGGCTAAAAGTTATAAAAATGGTAAACCTTATGACATTTTTAAGTGGCTTTAGCATAAACCCTTTTTTTACTCTTCAATGATACGCTATCAAACACCCCCTTATTAGATACTCTCGAATCCATTCCAAAATTATTGTCTATTTGCTCATGTCTCAAAATAATTGTTCACTTTAAATTTCAACCAATAATAAAGCTTGTAAAAGGTCATACAACTTATTTATGGCTTATGAGCTTACCTGTTCGACTTAGAAGGTGTTTGCTTCGGCTTATATAGCCAGCTTATGGCTTATCTGGTTTTGGGCTTATGTTTCATAAGCTCACTATTTGTGGCTTATTTTGAAACTTTTCGGTTTTATATAAGTTTATTACGTCATGATCAACTTATATAAGCCGAAAAGTTTCAAAATAAGCCACAAAAATCTCAACTTTCGAAAAAAGGTTAAAATTAAAAGAAAAATAATAATAATAATAATAATAAAATTACACTAAAATCTCAACTTTTTCGGCTAGCTATGGGGGCACCGCCAACCCCCACCACCACAAAGTGTATACATAAGTCCGCCCTTGCTTATGAAACATAAGGCCAAAACCAAATAAGCCATAAACCGGCTATATAAGCCGAAACAAACACCCCCTTATATTTCATAAGCCTCATATTTTTGGCTTATTTTGGGACTTATTATAATCTGACAAGTTTGATAACCATATGAAATACAAGCCGAAAACAGATAAACTCATAAATACGCAAACTCATTCGACAACAACAATATAATAATATTATACCATGAACAGGAACAGTATGATCAGCATCCTTGTTGTTCTTGTCAATCTCCCAAAACACCAAACCAGCATCCACCAGAGCATGCATGTACAAACTCGCCTTCTTATACAAAAACTTATCGAAATCGTCGTAAAGAATCCCCCAGCTTCGGGCCCGAATTCGCAGTAAAGTCTTCTCCTCCCATAATGGCCAGAGACCATTTCTCCATGACTTACAAACCAAACATGCTGTTCGTACGTCACGTAACCTGAAATGTGAACCTATTTTGTTTAGTATGTCGTGTGGTAACGAGCTGAAGTCATGCATTTTATCAGTTTTCGGGTTTTCGACTACAAGGGTTTTTGATAGGTGACGAAATGTTTTTTCACTCTTCATAACTATACTAACTTTTTGTGAATGAGATTTGGTGAAAAAAGCTCGTAGCGTGTTTGGGTTAACTTTTGACAAAATGTTCCTTCATTCGTTTGGTTTGTAATGGGTGGGCATATTGTCTAAGGGTGCGTTTGCTTCATAGGTTTTGATTGGGTTTTGGGTTTTAAAAAATAAATGCAGTTGTTTTTTTCACTTTCGGGATTAGGATTCAGGAGTGACACCAAAATATTTGAGGTTGTGTTAAAGTAGATGAGGTAAGTAAGTTTTTATGATGTTTGTGGGGTCTACTTCTTTTTTTATTGTCTTTTTTCTACTATTTTTATTTTTTTAACAGTATAATACTAGTAATATAACTTTAAATTAAAAATCATTAATTTTAATATAAATAAATTATTCTTTCCGTCTCAAAATTATTGTTATGAGACAAAAATTACTTAGTTTAATAAAAGTGGGATCACTTTAATTTTCAACCACTCAAATAGAAAATTCCCTACTAAATTATCTATTTTTTACTTAAAAAAGAAAGTAGATAATTAATTTAAGACATTCGAAAAAGAAAATATGGACAATAATTTTGAAACGGGAGAAGTTTTATTAATTAAATATTTGTTTTCCAATCTCTTACATCAAATCTAAACCCTAGTCTAAGTTTAAATCCAAATCCAAATTATAATCTTAAACACACTTACAGACCAAAAAGACTCTAAATTTCCTTTTGTTGTCCAAAAAAGATTATCCACTATTAAAATTAAAAGTTAAAAGTATGTAAGTTTACCATGTTACTTATTATTATTATTATTATTATTATTATTATTATTATTATTATTATTATTATTATGAACATAATCAAAATTATTATTGACAAAATTAAACTGTTTGTTTTTTGTTGGTGCACAATAATTTTGAGACGAAGCGAGTATTATTTTTGTCTCATAATAAGTGTTTATTTTAAAAATGCACGTGTTTTATAACGCATAATAACTGTAATTCATCAATAAAATTCTTTTGACAAGTTAAAATATGAAGTCGAAATTAATTTTGAAACAACTCAAAATAGTTTTGTTGACACTTATCATTGTACAAGGAAAGTATTTATTCAAAATATTTAGTTATTTTATAGTGGTAAATTTAGATTTATATGATAAAATAATAAAATCACACGAAACAAAATGAAATCCTACCATGTTAAGTGTTTTTTTAGTTCAAACCTCTCAAGCAATCAACACATTTACCCATCAATCCCAATCCTTCTTCTCAAAACCACAAACCAAATAAACCCTTAGTTGATATGCTAATTTAAAAGCATCATTCCTACGGGTAAAATGAATATGAAAACACATGTTTAATTTACTTTAATTATGTGCTAATTTGGACGTTTGGTAACTAATGGATAGGTTTTGTGTTGAAACGACATCGACACGTATCATCATTACTAGAACATCTTTTGATATTTGTGATCAAAATTAACATCCTTTTCTTTTCAACATCAATTTGGTTTTCTATATAAAACCTTAGAAGACCATCAACAGTTTATTTATACTTATAGATTTAACCGAAACAACTAACAAATGTCATGTGGTTGACACATATATGTCTGAAAAATTATGTTTTCTTTTCGTTTGATATTTAATACAAGGTTAAAAAATTATGTTTTCTTTCTAAATTGTATATAAGCCCATAGAAAACCATACCATAAGTCCATAAGCTTATTAAGTCCAGTTGTTAAGGGGTAGAACCCTGTGGTGCCCAATTTTTCTTTTAAAAAGTTAATAAGTTCAAGGTCATCACAAGTTAATAAATTTATTCAATTGCAAAAAGCTATAAAAAAAAATTGGGTTGAAGTGTAAAATTGGGTCAACAATTTCAGTTGAAAAATGATGTATATTCCTAACTTTTATTTATAACTAGGTTTTAAGCCCGCGCGTTGCCGCGGTATGTTTGTACACGTAAGCTAGGCAAAAAAAGAGATCCGAAGTTGTCATGTTTTAGTAAATGTATTGATGCTCAAGAATGAATAACAAACGTAAATACGACACGATACTAACATCAGACAATAATAACAGAAATGTCGTATACTACATATAAACAATGTATAGACAATTTATTTGATGAAATAGGAATCATTTGCAAGCATCGAGGGCAAAACAGAGTTTGCAACTCCGAGAAATAGCCAGTCTAGAATATGTCTCGTCCGAATGAATTAGTTGTGGGACAAGTACATGGCTGCTGCCATCATTCCAGCAAGTAAAGACTTTCTGTTACTTCAGGTGTCTGCTTTTGTTTTCCTGCATTCCAGACCAAAAGAAATAAATGAGTAATATTATGGCCCCTTTACATCATTATATATTGAATAAATTTCCTACCCAGTGTTTCGCCGTATTCCCAAATTCTATTTCCTTGTTGTGACCCAAATTCTATCATGGTTTTGCTACTGTTTTAGACGGCTAAATATTTGATAGATTAAAGAAATTATCATTTTAGAGCAGAAATGAAATTAATACCTGAAGCATTACGTATATTTCAAGTTCGCTGCAAACAAAAAATAGATCATGTGAGTAGTTAGTTGTCTACGTCCAAGTGTTAAAGCGCAACATCTCAACTGATTCCCCAAACCGTCATCGAACCAACGCAATCCTGTAAAAAAGATTCCAGACAATTATTAAAACTAACCACTACAAATCTAGTTAGCGACTTTATCCTCTTTTTAACCCCAAACATCATTCAAACCAAAAATTACTCTTTTTACACTTGCAATTCTAACAAAAATACCATTTTGTCACTTAAAAACTTCATTATAACCATAATTTCTTCCTTTCTTTTAGGTAACCACAGACTCGATCTAAAATCTTGCTGTTGCAATTACACGGCAAGGGCCACACCATGAAGCACTGAAATCCACAACGACCTTTCAACATAAATTTTCAATTGTTAATGTCATTCCGAGTAGCCATTTTTCACCATAAAAACATACAACAAATCAAAATGCATATCTTGCGGAGTTCAACAAATTTGACCCTTAATTTCGGAAAGAACATAAATGCAAAAAGGAAAAAAAATGACATATTGTACATTAATGAAACAACGTCCACATGATACATATTATTAAAGAAGCAACATTAAAATGACAATTAACAGAGCAATTAGTGATCTTACTCACAAATTAACCATGACTAATAATGAAATATCTTTCAATCACAGATTCTATATATATCTTTGAGTGCAACGGGGCTAATTTTTTCATAAGTAGTCTAAGTGTAACATGGCTAATTTTTTTAAAGTAGGCTGAGTCAATCTTATCGGATCTGTTTGTAGCATTTTTTTTTAATATAGTCTATACCAACCACATGATAAACAAAAGTCGGGAATATATCAAACATGATTGGTACGTGTTGATCCCGTGTGATGAGCATAAGACGTTGAATAGGTTGATGTTGTTGATGTGACCATGAGCCTAGGATCCCTACGTGCATGCAACCCAACTAAATTATTGTTCTTTTTGTCCCCAATGGCCTCCTCCCATGAACCGAAGTCGTCAAGTGGATGATCGCTAATGTCTTGTCCATGTTTAGCTTGCGTAGCAGCTTCAATTCTAGCATATGATTCATTTACAAAGTCGATATTGGAATTCATTAATTAATCATCAACTACTTTTAACAAACCAAAACAGCAAAACCACCTCCCAACCGTCGTAACCATTTGTTCAATCATGATAACAACTTTAATATATATATATATATATATATATATATATATATATATATATGTTACCTTTTTTACAGTTAGTCCTATTCATTGCATCGTTCCTTTGAAATTCTGCTAGCATACTTGTTTTTGTATTCTACCAATTTTGTGTTCCGTTCCAGTTCAATAGCACTATCCTGGGGAGTGCCGCACCTTCAGTGTCTGCACTTAGGATCATGTAAAGGCAAATGCTGATACATTGAATCTGCATACTAAACTTAATGCGCAAACATCATCATTTTAAACCACCAATCACCAAAAAAAGCATTTACACTTTCATTTTTCGACATCAAAATTGTTACTTTCCGATGCTTCCACTATCTAGAACTCCTGAAACCAATGAAGCCGTCAACTTCCATAGATCAATAGGACTGTGGTGCCCAAGATCAACAAAAGCATTTTGAATAAGGTAATTCAGCTTATTTAAGTGGTTATTGAATTTTGAACATCAAAGAAACAGGGTGTTTAAAATTCCTTATCCAAGACATCACTCACATTATTTAAGCAAGAAATAAGCAATTAGCAGATAATAACTTTTGGTATTTGTAAAATAATAATCGCACATAAGCGATAGTACCTTCATCACCATGTGGCAGTACAACACACAACCCTGCCGATTTAGATATTTTATTACCTGTCTAATGTGAATGGGACGCTAACGCATAGCAAAACATATAGCTGCTAACCCTGCTTCATTACTTCCGCAGACGAAGGCATTACCCGAACCTTTCTGAATGACTCGCAGGACACCAATTCCAACTGTCAACAACAATAAACTATATTAACCATTTCTTCATTGTCTATTTGTCACAAAAAATAGAAAATTCTAGTTTAATCACAAAAAACATAGTAGTACCAGCTTGTAAATTCCAGTCTTCCCTTTAGAATACTTGCCGACACCCTGCGTTTTTGAGTCACCCGTTCGGTTTCACTGCAAATCAAACAATAAATACACATCCTTAACCTTATTAAGCTTCACATGCAAATCACAACAAAACAATAAATACCCTCCAGTTTTCACTGACCTCTTTGATTCTTCTGATGTATCTGTCCCCGTCAACCTTCCATTGTTGTTATGTGTGGCAGCAGAATTCTTTTCCAAGGTTTCATCCCGAGCAACCTGTATAACCTCATATCCTTCAAAACACCAGACAAATGAGTTTACATTACGATAGGACCTTATAGATGTGAAGCTGTCGTATACCATATTGCGTTTGGACAGGGGAAAAAAATAGATTCATTGCTATAGTTTAATTCATCGCAAGATTCTAAACACATGTAGTTAAGATTAATTAATCAGACTCTAAGGCTCTAACCATGTGATTAAGATTCCATTCATTAGGCCGTTTGGTCATTTAGCTAGAACAATCTAAATTTTTAAAGGAGTCCAATTCATAAGATACCGGACCAAAATTGCTATTACTCACATAGTCAAATGAAAACAAAAACTTAACTATGAAACATTGTATAAGGGAAAGGAAACTTACATCGAGTAGTTTGTGTTCCAGCAATACTTCATCACTGGTGGTAATCACTATCAAAAAAATGTTATACAGTTTAAAATATGAATAACATTTTTGTGAAAACTTGTCGGGAACACACTTGTGTTGAAATGGATCAATTATATATCACATGTATCTTTTCATTTACCCCTGTTAGTCGATGGTCACTGATGCCCTAGAACACAGTCCACCATCGGGTCATGAAAAACATTGTTCGTAGCACCAAACTGGTGTACCGAAGCAACAACAACATCTAAATTTTGTGGCTTCTTAAACAATTTTTTTACACTGAGGCCAGGAAATGAGACCGTGTACCATGCCTTATTGTATTATACATAATAAGCATTATTCCACTTAAAACTACCCATTTTTGACACAACCTGCATACCATATGTTCCTGCATATCATACGCATGAACCGAGTCTGCAGGTGCATTGTAAGTCTACATAATAAACCATTTTTTCCAATTGCAGCATTCGAAACACAGCCAGCAGTCAGAAGTATATAAACTTTTTGTATTCTTAAAGTAAATGCAGCTTGTACGTGTGTTGCAGCACCAACAGTCCTTGACTGAATTTAGGTCCGACAACATAAACTAATGTATGACAACATATTCATTCATCTTAGAAGCAAAGTATCCGAAAAACAAAAAAATTATGTCTACCAAACTTTTCGGTTAGAATTTATACCTGATGAAGTTTCTTCGCGAATATCGCTTAAGGTATATGCACCCTGCCAAAAGGAAATCCTCCTTTTTATCGCCAAAAGATCAACCCCACTACATGAACCGCGGAAATGGTTACCCCAAATCATTGCCCCGCAGAGTTTCGGTCGGATCTTCAATGTAGCTTCACTGTTCTTCCACCTTGAAAGAAACACAAAAGCATAAGCACACTTTATCTCAAAAATCATTTGGATTGTGAATGACAACAGTGAAGCACTTTTAAGAATATGTAAATATGCGCGTACCACACCCTCAGCAAAACGTCTTAAAAGTGCTTATTTCACGATGATGAGCATATCAATATTTTCCGCAATAAAAGGACAAATAATGATGACTATTAATCTAAATTACATACACCAAAAGACAGCAACAGATACTTACTTTTGATGTTGATTTCCATATCTCTGCATACTTTTTGTAACCCTTTGAAATAGATTCTTACCATCTATCTGCAAAAAAAAAAAAAAAAAAAAAAAAAAAAAAAAAAAAAAAAAAAAAAAATGTAGCTTAACTAAAATGACAAACCTAGAAAGTAACAAAATATGTATCCAACACAACTAAGTTTTGTATACGGGGGTGTTTAGCTAATTTTCTACCACTTTTGCTTTACTGGGTTGCATTCAAACACCCAGGGCACTGCTATATGGGCTTGCACGGGTCGGTATTGTGGCTGTGTTTAAGCCATATTTCGACATTGACCTACGGTTCAAAAATAGTAAAATTGTTATGCCCTTAAAAAATTCTATATTTAACATGTCAAGGGGTGTTTGGTATGACATGTTCGTAGATAAATTGCTTATAAAGAGTTGATTTCATTGCATCCCTAGCCATTCCCAAATTGTTTCTGGCCATTATGTAGTAACCGCCTTAGATCGAAACACACAAAGAATAGAATGTGTACTTGCCACTCCACTTTTTAGCAGCAAAGTGCATATCAGATGAGTGGCAACTTTGTTTTTGCCCAAATAAGGACCACAAAAATCATATTGTATCTCTATTTTCAAAAGAGGCTCAGATATGTGGCAACCGAGCTTATTTTGGGCTAGTAAGCCATGGCTACAATCACAGCATATTTACCCAAAACCAATAATAATCAAAAACAACAATCAAGATAAAATTATACAAATTCACCTAAACTTATGACCATCTTTCATTGCAGGAAATAGTGCCTAGCTACCAATAGAACCCCTAAAATCAAAACAAATGCTCATTCCCTTAATTAATCAAGCAACCCCTAATAAATAAATAAATAAATACCCACATATGACAACAATACCCTAATTTGAAAATTCAATCTTTTAAGATTCAATTGAACTATTTAATACCATAAACCCCAAAATGATTAAAATAATAATAATAAAACCTAATTTTATAATTCAATCTTTTTAATTTTGTATAAAGAAGTTGGTACCTTTCTGAAGATTTTTATGCATATGTGAGCCGCACAAAAACCAACGAAACGACATCCCCAAATTAACCATTGTCATCTCCTCACATGGCTATAAATTGTTATCTATGGATCTTGTGCTTTCTCGGTTTGTGAATATGTGGAAGAATAGAGAGAGCAGAGAGAGGCAAATGCAAGTGTGTAGAAAATGGAAGAAGATTCATGAACATCCAATCTATAACACACAATAAAATATTAATTTCACTGTTCCTAACACTGTTCATCCCCTCACAGAGCACTATAGCAACAAAAAAACCCATCGGATCGGAGCTAATCGGTGTGGGTCAGTTGGTCGGAGGTAGTACGGTCGGATCTCAAGAGATGGTAGGAGTTGTGAGTGAGGATGAATAGTTGGACCTTGTCGGGTCATATGAAATTGTTAACTGGGCCGGGTTATTAGAAAATGGGTTAGCAAAGTGGGTTAGCAAAGCCCTATGCTTAGTATATTGATATAATTATTCTCCTAATGGCAGTAGAAAGATTTTTCAAAAGTTATAACATTACTCATTTCATTTTACATAGTTATGTGCAGAATTTTTAGTTTTCATAACTTTTAATAAATTTATAAATACAAACACATAAGTAATGATCTAGAGGAGTAAAAATATTTTAAAACATTGTTTATCATACAAAATAATAATAATAATAATAATAATAATAATAATAATAATAATAATAATAATAATAATAATAATAATAATAATAATAATAATGTGTGTTGAAGTGTGGGCGATTCCGGGCGTTCACGAGGATGGATCCCCTTGATCCTACTCCGTCGTCCTCATCCTTCCATTCAACCTCGTTCAACATTCTGTTGATTGACCCCCCTTACTGTACATACTCCCCTGTCCATTGCGTGTGCTCTCGCCCCCTGTGGAAGTGCACCAGTGGTCACGTTTTGCTCAGGCGTGGGTTGTGCCTTCTCTTCAGGCAAACCCATTCCTTGCTCTATCCTCAGCTGACCGGCGGTTCGTGGAGAAGAAACCAACTGGGGTGTGGGTTTTTCTTCTGGGTAGCGGTTTGGTAGTGGGTAGTGGTTTGTTTCATTGATGTGGTACTTGTTTTTTCTGTATTGCGTTTAGTTTTTAAGATTAAAAAAAAAATGAATTGCGGTTTGATCCAATTGAAGCAGTATTGCGGTTAGAGGGGGGAGTAGTTGCAGTATTGCGGTTTGCTCTCTCGTTTGGGTTGTGGTTGGTTTATAGAGGTTGCTTGTTTGGTGGGCCCCCTGTTGACTGCGTTTAGTTGTGTTATTTTTGGTGTGTTGCGTTTTCTGGTGCCTGTATTTTTGTGGTTTGAGTGGTGGGTCCCACTTTGGGCAAAAGGTTGTTTGTTAAAAAAAAAAAAAGAAAAAAAAAAAGGACATTGCCTTTGGTTTGTTTTTGGGGCCGCTGACGGGCTGTTTTTCTTTGGGCCTTGTGATGGTTTCATTGTTTTAAGTGTTTTGCCATTACATAAACGGGCTCTTAGAGTATTGTTTTCTTTGTTATGACAATCACGCGTTTTCATTGTCCTTTTGCGGGCTTAAGCGGTTGTCAAAATGGTGGTGGGAGTGGGCTCACCAAAACCTCGTTGATCGCTCACCTACGTGACCGTCATTTCAATGAGGATGCTTTACCTATCACTAAACATTCTCTGGCTACTAGTCTTGCCGTTTTTGAATCTGCTGAGGTCACTTTGAAGCGTATGGGTATTTGGTTGTGCGGTATGTGTTTTAGGACACATTCCCTTCGTTCCAAATGCCGACATGGATCTGATTGTGTGTTACCCCCTGACTGTGGTAATGGTGTTGTTAAGTTCGTGTTGTTTGATCTCGCCAAGCCACCAGTTCCTTCTTCTGTTCAACATGCCCAAGATAAGGGTTCGACCTCGGAGAAGCAGTTTGGTTTCGATTTACACTTGCTTGACACTTTGCTTTCCAAGGGGTTGTGTACTATCAAATCCATCCCTCCAAAGTGTCGTTTGGGATTCGCTCGCGTACTGAAAGGAGCTCTAGATAAGGTGATCTGCACACATGAGGATATTTCTTGTTGGGTCCGTCTTTTAGTCATGCCTCTTTGTCTCTTGAAAACTTTTCGGCCGAGGAGTAACATGGAGTGTAGGTCAGCCTTTAAACTCCAACGCCAGGAAGAATATATCGCTAATGCCATTAGCTCTTGGGGTACGCCTGGTGGTGGGTTACAGCTTGTTAAAGAGGTATTGGCGGAGCCCTCCCCATCATGGTCTAATATTGATGACGACAACTTGGACTTGGGGGAGCGTAATGTCAAACAATGCAAGAGGAAGGTCTGTGATGGCCATTATACTGCAGCTGTCAGGGTTCTTTCTTCTTCAGGTGTTGCTCCTTATAATGATACCACCCTTGAGGACCTTAAGGCTAAGCACCCCTTCAAGTCTGTCCCCTCTTTGCCAAATATACCGATTGATCATCATTGCCTCGTTGCGCCTACTGCTGTGGTTCTTGATATGATTAAGAGTTTCCCCCGAGGTACATCTTGTGGTCGAGACGGATTGCGTGCCCAACACCTTTTGGATTGCTTTAGTGGTGCGGCTGTGGCCATTTCAGATGAGTTAATCGATTCTATCACCCAGGTGGTTAATCTTTTTCTTGGTGGTAAATGCCCCAGGGGGTTGGGTGAGTTCATTGCTAGTGCCCCTCTCACACCGCTGATCAAACCCGGAGGGGGTATCCGCCCCATTGCTGTGGGGACTGTTTGGCGACGTTTAGTTTCCAAGGTTGGTGCTTCTATGATTGGCCACTCCTTAGACAACTATTTGAATGATCTCCAATTTGGTGTTGGGGTACCTGGAGGAGGAGAAGCTATTCTTCATGCAGTGAACAGGTTTCTTGAAGATCGCGGTGGCGAGGAAGGCCTTTCCATGCTACTAGTGGATTTCAAAAACGCTTTCAACTTGGTAGACCGGGAGGTCATGTTACAAGAGGTTCGCCTGCGTTGTCCTGTCATTTCTCGTTGGGTTGAATTTTGCTACTCCAGCCCAGCTAGATTATATTATGGTGAACACACTTTATGGTCACACCAAGGAGTGCAACAAGGTGACCCGCTTGGACCGCTTCTCTTTGCACTAGTGCTACACCCATTGGCTTGCAAGATCAGAGATTCGTTTAGTCGTCCCCTTCAAGCGTGGTATTTGGATGATGGCACGATCACCGGTGATACTCTTACAGTTGGAAAGGTTTTGGAGCTTATTATGAAAGATGGACCCCATTACGGGTTGCATCTCAATGTCGATAAAACTGAGGTTTTTTGGCCAAAGGAGGATCCTAGAAGCAGGCTTGCAGGCGTTTTCCCGCCTAATATTGCCCGGCCTTCACACGGTGTTAAATTGTTGGGAGGACCTGCCAGTGTAGACCTTGCGTTTAGCAGCGAACTTGTTATGAAGCGAGTTGCTAAAACCACTGAGCTTATGGATGCTGTTGCTAAGCTTAATGACCCTCAATGTGAGTTGCTACTCCTTCGGGCATGTGCTGGAATCTCCAAGTTGTATTTTTCTATGCGCACATGCCCCCCTCAGATCTTTGAGAGGGCTCAGATTACCTTTGACGCGGCGCTTCGTTCCTCTCTAGAGCGTATTGTCACTGTGTCTGGGCCTGGTTTTGGGGATTGGCAATGGAGATTAGCCACGCTACCTTTTGATTTTGGGGGACTTGGTGTATACGCTGCAGGTGATGTATTAAACTATGTTTTCCTTGCATCTAGACTCCAATCTACCAGCTTACAGACTAAGCTCCTCCGACATTCTGGTATCGTTACTTCTGGTTCTTCCTTTGATGAGGCTTTGCACGCTTTTAATGCGAAGATGGAAACTGACCTTTTAGGCAGCTCGTGTGAGACCGTTGCCCCCAAACTTATGAAGAAACTGACAGACGTATATTTCACACGTGTTGCCAAAATGGCCGAATCCACCTTTTGCTTATCTGCTAGACAAATGGCTTTATGGAGATCGCAAAACGAGGACCACACTTCAGACTGGCTAAGGGTGATCCCGATTTCTGGGTTGGGACAGACCATGAATGCTAGAACTTACCGTTGTGTGTTGTGCTATCGGATGGGTATTCCCCTATTTTCTACTCAAATGCCATGCTCTGCCTGTTCCAGGGTATTTGTGGGGGACACTTATGGAGATCATGCGGTCTCATGTACTGGTATCATCGGGATTAAACATCGACATAATATAGTACGTGATACCCTTATTAATATATGTTCTCGGTCAGGGATCTCGGCCCGTAAAGAGGTTGACATTGGGCTGTGCGGAGACAGGGACAATGCCTTACGCCCAGCTGATGTGTTACTTTATTCTTGGGATGATGGGAGGGACACATGTGTTGATTTGACAGGGGCTTCTCCCTTGACACAGACCAGCATGGCTGATTTCGTCTCTGGGCGTGCGGTTGTTGAAGCTGCACAACGCAAACGGGCCAAATACGAGACTAAATGTGCGGACAGTGGATATGGATTTCTCCCCTTCTCATTCTCTTCCTTAGGAGAGCTTGAGAAGGATGCGGTGACATTACTAAAACGCATCCGTAGATTCTCGTTGACTCAGGACATTGGAGCACGTGCCGCTGATCATATTTTTAATAGAATTAGCTTTGCCATTGCTAGAGGGGTGGGGGCCCAGCTTGTTTCTCGGCTCCCCATTAATTTCTTGTAAATCCTATGATTTTCTAATGAAGTGATGTTTTATAATAATAATAATAATAATAATAATAATAATAATAATTACAATTATTCAAGTCCAACATCCCGGTGCATAATTTCTAACCTTCGACCATCGGATCTTCAAACATTTGTAACAAACAAATATTATACAATCAAAACATAAAATATAGTTTATATAGGTATTTTACATTATTTTGCTTAATATAAAATAGAACTTAATAATATAACGTACTATTATAATAATAATAATAATAATAATAATAATAATAATAATAATAATTTTGCCATTGGGGCGCGTGCTGCACCTCATATCTTCAGTAAGATTAGTTTAGCCATTGCTAAAGGTGTGGGGGCCCAGATAGTTTCGAGGCTCCCCACTAATTTCTTATAATCCTATGAGTTTGTTTTTAATGAAAAGGATGTGTTTATAATAATAATAATAATAATAATAATAATAATAATAAGTTGACTCAGGATAACTAAGAACAAAAAGATGAGAATGAAAACCTGGCTATGTCTAGGGCTGAGCATAACGGACCACGGATCGGATTGAACCGATAAACTTACTCGAACTAGATCGACCGGACCTATTTTGGTTTGGTTTTCGGCCCACACTTTACCTCATATTTGGTCCACAGTTCGGTACGGTTTTACGTATAACCGATCATTATGCCTTTTTAGATCAGACCGACCGAAGAACTGGACTAGACACATTCTGTCCAGGGTTTTCGGCTAAAACTGTCTCTGTTTGATCCGGTTTTTTCGGTCCAGTCCGGGTTTTAAACCATGATAAGCCCTAACTATGTCTAAACACAATCACTTAGAATGTGAAATTTCATACCACAACATCAACTAAAAAAGTACGCCAAAAGTTCTCTTCAGACTAACGTATGCGATTTAGACAAACCACACAGGCAATTTTTGCAATTTAACATTTTATTTTTTATTTTTAAGTGTTGTATTGAAAGCCAAAATAAAAGTTATTATGTTATTATTCAGGGTGCGTGTGCATCTAACGGCACTTTTAGAACTAATGTTTGATTATAGAGAAATTTGAGAGCAGAGTAAGGCTAGGATTGGGGGAATTTTATGTTTACTTTGACTTGGTGAAAATCGTTGGAAGTTAAAAAGTCAAAACCAAGTCTATGTTAGCGTAATTCATACGATGGCTTTGAATGAGAAAAAAAAAAAAAAAAAAAACAGCACACATGTTTTATACTCTGTAGAACTAAGAAAATAAGATCTGTTAATTTGTCATGTAACATGTTTTGTCTTGCTAGGTAGCCATTAGTAAATAGTAACATTTAAAAGCATGGCTGATTGATTACGCCATCTTATTTTCTCTATACAATTGTCAAAGAAATATAAACTTCAAAGTTCAAAGTATTACATTAACAAATACTCGAATAGTAAAGATACTGTGACAGTTGAACATCACTTGGAACTGTTTCTTTTGGAAGGGTTAGTTCGCACCCACGAATCAGATGCACCGCTAGTAGAGTAACTAGCGAGTGCTGAGTCATTCCTAATCAGCTTACTTTATTCATTAGTTATTTAGACTACAAGCCGTTTTTATGTTAGTTTTATATATTCAACCCCCCTTATTTTATAGACATGTCTACAAAATTTATAAATGAATAACTTAAACAATAAAATACAACACTATAAATTAATTTTTGAAGCAATATCTATCACCATGATTTTTTGCTTTAAGCACAATCAGCCTCCCGTAACTAAAAATCCTGGCTCCTCCCCTGCCACGAATGCATTGGATCACGATTTCTCTTTTGATATAAACCTTTTGAATTTTTATTTGATTTTACTATTTTATGATATATTGAATCTTCTTTACATGCAAGGGCAGAGCTATTAAGGGACTGGGAAGAGTTCCGGCCTCCTAGGCCTAAGACTATGTTTATTGATGGGTTGCCAACCCAATCTCCAAATCTATATAGTACATAAATATTGTTTGTTTAATAAAATCATACAACCCAACCATCCAACCAGTTCATAGGGTGACTCAAAGTCACAACATCCAATCTGCCACATGGCATCAAATGAATGGCTATTTGTTTTCATTTTAATATTTATTATTTATAAAAGAATAGATTGGTTGTATGTATTGGTTGAGTTGGATTGTTGATAAATGGTAAAAAAAATATAGATTGGTTGTATGTATTGGTTGTGTAGGTGGAGGAAAGAGAAAATAATATTTTATTAAGAGATTGGGTTGTGATGGGTTGTGATGGGTTGTTGATAAAGGTAGTTTAAGCCCGCTAGTGCATTTTTTTGCGATTTTTTTTTCGGCCCTCAATGTTCTTTTTAAAAAAATTGTTTCGGCCTTCCCAATTTTTTTTTTTTTTTTCCTAGTTCCACCATTATTGTTTACATGTTACATTGAGAAGAAAAAACAAACAAACAAAAACAAGAATGTGAAACTGAAAGTGATTGATTTTTAGGTATAACCATACACCCTATAGACAGGAAACCATGTGCACATGGCTTGGTACATTTCTTTTAATATAAGGTGTGAAGCTTGTCAAAATTTGGTCTCCATTTTCATATATGAACCACAGATTTGACACAGAGAAAAATGAAAATTCGGTGATTGATTAGTGTTTAGATGTGAATAATAATTCATATGACATGATCTCACATAGTTTCATGGTTTCGAAAAGACTAATTCGATCTGTTACAAATCTCATTGATTGAGAGTTATGTATGGCGTTGTAACTTCTTTAACCTACCATTTATGCTACACCAACTAACCAACTTATAATTAGTACTAACTACCAATCTAGTTGAAATAACTTTCTGGTTAGTTATAACATACGTAGTACACTCCTATGAATTAATATATGGTAGGTTTAATTATAAACTCCCTCACATGCCGATCATGGCTTCGTGTAAAAACATAGGCCAATTGGTTCATGCGAATTGAATTAGACTAAACCCTGGTTTAAACATGTAGGTTTTCATGTTATGGCCTTTTTCTACCAGCAGGGCCATATACAAAATTACGCCTTTCAAAAATGAATGTTATATATAAAGTGTCATCATTTATATGAAATAATACAAATAGTTATCTAAATGTTAAATATATTACTCATTTAAGATATTTTATCATTTAAATATTTTTTTTTCTTGAAAAATATGTGTACACAAGCATATGCATTGTTAACGAGACAAATTTTTGTGTCAAAAAATTTTTAAGGCCCTGAGCAATCGCACACCTTGCACACTCTCAAAAACGGCCCTGTCTACCAGTAATAAGTTAGCTTCTCCAATACTATTTTGATTGGTATACAATATAGACCGGCGAATACTATTTTGATCACGATTGGATTTTATATGAAAAATCGAAGATGAATGTGATATATGTTAAGACTTAAGACCCGTTATATAAAAAAACGAACGGGGTAGTTATATATGTGTTGCATAAAGCAAGTTTCGAGCTAGTATGTGTGTGTGTG
Source organism: Artemisia argyi (assembly GCA_030686995.1). Taxonomy (NCBI): domain Eukaryota; kingdom Viridiplantae; phylum Streptophyta; class Magnoliopsida; order Asterales; family Asteraceae; genus Artemisia; species Artemisia argyi. Next base: position 170,471,588 of record CM060706.1, read on the forward strand.
TTTGCGCAATTATAAAAGAGAACCAAGAGCAAGTAGTAACGAATGAAGTAAAAACAAGAACAAGTAGCAAATGAATTCCCAAACTGCATTCAATAATTATAATGTGAAATTACAAATATAATAAGAAGTACATATATGATGCCTTTTAATACAAATTAGGCATATTTCCCTTTCACAATGATGACAAAATGATAAGAAAACTATTCTCAAATACTGTTCTAAGCGGGTGCAAAGTGCAAACTAGCTACCTCAGCCATAGAGCCACAGGGCTCTCAACCCCAACCCAAGCCTTAGCCCATAAAAACCATATACAAACTATTACATTAAAATTTTAACTTTTTTATATCTTAAGTTTTTAGTAAAAATCTAACCCTTTCTCTTGTGATTTATAAAAAGGAAGAATTAAAATTGACTTCCTTGAAATGTCTGACCAAATTGCCAGTTAGATGGTGCAACATTGTAGCTAGTAACGGTTCTTCCATCACTAGTTGTGACTTGGAATGAAAGGCTTTGGCCATTGAGGTACGAGTTGCTTTGCCAGTTTTGGCCCCAGTTTCGTGACATGGGTTGCCACCCGGTTCTCGATCCTTTGATTGAGACCGAGTGGACATCTCCTGCACCTCCGACATTTGTAACCAAAACCAAGTTGAAGTATGAATGACCATTTATCGTAAACCTCACTCCTCCTTTTTTAGCACAAGGTACCCTATAAAAAAAATATATAAAAAAGTATAAGTCACTTAAATAGTTGCACCAATTAAAAAAAAAAAAAAAAAAAAAAAATGTACCATACTATTTTTAGTCACGTTCAAATAACATAATGTTGTAAAGTACGTACCTTTGGAATGAGACGGGCACGATTCCAGCACGATATTGCGCAATTTGTAGAAAAGCAGGCTCAGCTAAATCAAAATGTTGTAGAGGAGGATTGCACCACCCGCCATTATCGTTAGATTGTGCAGGGTTAGGTGGGCAAAAATTGGTTGCAGTCACGACTATGGAACCAGGCAGGCACCATTTAGGGTCATCATTGCATCTCATCTCGTAGCACGACCCACAGCTTAAGCCATTGTTGAAAAGAGCAGTACTCAATGCCGCAGTGTTCGTGCCATATCCTTGGCTATATAAATTTCCATAACCACAAGCACCACCTACAAAAAAAAAAAAAAAAAATGAACCAAAAAAAAGTGTCATACTGATGCATGTTTTAAACATGTAGAACAATATTATGTTACGTTAAATGAGTCGTGTTAGCATACCCATTGTTCCTGAAGCGTCACCGCCGCCATAAAAGGTAGCATGAGCATTTTCCCAACCTCCATAGACAACATTGAAGGAGCACAAAAGTAGAGAAACAATTGTGATAGTTGAAAGTGAAGGTGCCATTGTAAGAAAAATGTTTGTATGTTGCAATATGGAGGGAATGGATTTAACTAACTTATATAGGGAAGTTGGAACTTGGAAGAGGCAAAAAAAAAAAAAAAAAAAAAAAGGCTTGGGATTGGGACCATTTGGCCACACTAGAAAGTGACAATTTTAGCATATGTTGAAGCAACCATATCCACAAGTAGAGTTGGTCATAAAATTAAAATAAATGTACACCTTCTTTGCTTTCAATACCAAATTTATCAGTGAACAATAAAGTAGTTATAATTTCGTTAAAATCATTTTTACCAATCATAAAGGTATTTCATGAGGCTTTAAACCACTATTAAATGTTTAAAAATGGTAGATGGAAATATTACTATTTATTTTTAAAAAAATGATTATTTTGGTTTGGCTTAAACAAAATGAATTTTTAGTGAATATTTCATGAACCGTTTGATTAAAAGTCATTTTATATTCGTTAATTTATCAAATGAATAAACATGAACAAATTTTTTACGTTCGTTTAGTTAAATAACAATGAATATAAACAAAAGTCATGTATGTTTATTTATGTTTGTAAACGTCCGCGTTTGTTAACGTTCATTTATTTGTTTCCATTCGTATATCGTATCGTTTTATTATATGCTTTAAAAATTACTTTACTTAAACAAAACAATACTTATAAAACACAATATTATGTATATTTTTTAAAATTTTATGTTTATTAGTCTATGCTAATATGTTCATTTAGTACTTAATGAACGAACATGAACAACCTTATTTTCTTAATAAAAAAACATGAATAAGAAAATTCGTTCGTTTATGCGATCGTGTACGTTTGTTTATTTGTTCAATTAAAGTTAAACAAACACACATGAGCAATGCTTTGTCCGTGTTTGTCCGGTTCGTCTACATATCTAATTTTGGTTGTATCGGTTAGTGTAATTAATATTTTATGACTTTCATAAGAGATATGAGATCCAAGTTGAACATGCGGTTGTTCCAATTGAACTACCAAAATAATGGTCCTACGAGCACATGCAATTCCTCAACTGTTTCCTTCATTTCTCCCTTTTTTTCGTATTTATATTTTTATTATATTAATTTGTTTCGTCAAGTTCAATGGCGACTTCAAATCCCAATTGCAAAATTGACAAATTGTGATAACGAAACCATTACAATATGTGACTTATTTATGTTACATCCTTGAGCCTTGTATCATCTCAGATTAACTTTTAGGAAACTTCAAACATATATCTTAATTAGTGGACTCCCAAAAGAAATTCGATCATATACGTATATAATATAGTAGTAAAGAAATGCTACGGGTGAGTTTAGTTGGGGGAAAATATCCTTGTTTTTCACAGAATGTTTTGTGAAAAAAAAAAAGGAAAACAGAGATCGTGTTCAGCGTTTTTCAACAAAATATTTTGCAAAACACACAATCCTCTATTTCCTAACTTAACAAGAAAAATTACAAAACAAATTTTAGTTGTCTTCCTTGTAACCCACAACCCTCCCTCCCCTTTTTCAAAATAAAAAATACAAATATTAACTAAACGCGTTTTCCGTATTTTCAAATGTTTTGTTGAGATAAATTTCCCTTCTAATTTTTTACAAAACTAAATATAGAAAACAAGATAATTATTTCTCCAACTAAACGACCATATAAGTTGTTATTTGGCAAAAATACGTACACTTACGATATTGAAAACTTTACAACAATAACCATATGCAAAAATATGAATATCATATTTTTATGAGGTATTGCTAAAATTGCGCCGTATCATATCATTGTATTGGGAAAAACGTGCAAATTTGTCCACCTGATTTCTTTAAGATTGAACAAGAGAGGCTTATAATATTCTAACACAAAATAAAATAAACATATAGAAAAGATCATGTGTATTTTTATTCTCAGAACGTTAAAATATTACTCTATAGTGTTATGAGTCGACCTTCTTTAGTCAATGAACGTTTTTCTTTGACGGTGCAATTTTGGTAAGATATATCAAAAAAAGAAGCAAACTTAATTCTATCATAGGAGGTTTATTGTTCAAACCTCATTAAATACATATTTACGGTGATTGTAATAGTGGATTACTGCTCAAACCTCACTAAATACACATTTACGGTGACTAGAGAAACAATCAGTCAATCAGAATCGTTCACGGAATTCCCCAGATAAATGGCGTACATCTAAGTTAAAGACACGTGGATAGGAAAAGAAAACTCAAATAGTTTGGATTCAAATTTATATGTTAAACCGATTACGAGTTTGTCTTCCCCGTAGACTCTTTTTAAGTCTTCCCATATCAGGTAGAAGTTTTCATACTAATTAAAACAGCATGTCAAAGTCAAAGTGTGAAACATATGCGTTAACTATTCCAAACAACTTTTTTTTTTTTTTTTTTTTTTTTTTTTTACTGCTTAAAAAAAATTAAAAAGAAAACGAATAGATCCGTTTATTCCGGGTAAAACGAAAGTTTGTAAAAGTCAAAGAAAATGAAAAGAGGGCGTGGCGGGAAACAGTGAGCATCAACTGCTAATTTTTTTAACCAATTAAGCTGCATGCTTTTCTAACAAATTTCTACCCTCCCCTATATCCTCACACTCTTTTTATTAATTTATTGTCACTCCATTAAAATTTTCTATTATATGTTTATCTTATAAAAATATATTTTCTTTCATCTCATAATTATTGTCCTCATTTTGATTTTAGAAATGTCCTTGAATAATAGTCTTTTTCTTGTGTCTACTAATCAAAAAAGAGTTTTTCGGCTGAGGATAATATTTAATTAGTTGAATAATGTAATGGTCTTAATTTTCTTAAAATATGTTCTTTTTGTCTGAGGACAATAATTTAAAACGTATGGAGTAACTAATTTGTTTAAAAATCATGATAATTGTCGAGTCGGTTAGACTGGGTTAGTGGTAGCACAACCAACGCATGTGTGCCCTTTATGGACGTGTCGTCCTTAAAACCTTGCCCCGACTAATGCGTATGTGACAAGAAATAACGAGGAATCAGTCTATCGACCGACTGAGTTGGTGAAGGTTAATGTGTGTGCGATTTTAGTTTTGTGAGGTATTGATGAGGCGAAAAGTGTACCGCTTTTAAGGGGTCATTTAAGTTCGAATTTGTGATTATTTGATCAAATATTGCCCTAAATCGTTCATTTTGTCATTTTAGGTACTTTTGAAGAGAAATCTGGAAAAGGAAGCATTTTGGACGTTTTAGGAGCATAAAAGTGAAGAAAACGGCAAAGTCTCAAATTCCTTGCTTGGAACAGTACCTGACGACGTCAAGCCATTACACGTGACAGCGTCAAGAGTGACAAAAGAGGTGGATGTGGAACTTATAACGTGACGGCCCAGAACATTTTCTTTGTTAATGGCCTGACGGCGTCACCAAGGCCGTCAGGGTCCAAATACTAGTGATGACCCAGAGCTTATTTCTACATGACGGCGTCAGAAGTGGATCTAGGCAATACGAATTTCAACTTGGCGGCGAGTTGACGGCGTCAGAGGCTAATACATGACGCCGTCAGGATGCTATGTCTATATATATTTTTCCAATTTTTCATTGTAAAGTGTGGAACAAGTTGTGAATACCTAAACACAAACCCTAGGTCGAATTTCCTGCATATTGAAGGGGTTTCAAACCCTTCTTTCTTCCATGTTTGAATAAAGATAAGTATTTCAATAATCATTCAATATGTCAATGTATTGTTTGATTCTATCTTATGTTTATCTTTCTTTTAACATGTTAGGCTAGGCTTTTATTGTGTTTGCTTAGATGTAGTGAAACCTAGATGTTGATTATGAGTTGATTGTTTGTTTATAATTGTTACGGATGATTGTATTCGATGTTAGGCTTAAGAAAACTGGCAGACTTACATTGATAACTTGCTTGAACGTCTTAAGAAACATTATCGGAGGTGTGCTACGATTTTTGGTTGTATTTAATGCATAAGTGAATGCTAATGATCCCATGTTAGGAGCTTTTAATCGGCTCGACATAGGAGTGAAGTAGGATCTTATAGAGTTAAGGAATATTGTACACGGCCCTACGACTAGTATTAAGGAATATAACCCGTCATCCATGCAATTGTAACAAGCTAATCAATCGGTAAAAGATATCTAGGGAGTAATGAAATCTAAGTAAACAGAACTTTTCTCATTATTGTTTCCACCACATTAGTATACTAGTTTTATTTTCATTTCTCTTATTGTATTTTAATTGCATCTTTAGATAATTGGGTTAGTTGACTAGCAACTAATTCCGCCCACTCATTCAAAACCCGATATTTTACTTGTTTTCCATAAAATATAAAAATACAAAAAGAATCATCCCTCACCTCTAGACCTAGTTTAGTAGGCTTTCTAATCCTAGCGACACTATTCATGAGTTGAACGATCAATCCCCCGGTACTTGTCACTATACTATACTACAACGATCAGGTACACTGCCTGGTGGGGGTTGTAAGCTTCTCAAGATCCCTTGAGAGATAAAACCTGTTGCTAAGGCGCAATTCCCACATATCAGGTATACTTGTATTTAAATAGGGTATGTTTAGGTAATGAAGTTAGTTGTCTTTTTACTCTATGTTAAAGATGATATTGATGGTCGAATGAAAAAGCGATGTGACTCTCAGTTGATGGTGGTTATGTTGGTCACCACTACAACCATTTAACACATATTGTATATGATCATATTATTTCTTTTCGTTCTCACTCATAGTACAAGTAGATAAAGCAAAAGCATAAAAAAAGTGTCACAATAAAAAATAGATGTGTGCACATCACTTCACTTTGCTAATATATGCCCACAAAGACATGCTAAAGAACATATTAAAGTAATTTTTAGCTAACATGTGTCAGTGAACGCATATTAGCAAAAACTGCTAAAACTTGTCATTTGTCACCGGGGCAAATCTAGATCAGTATATTTTATACTCTAAATATTTACTAATTACCTACTCATTTAAGTAATGACATTGAGATCTGTTTAACCCTCGATTTTCTCCCAATCTCCCTCTAACAATCCCTCTACAGTATTTTTTTTAACTTTCACAGCTTGGAGATACAGTAAAACCAGTAAATGCTCATTCATAAAAGTAAACAAGATTATCAATTAAAATAGACAGAAAATGATTACATAAACACACCTAACTAATACTTTCACCATAATTAGCACACGAAGCTTATTTCTTGAAAACGAAAGTGCATACAATAGGTAATTATCGATACTTGATCGATCGTTTTCAAATGTTGGTTAACGTGTTGTTGTAAACTAGAACATGGGTTTGCAAACGCTTAAAAAGGTCGTTCGTTCGTACACAATTGGAAATGCTATTAGATAAACGATCCTTTTCTCATTTGTCGGTTTATAAACTACTATAATTCATCATAATTTAGTTGGTAAACATGTCTTAATCTTTTTTAATTTGCAAAGAGGCGTGTTTAAGTATAAATCATTAGAAACGATCAGTTAGCACACGTGGGCAATCCTCAAAAACAAGACCTTATGTTCGTCTATTTTTTACATATTAAGAAACTTGTCGTTTAGTGCACATGTCAGTCTCTAAAACGTCTATTGAAGTTACGTGTGTGTATTATATTATTGCATGATTTTAATTAGTTAACGTTTTTGCAAAATTCAATGATTAGGAATGTTAGTTTATGAAAATGTGACAAGGTTGGATGAGTAATTGTCAATGTTAAAATGGCCTACCATGTTACTAGCACATGCAAGTTTCCTTTTATTGCGGCCGTATTTCTTAAATAAAAATTTAATACGAGTATAATGCTTTGACTGTCATTTATAAAGTCGTTTATTGATACTTGCATATATATACGTTGTATCAAAAATAATAAATGAGCCGTTGATTTGTATTTCAAATTTTCAATCACTTATTTTAAACATGAAATTGATTTGGAATGTATCGCTAAAAATATTACTCCAATAATAATATTGGTATTCTCTTAAGAATTCAATAGTGGTATTATTGGAGTAATATTTTTAGCGATACATTCCAAATCAATTTCGTGTTTAAAATGCACATATGTCTTTGAACTATGTTCATCAAACAGATAGCATGTTAAATCTAAGAGTGGAAGTTTTATTTTGCTACATCAGTTTTACGTCATCATTTGTTTTTCGTATTTCTCTATAAAATATGCAGCAGTTTAAGGATATTTTCTTAATTGAGCTCATTCATACAATTAAGATAGCTTAAAAGATGTTTGATATTGATATCTAGCCTTTAGTTTATCACAGATGAATCTACCAATGTGCTCTAGAATTATATCTCACATTCCTTCTATAGACGATTATTTGGATGTTAAATATATTGAGTAGTAACTTGTAAGCAACATGATATATCAGTAGAAAACATAGTCATAATTCATAAATTAAGTAAAATCTAGAAATTGACTTATTTCTCAAGCATATGTTTATGTCTGGTCTCGTGTGTATGTTTGTATCTTTTGCTTCATGTGTTTCCTATATATTTATGGCTATTTATGTTCTTCTATTATATGTTACACTTTATATTATTTTTCATCAAGTATTTTGAGTTTCTTGTAGAAAAATTGTATTCTTCAAACAATTATAACATAAACGAATGAGGTTTAATCCATCTTATCCGTTCACCAAGTGCTTTTACTTAAATGTACGCGACCTGACTGGTTCTTTAACCATTTACAACTTTTTAATAAAATTTCTGACCACTGAATCGAATATTTGCACTTTATATCCAAACTTGAAGATTATCAAAAGCATTTTAAAGGATGAATATGAAGTTATTATTTGGAATCTTTAAAGATATAACGTGGGAGAAGATTTGTGAAATTTTTGCAGCCACAAAGGGAAAAAAGGGACTACAAATTGTGCATGTTGTGATGGGGTCCAATGAAAGCCCTGCTCACAAGCTCTTGTCTGATTTTGGAAGATTATACCAATTTGATGAAAGGGATTGCAAACGTTCTATGTCTCTTGTATGTAAAATGTTATTTTCTCCTACAAATTGTTCCTAATTATCTTCTTGCTTAGAGGATCCTGACAAGTGTGTCAGAATTGACGGTTTGGATACAGAGAGAATCAGTGAAAAACAATATATATAATATTGTTGTGTGTAGGAGGATTAGTAGAAGAATATTGTAGAAGGTTTTAGCAATGCTCCTCTCGTATTATCCTTTTTCGTTCCTTATTGCACCCGAAATAAACTAAAAATAAAATGGATTGTTTAAAGAAAAATGATTCTTATGCCTAATTAGCAAACCTACTTGTATGCCTAATTATTTGATTGGTGGATTTGAAAAAGTGATTGGTGGGAATTTGGAGAGAGAAAATGTACAACACAATTGTACAAGTAAATTATGCATTAGACATGTATTTAGGCTTGGATTGTAGGCCTAAATAGCATTACTCATTGAGAAATACGGTTACAATGTATAATAACTAACATAACCTATCATGGATCGATAGCGAGCAAGAGCAGTAATTACTACAGTAATTCTTTACGGTTAACAAGTAGTCTATACTGTAGTGTTACCTCAAATAGTGAAAAGTTTAAAGCTAAAAGTATTGTATTGGTTTAAGACTTTAAGCTTTTGATATTTGCTATATATAGTGTAACATGCTAGAGATGACTTTTTATAGATGTTAACAAGATCTTTTTCGTTTTATCTTGAGTAAAAATATAAAAAACTTGACATGTGTTGTTGTTTGTTTTATTAAGATATTTCGAGTCTAAATCTTACTACCACATCTTACTGTAGAAAGTAAGAATGTGAATCACATAATGTTGTTTGTTTTGTTAAATTGTCTGAATGATTTAAATTTGCAAAATTTATACATAAAAACAAACAACACAAGGTCTTACAGAGGCTAGTAAGACAGTTTTTTGTAAAAACAAACACACCTGGTCACAGTCAAATATTTCAAAAACCATTGAAGAGATTCTAGTTATTGCAACCTAGTAAGTTGTTTTGTTTTGCAAAAACACAGATTTTGCGTCCCCCTTTCCAAATAATTCTACCATACTTGTACTGCAAGTTTGCAACAAATGTATTGTTCTCATAGGCATACACAAAAGGATAGAAAGGGCACTTCCACTACTTATCCAAAGTTACGACTTTCAAGGATGATGTTGCAATTTGCAAGAAGCACTTTTTCTTAAGAGAAAAATCACTTTCACAACTTATCTATAATAACTTATTTCAATGATGATAGTTAGACACTAGTAATATTCTGCAGTCTGCATGAACTTTCAAAAGGTTGATTTTATACCATCTGAACACGCATACGACAGATTGTCCTAGCTGCATCAGTTCGTGCAACGGCTCACTGAGATAGTGGCCCAATCGGTTGAAACCAAATACACGAAACTTTTAGACTAAAGAGATCAAAATACGTCGATATCATGGTTTTAGAAAACATAGAAAGATAAGATATCTAAAAAAGAGGCGATAAGGAAGAGCGCTATCAGAAAATCAAACTCAATCTACATTTAATATTAAAAACGATGTAGATTATATTTAAAGTGAACTCTTTGACATGAAAAATCAAACAAGGACACAATGTGTGGAAAGCAAGAAGCAATAGCCATCAAGGTACAGTTATTAACATGATCTTGTATAGCAGCCACAGACAGAAAGAGCCCCCACATGACCTTGGTGCAACATTCACATCAGTTGTTGAAGGAGGTGGTGTGTTACTATGCCATGTGCATTTATAATGGTCTGTTGGTTCAACCCCCCATGGACCATGTCCTGTAATGCAACTCTGGTAATATGGTCATTTTCGCCAATCTCATTGGTCGACTTGGAACGTCTCGCTAACAATATTACTTTTCTCAAGGTTGATAGTTAGGGGTTTTTGTCTAGTCGTAATCCGACCGGACCATAACTGATAATGAAAAGTGTAAATATTAGTACATAACCAAAAAACAATAGAATTTAAACCAATAATCCAGTTTGGTATCAATCCAGTCAGAATAAAACGACGTCCTTCAAATTTGACATTTCTAAAAACCATATAATCTTTTCTAGGACCGAACTGAGCCACGAATCAGCTTTTGAATAACTCTGGGAACCAACAGAATAGCTGGATTCGCTACAGTTCCTAGTTTGATTTTACAAGTCTGGGCCGTATTTTTGCAGAGCTCTAGTTGACAGAACCATTAGAATTCAGGTCTCCAACAGTATGATGAAAGTATCTAAGTTGTGTCATCGACTTACCAATCATCTTGCAGGTTAATTAAACGAGCAAAGAGAAATTCGACACAAGAAAATATCCATCACTAATAAGTTAAGAGAACACAATAAACCACAATTCGCTAACATCATGACAATAAAGATCAACGTTCGTTAAGGTTGAAATCCAAGCGTTTGTAAAAATAAATAATTTGGAAGAACATGGTGCTAATGTGCACTAACAAGGTGTTAGTCTATAAACAAATTAAAGAATTTGATGAACACAAATGTTGAAAAACAACGAGAATCAAAATGTGCTGCTGCTTTCGCTGGCTGAGATTGAAGGGCCTTCAGACTTGACCATATGAGGATTACCTCTTGCACTGATATCGAGCCCCTGGAAGCGGCCAAGTGGATCTTGCTGTAGTGTTTCAGAGAGAGCCTGAGCATGAGCGGCTGCAAGTAGCTGGTGGTGGTGGTTTGACATGTTGGACTGATGAGAGTGGTGATATTGTGGCTGCTCCTGCTGTTGATGGTTTGTGAAAAAGTTTGATTGGTTGTATGGAACATGGTGCATTCCCAAATTGTAACCATCTGAACAGCTTGCTATTTCTCCAGTCGCCATTCTAAGTCTTTCGACTTCTTGCTTCAGTGCCTCATTTAGAGCTACATTATGGAGAAACTTTGTTAGAAATCTTTTTGGATCATTTCGGGAATTGAGATCTTTATAACGCGCAAGAAAAAATTGAGGAATTTGAGCATTAAAAGATATACATAAATGTGGACAATATTTTTACTATGGTATTCCTAATTTAATGTAATATATTGCAAGTGAATTAACGTTTTTACAAGTCTTACCATCACGTAATTGAGCTTGTTGTTCCATAGCTTGCAAACGGAGCTTAAGTTCTGTGTTTTCAGAAGACAGGCCAGTTGTATCCCTCTGTATTAGGTAAACATCGGCTTAAAAGTTAGAATCCATACAATTGAGTATTAACACGTATGCTTTTAGAGTTATGAAAATAGATAGCAAGATGCGGTTAAAGTCCATTTCCATAGTCCATGCAACATTTTCCCCCGTGTTAGTAATGCTTTTTCGTTTCTTAAGTTTTTTCATTAGAGCACTTCTTAAAAAGATCTCGATAACAAGCATCCAAAAAACCACATTTTGGGGATCCCGTGAGATATTATTACAAGGAGACTTCAAAGCCATCACATTGTTCAGAGGGATTGGGGGTTGTAAATAGGAACACAGAATTTGATACACTCCGTTATTTATTTATTTATTTATTTTTTTAATATTAAGTTGAAACTCCAATTCTGGAATTTTGAAATAATTACATGGACACTCGAAAGGAAAGAAATCTGATAAAACATTCCTCAAAGGTTCAAACAATCACCTGAAACAGAGTCAGTTGTGCTGAAAGGGTGGTTGCTTCTGTTTGAAGAGTCTGAACTTTTCTCTCAAGCTCAGACATGTAACGTGCCTTCCTCTCTTTAGAACGAGCAGCTGATTGTCGATTTGCCAAAATCCTGTATACAACAAAGAGTAAGATGATTTGAATCTCTCAAAGCTGAAACACCTATAAAAACAAACAAAATAATGCTTCGCAGAAGTTCGCACTACGATATGTCTAACTAAGATATTTCTCTATAAATGGTTAATTAATATCCCCTTCACTCATACAAAGTTAGCCTGACCGCGCTATTACTCGGGCCATTTTGGTTATCCTACCATAAGGGCCTCAGTCTAAAGCACCAAGATGTAACACAAAATGGTATCTCTCTGGAACCTTACGCTTCCACAACAAGGAGCCATGCTTACTAAGTTTATCATCTGATAAATCAACATAAATTCTTTTCTAAAGACGGATATAAATAACTGAATGAAAGTAGAAACTAGAAACTAAGTACCAACATTAAACATTTCATTTCTATCAATAACAATAAAGATGGTACTGCCGCACGGGTGAAATTCAAGTTAGTTAAAAACTAATCAACTTTTTAAATGCATTTCTAAATTCTAATACACTGATTCTGTCATACAAGACGACTAACTTCATCCCATTCTACAAAGCATAACGAGGCTTCTCAAATCCTAAAAATACACAACGTCCATGCTTACATTTCAACAAATGCATTACGAATATCAATTACTACGTCTCTTATTTAAAAGTTGCGTTATATTACTTTACTTGTTCACAACCATCACCAAATGGCCTAGTGGTAAGGCACCCTATCTCCTCACAAGAGTCTCACATTCAAACCCTCTCTAGATACACACATCTTGGGGGTGGCCAGTAAACAGTCACTGGGATACCCAGTAAGGCCGTGTACATCTACATCTGAGTCAGGGGCGGAGCTAGGATTTTAAGTTAAGGGGTGCTGGTCGTGCTTAACGCAAAAAGTCATAGTGATAATATCGCTTCAAAAATTAATATATAGTGTTGTCTTTTACGGAGTATTGTTTAAGTTATTTATTTATAAATTGTGTTGACATGCCTATAGAATAAGGGTGGCCGAATGTAAAAACTAATAGCAAAAACGTCTCAGAATCTAAATAACTAATGAATAAAGTGCGTTGATTAGGCGTGGCTCAGCACCCACTAGTCACCCTACTAGCTCAGCCCCTGATCTGAGTCAAAAAAACTCGCCCTCCCTAGTAAACTAATGAGTGAAAAACCTTATCCGTTTACGAGTTTACTACTTAGTACGTATTGATATTTCGACAATACAAGATTGCATAAAATAATAAAATGAGTAAAAGCTAGAGAGATCCACAACAAATGACATAGTACAACAACAACAACAACAACAAGAACCTTTTAGCTCTTTTGGGATCAAGGGTCCACAATTCAGCAAGCTTCTCAGGAGCCATAGCTTTCTTAGCTTCAATACTGTCACTCATCAACAAAGAAGATGAAGAACCGTCGACAGAGTTACTATGCCGATGCCTAGGCCTGCTGCTTTCATTACCATTACCATTATCATTGTTGTTAAGTCCTCCTCCTTCATTGAAAGCAGCAGCAGATCCTTGAAGCTTCTCAATGTCCATGTAAGTAGAAAAGAGATCTTCGTCAACTTCTTCGAAGCTGTTAGAAGGGTATGGATCTAGATCGTCTGGGAGTCTGAAGTTCATTTCGGAGTGGGCTCTCCTGTGGTGTGATGGACGTAATGGGAATGACATGTTTTCCTTTGTTGTTGTTGCACCTCCACCACCACCATTGTTGTTGTTTGATGGATCTTGCATTTTTTTTTTTTAATAAAAATGTTTTTTTGGATATGGAAGTGTGAGTGTGTCTGTGTTGTTTAGTTTGTCTGAAGATGAACAAGAGTGTGTCTGGATCTTGTTTTCTTGTTCGGGTTGACGCGTTATTCAACCCGCTTAACTTATGGGTCGGGTACATACTCTCTATATAGTCTCTCTTACTGGCCCATCTTTTCACACTTTATTATTGGGCTTTTAAATAATACTATATACACACTTGTTGCATACTTGCATGTGGTGTGTGCATGTATGATGCTCACCTTTTTCCTTCTTTCTATTTTGTGAAGTTTTATACTCCGTCCGTCCCAAATTAATAGTACACGTTTTCTTTTTAGGATGATCTAATTTAATTGTCCACTACTAAAATTATATAAAGAAGTTTGATTGACCTTACCGTATTACCTTTGATTGAAATTAATATTACAAACTTTAAAGAAGACATTAATTAATTAGTTAAGAGTAAAACTGTCAATCTGCAAAAAAGTAAAAGAGAGAAAGCATTAATAAATATGTTTTTTTCTTAAACTATGTGTTTTTTGTCAATGGACAATTATTTTGGGATGAAAGGAGTATTATGATAGTCATATGTAGGGGTGTCATAAAAAATCTGCAAAAAAATAAAAGAGAGAAAGCATTAATAAATATGTTTTTTCTTAAACTATGTGTTTTTTGTCAATGGACAATTATTTTGGGACGAAAGGAGTATTATGATAGTCATATGTAGGGGTGTCATAAAAACCGACCCGAAACCAACTATATATTTTCGGGTCGTGTTAATCAGGTCTAAAATTATAGTCGGGTCAATACGTCAACCCGAATTCGCCCGAGTTTTAAACAAGGTCGGGTTCATGTTAATATATGTCTCTTAGTCGAGTTCAGGGTCAACCGAATGACATGAGTTTCATTTTTTTTTTTCTTCCACCAAAATTGTATAATTTTTAAACGACCTAAATCTGAACCCAAGCTGATCTGACCCAAGTGACACAAGTTCTAAACAGGGTCGGGTTCGGATATTTTTTTTGAGCATTGACCCGAATTGACCCGAACCTGATCGGTTCAACCCGAATAAAGCCCCTAGTCATATGCTACATCTCTACTATTATAAAGCGAAAATACTTTTGTTTAAAATTTAAAACACATAAAAGTGAGTAATGTTACTATTTTTAAACTTTAATTCTCATATAAAAATTCAAATAATATTGACTTATTAGTTGACTTAATAATGTTCCCACAATTTCACCTAGGGGTGGAAACGAGCCGAGCTCGAGCCTGCCAGTTCTCGAGCTCGTTTATATATATAAAGCAGCCCGAGCTCGTTTTGAGCCTCATATTTGTAAAAGATTTAAATAAGGATAGGAAACATAACCATTAACATCACTGAGATTGTGCAAAAACCTTTTATAAATTTGCTACCCAATAAAGTTATCAATGCGTTGATTTTGTTGCGTTTTTAACAAATCTTTTTTTACCAGAAGTAATTCACATCCTTGTAACTTATAAGCAACCTGTTTAATTTTCGAATGCTCAGAATGAAGTCGTTCCACCTTGTTGCCATAGTCACGACAACAAAGACAAATACTTGTAATTCCAGTTTGAAAAAAGAATTAATTAAACCTTTGAAGATGACTTTTTAATACTGTTACAAACAGCGAAAACATAATGCATCGATCAATTCTTGTATATAAATCACATTGATGATTAACAACCAGAGACTAAAGCAAGTTAAACTATCTAAAATGTTGTTTTAGTTTGGACATGGCTGTATTAGAGCCAAGGGAATGGTAACGCCCCAACGTAATTTTATCCGAGCTGGAAGCATTTCAACGGCGTTATGGCTCCGAGGTCGAGGGCGTTGGAGCAGTGTTGAGCTCCACGTTATTCTACCAACGCACGTTGTAACGTTAAAATTTAAAAAAAAAAAAAAAAAAAAAAAAAAAAAAAAAAAAAAAAAAAAAATGGCTAGTTTTTTTTTTTTTAAAGTCAGGACGTGACGAACCAAGTTTTTTGAACTTAATGGGTTTTGGAAATGTTTTCCCTAACCCGAACGCCGAATCTTCTCAAATCCTATCCCACTTAATTTGACACCCAAACAACAACAATTGATGTTCATGTGGCAACAAAATTTCCAACAAAATCAAACTGAGCAACAAACACCGCCAACACCACAAACCCAATCCTTACATGCCGCGTCTGTGGACCCCGAAGTTACGTCTCCACGAAAACACAAACATGGAGGTAAACGTATGGCAAAAAAAGCCAAAGAACCCGAGGTGTATCATTAACAAAATCCCGACGTGATTGGTACTACGTTACGTTAGACACCGGAAGAGGAAGTTTTACTTGCCACGTGTTACGTGGCTGTTTCCAAGGATAAGAATGT
This sequence comes from Artemisia argyi, assembly GCA_030686995.1. Taxonomy (NCBI): domain Eukaryota; kingdom Viridiplantae; phylum Streptophyta; class Magnoliopsida; order Asterales; family Asteraceae; genus Artemisia; species Artemisia argyi. Next base: position 170,487,805 of record CM060706.1, read on the forward strand.
TGGAGTTTCTCAAAAGGCCAACACGTTTTGGTATCGGGTTATGAAAGAGTTTAACCGGAAAAAATTTCAAGTTCGTAACAAGGATATGATAACAAGCAAGTTGTATACGGTGAACGCAAATTGCCAAAAGTTTCTAGCGGTTTACAAACGTGCTAAACGTTTGTCAAAAGTGGTGAAAATGAAGTGGATGATATGAGACATGCTAGACAAATGTATCGTGACGAGCATAAAGGTGTTTCGTTTGCTCAAGAGGATGCGCGGTTAATTTTGAAGGCGTGTCCAAAATGAGACGCGCCGGCACCGATTGACTTAACCGGAGACATCCCCGGTCAAAGCAACCAAGAGCTGTTCGGTTAATTTGCCACCACCGTCACTAGTTTAATTTATTTACTTATCGTATTTTATTTCGTATTGTAATGTTTAATTTTATTAATGAAGTGTTAGAATGTTTAATGAATGAAATTGTTGAGGGTATAATTTGTAAATTGTAATTATATATATATATATATATATATATATATATATATATATATATATATATATATAAAATAAAAAAATGTCCCAAAATGTGGGGTTATGATTACATGATGTTTTTCGATGTTGAAATGATGTAGCACTGACGTGACGGGTTTTTTGGTATTAACTCAAGTTATTACTCCCTTTGCTCTTACATAACAAAAAACTATGAGTGCCAGATTTTTCAACTATTTTCAAGATATGTTGCATCTTTTAGAAGAGTTCAGTGAAAAATACCTTTAAGTACAGACTAACAATTAGCTAAAACTATCATTTTTTCATGAACATCTTGTATAAATACTTTCTATAACTTTCACTAACTAACATCACATCTACATATATTTAGCAAACACAACATATATAAAATGAATAATGTCACTACGTGAACCCACTCCGAATGGGGGCATTAGAGCCAATTGGGTGTTGTTATCTTACTTGAAGCTAGATTATAAGGCTGAGAATCTTGAATCTTGGCTAGAGACCGATATTGCAATTTAACACTTTCTGCATTATCAAGTGTCTTCACAACATACCTGCGATTAACAAATCCTTGTTCTAGTTTTCATGGAAATATGAAGTAATAAAATAAACAATCAAGAAATAAAGAAATGGTAGAGAAGAAACTGACCATCCGTTTAAGCATTGAGTTGTTACAACGGCTTTGCGACCAACAAAACGTGGAGGTGTCCTCTTATTGCCCTGTAATGCATCTCAAAAGTTACAACCTACACTAGCATATATTCAAGTCATAAGGTACTAACCATAAATGAAACCATTGACAACCTGGATAATAACGTGTTCGTGTAAAGAAAATGGATATTGAACACCTCGGCCCCTTGAATGATCCACGCCAGCAAATTCACCATAATTACTTCTATCCTGCATGAGCCAAGAAGACTTGCATTACATCGAAAATTCACAAGCCTTTTTTAGTGAATAACGATCTTTAACGACAGTTTCTACTTTTGAAGGAATCATGAAGGAGCATAAACAAACCTGTTCTGATCTAATTCTTTTTTTAGATGCACGATGAGATCGCGACTCTTCTTCCCTACGGAAGGCATGGACGGCGGATCGCAGAGCTACATAAGTAAACAGAAATTAGACAATATCTATATGTGAAAATCATAATGGTATGGGACTGGACAAAAACTACAAAAAGATCTCAGCGCAGAAACAGAAGTAGGACAAATATGATGAAAAAAAATTGGGAAAACTACGATTACATCAAAATATGAAGATGCAAGGACAGGAGAGGGAGTGGTAAAAGGGAAAATGAATCATTTTCATTCTAGTTTTTGGTTTGGAAAAAAAGTTAATGCTCTTTCTATCAAATATACAATTAAGCATTAATGGAGAGCACATTTATCATTATATCCCAAAAAGAGAGGTGGTAGAACGGATATTAATGTGGCTACTTCAAAGAGTGGAAATACCAAGTCTAAAAATGTAAACGCCAAGGTGGAGTCGAATGTGTCTAATAAGGCAAGGAGACTATTGGGTCGGCATCCAATAATTTGGTTAATACATCTAACAAGTATGATGTCCTATCCAATGATTTTGCTACTGGTTTTGAAGAAAAAATATGAATGATAAGGCTACGAGTTCTAGCAAGGTTCATGTGGAAGTGGATACGGATATGAACAACGCTGGTGATCCATTTGTGGATGTGGAAACGGATAGTGACAATGAAGTTTTTGAAGACTACAATGATATTGCAAATTACGTGAATTCATCAAGCTCAAAGGTTAATGGTGGTTGTACGAGAGACTTCAAGGTGCAGGGTCGCAAAAAGTAGTTAGTTGTTTATGTTTATGGCATGTCATAAACATATCTTCTTGTTTCATATAGCTAGTAGTTTAGCTTAGTTAGAGTTGGTTTGATGCTCATGTGGTGCGTTTGTTTTAGCCTTGTCCGGCCCGAGATGTGGGACTCACCCACATCCTTTGTACTTCAACGTTTTTTGGTGTAATATATTTTACCGGGTGAAAGGCCCTTTACCCAAAAAGAGAGCACATTTATCAGCTGAATTTGATGATGTAAAAACATTCGCAGACATAACTAAAACGAACCAAAGGTATTGAACATTGATAGTGTTACTTTTAATACACATAAAAAAAGCATTTAAGTTTAACTATTTCTTACATAGATTTGGAGCAACTGCGCCATCTGACACAGGGTGTGAACAAGTGTAGCATGCTTTCTGTAAAACAGATTGTATAAAAGAAAGTCAGCACATAACTTGGAAGCAGGATCAGAAAGCATGATAAAAGAAGTTAAGAAATATCAACCATATAGATTCATTAATGACTGATACCGTAATAAAGAAACCTCATATTAGGTACCCGTAAACAGTTTACCAATTACTGTACACCACTACACCCTTAATACGTAATGCTAAAGACTAAAGCAAAAAGCTAATGAAGCATTGTGTATTCGTTCAGGACGATAACCAAATTTACAATACCAAGACATCCAACTGCTTACCACCCTCATAACATGCTCCATTCCGCTGGTACCAAACGAATGCCCACAAGGCAAAATCATAGCATCATCCATTAGAGCTCCTCTGTATCAGCAAAGAACAATAAACATCCAACACACAGACTGTATATGCAACAATAAACAACAGCAAGTTTTAAACTATCTAACTTAACTACATGTATTGAAACCAATACTATATGAATTAATTTAACAACTGACCCGCTATAAGGTCCACCTAAGATCACTCAGCTTGGACGCCTTGGTAGGGTTCTAGCCACATTGAAGCCATAAGATAGGGTATTCAAAACTTAAGTTTGGAAGCTCAAAAACCTAGCTTCTATGTTGATGGAATTAGGTCTTGGTCAGCACTATACATGATAGTTACTATTAGCAATTTAGCCTACATAGCTTAATGATGAGTTAGTTTGGCCAAGTTCTAAAAAGTGTAGATTGGCAGGGACACCTCAACCCTGTGTACCATAATGGTACCCATCAACCCTCACACCTCAACCCTGTGTACCATAATGGTACCCATCAACCCTACCCAGCAAAGGTTTGATGCCTGTGAAATACCACCACCCAATACCCAACCATGCTGCGGAACGGAATCGAACACGCGTCCTTTGTTGGATCAAGACATCACATGGTTGGGCACAGGCTTCTAAGGTAGCTGGTGGCCAACTGCACTAGGTAGTTGGTTGATATCATTAGAGCTTGTGGTCCCCAAGTGAGGACTTCCCGGTTGGTCACCCAACCCGGTACTATTCTCACATAGGCTCGCTTAACTTAATAAGCTTCACCCAGTGGACCACAAAGCCCCATGAAAAAACATCTATAGGATATGATAATCTAAAGCTATAGGATAGGCTAATCACAGTTTAAGTTTGAGACCTCACTAATCTAAAGTCTAAAACATCTATGCCAGTTTGATAATAATAGAAATCAGCAATTTAGCTCACATGACTAGATGTCGCACTAATCCAAAAAAACATAGATACTCTCACCTAAGGTAAGAATTTTGAATTTCAATCATGGCTTATTTATTTGCATGCCAACAAAAGTTATCTATGTTGATAACAATAGGCAAGTGCTACACGTCTCAATTTGTTTGCATAAACTTACGTCAAAGGATCCGATAGAATCGCCCGTAGAGACTCCCCTGATCCAACAGAAGTACTCGAACCATCCTTCCGTCCACTAAACCCAGCTCCATTCTCAACCATCATCTCCTTAAACGCAGCTCCCGAACCCTCCACCCCTTGCAGATACTGAGAATAGTACATTTCGCCTGCCGGGTCCGCCACAACCGTTATCGCATTCTGGTACTGATTCTCATTCGCATTCGACCTCACTTCACCATCATTTCCTAAAACAATAAAACAAACCAATTCAAACCCACATTTTATAATTAAAAAAAAAAAAAAAAAAAAAAAAAAAAAAAAAAAAAAAAGTGAGTGACCTGGGATGATGGTGATTTTGTGATCGGTGACGTCATCATCATCGTCAGTGTCGGATCCGTGTGAGCTGGGAGAGGTGTTTCTAGGAGTCCATGGGTCTTGGATAGTTTGATGTTCGATGAAACCGGTGAGTTCGCGTGTTGTTTTGTGGTCGTTGGTTGTTGTTGTGGTGGTGGTGGGGCCTGTCGGGTGAAATGAAATGTTGGGGTGGTTATGGTTTTGGTTCAGGGGACGGTGGGATAACACTAGCGAGATTTCTTCAGAAGCCATTAATGAATGATTGGGATTCAAGGTTCCAGAACCCTAATTTTCATTTGGGGATTTTTTTTACTCTTGTTTGACTTTTTCCCTTTTACCGGGACAATAATACAATGTTGTTGTTTGAAGACTTTTCTACCAAGTACCTTATTTTAGCCGAGAGTACATGTCTTGTCCAAATGTTTTCCTCTGCCACGGACTCTCACGTAACGAAAACGGGGGCCTCGCCGGTGGCACCTCCCAAGACGCGTCATGCTGATTACATTCACCTTGTTTGACGCGTTTTTTTTTTTGTACAAAGGTGAATTATATTAACTTCTCAAAATTTGTACAATGCTTTTTTGAACATAAACAATCTGTTTTGGACAGAACCCAAAAACAGAGATACAACATATACTATCCGATATCAGACAACAAACTAACAATATGTCTGATATAGCTATTCAAGCTATCTATTTATTGCAGCACACATCTGCACTCAGTCTCAATCATTGACTGATCAAGCATTAATTCCATATCTTCATTCACCTTTAAGTGCACCTTAACCATCTAGCTACATTTCCCATACTTTTTTCCACCAAGACCATTCAACCTGCCACCACAATGATCAAGGTAGAACAAGAGATAGGCATTACTAGGCACCCATAACATCTCCACAACAAGGGCTATACCAGCTATGCTACATTTCCATCTACTACAATGGCATCACATATCTGGGAACACACAACTTGTGGTGAGTACCAACCATTACCTCCTTGGCAGTGTATAGATAGGACCAAGTAGGTTCATCTTTCACTCCTCACTATTCCTATCTTCATACACTGCCCTCCTACTCACTTTACTCTTCTCAAAAGGAAACCTACTTTATGGTTAAAATTAGACTGCATAATTCCCCAACTTGTACACAATTATCTAACAAAAGCCTATTGAGTACTTATTAGATCCTTATGAAGTGATATCAGTCCAACTTAACCAAGTTACAAGGCCATCTTTTGAAAGTGAGTTATCAATATCTACAATTCCAAATCACAGATTTGCAGATATAGGTATCAATACCATAATAGTTGCAGACATTCATAAACCCTCTGCATTTGTGTGAAATAACTCAGAAGATAATGAGTTATCTATTTTTTCTTATATTCAGTGATCAAACCATCAACTGGAGACCACCTCAATCAGCAGGAAACTACATTATAACCACTCTGTCTTTATGAAGCCTTATATAGAATTCAACCCATATATGCTACACCAACACCACATAGATGAGTTCAAACCCATATTCAGTTCATATAAACAAAGTGATTAAGGTACTAGCCATCTTCTTCTGTCATAAACCACATATCCAATCACCCTGAAGACTCAATAACCATCAGCTTTGTACTACCTTGTTTGACGCGTTGTTCATAGCCATTTGAGAGAATTCGGTCGTCTGCATGACCGAGTTGTATAGAGAGATGAAATAATTTTTGCGTGTATATAAGTGTAATGTGGTTATTTTTGTGTATATGTGAGGTATATTTGGTTGGTAATGTTAGTTGTGTTATGTTGGTTGTGGAGAGAGAAAGTGATGTGGCGATAAAATAGCGGTCGTGAAGTTTCTCTCTCCACAAAACGGAGCCCCTGAATAACCATGATCTGTTAAAATCTAGAAAAGAATCCACAAAACTTTCTATGCCTCTCTTAAAAATCAACATGCAATTATTTTTCGTTAAAAATTTTGTTTATTGTCAAACGTCTCCGGCAAGGTTTATGACGTGGGTTTTGGTTCAAAGAACTTAACAAGGTCTCGACTAAAAAAGGTTAACTCATGATGGATTTATGTTGTAATGGAAATGAAACGAGAGTGCAAACCAATGTTAAATTTCAATAATATTTTTTACAAAAAACAAGAAAATGGACCGTTGAGGTATTATTTACTTTTGAAAATGAACAAGATGGTGCAAAGCGTTTGGATGGCCACCATCGAACCCCAACCAAAACAACCCAATTGTGTGCGATGGGTATCTTGGTGTTAAGGGACCACACACGATGGCGCCAACCATCAGGTGATCAAGTACCACCATAACACTTAACCTTATAGTCAGTTATTTGGAAACTGGAAAATAAAGTAACATTCTCTCAATCTCACACAAAAACAAGAAAACATGAAAGCATTAACTATTGTTATTTTGTTTCTATTTTCTAACATGTGATTAATTACTAAAATATCTAAATATCATAAATTTGTTGTAATGAGTACTTGTTAACAATACATTTTTTAGGTAATGATAAATAACCTACCAACTAGACTTGCAAGTATATCTACTATATTTTTATATCTACAATATTCACAATTTGATAAGTGTAATACAATTAAGGATGAGCATTTGGAGCTGACTCCCGGTATCGAACTTGAATCGTACCAAAACGGTACCGACTTCCGATACACGATAAGGGACCGGTATCATGAATCGAGAAAAAAATTCGGGACGACGATACGGTATCAGTACCAAAGCAGGATAGTACCGAAAAAATTACCGGAATTTGAGTAGTCATATTTTTGAATTAAACAACTTATCCAAATACCCATTTGGCCTGCTCCATACCAAACGATAGTCATGTAAAACATAAAAAAATAAATCAAACGTCTCAAAAACCTATTATGGCAACTATAGATCCTTCATAAACCCTCCCAAAACACGGAAAGAACCGGATAGGTACCGATTTCCAGAAAAAGAAATCGAACATCCTAAAAACCTATTAAGTGCTTGACTAATCTAAACATTGTTATGCCTGAGCTTAATATTTCAAAAAATAATTTCCAAACTTCCTAGTTTAGTGGAGGACTAGAGAGGAACAAAGGTGAGTAAACGGGTACCCAAACCAAAAATAAAAGTAGTATTATATTATAACGAGTCAAATGATTCCACAAGAAGAAACGACTTTTCCAAAGTCGTCGTATTGTCGAATGGAATTAACGAAGAAGATGTTGCCATTGATTCGCAGACGCGTTTTCTTCTATATTTCTCCGTCAACTAAAATTCTTCAACACCTCGTCGACTCGAATATAAACTTTATTATTCCAAGTATACATTTTGTTACGAGTACTTTGTTGGCGCCAAAATGATTCATAGGTGGTCATGTTTGCTCATCGTTACAGTTTTTATGATCACATTTGTGCCTCAAGAGTCACTTGCGATATCCCCCTTATATTCTTTCAGACATCTCTATGAGCAAACCAACGTAAGATTTTTTAATTTGTACTTATGTACTTGTTTCCTCATTTCAATATAATTTATTTAGTTTGTGATGATGTTGTGTACGTGTTAGGATTGTTTATTTGTTGGATTTTGATACACTAGATATAAACAGTTTTGAGGGGTGTTTGAGATTGCTTATTCAAACTTCTTTATTCGAATATATAAATATGGTCGGACCCAGAACTCTAAGTCACCAAGTCACCGGGTGTACAAATTCATTTTACGAACATAAATGAAATAAAAACGAACTACAATGTGCGATTTCACTAAAACAAGTAAACAAATTAAGAAGACATGCATTTCTTTTAGCATATTAGTAAATTAACTAAACAAGACATGTCTGTCACACAAATTTCCAGGACCAAGTTCATTTCGGAAAAATCGTAATTTTTAATGAAAACTTACACTATGCGACAAACATTCATCAGGCTCCCGCAACCCCCCTCAGCAAATTCAATCACTATCTCTTGCATTGCATTTTTTTGGCTTCTGCTTATTTCAAAAAGAAGCATAAGCATTTCGATAAGCATAACCATCTCCAAAGTGGCCCAGTGGTAAGTGTCCTTGTAGTTTTAGAAGAAGAGACCACGGTTAAAACCTCACTGGTTAGTCCAGAAACGGCCACAGTAATACTGGTTAGGCCGCGTACATGAGAGCCAAACGGACTCGACTTCCCTGAGTAACCTGAACTGGGATCCTTCTTCTTTTACCCGTTTTAAGCATAAGCACTTCGATTAGCAGTCCAAAAGTCCCCTATGTACTTATAATTGGGTTTCTTATTACATGGTGCATATTTTGTGTTTTAAGTATAATGCTTTATTGTTGTTTCAGGTTTCACCGTCACCTAGCCCTTCTCAGGGGGTTAATTTAGCTTCTTCCGGTGGATCAAAACTGCAGCAATCTTGTGATACGGCAGCTAGAAGTTGCCACCACAAGAACATTACTGCCTGCTTGACATCTTCTCAAAGTGGTAAATATCATTTACTGTTATCATTCTGATTGGATGATGAATCTTTCGAAATAAGCCATAATGTGTTAAGGACTGTATAAACAAGTTTTAATAAGCATTTTAGTGACACTGAAGTTTGTATTTACAAAAATTGGATTCATGGCCCGTGATCATCATGTTGGTTGTATAAAACCGGAGGATTTAAAATGTACTAGTACTAAGAATTGGTACACATTTACATGCATATGTTGTTCACAACACATCTGATTGTTATTTGCCCATTGTACCTAAAAGAGGATTAATCGAAGACTAGACCTTATTATGATTTATCGAGCGGGAGGTTAGGACCTTATTATAATTCATTAAAGAATTGGAGTCTAATTCTTTGAATAGTTCATTTTGGTTAGGGTGAAAACGTAACATTACCACTTTAATGTATCAACAAAAGATAATTTGCAGTAGCACAAACCCGGAAAGCATGTGATACTTTTTCAAAGCCAAAAGGTGGGACTTTAGATGTTAATATTGTATTTAGGACTAAGGTTACAAGCAGATCATAATCAAGGAGTTGAGATGTTACAATTTTAAGAGGTGCTAGGCACGACGCCTTGTATGTGTGGATTTGAATGCTAGTTTGTTATCCTTAGAATGTCTCGTTTCTTAGATATAGTCTCAAATGGTATATAACCTAGAGAAACCATCCTGTGTCCCCTATATAAGAGCACATCCATGTATAGCCTAAGGTTCTCTATGTGAAGTTTCTGCAGTATCTATCTACATAATTGGCATTGGAGAACACGCATGTTCTTCCTCTGATAGATTCAAAACCAGGATTTCTCGAAGTAATGCTAGAACTAATCAGGACTTATCGAAATGGAGAATCAAACTCGAAATGTAGTTCTATTAGTTGTTGTAACTGAATGATTACAATGAGCTGTGAAATGTGAAATGAAAGAGAAGAGAGAAAATACAAATCTTAAGCTAGCTACAAATGAACACTAATTGGGTTTTTTATACAATGAGTGGGAAAGATAACTGTTATGTTCTGATCTTGCTGTTCTGTTGACTTTCAACTTTTGACCCATATCATCCTCATATTTCTTGTCTAAAGCTAGGCTTTTATTTTAAGTGGCATGATGTAATTTTAATTCCTTATTGGGATAAAGTGATCATCTGCTATGCCTTACTTTTATAGTTTTATGTCATACTTTGTGCATTCAATAGGATCGTGGAATATCACAATTGCTTAATGTAAAATAGTTGGTTGTTGTTGTTGTTGTTTGTGAAGGCAATTTTTTCCATTCAATCTCTGAAAATCCCCTTGCTCGTCTTATATATGCTCATTTGATTGTCTCAATGCTATACAGTAGGTGTAGTGTTGAACGTGCAGCACATCTTTGCTGAACTTTGTATTTATAGTACGGGCATATAATCTATTATGTATAATTTTAGTCACATTGTTACGTTTATTGATTATTAATGTGTAATAAGATTGTTTCTGTAATCATATGTAACACATTAGATAACTAATAGAAAAGGACACAAAAACGTACGCGGGTCTAGTGTCAACCCAACTCGACCTGACCTGTTTTGACCCGTACAAAAATGGTATGGTTTTATCCTTTACCAACTGACCCAATCCGTCTTGCCAACTCTATGCCCTCTACTTGTCTTCTATGGCACTTATGTTTGCTCTTCACACTTAAAACAAGTTTACGACTTTGAACAATGGTCTCTCACCTTCCATCTAATTTGTTTCATTAACTAAATACGTAATCTTACTGTATTTCTGCAGGCCTGCGTGAAGAGGTGTGCCTTCTTGTCCACAACAATGGCGAAAGTCCCCTGCATGTGAAAATCTTGATCCTTCCTGCTAACAACACAATCACAGATACAGAATTACCTGGCCACCATACAGAGAAGGTACGTTTCTTACATGCTGACTTTTGGCCCTGATACAATGTACTAAACGTAAGCTAGAACTTAAAAATCGAAACCCAAGTTGTTAACTTGTTTTACTTTATGCTCATCTCAGATCAATATATCTACAGCTGTTGACTCAAGCTCTGCAATATCATTGACTACTAGCGATGGTGATTGTGTAATACATGCTGCAGCTCCAGCACCAGAAAACTACTACGCGAAATACTCTTCTTATGGCACTTACATAAACCTTGCCAATGGTGTATACCTAGTAATTATGCTACTTATCGTAGGAGGCATCTTGATGTTTATCAAATCAAGGATCCGCAGCAGACACCTTGAAGGGGTCCCATACCAAGAGCTTGAAATGGGAAATTCAACAACCTTGGACGTTGAGGAAAATGAAAAAGAAACTTGGGATCAAGATTGGGATGATGATTGGGGTGATGAAAAACCAGTTAAATCTGGTAACGAGAATCCTATTATAGTAGAACAAACAAATAAGCTGCCAAATTCTAATGGCAGAAAGAAGGAATGGGATGATTAGTAGTTCGAATAGACTTGCCAAAAATGAAGGCAAGGATACTCACGGTTTTTCGATATATTTAGAAAGCTTATTGGTATTCATTTTTTAAACTTTCGTTTCTTTTGTATAAATTTGAAAGAAGGTGTATACTACATTACATGTCATAGGATTTGATCAGATAATTTTGCTACAGAGGTCATATTGGTGTTCTTCATCACTCGTATAAATGACGGATAAGAACTATTTGAGACTCCTTTGACTTCTACAGTTTTACTTTGATTCTTGAGTCATCAAAACTGTCTACTAGAATTTGTGATAAACAAGTGTATAATTCTTGCGTCGACGTAAAATCTTCCAAGACTAAGTGAATCTAGACCCCCAAAAAAATTCAGATACGACGCTTCTGTATTTCATAAATTGCTATTTTTTGTTTGGCAGGTCACATAAAAACATCAAAGTACTATTGTTCAAAGTTCAAACCATGCTTTATGTGGAAAACTAAACACATGGCTTGACAATTCATACCCGTATGCCGATTTTGACAAATGTGATGATTTGTTTGCAGCTAAAAACATACATTATAGTTCAAAGTTCAGCTGTATTATAAGCTTACTTTTCTTCGTTGGTCAAATAATCATTGATTTGATAATATCAAACAAGTATTTACATGCAAGTCAGAAGTACTTTTGAGAAACATGCTTTCAAAAATAAGACTTGACATAAGCTGACTTGTAAACAAGGCTATAAGACCTTTCACTTGACACCCTTCAACAAACAAGCAATTGCAATTCTGGCTAATATTCATCATTTTTCAGGAAGTAAGGTTTCTGTTAAATGGTTGGACGAATAAGTTAGAGCACAAGGTGCGGTTTTGTGTTATAGAACATGTTATAGGTGTACGTCACGTTAACTTTTTGTACCTATAACATGAACCTGCAACATAATATCAAAAACAGGCTCACTGGCAACATGTGTTATAGGTGTATGAAGACCATAAAAGTTTACGCTTAAGCCATTGTTGCTAGTGAACCTATTTTTTGTAGGAGCCACCGCACCCTGTCATTGCGCCATCACAATGGCTAGTATTATGCGTATTGGGATAAGCCTAAACTTTTATGGTCTTCATACACTTATAACATATGTGTTATAGGTGTATATATGCGTATTTTGAAGGGGGAAAAAAAGCGCATAACACTTGTCATTGTGATGGCGCAATGACAGGGTGCGGTGGCTCCAACTATAGGTTACCAATTTCGCTTATAACACAACTGTACCTTGTGTTTTTAGTACATGTTAAAATGTTGTTAAATTGCCCTTGGATACTCCTTGGAATTGAGGCTTGTTTCATGGGCATAATCATGAAGTGTGTATCATATCATATGTAATGAAATAAAAATTTGTCCTTGAATAAACAAATCAATCCAGATTCCACTACAAAAAGTGAAAAAAAGAAGAAAATGGTGTCCATAATTGTCTCTCAATAAAAGCAAAAGCAAGATCATGTTTCTTGCACCCTCTTTCTCTTCATTACATCATTTTTTTATTCTTTCCTTTTTGCTTTTACATATTCCATACAAATCCTTTTGCAGGTTTTACTTCTTTTTTTTTTTAAATCAAATTCGATTTGTGTTAACATCGACATTGTCAAACTATAAAAAGAGTGTTTTATAAAAATAAGCAATCTAGAATTTTTATGACGTGGAAAAAGTAACGTACGCCTTTTACGAAAATTTTGTTTGAATCGTCTATTCGTCTTAAATATGGTGGTCCTTTTTTGTTACAGATAACGTGTCTACAGTGATATATATCCAGAAGGATGGTCATCTAGTCACGTAATATACTACAGTTAGTTTAAAACATTATCGTATGAGCAAATGTTGTATTCGGCAACAATGTTACAAATTAAATCATCATTTTGTTGAACAGTCTGTGTGATAAAATAAACCATTTTTCTAAGTTTATTGATAGATTGACATGTGCAGCAAGTAGGGACGAAACCGAAACTAAAAATGACCGGATGCACAACTTTTTTAAAAGTGTAGTATAAGGAGAAAATTAATAAAACGTATGACTTTTAGTTAAAATGATTGAATTTAGTGAAAACACAATTCATTTTCACCTATTAATGGACTAAATAAGCAATAACTCAAAACACATTGCATTTGGACCGGGTGCATTTTATAAAATTGTTTTTACGAAAGCTGTCACTACAACAAAATTTTATCTGGGTTCCGTGACACCGTGATACCCCCTGGCACCAAGTATCATGAGCACGAGTAGCATGATTTTAACCAAAATGAGGTTAGGGTCTTTGTTAGATTTTAATTGGATGATGTGCTGATGCCATTAGCCTTTAATTAGCCCATGGAGGCATGTTTGCATGGGCAAAAAGTACCTCAAACTTCTAAAAGGCTGGTTCAAGCCATGATGTCCATGCATTGGTGCCTTTGACTGTTAAGTGTTGACTCTAGCCATACTCATGGGCATTGATGGTGGGAACTGGGAACATGCAATTTGTTCAATTAAATTATTAATTGTCCACAACCAAATATTATTTGTAGTGAGTGAGTAATGTTTCAGGTTATGCTAACAAAAAGTTGTACATATGTATTTAAAGGTATCAAGTTTATGTAATTTAGGAAGATTCTCACAACAAAAGAGAAAATATGATTTAGAACATACAGAAACAATTCAGGATGCAAATGTACACAAATTCTTTTTCTTATATAGAAAGATTAAGTTTTTTAATTGACATTTTGAAATTATGACTAATACTTGAATTGTTTCTACTTCAATTAAGTTAAAGTATAACTTTTCGAACAAGTAATACCTTGGCTTTAGACAATTAGACCGGTGTAATGGTCGGTAAAATCATATGTTGATGGCCTTCACCACACGTGATTGCTCGTACATATCTACCATCACCATGCGTGGTGGTGTGCAATTTAGGTAGGTTTGGTGATCATTGCCACTAGATGAAGAAGAAAGGAAACAAGCCCCAACAATAGTGGTGAAGGTGGTAACCATTACGGGGTGAATGTAGTGATAGTGAATGCTAACGTATCATTGACGTGAGTTTACATGAAAATGGTCAAGAATCACCATTATATCCATTTTTACCTAAAATGTAATGTGGGATTTGTTTTCTTGATAGTAATATTTAGAGAAAATTTTTTAAATAAACAATTTATCTCCACTTTTACCAAAATGATTTATCTAAACCCGTTTTACAATAATTGATGAAATGAGCAAATTGGCTTTGCTTGCCGGTTCATTTGCTCACCTCTCCCTAAAATGATGAAACACATACCAACATTCATTTGAAAACGGCGAGCAAACATGGAGGCAAGCAAGCATTTGCTCGTCATGTTTTTTGTCTTGTAGCTGAAAACGGCAAGCAAACATTGGACAAGCAATCATTTGCTCTCCATGTTATTGATTTTAATACTTAAGTTGTTTTCATTAAAATGACAAGAGTATCAATTATTCTCCACAAAAACCATAATATTTTCTCAAACTGTCGATATCTTTTTAGTGTCACCTAAATTTGAGATAAAAGTAGTAACCAATCAATTATCTGTTATTTTAAACTTACTTTTATTAAATAGTAGCAACATATCTTGTTTTAATTATAAAGATTTGGTGGCTTTAGTGTAAAGATGGTGGGTACATAATGATGATTTATAGTGCACCTCTAGGTTGGCTCATATCTGGAAACCAGAAAGATAATCAAAATTTATGGAAAACACATGTGGTGGTTGATCATGAAAATGACGTATCGGTCCCTATTCATCCTTTTATATTCATGGCTTAAATGCATTTGGAGGGAAGGAAGGAACAACTCATTTTAACTAGCTTTTGCACATGGCTCATAAGATGCTCTTCATACTAATACTAATTACACCATTTCTCCTCAAATTTTATTAATTAGTACATAAAGATAAACCAACAAGTCTCAATCTAAAGACAATATATGAAACACAATAATCCATTTTAGAAAAGTGTCAAAACATAATAGTATCATTTCACTTTGCTTATCTTTTGAAAATGTAGCTCTGAAAAAGAAATGACCTTTTTATATACTCGAGTTTACAAGTTTTGTTTTTATTTTGTCATCTTCACTTTATATTACTTTATACACCAGTAGGATAATATTTGCTCCAAAGTGGGTGCAAGAATCTTAGACCACCCCCTACATCTATCTATCAATTTCACTTTTTGACTTTTAATCTTAAAATAATTAAATCTGACTGTACCTATATCATTTTTATTTCATAGTTGTCTCTCATATGATTACATAATGAATCTAATTTATTTCTATAAACATAACTTAACTTGTAGTACTAAAATGGTTTAGGACAGGCATGTCTTTTGACCCTTTTTGGGCAAAATGATGAACATGTACATTTTGCAATTATGTACCAAACTCTATATGGGATACATACATTTTGAACAGAACATGAGATTTTTGAACAGTTAAGAAACATAACCATAACATCATAAGGGATAAAGATATGTTTTTCAGTAAATGGGTCATCCCCGATCCGAAATGGTTCAAATTGGACCTGGTGAAAACAAATCCGGTGACTTAGCTTGACACTAACAGAGAGTACTACAAGCGATAACTGAAAATCAATAACATAGCTAAGCACAAGCAAAAGAATCTACTCTCTGCGTAAAAAAATACTAACCGGATTTATCTTCGCCGGATAACCAACAATCGATCATCATTTTAAGAACTAAAAGTTACAACATAGCTATTTAACCTGATTCCTCTTGTCCTTCTGATGGGCATTTGATAAGTCCTAATATGTTGATCACTTCCGCCATATCAGGCCGGTTTGAAGGCACTTGTGATGTGCAAATTAGCCCTAATTTCATAACAGGGATTGCTTCCTCAGCAGGGAACTTCCCCTGAAGCCTTTCATCAATACATTCATCGACCCTTCCTTCTTCCAGGGCCCCACGAACCATGTCACAAAGTATCACCACGTCATCTTCCATATACTCCACAGGCCGCCTCCCAGTAACAATCTCGAGAAGCAAGACCCCGAATCCATAAACATCACATTTTTCTGTGATCTTCACTGTTTTGCAAGCAAATTCTGGAGCCATGTAACCGAGAGCACTTTGAATTTTACTGCTTAATACGTAACGGTCTAGCATTGGTAGGAGTCTCGCTAGACCAAAGTCAGCGACTTTGGGCTCACCCAAACCGTCTATCAAGACATTACTGGACTTCAGATTGTAATGAATGACTTTAAGGTGGTGTAAGTGAGCCAAACTTTTAGCTATACCGAGAATGATATTGAATCTTTCATTCCATGTGAGTGAACTTCTGTTTCCATCTTCTTCTCCTTCGTGAAGATGCTTGTAAAGATTCCCACCCGAGACATATTCATATATCAAAAGTTGCAATGATGGAGTCCAATAATAGCCTTCAAGAGCTACAAGATTCGGGTGATGTATCTTTCCTAATTTCTTAACCTCCCGTTCAAAATCTTCTTGAGACTTAACAAGGCTCGAGACCGTTAGCTTTTTGATAGCCACTGATCGACCATCACCAAGAACAGTTCGGTACACTGCACCAAACCCACCACGCCCAAGCTCACAGTCCTTGTTTAACAAGGCATGTGCTCCTGTGCTAAAGTCAGGTTCACCAGAAAACATAACTAATTTACCAGAATTCGTGTCTGTAGTATGGGAACTGCTGTAATCACCACCTGATAACGGAACTGCAGCTGCTGACCTGGACATAGTTGAACGGACACGAAGATTGAGCACTGTTATGAAAATTATACCAATGACAATCACAGCAGCTGCACCAATAGCAATAAGAGCAGAAATGCTAAGAAGTATCTTTTTATGCCCAAGAGGTTGAGGGATCGACTCAGGGTCAGTTCCAGTGGAGTTCGGGTTGAGTACAATCGGCTTGGGCATCACAGTAGGACAACTTCTATTCACTGCAGCCCCACAAAGGGTCGGATTGCCGGTGACAGAGGATGGAGATATGGTGTTGAAGAAAGAGCCTGCTGGCAATTCACCTTGTAACTGATTATGCGAAACATTAAACGAAACAAGATGGACAAGGTTCCCTAACGGCTTCGGTAGAGCCCCGGTCAGTTTGTTAAAAGACAAATCAACATACTGAAGATCAGCAAGTTTAGACATTGCCACAGGAACTTGCCCTGATAGTCTATTTTGTGATAATATCCTGCAAATTTGTTACAAAAAAAGCATACATTCACTCAGGAATGAACAAAAATTGTAACTAAAATCTGAAAGAATGAGATATAAAATAATCTTACAATGAAGTTAGCAACGAACAGGTTCCGATGGAACTTGGAATGCTGCCAGAAAGATCGTTCCGCGACAGTATCAGATCCTTCAAAGAAGCTGCACCACCTATTTCCATAGGAATGCTTCCATTTAACTGATTTTCACTCAAATCAAGAGTACTCAAGGCCTTAAGCTTTCCAATAGTTTCCGGGATTTCACCTATCAGCGAATTCTTGGACATATTCAACAACCGCAGGCTGCTAAACTTCCCAATATCAGACGGAATTTCACCAGACAATTCATTGTGTGACACATCAAGAACCTGCAGATTCTGGTGCGAGTTTCCAACTGACGAACTAAAAGCACTGAATACGCTTCCAGTAAGCTTATTCTCTGAAAAACTAACACTATGTAACCCCAACTGAAACACCCAACTAGGAAGAAATCCTGTCAAAGCGTTACGACTCACATCCAAACTCTGAATGTTTTCACAATTAACCATCGACTCAGGCAGGCTCCCAGAGAACGCGTTACCAGAAATATTCAGTACTTTTAACGACCGAATATTACCAATCGCGCTAGGTACCGCACCAGCGAACAAATTCTTAGACAAATCAACAGTCTGCAGGCTTCCCATTTCCCCTATCCACTCACTAACCTCACCGGTTAACAAATTCCCATGAAAATTCAACTCATTACATAACGAAAGCTTCTGCAACGTGCTAGGCAAACTCCCTGAAAACGAATTCTCACTAAAATCAATCGACCTCAATAACGCACAAGCACCAATATCATCAGGAACAACACCAGTAAACTGATTCTTCCTCAACCTAATCTCCCTCAAGTTATACAACCTCCCAATCTCCTTAGGAACCTCACCTTCCAAAAGATTATCCGAAACATCAAGCACTCTAAGCCCATTCAACGCCCACACACCCGAAGGCAAAACACCCGAAAACTGATTACCCGAAACATTAAAACTCCCAAGAGACGAACATTTCCCTAAACTACCCGGAACCTGACCCGTAAACTTATTACCAGCTAAAGAAACAGACCTTAACGAGCCACATTGGTCGAAAAAGCCACTAGGCACAGTCCCACTCAAACTATTCTCACTCAAATCAATAACCCTCAAATCAGTCAACTGACCAAGATTCACCCCAATCCCCCCAGTAAGATTATTTCTCGCTAACGACAACTTATTCAAAAACTTTAACTGCATTAAACCTCTACCCATTTTACCCGATAACCCGAACCCATCAAGAACAAGATCCGAGACTCTGTTAGATCTAGGGTTACACTTAACGCCATTCCATTTACATGGGCTGTCATCATCTTCATTCCATGACGCTAGCTTGTTATTTGGATCTAGTAAATCAGCTTTGAACACTATTAAACCCAACACGTCATCGTCTAACGTTGGACTTAATCCTTTAACATTAACATTAACTACTAGTACTAACATAAATAATATAAAACACACTTTTTTCATTTTCTAACAAAAAAACAAACTTTAAGACATTTTGTGAAACCTTAAAAAAAAATTAAGGTTACCGGAAAATGACAGTTAAGGATTCCGGCCGCCGTGAAATATAAATGTTTTTTTTTTTATGTTTGGTTTTCAGACAGAGAGAAGACATAAAAGACTATATTTAGGAAATGAGATTAGGGGTTAAAGAAGGAGTGTGTGTGGGGCCCATGTGTTTTTTGTATGGGACACGTGGTGGAATGGTAGTGGGTGGAGGTGAGTTGTCGTACACGTTGGTGTAGAGAGGGTGGTTAATGTTTTGGAGGGTTTTGTAAAGTGTTGGAAAGTGTAAGGGGTGTTTTGTGAGATTTAGTGAAGTTGAGGGTGGGAAGCGTAGTTTAAGAGCAGCTTTTCTATTTTTGTTTTTTATAAAAAATGGTGAGTTGTGAATTGTGAGGGTTTTTTGTTCAAAAAAAAAAAAAAAAAAAAAGAATTGTGACCACTCGAAGAATTAAGACACTTTTTTTTTTTTTTTTTTTTTTTTTTTTAAATATTGGCAAAAATAAAATATACGGCATGTTTGGCGAAAATAGCAGTAACAAAAAGTAGTATCAGTAAATAGTAGCATGAAGCAGCTGTTTGTTTTGATAAAACATTTAGTAGCATAGTTGCTCGTAAATACTACTAAAATTCGCATTTTGATTTGCAAATATGAATGCTAGTAGCTTGTTATCTAACAAGCATTTTGTGCAAAACCTTAACTGTTAGTTGTTAGTTACTCTAAAACGCTCATAAACGCTTACTACCAAACATACTCGTGTTGTTGGTATGAATTTTTGTTTTTGGTTAATAGTACTTGTCCCAAAATTACTAAATTAGGATAGACTTTAATACTTATATGATCTATTCAAAATTTATGTACAAACTATCATATTTGTTGATTAGCAATGAGCTTGAGCATATGTGTAAATAAATTGATCATTAAAGAAGTTGTAAAAATGAATGCTGCAATAAATTTGTCATACTTACGTTGAATAAGAAATAAAAACTACCGTACTATATTAAAAGGTCATTAAACATATCACATATGCATACTGTTGTCTTATACTGTGTTTATTTCACACGTGACTTAAGCACTACATGACTACTTGTTTTCTTTGGACTATTTTTTATACTGTACATACAGTTCGATTAAAAAAAATACAGTATATGGACTATTTTTGTTTGTAATGAGTAGTATTTAAATAGGAGTAGTACGGAAATACCTAGCATAGAGCACAAAAACTTATATGATTATATCAGCCCAACTGCCCAAATACATTTACATTGTGTTCTCGAGTCGATTAAAGGAAGAAAATGAAAGAAAGTGAAAAAGTTTACCCCACATTGTGTTCTTGAGTTTTAATTAAAGGAATGAAAGTGAAAATGTTTACTACCACGTAGTATAATTTGATTGATTTTGAAAGTAAAGTGTTTCCTCACAAAAGTCGGAGAAAAATATTTACTCCCACTTTACTTCTCTTTTCTTTATTACGTATACTCAAGAACACACTATTAAAAAAACCTGGTACAAAGACAACACATCAATAAACAGATGATTGTAGCATGCAATCCTTTTTGATGAATAAATCTTGCAATTCTCGCATTCGATGCTTACAAAAATTCACAAGGTTTGATTTTAAAAAAAAGTTCCCCGAAAGGTGTAAATAAGTGGAAACACCACGATTTCATGCATCTTTTGATGCCAACCGGACCTTTACCCAAGGACCCGGCCCTAGGCAATAAGCTCCTGTACCAGCGACCGAATTAGCCAAGAGTTGGGTTTGAACCCTGGTCATTCTCCAAAGACCTTCTATGACCGGTTAACTGAGCGTTTGCGAAGGAGAAATTAATGGTATCACTGGATTTTAAAAAAGGTTACAAAAACAACCAAATATATTACATGTAAAGCTAGCAAAACCAAATATTTCGTATTTTCTGTCATCTTAATTTTGTCTTAAACTAAAAGAATGAAGTGTCCAAGCTCTCGTATAATTCATGACAATCAACTAAACTACCAAATCATTGTTAGCATCACATTTAAAAGTAACATGTGCATAGAACATGGGATTTTTCTAAGATAATAGTCTATTTATCATCATCATCATATTACGTCTAATTTCATGACCCATAATATGTCTTCTTCCTCTTCTATAATAAAGCCTCATGAAGAGTTATAAATGTACAAAGTACTCAACTAATGTAGTTGTTTTCGTTTGTATATAGCTGAGAATTGTGCTTTACAATGAAACCCAACGCATGTAGTAGTTGATTACATAATTATACGAGTGCATGTACAACAAACCTATATATATATATATATATATATATATATATATATATATATATATATATATATATATATAACAACTCAAACGATTTACACTCGTATGCAATGATTTATGCTCACACCCGGTTCTAGTTTAACGTTATTGGAATTCATCAAGTTTGAGTTCAAATACAAATAACGTACTCTTCTCAAAACTATAATGAGGTTTTCGCACCTCGTTTATTGATGTGACACCTTTTTATCTTGACCTCATGCAAGTTCTACTTTATCATTCGATATAAGAACTTAACGATATTTTTGAGTTGTTTACTGGAACATATATTTTGATCAATGTTTTTGAATTATATGAGTTTTACAATTGCCATGATATCAAGCACAAAACTTCCATCCAATTAAACCTCAATGAACTAATCTTTTAAGTTTGAGCTAGCTTAAAACTAACTTATCAAGGTTAGCGTCACTTGATCATCCAAATCGCAATTAAAAAGGTTTCCTTATGTTATTAAATTCCAAAAAAAAAAAAAAAAAAAAAAAAGAGGGTTAGATATGAATATGTGGTGAGTGAAAGAAGATCATTAAATAAGGTAAGTTGGGAAGATGGAGGGGTAGGTGATGCAATTAAAGAAAACGTATGTGAATGCTGTTCAGAGTGACACAGACTTTTGGTCTTTTGCTATTTGACCCTTTCTTTTTTCCAGTTTTTGCAGATTGTGGTCCCTACATTAACTTAAATTCTTCCTCTCGATCTTTACTTTCACACTTCCCTTTTCTTATTTTGGCTTTTTATTATTCAAATGAAGAAGTATATCCAATGTTCTTGTTTGAAATTGTTGTTGAATGTGATGACATGCTTGGATTAATAAAGCACAGGCCTTGCGGTCGACCCCTATTGGCGACGCGTCGCCCCCACTACACCCCTCCTCGTTCGACGCGTTCTAGACCAATAAAAGGGAGGACTCGGTCTTAAATAAGATCGCGTCGTTAGAATGTTTGGGTGTGTGATTGTGGCGTATTTTTTGATAGTGTCTCGGTCTCCTCATTACACTAAGTTGGCTATGAAAATGTTGTAAAGTGATAAATCTGATGTGGCAGTCGTGGCAGCCCTAAGCAAAAATCTACACTCAAAGCAATAAAAATGTAAACAGTAGAGAATATTGAGGCAATATGTAATTTTTGTGTGACCCGAAATTTCAGATTTACATTCATGTTACTGGAAAACTTCCGCAAAGTTCTGACTATTACTACAACAATAACATGCTACTTTATGCAAACAATTTACGTAACTTATGAATTATAACTTGTGTAAGTTTATATTTAGAATGGAAGGTTATGTCAAATGTGTTGTAAAGGTGATGTAACAAACATAGGGTCGTTGTCTGATTATAATGAAAATGAAATTGAGATTATGTTAACCTATAGTACTTTATAGCTTGCATATATCAACAATAAACACAGATCGTGTTTAATTAACGGCTCAACAACGATTGTGACATATATTATATAGTAAAGCTCCTAGCTAAGTGATCACTCTATCGATAATAAATATAAAAGTAGGCCGTCAACAACGGCTCAATTACATATATTAATCCCATGCATCAATGTCCACTTTTGGACAACAAAAGTCAAAAACATTTTTTTCTACCAGGAAACCTACATTGTTTAACGGTAGATACAAGAAGTCCTGAATTGTAGAGCATTCTCACTAAACATGTTTTGGGAATGTTTTGGTAATTTTATTAGTTGTACTAAGACTACCTATAATGCAACCCAATACAGTACATGACCGAAGACACCATTATCATATCAGCTTTCTTTTTCTACAGCAACTTTATGACTAATTTAATGTAATAAGAAGACTAAAAAGTAGAAGACACTACAAAAAATATACCTCACTTAAACAAATTAATAAACACATACTCACACACAATACTCACAAGACTAAGTCGTTATTAAGACCTAGTCCTTATTTTTTTTTGCATAAGACAAGTCGCCCCGAGGAGGGGTGTAATGCTTGAGACGTGTCGTCCACACCAACGACCGAGTTGAAGACCATACATTACAGGGAGACTAATGCAAATAGTAAAAACAATATGGAGTCATGCAAAGTCTTAAAAAGAAAGCGTCATATAATAGACGGAGTCAATTGGGAAAAAGGTGCAAAGGGGCCAAACATATGAGAACAAAAAAAAGGGTGCCGTTAGGTCAATTTAATCTGTCAAAATGTGTTTTGTTTGGGAATACCAATGTACACAGGGAATGAATTCAATCTGGGTTTCATTCATTAACATGCGGCCAATTATACCGCTGCAACAGTGACTATGTCATTTATTTCCATTTCTTTAATCAATATCATTTCAGTAACTATCTCTTGTATTAGACAGCCCGTTTTGTAACGGCACAAAAGTAGGGGAAAAAAGAAGAACTGAAAACTAAGGCTGCCGACAGTAAGATCTCACGACCGAGATTGTCGATCGATTCCATTTGGTTGCCATTAATGGGATACTCGGTCGTGGGACGATTAGAAATGAAATGGGTCGCAGGGACTATCCACTCACCTGGCTTTTTTTTTTTTTTTTTTTTTTTTTTTTTTTTTTAATTAAATATAAAAGGTATTTTTGTGGGGTATGTTTTTTATAGTGTAGATCGCCCTTACAGGGGCACCCAATCATCTGCAGGTCGCTGAAAAGAGAAAGCTGACGTATTAAGAAAAAGTAAGGGGATTGAATCCCCTTACTGTCACTAGCCTAACGTAAGAAATATAAACGTAATTACTCCGTTTTGGTACGTGTCATAATTAATAATGTGATAACACATCAAAATATGCATATGTAAACATAGTATAAATACTAATGAGTATATACTAAATTTGAACCCTTCACAAATGGTGGCCCTGCACTGCTAAGTGCTAACTCACTTGCACAAGGTAATCACCGTCAATATGTAAACACTTTATAAAATTTACTCATATTTTTCAAAGTTTACGTATCAAAATGAAACAATAAAAGAAAGTTTGTTGCTATTTTATGGTGTGAAGTGTGAACCCTACGACAAATGATAAGATAAGGATATATTTTTACCATAGTTTGTGGTTGAAATTGAAATTATGGTATAGTCAATTGATATCGAAGTTGTAAGGTGTTGCAATTGGTTTGATTGTTTGAAGATGTATGAAATCAAAGAATGTTTCGTGCATGATAGATTGTATGCTAATAAAATTTCAAGTGCATATTTTTCTTAACCTATCAGCTTTGCTCGATTGATTTATCAAGAGAAAAAAAAAAACTTCGTCAAAGTAACTAGTTTTTCAGTAGAGAAGTTAAATTTTTTTATATTTACATGTTTACAAGATAGTTAGATACTACAGTAGTACTCATATAAAATTTGGCATTCAGTTTGTTGTATGGGTATTGAATTCTGGAGCCTTGTAGCTTTGCTTTTGGTAGCAAAGTAACCGACAATTTTGTGAAAATGTTAAAAAAATAAACTTTTATAGTATGGGAAAAGAAATGGATCAACACAATTTTATTTCTAAGAACAAATTTTAAACCTCGATATTAGATAGGAGAAATACTAGAACCACTCATAAAATCCACACAAAAAATTATCAAAAAATGCACCAATCACCCGTTGACATATCAGCAAGTGAATTTTGTGAGTGGGTCTAGCATTGCTCGATATGAGAAATGCTAGAACCAAATAAAAACCTCAAAAGAAGAAAGCAAAAATCAAACCAAAACTGTGGAATAACTCTACTTGCGTTTAGCTGGAAGATCTTGACGCAATAAGTTGTTCAAATCAAATATTTTTTCAGAAAAGTTTTCAAAAGATGGCTTTTCTTACTTATAATTATCTTTGGAAAAATATGATATCCAAGTTACGTCTAGTTGGTGAGAAATGGGACATTTCTTAAAAATGTTTTTACAAAAAAACTTGTTTAGTCGCAAATTTTCAAAACATATTTTTTCTAGAAAATGAAAAATTCAAGCTTCAATTTCTATGTATAAAACTGAAAAAGCTATTTACACTTGTCAATAGTTTTCATTGTACTCTTTTATGAATTAAATTTTTTATTTTTCTAAAAACTATATCTATATAATTTATCTAAATTTGCAACACTTTTTTAGAGATAAAAATCGCTTTCTCTCTTTAAAAATAAACAAAAAAAATATATATATATATAGAATTGACGAAACTGAACACGCCCCTACCCTTATTAAATGTTTTTAAATACTTTTTAAAGATCATGTTTACTCATTGTCTGTTTGAGTTTGAATAGGAATACAAATTTGAATCGACCCGCAAACGTGCAGACTGACTGACAAAAAAGTTATAAACACATAACGAACTTTTCAAAAAAATTCATTATGCTCTATCTACTTCACTTATTGTTATAATACATAACCTTTTTCATTTTATTTGGTTATTTAACGACCGTTTGCAACAAACATTTGCACCGTTAGTCCTTTATACTAACAACCGTTTATACTTAACTAAAAAATTGGTTTTCATACGTTTGTCTTTTTTTCTTAAGTTTTTTTATCCGTTTTTCTTACGGGTTTTCTGTTTTCATACGCTTTTGTCCGTTTTTATACCTTTTCGCCCGTTTTCTTATGTTTTCATCCGTTTTTCTTACGTACGAAAAAGGAAAAAACGTAAGATATCCGGACAAAAACGTAAGAAATATGGACAAAAACGAAAGAAAACGGATGAAAATATAAGAAAACGGGCGAAAACGTATAAAAAACAGACAAAAACGTATGAAAACAGAAAAACCGTAAGACAAACGGACGATAACGTAAGATAAACGGATGAAAACATAAGAAAACGGACGAAAACGTATAAAACGGACAAAAACGTATGAAAACGGAAAACCCGTAAGAAATATGAACAAAAATGTAAGAAAACGGATGAAAACGTAAGAAAATGGGCGAAAACGTAACTACCGAGTTTCTTTACTCCTTCTAATAAGTTGCATAAAAATGCGTGATACATCCTTAAATACACTATCAAATTCATGAACTAGGGTTTAATATCATCTTCTTGCTTTCATCCGCCGTCGAACCTTTAAATCAGTCCCATTACAAATATACCAAAAAATTTCTTTTTCTTTTTGATAGTATGGATGTTTGAATCAGTCATGAATTTTAGCCAAGAAAGACGGGCGTGGCATGTGCCATTGTGATTATGTTGCCGTGCCTTTATTATTTAAATTGTTGTTCTTGAAAATTAGATCCCTTCAGGTAAAATATTTTTCCTTTGTTTGTTATGACTTTCATAACTAGGATTTACCTAGGGTGTTACATTCATCCCACAAGGGGGGAATCCCGTCCCGGGATTCAAGTTGGGTAATGACCAACAGAGCTACGCCAGTTGGTTCACCCAAACACCACATTTTTCATCCAATAGTTTATAATGAGACTATCAACCACAAATCACCCAAACACCCCCAATCCTTCTTACTATCACTTATTCAATAACACAACTAACAAGTTTCTTTACTCCTTGCAATAAGTTGCATAACAACCCGTGATGCATCCTTAAATACACTATCTAATTCATATACTTGGGTTTCATATCATATTCATACTTTCATCCGCCGTCTAACCTTTAAATCAGTCCCATTACATATATACCGAAAAATTTCTTGTTCTTTTTGATAGTTTGGATGTTTGAATCAGTCATGAATTTTAGCCAAGAAAGACGGGTGTGGCATGTGCCATAACGATTATGTTGTCATGTCTTTATTATTTAAATTGTTGTTCTTGGAAATTTGATTCCTTCAGGTAAAATCTCTTTTATTTCTTTGTTATGACTTTCAGAAGTGGGATTTGCCTAGGGTGTTACATTCACCCCCTAAGGGTGAATCCCTACTCGGGATTCAAGTTGGGTAATAGCCAACAGAGCTAAGCCAGTTGGTTCACCCAAATACCACATTTATCCATCCAATAGTTTATAAAGAGACTATCAACCACAAATCACAAAAACACCCTCAATCCCTCTTGCTATCACTTATTCAAAATCACAAATACCGAGTTTCTTTACTCCTTCCAATAAGTCGCACAAAAACGCGTGATGCATCCTTAAATACACTATCAAATTCATGAACTAGGGTTTCATATCATCTTCTTGCTTTCATCCGCCATCAAACATTTAAATCAGTCTCATTACAAATATACCAAAAATTTCTTGTTCTTTCTGATAGTTTGGTTGTTTGAATCAATCATGAATTTTAGCCAAGAAAGGCGGGTGTTGCATGTGCCATGGAAATTATGTTGTCATGTCTTTATAATTTAAATTGTTGTTCTTGAAAATTAGATCCCTTCAGGTAAAATCTCTTTTCTTTGTTTGTTATGACTTTCAGAAGTGGGATTGCCAAGGGTGTTACATTTGCCCCCCCCCCCCCCTCCCCCCTTTAGGGGAATCCCGTCCCGGGATTCAAGTTGGGTAATGGCTAACAGTTCTAAGTTAGTTGGTTCACCCAAACACCACATTTATCTATCCAATTGTTTATCAAGAGACTATCAACCAAAATCACCAAAACACCCCCAATCACTATTACTATCACTTATTAAAAAACACAACTAACTAGTTTCTTTACTCCTTGCAATAAGTTGCACAACAACCGGTGATGCATCCTTAAATACACTATCCAATTCATGAACTAGGGTTTCATATCATCTTCTTGCTTTCATCCGCCGTCAAACCTTTAAATCAGTTCCATTACAAATATACCAAAAAATTTCTTGTTCTTTTTGATAGTTTGGATGTTTGAATCAGTCATGAATTTTAGCCAAGAAACACGGGTGTGGCATGTGCCATGGCGATTATGTTGTCATGTCTTTATTATTGAAATGGTTGTTATTGGAAATTAGATCCCTTCAGGTAAAATCTCTTTTATTTCTTTGTTATGACTTTCAGAAGTGGGGTTTGCCTAGGGTGTTACATCCCCCCCCCCCCCTTACACGTACACGAGGAATGAAAAAAAAATTAAAAATCTAAAAACATACATATTTATGAGTTCTTGAAAGCTAAGAAGAGAAAGTGGTAGGATTAAAGGAAATGTAGTCACAAGGTAGAATGTGTTTAATTAATGGTGTGTGTTAGCAATTCTTGAACAAAATATTTGTCAATACAAGAAACTCGAACTAAGAACAGTACATAAAAAAGGTTGATTTTGATTCTAGAAAGTTAACTAAAAGGAATTAATGAACATAGGTAAGATACTTGAGCATATATTAAATGCTCATAGCGGGGGGCCCCTCCCCTTAGGGGAATCCTGTCCCGGGATTCAACTTTGGTAATGGCCAAAATAGCTAAGCCAGTTGGTTCACCCAAACACCATATTTATTCATCCAATAGCTTATCAATAGACTATCAACCACAAATCAACCAAGCACCGCAATACCAATAACAATCACTTATTCAAAAACACAACTAACCAGTTTCTTTACTCCTTGCAATAAGTTGCACAATAACCCGTAATGCATCCTTAAATACACTATCAAATTCATGTACTAGGGTTTCATATCATCTTCTTGCTTTCATCCGCCGTCAAACCTTTAAATCAGTCTCATTACAAATATACCAAAAAATTTCTTGTTCTTTTTTATAGTTTGGATGTTTGAATCAGTAATGAATTTTAGCCATGAAAGACGGGCGTGGCATGTGCCATGGCGATTATGTTGTCATGTTTTTATTATTTAAATTGTTGTTCTTGGAAATTAGATCCCTTCAGGTAAAAACTTTTTTCTTTGTTTGCTATAACTTTCAAAAGTGGGATTTGCCTAAGGTCTTACATTCACCCCCCAAGGGGGGAATCCCGTCCCGGGATTCAAGTTGGGTAATGGCCAACAGATCTAAGCCAGTTGGTTCACCCAAACACCACATTTATCTATCCAATTGTTTATCAAGAGATTGTCAACCACAAATCACCAAAACACCCCCAATCCCTAATTCCCTATTACTATCACTTATTAAAAAACACAACCAGCCAGTTTCTTTACTCGTTGCAATAACTTGCACAACAACCCATGATGCATCCTTAAATACACTATCCAATTCATGAACTAGGGTTTCATATTATCTTCTTGCTTTCATCCGCCGTCAAACCTTTAAATCAGTTCCATTACAAATATACCAAAAATTTTCTTGTTCTTTTTGATAGTTTGGATGTTTGAATCAGTCATGAATTTTAGCCAAGAAATACGAGTGTGGCATGTGCCATAGCTATTATGTTGTCATGTCTTTATTATTGAAATGGTTGTTCTTGGAAATTAGGTCCTTTCAGGTAAAATCTCTTTTATTTCTTTGTTATGACTTTCAGAAGTGGGGTTTGCCTAGGGTGTTACATCCCCCCCCCCTTACACGTACACGAGGAATGAAAAAAAAATTAAAAATTTAAAAACATACATATTTATGAGTTCTTGAAAGCTAAGAAGAGAAAGTGGTAGGATTGAAGGAAATGTAGTCACAAGGTAGAATGTGTTTAATTAATGGTGTGTGTTAGCAATTCTTGAACAAAATATTTGTCAATGCAAGAAACTCGAACTAAGAACAGTACATAAAAAAGGTTGATTTTGATTCTAGAAAGTTAACTAAAAGGAATTAATGAACATAGGTAAGATACTTGAGCATATATTAAATGCTCATAGCGGGGGGGGGGGGGGGGGGGGGGGGGGGGGGGTAGATGAAGATGCTTTTAATGTTCTTGAAATATTTTAGACTGTACAATACAAGGGTGTTACATTTACCCCCCCCCCCTAGGGGAATCCCGTCCCGGGATTCAACTTTGGTATTGGCCAAAATAGCTAAGCCAGTTGGTTCACCCAAATACCACATTTATTCATCCAATAGTTTATAAAGAGACTATCAACCACAAATCACAAAAACACCCCCAATCCCTCTTACTATCACTAAATCGCAAAGTTGAGTAACTTATTTGAACATAAAGCTGACGTGGACAAAGTAATAACTCCATCTCCCGGTTACCGGTCATCGGGGTAATCTCGATGAACTCATTTATGGTTTTGAGTAAGCTAAATGTCAAACCCGTATAGTTCAGTAACCCATTTGAACAAAAAAAAAAGTTGGGTAACTTAGATGCACAAAAACGCAAAGTTGGGTAACCTATTTGATATAAATAGACTATCAACCACAAATCAACCAAACACCGCCAATCCCAATAACAATCACTTATTCAAAAACACAACTAACCAGTTTTTTTACTCCTTGCAATAAGTTGCACAATAACCCGTGATGCATCCTTAAATACACTATCAAATTCATGTACTAGGGTTTCATATCATCTTCTTGCTTTCATCCGCCGTCAAACCTTTAAATCAGTCCCATTACAAATATACCAAAAAATTTCTTGTTATTTTTGATAGTTTGGATGTTTGAATCAGTAATTAATTTTAGCCAAGAAAGACGGGCGTGGCATGTGCCATGGCGATTATGTTGTCATGTTTTTATTATTTAAATTGTTGTTTTTGGAAATTAGATCCCTTCAGGTAAAAACTTTTTTCTTTGTTTGTTATAACTTTCAGAAGTGGGATTTGCCTAAGGTCTTACATTCACCCCCCCCCCCAAGGGGGGAATCCCGTCTCGGGATTCAAGTTGGCTAATGACCAACAGAGCTAAGCCAGTTGGTTCACCCAAACACCACATTTATTCATCCAATAGTTTATAAAGAGACTATCAACTATAAATCACCCAAACACCCCCAATCCTTCTTACTATCACTTTTTTCAAAAACACAACTAACCAGTTTCTTTACTCCTTGCAATAAGTTGCACAACAACCCGTATGCATCCTTAAATACACTATCTAATTCATGAGATAGGGTTTCATATCATCTTAATACTTTCATCCGCCGTCAAACCTTTAAATCAGTCCCATTACAAATATACCAAAAAATTTCTTGTTCTTTTTGATAGTTTGGATGTTTGAATCACTCATGAATTTTAGCCAAGAAAGAAAGGTGTGGCATGTGCCATGGCGATTATGTTATCATGTCTTTATTATTGAAATGGTTGTTCTTGGAAATTAGATATCTTCTGGTAATTTTTTTTATTTCTTTGTTATGACTTTCAGAAGTGTGATTTGCCTAGGGTGTTACACCCCATAAGAATCTCGTCCCGGGATTTAAGTTGGGTAATGGCCAACAGAGCTAAGCCAGTTGGTTCACCCAAACACCATATTTATTCATCCAATAGTTTATTAAGAGGCTATCAACCACAAATCACCCAAACACCCCCAATCCCTCTAACTATCACTTATTCAAAAACACAACTAACCAGTTTCTTTACTCCTTGCAATAAGTTGCACAACAACCCGTGATGCTTCCTTAAAGACACTATCAAATTCATGAGTTAGGGTTTCATATCATCGTCATGCTTTCATCCGCCGTCAAACCTTTAAATCAGTCCCATTACAGATATACCAAAAAAATTTCTTGTTCTTTTTGATAGTTTGGATGTTTGAATCACTCATGAATTTTAGCCAAGAAAGAAAGGTGTGGCATGTGCCATGGTTTAACACCCGGTACTTTGAATATTGAGGACAATATTCAGTTCTAAGTGTGGGGGGAGATTCGTTATTCTAACGAATTTAAACACATGTTCCATCAAGAACCCCCATTTTAGCCCAAATTTTAAAATTTTTTCTCACTTAGAACGCAATAAATGGTTATCAGTCCGCCATGTCTAACCCATATAAGGATTAGCTAATCCAGGAGCAAACGGTTCTTGGTAAAGATATCTCAAATCCGTTTATGGCTTGCAATTTGCCCAAAATTGTATGGTTCCTCAACTCGCCATATCCTAAAAAGTAAATGAGTTGGCTAGCCCGCAAGATTATGGCTTGTGGTAAAGGCAGTGGAAAAACCATAATTGGTAATCAGCTCACCAAGATGTTGACTATTCCATCAAGAGTTGGCTAGTCCAGAAGCAAACGGCTTTTGGTAAAGACAAATCAAATCCGTTGACAGCTGGTGATTTGCTCAAAATCACACGGTTATCAGGTGTACCACAATTCTTACATCTGGCTACTCCAGAAGTGATGGCTTTTGGTAAAGAGTTTTTCAAATCCATTAAGTTTTTCTCAAAAGATTGCTAGGGACTAGCAATAGTTTAGTGTGGGGGATTGATGAGTGTCTAAATACTCATCATTTTATACCAATCTGAGCTGCCAAAACATCCAAAAACACTCAAATATGCATCAAAATACTTAAAATATCTTAGAAGTGTGTTTTAAATGTTTCAAATGCAAAATAAGCAAAAACAGATGAAAAACGTACAAAGTTTGCATAATTGGCAGTTTCCGTCCCTCAAGTTTCAAAAGTTGTCAAAACTAGTCCCTGGTTATTCTAAAAACAAGAAAAAGTCACCAAAGGTCCTTTTTAATCATAAAGTTACATATTTAGTCCTTTGGTGCAAAGTTTCACAAAATTACAAGTTTAGTCCCTGTACTTTGGAAATTGACATAAATGGTCCCTGGGATGTTTAAAACTTTGAGAAAAATCAATTTTGGTCCTTGTACTAATAATCTTTTGCAGGAATGGTCCTTGGTGTGAAGTTTGGTGTAATTACATAATTAGTCCTTGAAGTTTCATGAATTGCAGAAAAGGTCCTTGGAGATATTAAAATGAAAAAAAAATTACAAATTGGACCTTGTACTATTGAGATATGGCAAGTTTGGTCCCTTGATCAACTTTGGAAAAATTACAAACTTAGCCCCTCAGAATTTCAAGAATTACAAAATTAGTCCTTGTGGTATTATAAGCTTAAACCAACCGGACCCTATTATCCTACCCAAAATATTACCCAATCCATACCACTTTCACAGCCCACCCTTTGTATTTTGTGATCCAATCCACCAGGCCCAAATCCAAGCCCAACCCCTTAAATAAATAAAAAATGGGGTCAAACTATCCGGTCAAATACCACCCTCCCTTTTACCACTTCCCTCCCAAACCACCACCACCACCACCGCTACTAAACCACCCTGGTATTCCACCTCCACCTCACCTTCCTAGCTCTCCCACCTGTCTTACCCACTCTCCTCCACCTCACACAACCTTCCAAACCCTTGAAAACCTCTCCACGCAAATACTGACACCCAAGACTTTTTTGGCGCCAAGTTGCAAGTTTAAATGGCCATGATGAATTTTACCATATAAAGGGCTCACAATTGGTGGGAAAGTTGCATAGGGACACCTGGAACCCTAAAAGTCACTATAAAGATGAAAAGAAGCAGAGGAGAAGCAGTATTAGATTAGTTTTAGAATAATAAAATCGTATGTAGTATAATTTTCAATTCCAGTTGTAATTTCAATCAAATCAGTTGTATTAAGTTGTTTTTAGTGTAATATAAGTTTTCTTAAACCTTTAATTACATTCTTGTTTATTAAATTTGTATTTAGCAATTTTATGTGAAATTGACAAATTCACATAACATTGTTATCTGTTGTTGTTTTGAATTCATAAGCTTATATAAGCTCTGACAAAGCTTGAATAAGTTTTAAAAAACCTTACTTAGCTGTCTAGTTCATAAAAGAAAAAAATTACCAAAAATAATAAATTAAATAGAGAAAAATAAAAAATAGAGGGAAGAACAAGAAGGAGACTGAGCAGGGTATGTATTTGGACTGAAATAAATCTATTGGTGTAGTGACAAGCTATTGGGGGTATTTATGGTCCTTGGTTACTAGTTTCTCAGTCAAACCTTCATTTGTAAGCATTTGATCATTTTTACCTATCTACTGTATTATTGCTTATTGCACTGCTTGTTACTTCTTTTGTGCTTATTGGATGTTATTTAGTTATAATATAACTTATAATCTCATTGTTGTTTATTAATATTAATAATTACTTAGTATTTTCATTTTCAGTCAATTATAGTATATTAGTAATTTTTAAGTTGTTGTTGTTATTATTGATGTATTTGTGCTTGATTAGGTCTATGTAATCATAACATGTGCCTCTGTGTCAGTTGTATGGTCTAAAACTTTTTATTGTTTTGATAATCACCATTTACAGTTAGTTTAAAGGGTGTTTGGAATTGCTAAGTCTGTGGACTGTGTGGTGTTTTTAGGTGGTATTCTCAGGTTCCACACATTCACTTAGGTTAAAAACTACTTGTTCAGGTCATAATAGTAGCAAGTATTTAGTGAAAGTCAAAATCAATAATAAACATCAATTGTAGTTAACTGTTGAAACAGTTAGGTTCCAAGATCACTCACATCACCTCATTAGTTGTAATTTTAACTTAAATCAGCTTTTAGGTATCATATTACATCAACATCAATCAGTTAGAAGTGTTAGAAATCCAAAATAGTCAACCTAGTTCAAGTTTCATAAAAAGTCAAATTGTCATTTCTCAGATTTTTACAAAACTTGCTTGAATATTTCTGAATTTTGTGATTTGTTTTGGAATGTGAGCTTTTGAGGTTTAGTTGCCTACCAGCTCATCTTTGAGATTCCACCATCCCTATATTTTTAGCATTTTTTCCCTGGGCCCCAGCTAGGTCCAAACATACTTGCAGGGCAAGGGGCTCCCCTGCATCAGCAGGTCACCACCACTCAGCCACCTTAGGTTGTGTTTTCTGGCCACCTCAGTGGGCCCCATACCTCAAACCTTGTACCTTTGAACCCCCCTCCTACCAGACTTTGATAGTTGACCACTTGTTTGACCTAGTACCCAGTGGACCCCACTTGGATTTGCCCTTGAACTTTGTCCCATAATCTGTCTCAGAAAACCAATAAGCAAAAGCTTATTGTGGCTTATTGGCTTATTCAGTGTACCCCAAGTACTTAATCATACTCAAACTTGTTCAAGCAACTCATTGGAACTAGATTTCATCATAGTGGGTCCCACACCAGCTTATTTGCTTATTCAGTCAACCAAAGTCAACTGTGGTGGCAATAAGCTTTCACAGAGCTTATTATTAAGTTATAAATTACTTGTTTTTACAAAAGTTGTTTATTTTTAGATATAAGATAGGTTGGAAAAAGAAAAATCAAGAAAAACAAATATAATAATAAGTGATAGTTTCTATTTAATATAATTTAATTTTCATTTTCATTTTTATATTTTTATTAAGTAATTTGTAATTTTATATTTTTATTAATTCCCTTTTATATTAAAATATTTTTAATAATTTTCTCAGATTTTTTTCTTTTAGTATTTATTAGAATTAAAATTAGTTTTATTAATAATTAATCAATAATTAAGTTATAAATAGCATAATTAGTTTTTATAAAGCAACACCTAGATTTTATATTTTTTCTAGCTTTTATATAACATAAAATAATTTTAGTAATTTTTCTATAATTTTTACTGTTCATTTACTAGTTTTTATAATTTAAATAGTTTAATTGGCAATTAATTAATAAATAGAATAATAATTAGTAAACTAGTTTAAAAATAAATAAAATAAACTTTTTATAATTTTTTAGGATTCCTGTGATGGTTAATTAGATTTATAAAAATCTTCTTAATTATCTTAGTCTTTTTAGTATTTTTAATAATTTAAATCATATAAATAGTTAATTAATAATTAAATAGTTAAAAATTAATAATAATTAGATAAATAGTCTTATAATTTTATTTTTAAAATAAGTTTTATAATATTTTAGACTTTTACAAAGTTTAATTTTATTTTTCTAAGACTTATTTTACATTTTCTTATTTATTAAATAATTAATAATAGTTATTAAATAATAATAATTAATTAAATAATTAGTAATTATAAAATAAATATTTTAAGTTTATTTAATTTGCATTTAAGCCCCTAAGGCATGCAAATTACCACTTTAGTTAAAATCGTTTTTGTTTCGTACGTTTACGTAGAATTAAATTAAACGTACGCGTTTTTAGTTATTAAACGTTTTTAATTATCTAGCTTTCACGTAATCATTAAAATAGTTTATCTAAGTTATTTTGTGTTATAAAACCCTAGTGTAATCACTCACACACACACTTATACCTTTCATGTTCATATTCACTCGATCACAGATTCGTTTTTAATAAACCATCGCACACCTCGTTGGGACATTACGACCCGGGGAAACACTGTATTCCACGGAAGCATTGGCCTAAGCTGTTTGACTTGTTGACCATTACTTGGTTGATATTATCTGACCGTTTCAGGCCAATCAAAATTTGGCGCCGCTGCCGGGGAGGTTGTGCGCTTATTCTAAACGATTTTGCGTATTAGTGAACCTGAATACACGCTCATTGTATATTTATCTGTCCTTGTTCATATTATTATCATATAAAACAAAAACAGTTCCCGAAAACATTTTAAAATCAGTTTTCAACGAACACAAAAAACCCAAAAATATTTTCCTTCGTATTAGTACTACAAAAAATTTCAAAAATACCAAAAATATTCACCTTTACACTCCTACCTATTTGATTCTTCATTTCTCACCCCTAAACCCTTTGATTCTTTCTATGTCTTATTCTCACCCTCTTGTCTGTCAATGGTGTGAAAGTTCTTATAATGGTGATAATTGCCCCGGTTGTGGCATGGTAGAGTCAGGAAACGGGTCTGTCTATAACCAGAATCCCTATTCCTACCCTGACATGACTGATTCATTCCACCAGCTTCCACACCATGAGACTCAGCAGTTTAACTGTTGTGAGTATTGTGGTGGTTCACACTACTGTTCTGATTGTCAATCAGGAAGCACGCTTGTCTATGAGCAGGTTCCTGATAACAATTATGACTCAAACACATACGACTCACATTCACATCAGTTCAACTGTTGTGAGTACTGTGGAGGTCCTCACTTTAGCTCTGATTGTCAAACAAGGAATCCAATTCCTTGTAACAATTACGACTATTCGTTTCAAGACCCACCTCCACAGTGCCAAATGATCCAAGCAACTCCTCTTGAAACTCAGCAAGACCTTTGTCTAGAGATTCTTGAGAAACTTAAAGACCTTAAGGAGGAGTTAGCTAATATTTCGTTTCACAATGCACCAAGTTTTTCTTGTGTACATTGTGGGGGTCCTCATGATGATTTCAAATGTCAACCGTATTATAAACCTGAACATTGTTCTAGTTCTGATATATCCGGTTTTGACACATCCACACCCCCACAGTCTCCACTCATTCCATATTCTCGTGATAAATCTATTGCGGAATTACTTGCTGAAGAACATGCAGCTAGAGACGAAAGAAGCATGGAAGAATTACTAGTCTTAGAACGAGCAGCTATAACACGTTCCAAATTTCACAATGCTGCTCTTCTCGATGAAGATGATGAAAGTGATGATAACTCATCAAGTTCATCAGTTGTGATTCATTCCATGGAAAATCAGGGAGATAAGAATACAGAGAAATCACTAGCAGTAGAAATAATGAAACTTATAGAAACCATAACTGTTAGTCTTTCTCAACTCCCTGAGTGTGATGTTATCACACCCGAGGTTCCCACTCACTCTCTGAGCATGGGGGACGAGCATCTTGACACTGTTCCTCAAAAGGAATCGGACGA
Organism: Artemisia argyi; assembly: GCA_030686995.1. NCBI lineage: Eukaryota > Viridiplantae > Streptophyta > Magnoliopsida > Asterales > Asteraceae > Artemisia > Artemisia argyi. The sequence continues at coordinate 170,525,738 of CM060706.1, forward strand.
ATTCATAAAGTCTAGTGTTGAGAACCTTGTCTCAATCCCAAGTGAGTCACAGGGAATTCTTGATCATATGTGTGATATCCCTCCCCCTCTTGTCTTCCCAAATGATCATATTAAGATGTTCTCTTATTCTGATGAGGACTATTCTTTATCTTGTGGAGACATAAGTTATGTGGGGGAATTACCTTCTGAGCTTGTCAACTCAGAAGAAGAGAATGATGAAGAAATTATCCAAGACGAAGCTCTTCGTCTTACATTATTAAATGCTAATCTTCTCATTTCTAGAATCGAGGCTTTTAATGAAAGGCCTATTTCATCTCCTATCCCCGTCAAGGATAGTGAGCTTTTGATCAATGATTCTATTCCGGAATTGCAAACGTTCCATTTTGATCATACGGAAGAGAAGATAAGTGGTATCACCACTTCTCATTCTTATAATTCTCTTCCCGTTTATGAATCATTTACTTTTGAGGAGTTCCCCAATGAACTCACTCAATTCAATCCCGAATACGAATCATTCACCTTTGAGGAGTTCTCCGGTGAACTCACTCATATCATATCTCCACCGGAGTATGATAACTTTTATTTTGATCTAGACATACCCATAATATGTCTTGATCAAACGAGCTTAAAAGAGGAGATTCATGAAACAATGAATTCTCCTATTGAAGATGAGGAGTTAGTCATGATTTTCATCATGATTTTCTTTCTTTTCTTCATATATTCTGTCCCCTATCCTGTTCTTCACTCCTTCGGGAATGAGGACATTATCTTTGATCCCGGCATTCTCATTTATAAATTATGAGCTAGGGTCTCTCTGTATATCTCATCGGTGTGGAACTTTCACGTGCTTCAATGTTTATCCAAACCTCTTGAATGAAAGTCCGATTGAGATTGTTCCTTCCACATCATGCTTCCCCATGGACAAATGAATTCGGGGTCGAGTCAAGCTATCGACTCGGTAAACAAAAACAGTAGCATGCATTAGGGTTTTCACCCTAAGTGTGGGGGAAATACTAACCCACATTTTGTATATATGTATATATCCTCTCATAAAAAAAATGTGTGTACATAAACTTAAATAAAGGCTATGAAATATTTTCCTTCTTACGTTCTAAGTGTTGGTTTAACACCCGGTACTTTGAATATTGAGGACAATATTCAGTTCTAAGTGTTGGGGGAGATTCGTTATTCTAATGAATTTAAACACATGTTCCATCAAGAACCCCCATTTTAGCCCAAATTTTAAAATTTTTTCTCACTTAGAACGCAATAAATGGTTATCAGTCCACCATGTCTAACCCACATAAGGATTGGCTAATCCAGGAGCAAACGGTTCTTGGTAAAGATATCTCAAATCCGTTTATGGCTTGCAATTTGCCCAAAATTGTATGGTTCCTCAACTCGCCATATCCTAAAAAGCGAATGAGTTGGCTAGCCCGCAAGATTATGGCTTGTGGTAAAGGCAGTGGAAAAACCATAATTGGTAATCAGCTCACCAAGATGTTGACTATTCCATCAAGAGTTGGCTAGTCCAGAAGCAAACGGCTTTTGGTAAAAACAAATCAAATCCGTTGACAGCTGGTGATTTGCTTAAAATCACACGGTTATCAGGTGTACCACAATTCTTACATCTGGCTACTCCAGAAGTGATGGCTTTTGGTAAAGAGTTTTTCAAATCCATTAAGTTTTTCTCAAAAGATTGCTAGGGACTAGCAATAGTTTAGTGTGGGGGATTGATGAGTGTCTAAATACTCATCATTTTATACCAATCTGAGCTGCCAAAACATCCAAAAATACTCAAATATGCATCAAAATACTTAAAATATCTTAGAAGTGTGTTTTATATGTTTCAAATGCAAAATAAGCAAAAACAGATGAAAAATGTACAAAGTTTGCATAATTGGCAGTTTCAGTCCCTCAAGTTTCAAAAGTTGTCAAAACTAGTCCCTGGTTATTCTAAAAACATGAAAAAGTCACCAAAGGTCCTTTTTAATCATAAAGTTACATATTTAGTCCTTTGGTGCAAAGTTTCACAAAATTACAAGTTTAGTCCCTGTACTTTGGAAATTGACATAAATGGTCCCTGGGATGTTTAAAACTTTGAGAAAAATCAATTTTGGTCCTTGTACTAATAATCTTTTGCAGGAATGGTCCTTGGTGTGAAGTTTGGTGTAATTACATAATTAGTCCCTGAAGTTTCATGAATTGCAGAAAAGGTCCTTGGAGATATTAAAATGAAAAAAAATTACAAATAGGACCTTGTACTATTGAGATATGGCAAGTTTGGTCCCTTGATCAACTTTGGAAAAATTACAAACTCAGCCCCTCAAAATTTCAGGAATTACAAAATTAGTCCTTGTGGTATTATAAGCTTAAACCAACCGGACCCTATTATCCTACCCAAAATATTACCTAATCCATACCACTTTCACAGCCCACCCTTTTTATTTTGTGATCCAATCCACCAGGCCCAAATCCAAGCCCAACCCCTTAAATAAATAAAAAACGGGGTCAAACTATCCGGTCAAATACCACCCTCCCTTTTACCACTTCCCTCCCAAACCACCACCACCACCACCGCTACTAAACCACCCTGGTATTCCACCTCCACCTCACCTTCCTAGCTCTCCCACCTGTCTTACCCACTCTCCTCTACCTCACACAACCTTCCAAACCCTTGAAAACCTCTCCACGCAAATACTGACACCCAAGACTTTTTTGGCGCCAAGTTGCAAGTTTAAATGGCCATGATGAATTTTACCATATCAAGGGCTCACAATTGGTGGGAAAGTTGCATAGGGACACCTGGAACCCTAAAAGTCACTATAAAGATGAAAAGAAGCAGAGGAGAAGTAGTATTAGATTAGTTTTAGAATAATAAAATCGTATGTAGTATAATTTTCAATTACAGTTGTAATTTCAATCAAATCAGTTGTATTAAGTTGTTTTTAGTGTAATATAAGTTTTCTTAAACCTTTAATTACATTCTTGTTTATTAAATTTGTATTTAGCAATTTTATGTGAAATTGACAAATTCACATAACATTGTTATCTGTTGTTGTTTTGAATTCATAAGCTAATATAAGCTCTGACAAAGCTTGAATAAGTTTTAGAAAACCTTACTTAGCTGTCTAGTTCATAAAAGAAAAAAATTACCAAAAATAATAAATTAAATAGAGAAAAATAAAAAATAGAGGGAAGAACAAGAAGGAGACTGAGCAGGGTATGTATTTGGACTGAAATAAATCCATTGGTGTAGTGACAAGCTATTGGGGGTATTTATGGTCCTTGGTTACTAGTTTCTCAGTCAAACCTTCATTTGTAAGCATTTGATCATTTTTACCTATCTACTGTATTATTGCTTATTGCACTGCTTGTTACTTCTTTTGTGCTTATTGGATGTTATTTAGTTATAATATAACTTATAATCTCATTGTTGTTTATTAATATTAATAATTACTTAGTATTTTCATTTTCAGTCAATTATAGTATATTAGTAATTTTTAAGTTGTTGTTGTTATTATTGATGTATTTGTGCTTGATTAGGTCTATGTAATCATAACATGTGCCTCTGTGTCAGTTGTATGGTCTAAAACTTTTTATTGTTTTGATAATCACCATTTACAGTTAGTTTAAAGGGTGTTTGGAATTGCTAAGTCTGTGGACTATGTGGTGTTTTTAGGTGGTATTCTCAGGTTCCACACATTCACTTAGGTTAAAAACTACTTGTTCAGGTCATAATAGTAGCAAGTATTTAGTGAAAGTCAAAATCAATAATAAACATCAATTGTAGTTAACTGTTGAAACAGTTAGGTTCCAAGATCACTCACATCACCTCATTAGTTGTAATTTTAACTTAAATCAGCTTTTAGGTATCATATTACATCAACATCAATCAGTTAGAAGTGTTAGAAATCCAAAATAGTCAACCTAGTTCAAGTTTCATAAAAAGTCAAATTGTCATTCTCAGATTTTTACAAAACTTGCTTGAATATTTCTGAATTTTGTGATTTGTTTTGGAATGTGAGCTTTTGAGGTTTAGTTGCCTACCAGCTCATCTTTGAGATTCCACCATCCCTATATTTTTAGCATTTTTTCCCTGGGCCCCAGCTAGGTCCAAACATACTTGCAGGGCAAGGGGGCTCCCCTGCATCAGCAGGTCACCACCACTCAGCCACCTTAGGTTGTGTTTTCTGGCCACCTCAGTGGGCCTCACACCTCAAACTTTGTACCATTGAACCCCCCTCCTACCAGACTTTGATAGTTGACCACTTGTTTGACCTAGTACCCAGTGGACCCCACTTGGATTTGCCCTTGAACTTTGTCCCATAATCTGTCTCAGAAAACCAATAAGCAAAAGCTTATTGTGGCTTATTGGCTTATTCAGTGTACCCCAAGTGATTAATCATACTCAAACTTGTTCAAGCAACTCATTGGAACTAGATTTCATCATAGTGGGTCCCACACCAGCTTATTTGCTTATTCAGTCAACCAAAGTCAACTATGGTGGCAATAAGCTTCCACAGAGCTTATTATTAAGTTATAAATTAATTGTTTTTACAAAAGTTGTTTATTTTTAGATATAAGATAGGTTGGAAAAAGAAAAATCAAGAAAAGCAAATATAATAATAAGTGATAGTTTCTATTTAATATAATTTAATTTTCATTTTCATTTTTATATTTTTATTAAGTAATTTGTAATTTTATATTTTTATTAATTCCCTTTTATATTAAAGTATTTTTAATAATTTTCTCAGATTTTTTTCTTTTAGTATTTATTAGAATTAAAATTAGTTTTATTAATAATTAATCAATAATTAAGTTATAAATAGCATAATTAGTTTTTATAAAGCAACACCTAGATTTTATATTTTTTCTAGCTTTTATATAACATAAAATAATTTTAGTAATTTTTCTATAATTTTTACTGTTCATTTACTAGTTTTTATAATTTAAATAGTTTAATTGGCAATTAATTAATAAATAGAATAATAATTAGTAAACTAGTTTAAAAATAAATAAAATAAACTTTTTATAATTTTTTAGTATTCCTGTGATGGTTAATTAGATTTATAAAAATCTTCTTAATTATCTTAGTTTTTTTAGTATTTTTAATAATTTAAATCATATAAATAGTTAATTAATAATTAAATAGTTAATAATTAATAATAATTAGATAAATAGTCTTAAAAATATAATTTTATTTTTAAAATAAGTTTTATAATATTTTAGACTTTTACAAAGTTTAATTTTATTTTTCTAAGACTTATTTTACATTTTCTTATTTATTAGTTAATTATTAAATAATTAATAATAGTTATTAAATAATAATAATTAATTAAATAATTAGTAATTATAAAATAAATATTTTAAGTTTATTTAATTTGCATTTAAGCCCCTAAGGCATGCAAATTACCACTTTAGTTAAAATCGTTTTTGTTTCGTACGTTTACGTAGAATTAAATTAAACGTACGCGTTTTTAGTTATTAAACGTTTTTAATTATCTAGCTTTCACGTAATCGTTAAAATAGTTTATCTAAGTTATTTTGTGTTATAAAACCCTAGTGTAATCACTCACACACACACTTATACCTTTCCTGTTCATATTCACTCGATCACATATTCGTTTTTAATAAACCATCGCACACCTCGTTGGGACATTACGACCCGGGGAAACACTGTATTCCACGGAAGCATTGGCCTAAGCTGTTTGACTTGTTGACCATTACTTGGTTGATATTATCTGACCGTTTCAGGCCAATCAAAATTTGGCGCCGCTGCCGGGGAGGTTGTGCGCTTATTCTAAACGATTTTGCGTATTAGTGAACCTGAATACACGCTCATTGTATATTTATCTGTCCTTGTTCATATTATTATCATATAAAACAAAAAAAGTTCCCGAAAATTTTAAAATCAGTTTTCAACGAACACAAAAAACCCAAAAATATTTTCCTTCTTATTAGTACTACAAAAATTTTCAAAAATACCAAAAATATTCACCTTTACACTCCTACCTATTTGATTATTCATTTCTCACCCCTAAACCCTTTGATTCTTTCTATGTCTTATTCTCACCCTCTTGTCTGTCAATGGTGTGGAAGTTCTTATAATGGTGGTAATTGCCCCGGTTTTGGCATGGTAGAGTCAGGAAACGGGTCTGTCTATAACCAGAATCCCTATTCCTACCCTGATATGACTGATTCATTCCACCAGCTTCCACACTTTGAGACTCAGCAGTTTAACTGTTGTGAGTATTGTGGTGGTTCACACTACAGTTCTGATTGTCAATCAGGAAGCACGCTTGTCTATGAGCTTGTCTATGAGCAGGTTCCTGATAACAATTATGACTCAAACACATACGACTCACATTCACATCAGTTCAACTGTTGTGAGTACTGTGGAGGTCCTCACTTTAGCTCTGATTGTCAAACAAGGAATCCAATTCCTTGTAACAATTACGACTATTCGTTTCAAGACCCACCTCCACAGTGCCAAAAACACAACTAACCAGTTTCTTTACTCCTTGCAATAAGTTGGACAACAACCCGTGATGCATTCTTAAATACACTATCAAATTCATGAGCTAGGGTTTTATATTATCTTCTTGCTTTCATCCGCCGTCAAACCTTTAAATCAGTCCCATTACAAATATACCAAAAAATTTCTTGTTCTTTTTTATAGTTTGGATATTTGAATCAATTATGAATTTTAGCCAAGAAAGACGGGTGTTGCATGTGCCATGACGATTATGTTGTCATGTCTTTATTATTTAAATAGTTGTTCTTGAAAATTAGATCCTTAAAGTAAAATCTCTTTTCTTTCTTTTTATGACTTTCAAAATTGGGATTTCTCAATGAGAAAAGTTCTATACGAAACTACATTTAGCTAAAGTACAAACCAAACGATCTCATCCATCCATCCTCATTCCATCCAACGGTGTAGATTAAATATGATTTAAAAATAAGAATAACCTGAGGGGCATTTTTGTCAATTCACACAAACTAATAAGTCACGCTATTTTCACACACATACACGTATTTTCACACACACACACGCCATTTTCGTTTCTCTCTCTCTCTCTCTATAATACACCGTTTCCCCAATTCGTAACCCTAACCCTAACCACCATCAATCCACCGTCAATCCACCACGAAACCACCGCAAAATCATTCTATTTTGAAGGCCGTTCGTTAAAATGGACCTACGTGGTGAAATAGCGCAATCTAAAGAGCGTTTTGTTGTCGGAACCCATTGATAATGTCGAATCTGGTATATTTTTGTCTCATTTTTTTAAATCAGTTATTATTTTGAATTTTTGTTATCGATTAGGTTCTTTTTTGAATTTATTAGCTTATTTTGTGGTTTTATTAGCCTTTTTGTTACTGAATGAGAGTTTGGATTAGTTTATGTTAGCGAGTAGATTAGATTTTAGGATTAGCTTATTTTTTTGATGTAATGACTATTTGGATTAGTTTATGTTAGCGAGTAGATTAGATTTTAGGATTAGCTTATTTTTTTGATATTTTTGTGGTTTTATTTTTTTTGTTACTGAATGGATGGTTGGATTATTTTTGTTTTGTGATAAGCATAATTAGATAAGCAAATGGGATTTTGCTTATCACTGAATAATCCTATGGGATTATCACTGAATCCCATGGGATTCACATAAGAATTAGTGGTTTGTGATATAAGTAGATTAGCAAATGGGATTTTGCTTCACTGAATAATCCTATGGGATTATCACTGAATCCCATGGGATTCAAATAGAATTAAAATTATGGCAAATATCAGTTTAAGAATAATCCTATAGGATTATCACTGAATCCCATGGGATTAACATATAATGAGTGTTTGTATTAGCTTTTAGGAATCCGATTTATAGTTTTCTGTTTTGTTTGTTAGTTTTAGGTGTTTGTGATTAATTAGTTTTTTCTGTTGTTAGTTGCTTATAACTAATATTATTCTTTTCATCTTATAATTTATGTAGGTAAAGTATTGAACCCAACACCGTTGTCTCGCTTCAATCCGTTTGATCTTAAAAAAAACAAATCGCCGTCAAAGACAAAACCAGCGGGTGATGTTAGTGAGGCTGCCAAACCAGTAGAGTTTGAGGTTAATGTTCAGGGGAAGGCGATTGTTGATCAGGGAAAGGAGAGTAGTGTTGTTATTGCTGCAGTTGTTGCTGATTTGGAGAAGGAGAGTCAGAAGGAGAAGGAGAAGGAGAAGGGGAAGGGGAAGGAGAAGGAGGAGAATGTTATTGAGAAGGTGGTGGAGAGTGAGGAGAACGTTATTGAGAAGGTGGTGGAGAGTGAGAATGAGGAGAGTGGGAAGTTGGTTACATATAAATCAAAAAAAGGTAAAAAGGGTTCTGTTGTTGATGATAAGAAGCTTAAGAAGAATTTGAAGGTGACGGTTGTTGATGATAAGAAGCTTAAAAAGAGTGTTAAGGTGACGGAGCCAGTTAAGACGACTCCGAAGAAGAAGTCTGATAAAGTAATATCAGAAGCTCCTGTTTTGACATCCAATAAGTTGGTTCAGTATGATACTCCAACTCCTCTAAAGAAACAGAAATTAGCATTACCAGAAGTTGATGATAGTTCAAAGAAACAAAAGCTTAAGGTTCCGAAAGGTATAGATATGTCCCAAATCCATGAAATTTGTTTTGATTTTCATTGTTTGTTTTGATCAATTTGTGAATCTAAGCTTCTGTTGGAATTAGTTGTTATTGAGAGTTGAGATTACTTCTGTTAGTATACTTGTAGTTTATTTGATCACCAGATTCTAGTTTTGTTGATTATTTCATGCATTCCTAGTTGTAACTGATATATTAGGGAGTGTTTGGCTTAACTATAATCTGAGTTGAGTAACTGCTGGTTTGATGTTTTAGTACTACATATAGTTTACATTATAGTATTGGTAGGCTTTTATAATGTAAAATCAGTAGGTTTAGTTAATTGTTGCTCATTAGTACTCATCTATTTTGTTCTTTGTCTACTGTTGCATTTTGTTTTTAGATATCCATCTTTTCAGCTTAATTCTTGCTTCTTTAATTGATATTTCTGTCTGATCTTTGTTTAGTAGGATCTCATAGTATTAGTTAATTGAGTTTTTCAGTTTAGTAGATTAGCCTGTAGTCTGGTTAGCATTTTGGAAGATTGTAGTTGGCTGCTTTTTGTTCTGTCTACACTTTAGTGCAAACCTGCTAGTATTTTTAGTTTAAAACAGACCTGAACTAGGAAATTATTAGAATAGCAATTGGTAATATTACATAGGGCTTTTTGGTTTTGAGTAATCTCAGTAGTGTAGAGATTGAATTGCACCCATAATTGTAGTCCTCAGCTTATTAGATTCAGCTTATTGCATCTGCTAGTTGGTGGTTTGAGCTTGATTTCTGTGTTGGTATTTTGGGCTGCTATTGTTTGTGTAAGCTTGTGACTGCGATATTTTGGCTTTTCAGTGTTTAGTTACAGTTATTTTAGAGTTAAATATAGTTTGCTTGTTCTAGCTTTTTCATTTACCATATCTGCTTATTGATTAGCCTTTGTTAGATTGCTTATTTGCATTGATCTTGTGTTTCTGAGTTTCTTTTCATCATAGTTGTGCATAACTGAGTCCATTGTAGTATTATATACTTGTGTGTTCAGTCCTGATCCCATGGGATTTGTAATGAATCCCATGGGATTCACTGTCAATCCCATGGGATTAATAATGAATCCCATGGGATTCACTGTGAATCCCATGGGATTATGAATACAGAATGGCATTATGAATCCCATAGGATTCACATTGAATCCCATAGGATTCACAGTGAATCCCATGGGATTGTATGTGAATCCCATGGGATTTGATAATGAATATTTTTTTATCAAGTTGTTTATATTATGTTTGTATCTTTATGTAGATGCTATTGAAAAGACAGTGCAGGAAGAAAGTCACCCTAAATGGAAAAAGCACAATGTTGAAAAAGGTATAAATCTGTCTTTTTTTTTGTTTGATTGAATTCAGTATTCCTATTTATGGCCATTTAAGCATTATATCTTAAGTTTATCTGGTTTTGAGTAAAATGTTATGCTGTTTGAACCATTTAACTAATTTAGTATTAGCTTAAAATTTCAAGGTTAGGTTGTATGAATCCCATGGGATTGACAGTGAATCCCATGGGATTGACATGTATCTCTTTGTTAAAATTTCAAGGTTAGGTTGTTTATATTGTGTGTTTTTTTAATGTAGATGAGGTGAAGAAGAGAATCAAGGGTAAGGGTCCGTTGAAGGTCAAGGATGATTCTCCTGAAGTTATTTCTGATGATGTTGAAAAAGGTATAAATCTGTCTTTTTTTTGTTTGATAGAATTCAGTATTCCTATTTATGGCCATTTAAGCATTATATCTTAAGTTTATCTGGTTTTGAGTAAAATGTTATGCTGTTTGAACCATTTATTAGTATTAGCTTAAAATTTCAAGGTTAGGTTGTATGAATCCCATGGGATTGACAGTGAATCCCATGGGATTGACAGTGAATCCCATGGGATTGACATGTATATCTGTTTTAAAATTTCAAGGTTAGGTTGTTTATATTGTGTGTTTTTTTAATGTAGATGATGTGAAGAAGAGAATCAAAGGGTAAGGGTCCGTTGAAGGTCAAGGACGATTCTCCTGAAGTTATTTCTGATGAGACTATGAAGAATATGATGAAAAATGCTTCAGTTAAAGAATTTGTTAAAGAGGAATTTGAGGAGAAGCCGAATAAGAAAGGCAAGAAGAAAGAAAAGGTGTTGTCAGAACAAGAAAAACAACATCAAGATTATTTGAAAAAAATTCCCATTCTTCAGGCTAGGTCAGCTCCTACTGCTCTTCATACTGCCATCCATGGCATAAAGCATGTTGATATTGAGAAGTTTTTGGAGGAGATAGGGTTTAGCTCATTTTGCAAGCTTGATATCAGCAGAATTCCGTCAAGGTTAGGTAGGTATGTTGTTGAAAATTTTGATGCTCAGACTTGCGAGTTGAGGTTGGGAGGTGAGAAGCGTATTCAGGCCACTGTTAACAAAGTTCATGAGCTGCTAGGTATTCCGATTGGCGGCGAGACTTTGTTATCTTTAGAAAATAGGCCGGTTGGAGATGATTTTGAAAGAGTTTGGGTTGGTCAGTTTGAGTCAAAGACTGCTAAGCAAATTAGAGTTAACGATATTGCTAGCAAGTTGATTGAGTCTAAGGAAGTTGACTTCCTTTTTAAAGTCAACTTTCTTACGTTGTTTACGAATACGATGGGAATGGTTGGGGGATTGCAGGGGGAGATAAACTTTGATGTTGTTAGGCATATTCGGGAAGATACTGATATTCGTGGAATTGATTGGTGTGAGTACATCTTCCATTGTCTTCAAGTCAGTAGAAAACCGACAACGCTTCTAAACAAATACATGAGACCATATACCTTTCTTGCTGTAAGTTTTAAACTGTTTTTATGTTTGTGGGACATATTATGTTTATATCATTTTACTGTGAATCCCATGGGATTAGCTGTGAATCCCATAGGATTCATACAAAATCCCATGGGATTCACTGTGAATCCCATGGGATTGACTGTGAATCCCATTGGATTAACTGTGACATAGTTGTATCTTTCTTACACTTTTTCGTTCCTTGTTTTTTTGTTTACAGCTGTTGTATTTAGATTCCAGTAAGTACAGCAAGCTTTCTTATGTCCGCTCACGTCCGGCGATCAAATATTGGTCCTCTTTCTTAATGTCAAAAAGGGAGGAGATGGAATTAAAAGAAGAGGTTTTGGGAATGTTAGATGTTTACGATGAATCTGAGCTCCCGGAGACTGAAGGTTTTGTTGCTGGTGGTTCTAGTGAGAGTTCTTACAAGGAGGTTTGTTTAATTCATTGTGTTATTTTATTGTGATACCTCTTTATTTGTGAATCCCATTGGATTCATAAACAATCCCATGGGATTCACAGTTAATCCCATGGGATTCAATGTACTTATCTCATTATGAATATTCCTGTTTGTTTTTTCTCCAGGAATTTTTTAAAAAAATTGAAGAAAAGTTATCTGTTATAAGCAATGAAAGAGTTGCTGTTGAAGGATTTTTTGTTATGGGCGGTTTAGAGTTCCCTACCGATCCAAAGCTCGTTGAACTTCATCAAAGGTATGTTCAGATCCTCGAGCATCCTGTCTCATTGAATGGTGAAGATCTTCATCGAGCTGATGATAATGGAGGTGCTGAGGGAGATGTTGATACTGTAACTGATAAACTCCAATCTGGTACCGATCCTTAATTCCGATGGGCTGTTGTGGTTCTCTTTTGTACTTGAAACTCATGGGATTTATGTAATAACTTTTTTAAATTTGTTAAATTTATAATTGTTGTAGTTCCCTTTTATTGGATATCTTTCCGACGTTTGGTTAATTTATTGGTTCTGTTTTCCTTTTATTGGATCTCTTTTATTAAATCCTATGGGATTTATCTGTGAATCCCATGGGATTCATCTGTTAATTCCATGTGATTCATTTGTCAATCCCAGAAGTTTTGTTGCCTAATGTTCAAAGTGTAAACCTCATAAGTTTTGTTTTAGTTATTTCAACAGTGGTTGATCCATCTCAAATACAAGAAGAATGTGATGATGGTAATGGGGATGATAAAGATGCCGAGAAGCCAGATGATGCAGTTCCCGTGAATCAAGTTGCTGAACCTTTCTCTTTAACTCAATGGATGGAAAACAATTTAGACCTGATTGAAGAGTGGTTTAATTGTGCAGCTGCTGAGTTTTACTATGTAATATTCTTGTATAATATTAGTGTTTTAATTTAATTTATTTATTTATTTTTTTTTTGTTTTATTCAGCTAAAGTCGGTCGCTGAAGGTACTGTGGAGCCAATGGGTGGCGATGTGAATCCAGGTGCCATTACTCCTCAAAATATGGCTACTCGTGCCTCCGTTGTAAGTTTGAGTCCTGAAAAGCGTTTGGTGAAACCGTCTTCCTATTTGTTGTCTCCATATATGAACAAGAAGACAAAGGTTCAACTTAAACTAACTAGGCCGGAGTTCGTTCTTGGGAATAGTGTTTTCGCGATGCAGGGCGAAAAAATGTAAGTTTGTGTTTTTTATATAAGTTTCATTGTTATCTGATTCAATGTGAGGGATTGACAGTGAATCTGATGGGATTCACATGAATCCCATGGGATTCACATGAATCCTATGGGATTCATTTGTAAATCCCATGGGATTGTATGTGAATCCCATGGGATTCACATGAATCCCATGGGATTCATTTGTAAATCCCATGGGATTGTATGTGAATCCCATGGGATTTACAATTATATGATATGATTCTTAAATGATTTTTTTTTTCTTATATAGTGAACCAGTTTTTGAAACACGTTCTGGGGAGCCATATTCAGTTGGTTTGAATATGGAGACATTAGCACCCGGTTTGGAGGTTGATGCTAATGTAATTGATTGTTTAGCTGCAATTTTGAATCATGAAAATCGTTCTAGAGGCGCTGGTTGTCCATCGCGACACTTTTTCCCAACTGGGTGTATTGTAAGTAATTATTTTTTTATTTTGCTTAGTAAACTGTTTTCAATTCATATCGTAACATGATATTGTAAAATCGCATATACAGCCGATAACTATGTTTGATGGAACATTGGAGTCTGATGATGATAAATTTGAAGAATTTGAAAAAGAACTTTCGGCTCATTTTAAAGATGATGTTGGTGGCATATCTCTCAATGGCATTGAATTGGTAAAATTATATTTTTTTGTTTTAATTTTTTATTTTTGTTTTTACTTTTTGTCATTTTTATTATGTTTTTTTGTTTTGTTTAAACAGGCATTTTTTCCTATTTGCAAATCGGGCCATTTCTTTGTTGTTGTCTTCAGCCTTACTAAAAGGGTTATAACAATGACGATACTAGATAACAGCAATTGTGGTGCAACGTATGAGGAAAAGTATGAAGATTCATGTGAACTTCTTGTAAGTACTTTTATGATTTATTCTGTATCCCATTCTGAATCCCATGGGATTGAAACATAATTATAGTTATTTATGCTCTCTTTTCTTAATAATTTTTGTAGAAAACATTATTTGCCCGTCATCTGGAGTTGTATGGATTCAATAGACATGCTAGCATTCGTAAAGTCAAGCCAAGAATCGCAAGCCTCAAGTGGAAGACCAAGAACAACTTCACGGATTGTGGTGTTTTCGCTATGTTACATATGGATAATTATGCTGGTGAAGCTCCTGGAAAATGGGATTGTGGTTTGGTTGCTGAGTCTAAAGAGCAGTCTGACCAATTGAGGTTATTGAGATTCAAGTTTGCCAGCAAGATATTGTTACACGAGATTAATGTTCATGCGGGTAAGATGTATGAATTAGCATTGGAGTTTGATAAACTTCCTTCTCGTGAAAAGCTTTCTATAATTTTGACAGCAATTAGGAATAGGGATGCACGTGACCTCAAATTCTAGAAGTTTGTCTTTTGTTAATGGTGGAACTATAACTGTTGAAGTAATTGGTTTACACAGATGGTTTACACAGATGGATTGCATGATGAATTCCATGGGATTGACTGATTAATCCCATGAGATTCACATGAATCCCATGGGATTCATTTGTATGATATTTTTTTTATAATTTTCTTGCTATTTTCTTGCTATTCATTTGTATGATATTCTTTTGTATGGTTGGGATTTGTTTATGCTATTATCAGATTTTTATGATATTTTTTATAGATTTTCTTGCTATTATCTGATTTTTATGATATTTTTATTGTTGATGGTTGAAATTTTAAATGAAGTTATAAAATAATCCCATGGGATTCATTTGCTAATCCCATGGGATTAGCTAATGAATCCCATGGGATTCTTATAAATATTCAAATAATGAAGAAAATTAAAAAAGAACCAGATTTTTCTTTTTAAATCATCTGAATAATCAAGTAAAAAGTTTGTTCTAGAAACTGTTTGTTTCGGCTTTCGCCTTGAATTTGGGTTATGTTGTTTTTGTTATAAGTAATTGGTTTAAACAAATTTAAATGGGATTAGGGAAATAATCACATGGGATTCATTTTCTAATCCCATGGGATTCTTAAGAATATTTTATTAAAGAATAAAAATAAACAACAAATTCAGAAATTTCAATGACTTCTGTTATAAACGAATTTCAAAGAATCTCATGGGATTAGGGAAATAATCTCATGGGATTTATTTGATAATCCAATGGGATTCAATTAATAATCCCATAGGATTTAAACGAATTTCAAAGAATCTCATGGGATTAGGGAAATAATCCCATGGGATTCATTTGATAATCCCATAGGATTCTTATAAATATTCAATTAAAAAATTAGAATAATACAAATTCAGAAATTTCTTTTCAAATTCAGAAATTTCTTTTCAAATAATCTAAATATTCAATTAAAGAAGAAAATAACTAACAAATTCAGAAATTTCCTTTGCAAATCATCTAAATATTCAAGTAAATAATAAAAAAGAACTAACATAAAATCAGAATATAATAAGTTTGTTCAAGAAACTTTTGGTTTCGGCTTTCGCCTATTTGGGTTATCCGGACAAGTTGTTTTTGTGTGCAAGTTGGTCTTTTTTCCACAAAAGCCGCAATTCCTCTCTTGTTTCTTTTTAACTCCAAGTGCTTTTTCTCTCTCACTCTTACGCCTTTTATTGCGTTCCTTTTCTGTAATATTCCCTTTGTTTCCTACCCTTGTTGGATTGTTGACTATTGTTTCTTCAGGATTAGAAATTGCATAATGTTCACCAATCACATCTGCCATTTTACTTGAAGGAGGATTTGGAACCTCAGCCTCCACTTCTGTTTTCAAAGTCTTCAACTTTTCTACAAACTCACCCATCTTCTCTCCATTATTGCTTAACCTGAATAAGCAATCGTCCACCACAGAAGTTGCTTCGTTTGTAAGTCTTTCAACTTCCACATTTTTTCCCCATATCTGTTTCTTTTCCTTCTCAATTCAGGTGGTATTATATCCCTTGTCCAACGCCTCAAAATATACTGTTTTGGAATGACGTTAATATCACGGTTCTTGAAGACAAAGAATATGTGTCGGCATAGAAAACCATATCGAGCAAAATGTCTACAACTGCATACCACCGACCCATCTTCTATCGTACGCAGTACCTATTTTAAACAAAAATTAAAAAAAGAATTAATTTGAATTACTTTTTCCTTAAAATTCATACTGAATATCATGGATTCATAACTAATCCCATGGGACTCACATACAATCCTATGGGATTCACTGTAAATCCCATGGGATTCATTTCTCAATCCCATGGGATTTACATGTGTATATCATGGTTTTTATGCTGATAACAAGACTAACAAATTCATTCTCAAAACTAATCCCATGAGAGTGAATCCCATGGGATTCACTGTGAAAAATAAAAGAAAAATTACTTTGATTTATTATTTTTTTATTTTTTTTTAAAATTCATACTGAAAACCATAATTTATAAGTAATCCCATGGGATTGGAATTACTTTGAATTACTTTTTTTTTTTTTTTTTTAATTCATACTGAAAACCATAATTTATAACTAATCCCATGGGATTCACTGTGAGTCCCATGGGATTCACAGTGAGTCCCATGGGATTCACAGTGAATCCCATGGGATTCACAGTGAATCCCATGGGATTTTCAGTGAATAAAAAGCAACACACCTTATAGTCTATAAACTTTTTCTTCTCCACATTATTGTCTTCCTTTGCTTGTTCTTTTGCAGCTTCCTTTTTAGTTTTTTTTATAAACCCACGGATTTTTGTCTCTTATCTTTACAATCTCACAACCTTCTTCTATCTTTAAATCTTGAATCGTACAATTCCAGCACGCTTCGTATATTTCAGCTTGAACCAGCAGAAATATCGTTCTAGTATACACTTTTGCTGCATGACGTTCAATCTCTAATTCTGTTAGGCATTTTGGAGCCGCGTCAAATGTTTTAAAGTCCAAATGTTCTTGCCTATATCGTTGTCTTTCCATTGCTGATTCATAGGACATCATAAAACTAACTAGCGTTGCTCCTGGGCTTGTGAAACTTTTGAAGAACGAGTTTTCACTCTCGGATCTTGATGTGGTTCTCATCAAACCAAATAATGGCGAGTCGATGAAAAAAGCTGGAATCCACATTTCTCGTAGGTTAAACATCTTGGTCATCCATTTGTGATTTTGCAAACCAAAATCCTCAATCAACTTAGCCCATTTCTCTTCAAATTCCAACGGTTCCATGTACATATTCCAAACAATCTTCCTAAAACGTCTCTTGAAATCTGTTTCTACATATATCTCTTTACAAATCTGTTTTTGATAAAGATAGTTTTAGAATCATGTTATCAGCATAAATAAGATGATTTACACATGTAAATCCCATGTTTTAGAATCATGTAAATCCCATGGGATTCATTTGTAAATCCCATGGGATTCATCATGCAATCCCATGGGATTCATGTGAATCCCATGGGATTAATCAGTCAATCCCATGGGATTCATCATGCAATCCCATGGGATTCATCAGGCAATCCCATGTGATTTATCAGGCAATCCCATGGGATTTATTAGGAAATCCCATGGGATTCATAGTATCATATGTGAACATTTTACCTTTGCTGAAATCTTTTGGTCAATATGCCACATGCAAAGTCTGTGCTTTGCTTTAGTGAAAACGGCTTCAATGGCTCTCTTCATTGCTCCATCTTGATCTGTTACCACCATTGTTGGTTCTTTTTTGAAAGCTGTCATAAATGCTTTTAGAAGCCACGTGTATGACTCAGTGTCTTCATGTAATAGCATTCCTGATCCAAGTGTGACACACTTTCTGTGATTATCGACACCGGTGAATGGTACAAACACCATATTGTACCTAAAAATAACATAATTGTTAATTACACACACAATCTAAAAGGGTGAATCTCATGGGATATAATCTGTGAATCCCATAGGATTTCATGAGAATCCCATGGGATTTCATGATAATCCCATGGGATTTCATAAAGAATCCCATGGGATTCTCATTAAATCCTATGGGATTTCATAAAGAATCTCTTGTAAAACTTACCTGTTACATCTGAATGTTGCATCAAATGAGACTATGTCTCCAAACTCCTTATAATTGCATTTCGCAACTTCATCGGCCCAAAACAAAGCAACTAACTCACTCTCTTCTACCTTATACTGAAACGTAAAGTTTGGCACATATATCTTTCTGTTTTCCATTTTATTTATAAGCATTTGTGCGTCACTTTCCCCAATGAACATATTAACATCCCGCATTTCATTCTTAAAATCATCAACTGTCCCATGAACATACTCATACCCTCCCTTCATACTCGTTAACAAGTTATGAGCCCGTGTTGGACCAATCTTGTTCTTTGCAGCTTTAACAACGAACATTTTTTCTGCTTGTGTCATTCTTCTTTGCTTTTTTGTAAAATGCTTGTACTCTTTTGGTAGGAGCATATGGTTGTGTTTTGCAATAAACTTAACAATCTGGTATTTTTGAGAAACAACATCCAATTCTAACCTTATACGAGCTTTACAACCTGTTATATAAAAAAATATTTTAAAAACATGTTATTCAAAAACAAATCCCATGGGATTCAGAAAGAATCCCATGGGATTGACAAAGAATCCCATGGGATTCAGAAAGAATCCCATGGGATTTACAGAAACTTATAAATATATTAGAGAGCTTTACTACCTGTCACATGCATCATTGTATTTCGTTTTTGTTTGTCACTGTCTTTAGCATCTAAAGTGTCGATATTAATATGTCTTGGAGCTCCTTCTTTATTACACATGATGTATTTGAGTTGCACCGCTCCAGATTTTGTTAATTTTTGTCCTGCTTTTTTAATTTGAAAACCTCCAGCTTCAGCGTAGTTATCATACATTTCTATAGCTTCATCTAGAGTGTTATAGAATTTTTCTTCTTCTGGTATAGGAATTCCTTCTACAAGAGGCTCCCAATATTCCGATCCGCCCGGTGTCTCAGTGTATTCATATAAAGTTGGTCTTGGTGATTTCATAGAATCTGTATATAAATAGTAGAATCTCAAGGGATTAAGAATTCTGCAAACAATGAATCCCATGGGATTCATAAAGAATCCCATGGGATTCTTAACGAATCCCATGGGATTCTTTTATAAGTTCCTTGTGATACATTTATAAATTTCTTGTACAGAATCCCATGGGATTCACACAGAATCCCATGGGAGAATCCCATGGGATTCTGTGTGAATCCCATGGGATTCACATAGAATCCCATGAGATTCTTTATAAATTACTAGATACATTTATAAAATCAAATGGGATTCATCTATGAATCCCATAGGATTCAGTATGAATCCCATGGGATTTATACTTCTCTTAAATTATTAAACAAAAAAATTAGATTCTGAAAGGATTTACCATGAACTTTTGTAACAGTAGCATCTTCATCAGGTAAATCACCTTCTGTAATCAAATCATCTTCTGATGTGTTTATTGAAGAATCCGGCGGGTTTGTAGAAGATTCCGATCTGATTATTGATGATTTCGACGGCGGCGGTGGTGTTTTTGATGAATTCGTTATTCCGATGATTTCCGATTGGTTTGTTGATGATTCCGATCGGATTATTGATGTTTCCGGCTGGGTTGATGATGATTCCGATATAGGTGGTGGTGTTTTGTATGGAGGTGGTGGTGTTTTGTATGAATTAGTTGGATTCATGATTCCGATTGGATGATTTTTCCGGCGGTTGGATGTTTAATCCGGCGATTGGATGAATTTTCCGTCGAGAATATGGATGTTTCTCAGATCTGGTTTTTCCGATTGGTTTTTCCGGCGAGAATATGGCGATTGGATGAATTTTCCGATTGGATGTTTCTCAGATCTGGTTTTGGATGAGAGAGAATATGATTTTCCGATTGGATTGTTTTGGATCTAAGTAGTTTTTTTTTTGTTTTTAATATGATTTCTAAATTACTATCTTGCCCTTGTTTGTATTTTCTTGGTTTAATCTAAGCCATTAGATGGAGGAGGAATGGATGATTGGGATTTGTTTATATGTACTTTATCTACTAGTGGTTTTTGATAGATCTCAACTCATTTGTCAATAAAGAAGGTGAACCGGCCCATTACCGGCCCGTTAAATAAACCGAGCCCTAAACCATAATAACTATAACAATAACAAAATAATCTAACAGACGAAGGAAGAAACGCAGTTGAATCGAAGAAGAAGAAGAATGGCATCGGCATCATCAAACAGCAACGACGATAGGAAAAGAGCAATCGTATCAGCTCTCTGCAAATCCAAACATCTTGACCCTGTAACCCTCTTCTTAACTCACCCACTTCATATCTAATTTTTTTCTATAGGTTTTAAATTAACTGTCTACATTGCACCCAGTTATTAGATATTTTCATCTGCTTAAATGTTAATTGATCATAACTAACTGATTCACTTTTCGGTTATTAACTTTGATTTAGGAACTTATTTAGTTATTTACTTATTATTTAAAACTAGAACGGTACACGCGCAATGCGGTGGCGGTTACCGTGTGATTATATTTTGGTTACACGCTTAGTTGTCTTCATGCTTTATAAGTAGAGATATTAGATATGGTTAAGCCAAATAATTTTAGTTTGAACAACCAACCGCTTCCTAACAAACTTCCTAACCAACTTGCTTTCTAACAAATTAATTTTGAAATCTTTCAATAATAAGCAAAAAAAAAAAAAAAAAAAAAAAAAAAAAAAAAAAAGTTTTCTAATTATTAAATAGTCCCAAATACATTATAATGTAGTATAGATATAGATAATTCTTACATTTAACAAACGCACGCCGAGTGTACTGCTTGTTTCGGACTTATATCTGTTGTTGAAAAAATATATGTTCCTGTGCTATTGTATACTTTTAATGCTTTGTTTTGCAATGAGTGTTTAGCTTTTGGATTATGTTTAAATTCTTCTATCGCAAACGTTAATTAAGAGACGCGTTTAATAACACCTATAGCTATGCTACTCAATTTGATAAAACAAACGCTCTAGCTAGTTTTTCAAATCAACTGTTGACTGCAGTATCTATCTCTAGAATCATAACTAGTTGAATAGGCTTGCTTTAGTAATCATCACACTTGACTTTTTTTACGATACATAGTTCAGCAGTTTTATGTTTTCTGCTGCTAGATTACTTTCTATACGGTTTACAGTTAATAAAACAAGGACAACTATGCTGAAGTTTCTAGTTTTTTGCAAATTTGGTCTCTTTGAATAGGACTTTTGTTTCATTATTGACTATCAAGGAGCACTTGATAGTACTAATTGGAGAATTTTGTAATGCTGTATGAACTTTTCCTAGTTGAGTTGTAGTATATGAAACTACCGAGTGTATACTAAACGCTTGTTCAACATCTTTTATACAGGCAAAGTTTTTGGATAATGTGGTGAATGACCTCAAAAGCTTGACTATTAACACTTCTCTCGAGAACAATGATGAGGTGAGTTGATATCGGTTTTTAGATTATGATGTTGCTTCCATAAGCTAATACTTTTTTTTTTTATTGGCAGTTCAACAAGTGGGTGACATTTGCAGAAAATTTTCCATCAGATCCAGAGGCATGCTCAAAAGGTCTAACCCAATTAAACGAGCATTTTCTTGAGAAAGCTGTTCTTGTTGGTGGTGGATACACACCATCTGAAGCTGATGTAATTGTGTTTTCGACTGTTCACCCATATGTGGTACGTAATGCTAATTTCTTTGTCATAATTAAGTTCACCATGGCCTAGCTCATAGTTTTAGTCATTCCTTATATTTGCTGTCTGCTGATTGCAGATTAGTCTTTCCGACTCTGACAAGAAAAAACTGCCGCATTTGCTGAGATGGATGGATTACATCCAGGTAATGGGATTTTTTTTTTAGTACAAATATCTGCGCTATAAGCTTGTTTATTTGTTTCTAAAGTTCGTAATTTTGTTTTCATGTATGCAGTAACCATGTTTTAAATATAAGTTATCTTCTTTCAGTAGTTTAGGAGCTTATTTGACTTTACTTGCTTTCTTACTTACGTATAACATGGGTCTGCATTTGTGCTTACATAAACTAGTAATCCTAACAATGGCAAATAACATGCTATCCCATTCGTGTTTTGTGTCTTAACTTTTAAGTATGATAGTTTCTTCTTTTTACTGATGCTCCAAGCATACTAGGATTGATTTATGTAGACGCCTAATGCATTTTCTGGACGTGGAAGACTCACACACCCACTATACAGTATACACCCTTTAAAACACATGTCTTAGTTGAGACTTGAACCACTAACCTTTTAGTTGATGGGCCACCAGGCCAAAGGCCTGTTGGTTGAAAACCGTATGTTTTATGTACTCAACCACAATAAGTCTTGCCTCCTGTTATTTGAAATAATCAGATTACAAATTTACAATCGGTCTGTTAATTGCGAAATTGAACAATTTGTAATTGGAGATCTGTTATACTTATGATCCTATTAGTTTCTTTGCTTCTTCCTTGTCTCTGCAAGGGGAGGCACTTACATCCTTCCCCTTCTTTTCCTTTGAACTAATTAATTTTATTTCATCTTGCAGAGTACCCATGACCTAGGAGAGCTATTTCAATGGATTGAGCTGGAAAAAACAACTTTTAATCCTCCAGTAAGCAGAATCTATATAAAGTTTTGCCGATGAACGGTGTAATATGACATATGTTTATTTACAATCTCGATTCTATCTGTGCTGAGTTAAAAAGTACTTGTTGATCTAAGTGCATCACTTCAGGGAGATTCTAAATAGGGCAATAGGCTCAAGCATATGTATGATTGCTACCCTGCCTCTAGGCACTGTGGTAGATGAGTTCTTAAGACCCTCAAAGTGGTAGTTTAGGCTCTTCTGTGTGTAAAGTTTTTTTTTACAGAAGTAGCAATGTCGACCCATTTACTTCTGTTTGGACTCATGTTGGTTATTGATTTATACGTAAACAGGTTTGAAAGGAAAATGGTCGATAGCCGCCTAAAGTGTGTTTAATGCATTTAACATCTTTATTCACTTCGTTAAATGTATATTATTGTTATGGAACTGATATTTGTTTTTCACACTTATATCAAACACTGGTTGTTTAAAGAAACTAGTTTTTTTTTTTTTGAAAAAAAGTGAGGTCAATCAACTAGGACCTGGCCAGTTTAGACTGGTATGAGAATTACTTATTGTAAACCTACTAACTCGAGCAATCATTTTGGCACATCTAGGTTCTTAGATCAGTTTGAGGAAGTGATAGAAAGTAAGTTAACGTGTTTATATATTCAGCTGTTGATTGTCTAGCAAGTAATTTATAATATGACTTGTTCTCTGTCAATTTTTGTTGTTAACTCTAGTTACACACAGAAATAGTTATCCTTTTGTATCATAGTGGAACATTCTATGAAGACTTGTCGATTCTGAATTTTGCTTGCGCAAAATATTCACCTTTTGATGTAGCTTATGGGAGGCATATTATGGGTTAATCATATTAGCATCTCAGATAGATCCTGCCGAAACATAATTACAATCAGGCTGATAATATAGTCTATGCATTTTTAGTGATGTCTGTCACATATTTATGTTTATTTGTTGCCTGCATAGCATCACTCAGTGATGGCACCGGACAAAAGTGCAGCAATGTCATACGATTTTTGTTATTCAGTAGGTTCAAAATTTTTAATTCGAGTATGTGCTATGTAGTCATCTAATTTACCTGTGCTTAATCTTTCAAGCCCTTGAAAGGATGGCTGTGCTGTCTGGGCTATAAACCCGCATGCAAAGCACTTTTATCATATCCATGCCTCTGAAAGTTAGTTTCTGCTTTCGTTTCAGTCATGGGTGGAATCTGAGCCAAGTTCAAAAAAGGCCGAGCCGGATACGAAAAAGGCTGCCCCAAATGCAAAAGCAACAAAGTCAGGAGCTGACACAGAGAAAAAATCTGACGTGGTATGATCTTTGATGCATGAGAATTTTGATTTATACATTTTGAATGATTGCTGTTGTTGTTCATTTCTGGTTTTATGAAGTGGCGTCTTCAGAGAAGATTCAAGAAAAAGAAAGCTTGAAAAGCATTAAAACCAACTGTTTTGAAAACTGTCGATCTTTCTTAAAGCGGATAAATAAACTAGATTCTTTTATATTTTTTAGCTGCAAGCCGAGTAAAAGTTGCAGTAAAATGATTAAACTATCACTTATAGCTTTTCTATTATGTTCTATACGTTCCGGACAGAGCTACCTAAAGGTGGTTGTGATTTTAAGGCCTTCTGAAAAATACTTTATCACCATATTAAACTTTGTGATAAGTATAGCAAATTTAAAGTATTGGTGAACTTAGTATCCAAGACTTTATTAATAGTAAACTTGACAAGTACTAGATTTGATAACAATATTCATTCGTTTTGCTGTTGGTGCTATCAAACGTTATCTTATTCTGGATTCTGCTGCTGTGATTATAGATTCCTTTGAATTTGTTATGCTACTAGTTGGGATTATTCTTGTATTTGTATTAAGTGTGCATTTTTTTTTCCTTCTTGAAGCCAAAGAAACAGGCAACTGGAAAGGCAGAAGCTGCCACTGAGAAGAAGAAATTGCCTGAAAAGGTACCAGATAACAAAGATGCAGAATTGAGTGTCACTTTATTAAAGATTCAAATTGGACTTATTCGTAAGGCGTCCAAACATCCGTCAGCTGACAGGTAACTTGCTTATTTCTTCTTCTCCATTTGTATAACCCCTTTAAACTCTATCGGTTAAAGAATCCTTGTGCTATGTGATTAACTACTATCAAGATACCTTTTTTTCTACATAAGATCTGTTTTTGGTAAGAAGTGGCCTCTTTTGCGGGTTTGGGAGTTTCAGGTTGAAACAAGTCACTATTTAGTATAGGATGGAACAGGCCACACCGGTTGGGTTGACTTGAAAGCACTTTTTCTCAATTGTTAGATTTTTTTTTTTGCAACTAATTTATACTTTAATGCATTATATATGATTGTAAAAAGTTAAAAACAATATATATGCAATAATAATCTAAATCTTTGAATAAGAATATTGTTGGTAATTGTATACCTTAATAATTAATTTTGGCGCCTTTTAACCTGTCAACGTAATTATATGTCAAAACACAACAACCAACCCATCTATAAGTAACTGGGTTGGAATTGTCACATCTAGTGTATATCGTTGTCATTGACTTTGCTCTGTATCTTCACGTGCATGATCCAGTTTATTGGTTGAGGAGATAGATGTTGGTGAAGGAAAAGTACGGCAGGTGGTCAGTGGTCTAGCAAAGTATTGCAGTCCAGAGGATTTGACGGTATGAATAATTATATCATCTTCTGTGTCTATACATCCATTTTAATCCATTACTTAACAAGACCAATGCTGTATTGAATTTAATCGCATGATGCCAAGTTTCTAATGGTTGTTTTCATCCTAATTGACATTGCAGAACCGTCTTGTAGCATTAATTACAAATGTGAAGCCAGGAAAGTTAAGAGACGTGGTTTCCGAAGGCCTGGTAGCAACTCTTTCCCCACCCACATGCCTTTTTGCTCAGTTTTAAATCTATGAATTTTGAAACTTTATCACTTCTGCTGATTTTAATGTTCATATTTGAAATATATAAATTTTTCTCTGGATGCAGTGAGACCCACTGAAACATTAGCCAACTTAATTTTTTGCTATCTTCAGGTGCTTTGCGCTTCAAATGCAGATCACACAGCTGTGGAGCCTTTGATTGTTCCAGAAGGAGCCAAAATCGGCGAATGTGTTACATTTGCTGGGTATGTGATGTATTTAAACAATATTTTTAGCTTGCTTACGTATACTCAGACACTGATGCCAATGTACAATATAATACAGTTATGAAGGGAAGCCAGAGGATGTTTTAAACCAAAAGAAGAAACATCTAGACAGGATAACACCGGTAAGTAATCATGTTTAATGAATTTGCAGTTCTCATTGTACAATATAAGCACAATCCTATATCAGTCACGTAACTCCATTTATCGTCAAAATTTGTTCTTTTGGACCTTAAAATCAAGTTTCGAATATTCTAACATCAAAATTGATGGCGGTTTTCAGCATCCTTGGGGAAAATTTATGACTGCTCAAAACCTTTATATATATTGAATGCAGGTTAAAAACGACTTTGCTAAAAACACGGCTAAGAATAATATGATATTGGTGTTAAAATAACTAGTTTGACCATAGAAGTCTAAACGTAAATCTTAGTTTTGAATGGAGTAGCAACACTTGATACCTTGGTCCAAACATAAAACCATTCAAAGTTAGATATGAAAGTGGTTAACTTAAGCCTGAAGAGGTCTCACCCCCTCTTTGGGTTAATTTGTTTGTTTAATATAATAGATTATGTAGCTATATTTTTATGTCTGTGCAAATGCATATTGAATAAAAACATCTACATCATTCGTGATATACCCGTGCTTGTATAAACATTTAATTTTTCATGGGTGCAGAATCTTTTCACCGATGACAAAGGTGTGGCCACATTCAAAGGAGTCCCATTTATGACATCTGCTGGACCATGCACATCTACCATACCCAATGGCAGTGTCAAATGATGACGAGGATTCTCATATCATATGATGATGATCACCGTATCATGTGTTTAATTTGGTACTTACTTTTCATATTAGGCAGAAAATTGTATGGTTACCAGAATTGTTTGTACAAACAATATGCATTTTAAATCAGCCAGCAGTTTTGACTTAAGCTTATGTTCCGGCTATTATTAGTCAAGAGCAATTACTCGAGCATGCACAATGGTTTGATCAGGCAGGTTGGATCGAATGCCGAAATGGGTTGGGTTGGTTGACCCGAAAATATTTTATCCAAATATCTTTATGTAGTTTACTTATGTAAGTATGGGTTTTTTTACCTGGTATCACCACACCTGAGGGGAGACAAGCACCCAACTGGGAAGTGGATAATATGAATCCCAAGCTTCAATGTAAGGCTGGTGACAGTGGCAACTTATATTGCATCATCTTTCCGGCTGCCACCTCAGCTTTCTCTCTCCTCAACCCATATTCACTTCTCTCTTCACAGTGGCAACCTGTATTGCATCATCTTCTTTTTTTTTAACACAAAAGACACAACTTTGTGTGTAAATATTGTTCGTTTGGGCAACCGATGTTGCATTTCCTTCGCCGGCGAATGATTTCAAAACAAACCACCACAGTGGTGTCGAACGATATTCATATCGTTCGACCGATGTGCTCGATCGATGTTTTTCAGCGCATTGTCACAAGCCTAAGATCTAAAGGAAAGTGAGACACACCCATCCCCCATGTTTCATGCAAGCCCACCACTTTTCCAATCATTTTATGTGATCTCCATCCAACATATTTTACTCACTAAAAAATATTAAGATTTTGGCCCATTTAGATTTCAGATTTGACTTTGTGTTACGTGTCATATATGTATCTTGGTGGTCAGATATTGTTCCTAGCATTGCTCTTCAAGAAAAAAGTCATTGTGCAATCTTGTTTGATATTGGTTGTTAGTTAAAGCTTATTTACCAATGGGCTTGTGGTCCACTGGGCATGTCTTATTCAGTTAAGCGTGCCTAGTGGAGAGTAGTACCGGTTTGGGACCACTGCCCTGTTGGTACGATTTCAAAGTCCTTCAATGAAGGTTTCAACCCACAAGGGTTCGAATCTGGAGAAGGCAGGGTTTACTTCAATTTAAGTGTCGTGCCTTCGGGCGGCTTAAGTTGAAGGTTTTCCCCCCATCGGGTTTCAAATTGGACTTGGATTTCCCAAATGAAAGTCAATTTTCAAAAAAAAGTTAAAGCTTATTACTCATTTATTTGCCCCTTAGAGCAAGAGGCATGTTAACGCATGGCTGCGTTATCCCTTCACAATCTCGCGTTATTGCCCACGTTAAGGTACCGGCCCCCTGCGTTAACGCCGAGGGTTATTGTATTAACGCTGCGTTAAGGCAAAAAAAAAAATCATTTCACTGCCCTGAAACGGTCAAATTAGCCGTTGTGTTAAAAAAAAAAAAAAAAAAAAAAAAAAAAAAAAAAAAAAAAAAAAAAAAATCATTTTACAATGGATCCGAATCAATTTAACTTCGAACAGATGAGCTGGTCCGATGTAGATGATGCAACCGACATTGAGTTTATGGTAGCTGTGTACGAATATCACCAACAATTGGAACAAGCAGAATCATCACAAGCTCCTGTGCACCGTACTAATATCTATCGTGAACGTGAGGTTTTCGAAGAACGCCTGCGTAGCAACTATTTCTATCAATGTTGCAAGTATACGGAGCGTAATTTTCGAAGAAGATTTCGTATGAGCCGGAGACAATTTTTACAAATAGTCGAAGGTATTGAATCCTATCATTCTGATCCTCTTCCAGAACATTTTAGTTTCTTTAGGAAAGGGCCTGATGCTTGTTGTCGACCTAGCATAAGTGCTCTTATGAAGTGTACATCTGCCATACGCCAATTGGCGTACGGCACCTCACCTGACGCGCTTGATGAGTATTTGCAAATAGGTGAGCATTGTGCACGTGATTGTCTTGATAATTTTAACAAGTGTGTTATGGATCTGTTTATGTTGGAGTATTTAAGAATACCAACATGGTCCGATGTTCAAAGTATTTATGTAAAACATGAGTGTCAACATGGTTTTCCTGGAATGCTTGGTAGCATTGACTGCATGCATTGGGAGTGGAAAAATTGTCCGGTTGCGTGGCAAGGGCAATTTGGTCGGGGTGATAAAAGATACCCAACATTGATGCTTGAAGCTGTTGCTTCGTATGATTTATGGATATGGCATGCATTTTTCGGGATGGCGGGGGCGAATAACGATCTTAATGTTTTAGATAACTCTCCGTTATTCAACGATCTTCTTGTTGACGAATCCCCTAGAGCACCTTATATGGTAAATGGTCGAAGGTATGAAAGGGGATATTACTTAGCTGACGGAATTTACCCACAATGGGCATGTTTCGTCAAATCCTACACGGTAACAACTGACGAAAAACATGGTTACTTTAAAAGGAAGCAAGAAAGTGCACGAAAGGATGTCGAACGTGCTTTTGGTGTGCTTCAAGGATGTTGGGGTATTCTACAACAACCGACACGTCAAATGGAAATTGTTAAGCTACAACGAATCATGTATACTTGCATTATTTTCCATAACATGATTTTAAAAGATCAAAAGTTTACACTACGTGACTATGGCGAAGTGTGGGTTGATCCGTCACCACGTTTTAGACGAGACAGGTGGGTCGACAGATGTGACACCCAACGTCGCATTAATAAAGAATTACGCGACCGAGGTATGCATACTCAACTCCAACAAGACCTTATGGACCATGTTTGGCAAAAACGTCTTCAACGTCAACAAGAACAAGAAGAAGAAGAATATTCTGAAGACGATGAATAAGTTTCTAATGTTTCGTATGTTTTTTATTCCATTATGTAGTAGCTTGGTTTGTTTTTTTTATTATTATTTTTTTAAATTCGTAAAAAAAAATTTTGTTTTTTGTTTTTTTATTTCGTTGTATTTTTTTTTAATTCCGTATTGTAATATATGTGTTTTAAGAATTAATGTTATGTTTTAATAAATGTAGTATTTGTTTTAGTTTAGGGGTTGAATTTGAAAATATTTGAATAAAAGTTGAGTTAAGGTGAGTTAAAGGTAAGTTAAGGTAAGGGGTGTTTTTTTGTGAATTATTGTGAAATGGTTAAAGCTGATGTGGCGCTGACGTGGCGCTGAGTTATTGAATAACTTGTGTTAAGGTACCTTATGCTCTTATAATATGCCATAATTCCAATCTGTTAGATAATTTACTGAAAAATGCATAAGGTAATTTGAAGCAGATAGGAAAAAGGATTTATGTGTAGTTTGGTTTAGTTCATGGAATGACAATGGGTATATATTTGATTAAGAGGTAGAATAAGAATTTGATCAATAAAGTGTCTCAAAAAACGTACATCACTCATAATTAAATTATTTACGATATTTATCCAACTTTATATCATTTTAAACATTGGAACAACATGTATAATATAAGAATAACTTGCATTGTATGTGAGTATTTGAATAAAAAAATTGGTTACATAATATATAATTAATGTTTAATGTTTAATTATGTATGTTTTTAAGCTATTTGATCATTTAATATCACACATGTATATATACATTACATGTCAATGCTTATATAAATATACATACAAAAGTAAATGTTATATTGGTATACATATGGTTTTCATATATTTATACATTAAAAAAAACGGGGTTGGGTTCGGATTCGGAGATTAATATTATACTCATCCCCGCCCCATACCCGATTATGTAATTTGGGGATTTTCTGTTTCCTTCCCTATCCCTGGTCAAATCAGATTTCCCGGTCAAATCGATTTTAGGAATTGGGTAGATACTACTTTTTTCGCCATCCTTACACCCACTCCTAAAATAAAAAAAAATAAAAAAAGTAAATAAATAAATAAATATCTGACTTTATAATTCACCAGCACTATTTTTGTCAAATAGTGACAATAATATTTCTCTCCATCTTTGATTGATTCTACGCTTTTATTGTTTTTAATGATTAATCATACAAATTATAAGGATCTGTCAATGGTAAAATTTAATAAACCCCTTCATCTAGTAGACTTTCAAAACCCTTTCATCATCTTGTAGACTTTCATCTAACGTATTATCTAAGGGGTTCAGGGGTGTTTGTTTAAGCTTATATAAATGGTTTATAATCTTATTAGCTTATATAAGAAAAATAAGCCGAATGTAGTGTTTGGCTAAGCTTATACAGTTGGGCTTATAAGCTTATATATGTGGGAGTTTTGAAAAGTCTTAATTTTGTGGTTTTTTGGGTAAAAAAAAAAAAAAAAAAAAAAAAAAAAAAAAAAAACTCATATAAGGAAAGTTATACAAAAAGACTTTTGTAACTTCATTTCATAATTACATAATATGCTAAATTACAAACACTATGAATGAGCTTATAAGCCATAACCGGCTTATTAAATATAAGCCTAAACTGAAAATATAAGCTTAGACAAACATGTGATCTCAAAACCATAGTATCATCCGAAAACCAAAACCTTTAAAAGAAAGGAATAATGATTTTTAAATGTATCCAACATGCCACAATTTACTGAGTTGTGTATCGAACTATTAATCTTACTAAGTTAGGGTCGAAACTTACTAATCTTTGCTATGTTGTGTACTAACATGTTGATTAAGGTTTTCTGTTAGAGTTATTTACATAAATCGTCCTTCTGGTTAGGACCAAATTGCAATGTTAGTCTTTATTATTTACATAAAACGTCCTTGTGGTTAGCCCTAAATTGCACCGCCACGTGTCATAACATGAGTGGTGCCACATGGCATTGGGTCGGGTCGGATAACGGGTCAAGTCGGGTCGGATGACGGATTAGGTCGCCACGTGTCACCACCTGAGTGGTGCCACGTGGCATGGCTAGTAATAACCAAAAACCGCTCAAGGCTGGGCTCGAACTTGGCGCTTCTCGGTTGGGGTGAAGGCATGCATGCCAACTGAGCTGGTGCATACCTTCATCAGATATACGCACCATTAATTTATTTAAGCCCATATTCAAAGCAGTCCGTTTGTATTAATAAAAAAGGGACAAAATGGTTTTGACCTGTCATTTTAAAGGGGTCATGGGCTGGTTCAAAATTTGAGAAAAATATCATCGGACTCGTTTTTCCGTGCTCTTTCCAATGGAGTGCTCTCGGAATTTTTCCGACTTTGTTTGAACCTCGAAAAATGCGAAAACGTCGTCTCATCCAAAAGTTACCGTTTTTGCTTTGTTTCAAACCTTTGTACATGCAAGACAAAATAACACATAACAAACATATTTGCAATATAATTTAGCATATTTCATGATATAATAACACACATCATTTTTATACTCGATAACACGATAAAACGAACTAATAACCATGAAATAACACACATTATTTTTATACTCGATAACACGATAAAACAGACTAATAACCATAAAATATGCTAAATTATATTGCAAATATGTTTGGAATGCGTTATTATGTCTTGTCGGTACAAGGGTTTGAAAACAAAGTAAAAACGATGATTTTCGGATGAGTTTCGACGACATTTTCACGATTTACGAAGTTCATACGAGGTCAAAAATATTCCCAAAGCACACCATTGTAAAGAGCACGAAAAAACGAGTCCGAATGTAACAGTCCAAAACTCCGCTAATTTGACCCTTTAGTTTTAGTAAAATGGACCAGTTTACAAAGGGGCTTATATAATAAATTTCACATATAATACTTGAAGTCTATGCTTGCTCAGTTGGCTAGCAGCCTTCACTCCCACACCACATACCCGAGTTCGAGTCCCGGCCAGACCAAAGTGGTTAGAATATTAGTAATGCCACGTGGCACCCGACCCGAACCCAGATCCGACCCGGTTACCGACCCAAACCGTTTACCGCCGTTGATTGGCCGTTGACCGGCCACCACATGGCACAAGGACGTCGTTTTATTTAAATGATAAGGACTAACATTGCAATTTGGTCATAACCAGAAGGACGATTTAAAAATCATTATCCATAAACTAAGGGTGCGTTTGGTATCCTCCTATGAGAATGAGGGAATCATAGTGGTAATGATTCCAAGTGTTTGGTAGAGGGGAGGAATGACTCTATCATAGGCGAGGGGCCCACCACTACTATCAAACTTATACCCATTGTGATTCACGGGAGCATACCAAACGCACCCTAAGTCACCCAATGTTTTACAAGTTCGAAAATGCTGCCAAAATGAAACGACTACAAATCCTCCAATAAAACATCTTCTTTTCGTTTCCATTAAAAAAAAAAGAAAAAAAAAGGTCATGTTTATTTAGTTTGGTAGTAGCAGATCTGAAAACAAAACCAGCCAAATTCATTTTCATTGATTGATTTCAGAAGCAATTTGAGGTTAGCACTTGTTTTTTATTACTCGTATTTGTTAAATTAAAACTTTCTTCATAAGCAAAATTATAGTATCTGTTTAACACCAGTTTCGATTAGCAAGTGTTGTTCGGGTTCGGGTCGGTTTTTAACCCGTTCCATGCTTTGCTTTCTACCGCGTTAGTGATATGGTCAAGGTTTATTTATTATACCTTAATGTGTTAGATTTCACTATCTAAAGTCTTTGTTTGGTCTTAGGATAATCCTTAAGGTTTGGGTGTTTGGTCCTAAAGTTTAGGTTACTTCATTTTACGGCTAAGGGCCGTTTTTCTAGTATGAATAATGCTCGTTGTTTATGTTTTATAATTGCTTGCCAAATAGTTTTCATGACTAGCACCTTCTCTGATCTGCACTTTTTTTCACATATTGCTCTACGCCTTGTAACTAATACTTGTCTTCTTTTCTATTTGTAGAATGGAACAAGTTCACGGGACACCTACATCATCCAAATCTGAACCACAAGATTTCATTAACAGCATGCCAGATAATGTGATAACCAATATTCTGAATCGTTTGCCAATACGAGATGCTATCAAGACTGATGTCTTGTCGAAGAAATGGAAGTCTAAGTGGACTT
The DNA here is from genome assembly GCA_030686995.1 of Artemisia argyi. Lineage (NCBI taxonomy): Eukaryota > Viridiplantae > Streptophyta > Magnoliopsida > Asterales > Asteraceae > Artemisia > Artemisia argyi. The sequence goes on from CM060706.1 coordinate 170,559,355, forward strand.
TGCTCTCCCACCTCATATTTGATGCAGATTTCTTTCGTTGTTTATCAGATAAGTCTGCGGTGAAAATTATATTCGGACTTCTTCTTCATCTCAAGGGTCCCATAACAAAGTTTGTCTTGTCCGATTATGAAGGTATAGTAGATCTTGAGGATATTAGGCATTGGGTTATGTTCTTGTCTGAAAGAGGAATTAAAGAAATCACTCTTACAAATACGCGTGCCTACCTAGTTGATTTGCCAACCCAACTTTACTCTTGTATGGAGTTGAAACATTTGGAACTCTCTACTTTTTCTATTTCCTCCTTACCTTGTTTTCACGGATTTCCAAATCTATTGAGCTTACACTTGGAGGATGTTAGATTCGAAGGGTATACATTTGGAGAGTTTATTTCTCGGTGTCCTTTACTTGAGGTTCTAAGAATATACGCTTTCTATTATGCATGCGAATTGGAACTCATCGAAATTTCCAAACTGGCAAATCTCAAAAAATTATCTTTATCAGTGTGTATGGTTAGTTCAGAACCAACCAAAAGTTCCAGTTTTTATCAGCTTACGGCTCTTGCAAAACTTCAAGAACTTAATTTGCAATTTGGAAATGGCGAGGTAAGTGTTGGTTGCTTTTTTTTAAGGCAAGATGAGTGTGACTTGGGTATTCGAGAGTTTCTTTACAAAATATTGTGTCTATAATTTAACACTAACAGATCAAAATGGCTTTCTATTTTTTAGTTTATGGCAGAAGCTGATGCCGACACGAAGGTCCCTGCCGCCTTTCTATGCCTCAGGACTCTTACATTATCCGACGTAAATTTTCGTTGTGATATTATAGCATCATTTGTCTTGAAAATGATTTGTAACTCCCCAAATTTACAGACTCTCAATATCAAGGTGAGCAGAATGCACCAAATTATTTACTTCAAATTAACTCGCATTCGTGGTTCTGAATAGCATTTAATATTGCAGGGAGTATACGGTGATATCGCATTTAAAGCAGGTTATTTAGATCTATGCTGCAACACAATGAAGCACCTAGAGCTTAGGAGTGTGTCGTTTTTATCTTTTAGAGGTTTAGAGAATGAAGTATGTTTGATAAAGTTTATACTTGCTTCTTCCCCATTGTTAGAGAAGATGAGAGTGAGTGTTGATCAGTACTTTTGGAAGGCGCATGCTGAGTCTAAAGGATATGATATTGGTTGGAGGATGGCTGGGGAGTTGTTAAATCTCCCCCGAGCTTCCCCCATAGTAAGAATATGCCTTAGTTAAGCTCACTAGTTTGAACCTCTCATCTATTTTGTGTGAAATTTTGGTTACTCTTATGGCTTCTGCAGTACTGTTTTATCTGTGAATCAAAAGTGAAACTATTGTTCAAGTATGGTGATGGTTTTGTTCTATTTTGGTATGTGTGTGTACTGAAAATGATGGTTATTGATTTCTGAATAAATAGAGTCATAGTTCCTATCTCTTGACAATGTGAAATGAAAATGCAAGGCGATTGATTATTCCTGAGCTCAGAAGATGATGACCTGTCTCTTAACTATCTTACATCCATATATATCTGTTATGACCAGCAGGAAAGAATTTTATTCAGATTTTTATCTTTTGTTTGAATTGTTTTATTGGTTTTGCTAACATGTGCCCTCAACACTTGTTTCCTTTTTATATAAAAGCATGCATTTAATGAATATTAATTATAGCTGAAAATTACTTTATTATATGCATTTATGATTTAATCAACTTGAACTTTTCTATTATATGTACTTTAACTTGTGCCAGTGGGTAAATATTACGGAGTAACAAACTTATTTAGGAAATATTAACAAACTTATTTAGGATAAAGTACAAGAGTTTTAGGTTAAAAATCAGAAAATTATAGTCAATCGAGTTGTCTCAGAGGTAGATTCTCTCTATCGAGCCGTTAACTTGATCACAGACCCGCGACTGTAATAATTTCACTCAAAACTTTTTCTATCATGTCATCAATTTAAGTCTTTAACATAATTTTTCATCCACACTTTTAGATGAGAAGGCTTGATGAGAATCAAACCTGCTTGATATTTACATATTGAGAGTTATAGTATATAAGCAATGAAGATAGTTAACCCGCCAATGTTGTAACTAAACTTATTTTGAGGTGAGATCCCTCCCATTCATGTATTCTCTAAGGACACTGGCAGTCATGATTCCGAAAATATCCATACATCCGAAATCCACCAATAATATCATTCCACCTCATTTCACCTCATTCATACTTTTTTCATACCTCCCAACCCCATTTTAGTGGCAACCATGCCTTTTTCGTACCTCCCAATTTTTTTTTTTTTTTTTTTTTTTTTTTTTTTTTTTTTTTTTAATAAATTAAATTAAACAATTTAAATAAAACATAAATATTTCATTAATAATTAAAATAACATTACATAATACTTGAAAAAAAAAAATATATTATTAAATCTAAAAATCCGTAGGCTATCCATATGTCTCCGCGTACCCACGTTTTTTGTTGATAAAAGATTGAGGGTATTGTTGATGCATCGGTTGTGGAGGTTGGGGATAATATCCCGATTGAGGGTATTGTGGATACGCCGGTGGTGGACCTTGCGGACGAACACGAGGACGGTAGCCACGTCCACGACCTCTTTGTGTTGAATCACCTCTTGATTTCCCACTTTCCATGCTTCACAAACTATATGTGTAAAAAGTGTTTGTGTTTATGTTTGTGTTTGGAAATGAATTGTGTTTGAAAATGAAATGTATAATGTGTAATATATATAGGATTTTTTTTTTTTTTTTTTTTTTTTTTGGCCCAATGCACGCTCCACTCCAACGGCTAGTAAAATTAATGCAACGGTCGAAATTGTCACATGAAACGAGAATGCCTCGGAGGCAATATATGCCGCTCAAGGGTTGCCGATGGGGATGCCGGTGGGGTGGCGGCGGTGTTCACCGCCGGCATCACCATGCCGATGGGTGATGCCGCCCCCACTGCCACCCTTCTAAAGAACAAACAAAAAGATCTCAACCATCCATCCTTAATGGTGATGTTTTTAAACCCTTTAATTTCTTGTGCTTGTTATACGTATGCTAATTGCTAATATTGCTGTGCTTGTATATTTACTCTTTTATCAATTGTAATTGTCTATTAATGGGTTAAATCAAACACTGATGCCAATGTCTCTATACAGTTATGAAGGGAAGCCAGAGGACGTTTTAAACCCAAAGAACAAACAACTTGACAAGATAACACCGTTAATCATGTTTAATGAATTGCAGTTCTCACTGATATAAGCACAATCCTATATCAGTCATGTAACTCCATTTATCGTCAAAATATGTTCTTTTGGACCTTAAAATCAAGTTTTGAATATTCTGTCAATTTTCAACATTTTTGAGGAAAATTTATGACTACTCAAAACCCTTGTATAAAATGAATGCAAGTTAAAAGTGACTTTGCTAAAAACATGAAATAGAATAATATGATATTGGTGCTAAAAAATTTAAGAGTAAACTTCAAAATACATCCATGTGGTTTACTCAATTTCGTACCATACATCTCTCTAAAAAAAGTTGCAAAAAATACATCCCTCCGTTAGTAAAAGTGAACCAATATACATCCCTCTGTTAAAATAAAGACTAACGGTGCAAATTTTTTCTGCGTTATCTCCTAACGAGATAGAACACATTTGCACCATTAGTCCTCTGGGTTAACGGTATTTGCACCGTTAGTCCTTTTTTACGTTTTCTTCTATTTTTTTACGTTTTCGTCCATTTTTTTTACGTTTACGCCCGTTTTTTTAATGTTTTCACCCGGTTTTTTACGTTTTCTTCTGTTTTTTTACGTTTTCACCTGTTTTTTTTTACGTTTTCGCGTGTTGTTTTACGTTTTCGTCCGTTTTTTACGTTTTCTTCTATTTTTTACGTTTTCGTCCATTTTTTTACGTTTACGCCCGTTTTTTTACGTTTTCACCCGGTTTTTTCTTACGTTTTCTTCCATTTTTTATGTTTTTACCTATATTTTTACATTTTCGTCCACTTTTTTTACGCTTTCGCTTGTTTTTTTACGTTTTCGTCCATTTTTTTAACGTTTTCTTCCCTTTTTTACGTTTTTTTTCCATTTTTTTTGTTATCTCACATTTTTTTACATAAAAAAATGGACGAAAACATAAAACAACGAGCGAAAACATAAAAAACGGACGAAAACGTAACAAAATAGGCGAAAACGTAAAACACAGAAGAAAACGTAAAAAAACTGGGTGAAAACGTAAAAAAAAAACCTGAAAACGTAAAAAAACGGGTGTAAACGTATAAAAACGGAAAAAAAGGGAAGAAAACATAAAACACGGACGAAAACGTAAAAAAAATTGACGAAAATGTAAAAAAACACAAGAAAACGTAAAAAACAGACGAAAACGTAAAAAATAGGTAAAACATAAAAAAACGGAAGAAAACGTAAAAAAACCAGGTGAAAACGTAAAAAAACGGGTGAAAACGTAAAAAAACGGGCGTAAACGTAAACGTAAAAAAACGGACGAAAACGTAAAAAAACGAAAGAAACGTAAAAAAGGACTAACGGTGCAAATACCGTTAACCCAGAGGACTAATGGTGCAAATGTGTTCTATCTCGTTAGGAGATAACGGAGAAAAAATTTGCACCGTTAGTCCTTATTTTAACCGAGGGATGTATATTGGTTCACTTTTACTAACGGAGGGATGTATTTGTTGCAACTTTTAGAGAGGGATGTATGGTGCGAAATTGGGTAAACCACTATTTTGAAGTTTACTCAAAATTTAAATAACTAGTTTGACCATGGAAGTCTTAAACAGAAATCATTTGAAGTATAAACGTAAATCTTAGAGCAAGCACATCAATAACTTGAGTTAAGTTATAACTCAGTGCCACGTCAGCTTTAACACATTAACCTTAACTCGGGAAAAAACACCTACAACAATAACTCAGCTTTAACTCAACTATTTTCAAATTCAACCCTCAGCTAAAACTAATATTTCATTTAATAACTAATAAAACACAACTTATATTAATACTTAAAATTTAAACATATATTAAACAAACTACAACAAACTACAGCAAACAAGAAACATAAAATACGATAATTAAACATAAACCTACGATAATTAAACATAAATTTGATTTTTAAAACAATCCCGCCCACCAACTTTTGAATTTTAAATGTTTGAAAGATCCCGCACGGTTTTCAAATTTGAATTATAATTTTCAAATTTCAATATTCTATTATCCCCTATAAATAACACACCATACAATAGTATTCTTCACAAACTCCTAAAGCATTTCACAATGAATAATCATTGGTCAATGGAAGAAGAAGACTTGCTAGGTAACGTATGGCTTGAAGTTCACGATTCTGGAGACCTTGTGAATGGACGTTCTTTTTGGAATGAAGTTACTCAAAGGTTCAACGATCAGACTGATGGTGAGCACCGTAATAAAAATAGTATTACGGCTCACTGGAGTAGAATCAGCCTTGAATGTCGTAGGTATAATGATATTTACAAAGAGTTGTTGCTTACAAGTGAAGACCCTTGTCGTCTCAGCAATGCAAACCGAATTTATCATGAACGCTATGGGAGAGTGTTATATTATCAACATGTGTGGTTCATTCTGAGAAACACGTGGGCATGGGACAGAGACTCTGTGTAATAGTGTTTTATGTTAAGTATTTTCGTATCGTGTCTTTCTATTTTCCGTATCGTATGTATTTGTTTCCTGTATCGTTTGTAACTTGGTGTAATGTTGCTTTAAATTTGAAATTGAATAAAATGCTTAACGGCTACTTTTCTAACATCTATTTTGCTTAACGGCTACTTTTCCAACAACTATTTTGCTTAACGGCTACTTTTCCCCTTATAAATGCCAGTTTATCAAAACGATATTTCCTCACACACATATCAATACTTTTAACACACACATAAAATGGCAAACGAACTAGCTGAGGTGCAAACATCTATTCTTTCCCGATTACGCAACGAACAAGAGAAGGAACTCAAGTTGGTTAACAATTTGCTAGGTGAGATAACTTGTTTTATAATGCAGATGCATAATCGTGCTCGTGAGGTCGAAAGGTTACGTGAGTTCCTCAAGACCATCCAATTATCAGTGTCGGGCTCGAAACTCTATTAAGAAATGATGAAATGGATCTGCAACTTCAAATCGCCTTGAAAATGGTTAGGGAACAAGTGTTGCAAGTGTGGGAGGAGAAGTCAGATATAATCGACAATTACAAATCTATATAAATTGTATCGTTATTTTACGTTTCGTATGTTTTCACTTTCGTGTATTGTATTTGAAATTCAATAAATCGTATCGTTATTTTACTATACCGTTTAAGAAATAAGGTGGGCTTTTGTAATTTCCAATATCTTTAGTTCAAAATATATAAAAGTTCATAGGGGTGAAAAGTGTCAATTTTTTTTTTTAAACAAAATAAGCCTTAACGTGACGTTAAGGGGTTAACGCCTCGCGTTAACGCACCCTTAACGCCACAAGCTGCATCAACTAACGCACCTTAACGTGCTTTATTCACCCTTTAACGCGAGTGGGCACGTTACTGCTGCAGATGCTCTTAGCCTGAAGAGGTCTCACCCCTCTTTGGGTTAATTTGTTTGTTTATTATACTTGATTATGCAGCAATGTCTTTATGTCTGTGCATATGCATATTGATTAAAAACGCCTCCATCATTCGTGATATACCCGTGCATGTATTACTAGTGACATTTAATTTTTCATGGGTGCAGAATCTTTTCACCGATGACAAAGTGGCCAAATTCAAAGGAGTCCCATTTATGACATCTGCTGGACCATGCACATCTACCATACCCAAGGGCAGTGCCAAATGATGATGAGGATTCTCATATCATAATGATGATGATCATCGTAGCATGTGTGTAATTTGGTACTTACTTTTCATATTAGGCAGAAAATTGTACGATTATCATAAATTGTTTGTACAAACAATATGCATTTTAAATCAGCCAGCAGTTTTGACTTAAGCTTATGTTCCGGCTATTATTAGTCAAGAGCAATTACTCGAGCATACACAATGGTTTGATAAGGCAGGTTGGATGGAATGCCGAAATGGTTTGGGTTGGTTGACTCGAAAAATCTTTTATCCAAATATGGGTTTTTACTTATGCAAGTATGAGTTCTTTTTTACCTTGTATCACCACACCTGAGGGGAGACAGCATCCATGTGGGAAGTGGATAATATGAATCCCAAGCTTCAATGTAAGATCTAAAGGAAAGTGAGACACACCCATCCCCATGTTTCATGTAAGCCCACCACTTTCCCAATCATTTTATGTGATCTCCATCCAACAGATTTACTCACTAAAAATATATATATATACTACAAATTATTTTTTATAAAATATTTAGGGGGTGCTTGGTAGGGGGGGGGGGGGGGGGAATGGGTAAGGAATTCAAAAGGGCTCACCTCACTCAAATTAGGTGCGGGCTGTGCAAAGGTATTGATTACCCCGTAGTGGGTAATCAACATTATAGAGTAAATTAAGGGGTAAGGTATTGATTACCCACCTCACTCAATCCTTTGCGTTCCCTTTCCCTTTCCCTTTCCCTTTACCTTTCCTCACTTTGAACCAAGCGGAACCTTAGATTTTGGCCCATTTAGATTTCAGATTTGGGTTTGTGTTACGTGTCATACATGTTTCTTGGTGGTCAGATTTTGTTCCTAACATTGCTCTTCAAGAAAAGAGTCATTGTGCAATCTTGTTTGATATTGGTGGTTAGCTAAAGCTTATAACTCCAATTGTTGTCATTTATAATTTTTATATAATATGCGACAATTTTAATCAAGTAAGATAAATTTACTGAAAACATAAAAGACTAAGGATATGTTATAAAGACCCTCCGGATCTACAAGTTGTACCCTTTGTTTTTTTCTGTTTTTTTATTTTTATAATTTTATTTATATTATAAAACTGTGAAACGGAAAATGTGGAATAGAAAATATAAAGTTTAACAAGTCAAAATATTAAACTGACAAAAAGTACGGAACAGAAACTGATAAAACACGGTGTTATAATGTAAACAGAGGAACAAAAGGGGTAGAAAGTACAAAACATTTGTACTTTCTATGGGGGAGGGGTACCAATAGTAGAACCCAAAAGACAATTTGATGGGACAGGAAAAAAGATTCAGTAAGATTATCTCTCAAAAATATGTATAATTGTACAATTATATAAAAGTTATGATCAAATGATTAATAAAACTAAAATGAGAAGGGCGAGAAAAAAATCACAACTGCACATTTGATATGCACCTACAACATAGAAACATCTTCTTCTAAAATTTTCATTCTCTTTTAAAGTTTATGGCTGAAATTCTCATTTTTTTTTTCTTTTGTAAATCTCTTCCTAATTATATATAATAGCAACTCTTTGCTACTATTTCGAAAACAACTTATATGATTTGTAATAAAGTTACAAATATAAAAGGGTTATATATATGTACTAAGTACCGTCTTGCCGTGCATTCACACGGCCCATGAAATGATATAGTTTCTAAGAGCACTTCCGTTAGTAACGCACAAGGTGCGTTAATGACTTTTAACGTGCATTAAGTGTAGGTTATTGTTGTGTACTGTCGCGTTATTGGTGCGTTAACACGCCGGGTTATTCCATTAACCCGGCGTTAAAGTGGTTTTATTAAAAAAAAAAAAAAAAAAAAAAAAAAAAAAAAAAAAAACTTTTTTTGTTACTTTTGGCCCCTCTCAAATTTATAACATTTGGAATATAAGTTAATGCAAATTGCAAAACACCCCCTTTAGTTCAAATTCAAATTCAAGATTACACGATACGCAACATTACAACAATACGAAAAAGAAATACACACGATACGGAAAAGAAATACACACGATACGAAAATAGTTAACATAAAACACAACTACTCATCGTCTCTGTCCCATGCCCTTGCGTTTCTCAGAGCGAACCACACATGTTGATACTTAATCCCTTTCCCATAGCGTTCATAGTAAATACGAGTTGCATTGCTGAGACGACAAGGGTCATCACTTGTTCGCAGCAACTCTTTGTAAATAGCATTATAGTTACGACATTCAGCATTCATTCTACTCCATAGAGCCGTAATACTATTTTTATTACAGTGCGGACCATCACTTTGATTGTTGAACCTTTCTGTAACTTGATTCCAAAAGGAACGTTCATTCACAACGTCTGTAGAATCATGAACTTCAAGCCAAATGGTAGCTAGTACGTATTCTTCTTCCATTGACCAATGGGTTGTCATTGTAGAATGGTGTAAATATTGCAGTGTGTGTAAAATTGAATGATATTGCTTGGTATAAATAGGGGTTTAATGGAAGCGGGATACATTTGAAATTTTGAATTTAAAACAGAGGGCGGGGTAATTTTAAATTTTGAATTCAAACCAGAGGGCTGGATAATTTGAAATTTTGAATTCAAACTTGAGAGCGGGATAATTTGAAATTTTGAATTCAAAGGAGAGGGCGGGATACTTCCATAAAGCATCCTATAAATACCTATTGGGGTGATGCTGAATACACACACAATTCACACCCACAACCTTTTGAATTCAAAGAATTATCTTTTGTTCTTCAAACAGAATGTCTCAAAACGCATCACCTGAAAACGGATCGGTGTACAACACACCACCTGAAGACAATTCCCCACAAAACACACCGCCAGAAGATCTGTTTTCGGTGTTCCAATATGACAACCCACCACCTCCAACTCTACCAGCAGTTATGTTTCCACCAAACAATCAACCACCAAACTTTCCACCTGAAAACCAACCCATCATTCGTTAGTTGACTGAGGAAGAACAATATCAACTGGATATGGAAGTGGTTTTGGAGTATGAAGCTGAGCAAGCCCGTCAGGAAAGGGAGCATGAGGCGTACCTCAAAGGGAAACAGGATCGGAAGAACAGACGAGCTGAATGGCGATGGGCTCAGGGACTTCCACCTGTGCCATCGAGTGAAGACGATTCAAGTGCCTCCTATTCGAGTCACGAGGGCTATGTGTCGGATGATTCGTTTTATTGATTCGTAGTTTTATGTTTAATTATCGTATGTTTATGTTTCATTATCGTAGGTTTATGTTTAATTATCGTATTTTATGTTTCATGTATGTTTAAATTTTAATTATTAATATATGTTGTTTTTTAGTAGTTATTAAATAAAATATTAGTTTTAGTTGAGGGTTGAATTTGAAAATAGTTGAGTTAAAGCTGAGTTATTGTTGTGGGTGTTTTTTTCTGAGTTAAAGTTAATGTGTTAAAGCTGATGTGGCACTGACATGGCACTGAGTTAATGTTTAACCTGTGTTATTGATGGAAGTGCTCTAAGGGCCTGTTTACTTTTTTATGTTAGCTAAGGGTCATGTGGGTGAGTGGGTCCCCCTTTCTCTTAGAACGTTTATATGGAAACAAGTAAGGTTTTATAACCCTTTAAGACACAGACTTTCTAACAAAATATAGTGAACCCCATCAAATTAAAAATGTTAATATATGTCAGTGATTTCACTCATGTTAGTAGACAGAGGTTCCAAAAGAAAAAGAAACGGGCCCTAAGACTAGTAGTAATGGTAATCTTACATATCATCAAGACACTTTGTCACATCATTCCCACATCAGCTACTTTTTAATAGACCAAACAAATGATCAAACACCTGTAATTGTGACCTTATCGTGTGACCCAACACTTTTTTTTTTTTTTTTTTTTTTTTTTTTTTTTTTTTTTTTGTTAAACTAAAATTTCATTTACAATTAAGAAGAACAAAGTAAGGTATGAACATCTAAAGAAAGAAAAGGTAGATTTGAATATTTGATGTATCATCTTTGGCCGTCTTCAATAGGGGTGTAATCGAGCCGAGACAACTCACGAGCAACTCGAGATTGACTCGAAAAATATTCGACTCGACTCGATTTTAAACGAGTCGAGCTCGAGCTACTCGTGTAAGATATCGAGTCGAGTTCAAGTTTTAAGTTACTCGGCTCGTAAAGCTCAATGAGTATGTGAAGAAAAATGAAAGTGTGCAACCACAAAAATCAGAATTAGATAAGTATCTTGGTGGCGTGCAAATTCTTTAAGGTATCGTATTTTGTCTCGAATGGCTCGAGATATACTTGTTATTCCTATCACGACAGTTGCGTCAGAAGCTACTTTTAGCGCAGGGAGTAAAGTGATTGATACTTATAGAGCATCTTTGGCTCCCGAAATAGTTGAAGTCTTACTTTGTGGAGGAGATTGGTGTCGAAGCCTTCATGGACTAAAAAGAAAGAACAAAGTACGATTTCTTCGTCTTTTACTATTTTATGTATTTTACAATTTTAGTATCTTTTATTGAATTTTAGTATGCTAATTCTCTCTATATATGATACATTTCAGAAAGAGAATAGGCCAATTGAAGTCATCCTTCCCATTACTTGAACAAGAAACTTTAATCCGGGAGTCCCATAACCATTTTGAATGCATGAAGACCACTATAATGTTTCTAGTTTTATATGGTAGTCTTGGTAATCAATAGCACCGTTTTTTTGTTGGGATTGGAATCGGAAATTGTAACTGTTAACTTTTGAAATACTGGTTGTTGTGTTTTCTATCTATAATTGTTCAAGATTGTGTCTACAAGTTTGACTGCAAGTTTAGTGGTTAAGCTTTTAGTTTTGAAAAAGGTTTGTTGCAATATAAGTTATGTTGGTGCAATGTTAGTTTTATGCAGCTATTGGTCAAGGTTTCAAGGGAGAAAATCTTTCTAGTAATATTTGGCAAGTCTGATGGAGTATGTTTGGTTTTAGTGATTTGTTTTTGGTATCATGTTTCTAGTAATAATTGTGCAAGTCTGATGTAGTATGTTTGTATAGTCTAGTTAGTTTGCTATTTTTGTGTTTTGATAGTGACTTTTTCATAAACTTTAATTTATTTAATAGATACGAGCTGAGCCGAGTTGAGTTTCGAGCTCGAGTTTTAGTGATCGAGCCGAGCTCGAGCTTGAATTTTGAGGCACGGTCGAGCTCGAGCCGAGTTTCGAGCTCGAGTATTATATGTCGAGCCGAGCTCGAGCTTGTTAATACTCGACTCGACTCGGCTCGTTTACACCCCTAGTCTCCAACCATGGTATACAAATCATCATTTTCTTTATATTTGAAGAATAAACTCATTTCCATTTATGCTCCAAATATGGAGAAAATTTTTGAAGCATTGCTCAAAATCCTCTATATTTGGAATATCATTATTCTTCATCCAAAAATATTATTATTACTTTTTAATATCTTTTGATTTCTTATTGGACCATTAGTCGATATTTTTCAATTAATTCAATATAAATATGTTTGAAGTTGAAGTTTGGAAGACATGGTTGGAGATGAATTGTTTTACGACAGTCGACAGATGAATGATAATAAAATATTGCGCTTTTAACCTTCAGATTTGATGATTTATGGAGAAAAAAAAAAGTTGGAGATGGCCTTATCGTTATAAAGATGAACTAGGAAATACAATTGCTACAACATATCATTTAATAAAAAAATAAACTAACAATATTTAATAGTTTGATTTTCATCAAAGAAATATATTAGAAAAACATATTTTTTGTGAGACATGAAATTGCATTGCACTATATTGATGATGTTAGAAAGATAAAAAAGGAAAAATGATTAAGAAAATATATCATTTCTTACAAGTGTTGATAGTATGATTTTCATGAATGGAAATATATGTGTGTACATGTTTCTCGCGATACTTGAACCTACACATGATTGATGATATGGAAGATATGATACCATGTTAGAAAGATAAAATAGGAAGAAGTACAGGCGGAGTTCAGGGTCAGCATACTGCATAATTTGATGTCACTGATACCTGAACCACTAACAACTAATAAGCCGTTCAAAATAAAATATTGTGAGTGTTATAAATTTATATACTGTTAATTTAACCATCTATAAAACCTATAAAATAAAACATAAAATACAAACTTCGATAGTCTTAGGACCACTTTTGGGAATGGCATACAAAGATCAAGTGGCATAGTTACTTGAGTTTGGATCCCCTATCTCGAATAAGTTGTACCATATCTTGAATAAGTTTGTATAAGAAATATATAACTCCACTATAAATGTTATCTTTTTGTCTAACAACTTAATGAAACATCGCATTTCTTGTCTATCTATGCAAAAAGGGTTATTACACACAAATGTTACTAAAGTTTTCTAAAAATTTGCTTTACGTTACTATAGTTTTTTTTGTTCAAAGAGGTTACCATTGTTTGCGTGACCGGTTGTTTACGTTACTCCATATATTACAACTTATGGTAGCAGGTAAAAAGTTACGAAATGGTCCTTGTGGGTTGTCGGGTTTAACAAATTTAGTCATTAGATTTTTTTTTCCGAATCCTCTCCTGTAGGCGACCCGTAACGGGGTTTCCTTACTTTTTATATGTTTTTCTCGTATCCTCGCTTACGTTCTTGACTGTGGATGTCGATGAGCTAAGTGTAAGTGTTATTTCAAAAAGATTAGGTTTATTTTTGTATACGACGAGTTTTCTGTTTTTATGTCTTTCATTTGTTGTTAGTATATGTCTACAACGTACAAGTAACTTATTATACTTTACGAGCTACCTATGGTCAAACATACGTTACATATTATGAAAAACAAATGTCTTTTTTGATTTAATAGCATTTTATAAAATAATCATTGAGTGATCATTAAAATAAAAAAAGATAAAGATTTGTCTCCATGTTATGATTCGAAAAAAAAGGACTTGTATCCGTTGTATGATTCGAACCAAATGCTTAGCCATTGGACTGCTAGCACGTCTTGTGCTTGGATTTGTATCTATTTATTTCTTACGTATATTATATGTTAGTATAAGAAACAAAAAGAGGTTATTCCGATGGAACCCATTATGTAGTGTTTAGCATAGTAGAGATTGATTTCTTCTTAACACCGGATTCTATTACTTCCATGCCACTTGCTTTTCGACTATATAAACCGGGTTTTATAAAACCGGTCTCTATTAAAGGGTGTCTATAGCCTTTTTTGTAGTAGTGTAAATTGTTTAGCAAATCAAGTATAGATAGGAACGTTTTTGTTTCGGAATGTTATCAAGAAATTAAAGAGATATAATGAATGAGATAGGAACTTTTTTGATTCGGTGTAGATTTGGGACGGTTTTGATTCATTTTTTATTCGATTTTGGGTCAATGTTATCAAGAAATTAAATAAAGGCATGGTATACATATAAAATCAATTTACCGGGTTCATATGTAATACAAGATATAACTTATATCGGGTCCTATACATTATCCACAAAGTACTAACTTTGAAAATATTAATGACTTCCTAAGGACTAAATTCGTTATACCCGCCATGCCACAGGGACCAAAAATGTAAATTAAAGATAGTGAAAACCTGTTACACCCGGTAGCAAACTTTGGGAGTAACCTAATTAAACGAACACGTTTACATGAGTAACCTAATTAAACGAACCCGTTTACATGAGTAACCTCTTTGAACAAAAAAAAACTATAGTAACTTAAAGCAAATTTTTTGAAAACTTTAGTAACATCTGTGTGTAATAACCCATGCAAAAATGATCGAGTATTTATAGTGGTATAATAGTATTTACATGAATTAGTGTGAAAGTGTATTATTTGGTACACAATAAATAAAGAAATGTAGTTGTAGATAATCGGGCCTCTAAAGAGTACTCTATATGATTTAAATTGGTTGAAAAACCTTTAGGGTGTGTTTGGTAGAGAGAAATAAGATAAGAGAAACGGAAATGAATTGAATTCTATTGTTTGGAAGATGAGAGAAATAAAAAGGTGGATAATTGGAGAGAATTGATAATGTAATTTTTAAAGTTTCATTTCCATCAATTTTTTTTTTTTTTTTTTTTTTTTTTTTTTTTTTTTTTTTTTTAACTTACATGTGTATTTTAGTGTCAAATAGATTATTTTAAAAAATAATTTGTTTATTAAAAAGATTTTTTTAAAAAAAATTAAAATGATTTTTATAAAAAAAAAAATATTTTTTTTTAAAATAAGTTTTTTAAATATTTTTTAAATAAATTTTTTATAAAAAATATATTTTTTATATAATTGTTATTTAGAAAAAATATAAAAAATATTTTTTTAATTAATTTTATAAAAAAAATAAAAAAAACAAATAATTTTTTTAAAAATAAGTTTTTTTTTTTTAAATAAAATTAAAAAGAATAATTTAAAAATATATTTTTTTAAATGTATATTTTTTAGAATTGTTATTTAGAAAAAAATAATTTAAAAAAAAAATCAACAAACAAACACATGTGAGTCTCATATGACAAAATGTTATTTAATTTTTCTCTTTTTTCCATTTCTCGGGTCAAGGTTATTACCAAACATTAGAATTGAACAAAATTCTCTACTGATTTCTATTCTTTGAATTTCTATTATCCACTTTATTTCATTTCTTTGAAATTCTCTCTACCAAACGTGCCCTTGCATTATGTATTTTTTTTTTTCTTATTTTTTTTGGCATTAACCCTTTCCTAAAAACATAGTCTTAAGCATTGAGCATCTATTTCAGTGAATTTTTTAGCCAGTAGCTGATATTGAGGGCCATGACCTATTTTTTCAAACGCCATCCTTGAACGGTTAACTGAACATTTGCGGTAACCTTTGTTGCAAAAAAAAAAAAAAAAAAAAAAAAAAAAAAAAAAAAAAGAAAAAAAAAAAAGACCTACATGGCCGATTAATCTCGCCTATACCGATTACAAGCTAAAAATGGTTGAATAACCGACTACCGATTTACTTTTTTTGCAACCTTAACGGTAGGGAAGTGATACCCTTTGAGCAATGCTCTGATGATGATGGCCTTTAACGAGTACTCGCAAGCAAATTTGAATTCAAATTTATGTGTGATCAAATTTATGTGTCATGGCGAATTTGAATTTCTTGACGATGCAGATTATATTCTTGACCGGGGACAAAAAGCTATGAGTTGCAATTTCTTAAAACTAAAAAATGCTTGAGGTACAAGAAACATTCATGTGTTTAGGTGTATTTTCGAAGAACACCCCTTTATCGTGACATGTTATAAATTATACGAGCCTATTATAAGAACACTCGATATCGTAAGGTCCTATAATATGTTATAGGGATGTCACGTAAACTTTTTCTTTATAACACAATCCTAAAACACACAACCAAAATACATTCATCCCCCCCCCCTCCCTTTCCATAAATCGTGTGTAGATATGTTTGTGTTTGTTATTTTATGCGTCTCGATGTATTATATTATGAGGAATATTGTTTTGTATTATGATATAGGTAAAAAAATCTTTTGTAACAACACATTTTTGCTACAAAAAATCTGATGTAACAACACATTTTTGCTATAAAAATTTGATGTAACAACACATTCCCCTCCCCCGCCCTTGTTATGGCCATGCCGAGGCTGCTATTGCAAAGCTAGGGCGCAAGCCATAGTACTTTGTGATGACGATACCTTAAAACTAAGAGAGGTGATTTACACATTCTCTTTTTTTATTTACACACATTACTGCACAAGTATTTAAAAGAATACTAGCAGGGTACCCGCGTGTTGCAGCGGCGGGTATCCTGTGACAATTAACCGGAGAAATAGATCCCGATGAGGCATGACTCACAAGTTTGTATCAGTTCCAACGGGGCCTCTTTGGTTTATTTTCGAATGGCTTTTATTGGCTAGCCAAACCAGTGGCGACACCGGTTCCCGGTTGAACTCGTGGTCCGGTCTGGTTTTCAAAACTATATATACTATCAACTTGATAGATTGTATAAACTTTTGTGTGTTTTATAAGTTTGTACAATATGTATAATAACATGTACTTTTCATTTTTAGGGTGTTTTAAAAATAACATTAATTAGTATATTTAATTATTTTATATTTTCGATTATGTTGTAGCTTGTTTAGATTGTACATTGTGAAAATTTTATTGTACTTTTTAGTAAGGGGAGTTATAATTGGCTGTATTTAATTTGATAGCTATGTTTTTAAATGGTTGTATAATGTGAATAACTCATTGTATTTTTAAGTAATGAGGTGTTTTAATAGGAGTATTAATTATGTTTTAATTTAATGTTGTAATGCTGAAATATAAGGCATTAAATGTATAATTGGGTTGATATTACTTATACCTTTAGGCATTAAATATATAATTGTGTTGATATTACTTGTACCTTTATCATTAAAAGGTGTACTGTTGAATTTTAAGGTTTGCATTAATTTTTAGGCCATTAATGGCCGAAAGTGGCGTGTACATGTAACTACATAACTTGTAAATGTCTAATTGTATTAAATATCTAATTGTGTTGATATTACTTGTACTTTTAGCAATAAAATATGTAATGCTTAATTTTAAGTATTTTTATATTTAGTAGGCCAAAATGCTCTATAAGATAGTTAGATAAATATGATATAACTGTCTAATACAGTAATTGAAGTGTCACAATCAAAACTTGCAGTGTGCAAACCAATTCTTATTACTTGAGAGGCTACAACGCGACAATCCAACACTCTAGTTAATAATGTGAGACTGCAAGTTCGTAATAAAATCTTTGTGTTATGTTTTAAGAAAAAAAAAAATAAATAAATAAAAAAAAAAAAAAAAAAAAAACCCAACAACTAGACTAGAAGGTGAGCCATCACTCTCACCTCTATTGTCACACGCCACCCCACCCCCTCTTTTCTCATGCGTGAGAAGGAGAAGAAAAAAAGAGAGTGGTTAGGGTGTTTATGAGTGTGTGTGTGAAATATTTTGTAAGCTATGTTTGTATAAAGTGGATATGATCATTCAAGCTGAAAGGTGATGATAGTAGTGATATGTTAAATGATTATGTAACGCTCACGTAAATATGATAGATATGGATGACAATTATGTTTAGCTTAAGGTGAACCAAACTTCTGTGCCCACATTTATTTCCTGTTACTACGTATTAAACTAAAACCATCACAAATGAGAAAATATTATGGAGTATTTATTTATTACTCCTATTCAAGGTTATAAATAGCGTGAGGCGTGACGTGGCGGCGAAGCCAAGCCTCAAGCTATACGAGCTATAGCGTTTTTTGAGGCGTGACCAAGGCGGCATAATACATCAAGTTTACAAAACGCGTGATACATAAGAAATAAACTCAAAAAGCTAAACTATCATTGCATTTTTCGTCATTTCTTTAAATAAAACCTTCTCCGTGAGAGTAAACTGCAAAAAGATAAAATGTAAAAACCTAAAAACTATGGTATAAAACATCACATTCACAGATTCACATTCACTTGTTATATTATCTTTTAGCATTTGATTTATAAAGTTAGCCCAAGCCCAAGTTCCTTCTAGCCCAATAATAGTAAATCACTAAATCCTATAAAAGCTTCAAAATAAAGCGCCACGCTTCACGCTATAGCATGCCTTACCACGCTTTCTCGCGCTTCATAACATGCTACGCCTTAAGAAGACGCCTTGGCCTGTTTCGTAACGTGGAGGCCACGCCTCGCGCTATGGCACGCTATTTAGAACCCTGCAGTCCTATTATGTATTAAAAAAAAATTATAGCATAAATATAGTGATTGAGAACCGTACAACAATAAATTGAGCATGTAAAAATAATAAGGGTGCGTTTGGTTTGATACTTTGGAATGAGTTTTAAGGTTGACGTGACAAGAATGTGTTGTTTGGTTCATGCTTTTAACAAAAGGAATGATAGAAGGAATGAAATTTCATTCTACAACAATTTGGAGGGTTTTGGCAAAATCCGTGGGACCCACCATTTTTTACTCTCACATACAATTTTTATATAAATTTTTAAATGGTATTTTTTTACTATAATTTTATTATAAAATACATTTAATAAATATATTTTCTCTCTCCAAATCTTAAATCAAATTCAAATCCTAAACCAAATCTAAATCCTATTCGAAACCCACTTATAAACCAAACGGACCCTAACTTCTCCGCTAGCCTCTTTATGATTTTACATCATTTTGGAGGGAAGACTTGATTTGAATTTATTAAATGCGATCATAGCTAAAATTTATAGATCAAAAGGAGCTTAATATTGTAGAAGAAAAAACATGTTAGGAAGAAACATGTAAGAGCTCGTTCCGATTATAAATTTATAATATGGACTATATGTATACTCATAACACTAAAGTTGGACCAACCATAAAAATAACATGCATCGTTGCACGCCCAAACACAAACTAAAGCAAGGTTATTGGGATGAGAGTGACTCTTGATACTGAAAATGACTTCAAAAAAGGCATGGTGGACATTCTGTGTGATAACTAAGTGGATAACACCCGTAATGACCATGTGATAACTAAGGCCGAATAATGTGGTGGTGGTCGAACACCTGGTGATGGTGACACCACGCATATGCACCACAGGTAGGGGTGTCATTCGGGTCAACCCGACCCGATAAGCCTCTATCGGGTCGGGTCTATCGGGTTTTCGAAAAATAAAAATTAACCCGCAACCCGATCCGATAAGGAATCGGGTTATCGGGTCTATCGGGTTATCGGGTTTATCGGGTTCGGGTTATCGGGTTTAGTTCAAAAATTATAAAACTTTTAATGTGTTATTATAGATTATCGGGTTATCGGGTCAACCCGATAACCCGATAATGAAATAATTAAAACCCGCAACCCGACCCTATAAGGCTATCGGGTTTATCGGGTTGACCCGATAACCCGATAAGGTATATTGGACCCGAATCAACCCGACCCTATAAGGCCTTATCGGGTTCGGGTCGGGTTCGGGTCGGGTCGACCCATATGACACCCCTAACCATAGGAGAGGCCTAAGACAATGCGTCATGGGGTAGTTTTTTGCATTTGTTCGGTGGTCTGTTCCGTTTTTTTTTTTTTGTAAGGTATATTGTGAGATGTATTTGTATAAAGTGGCGCATTCTTGCTTTTTTTTTTGTTTGATAGTGGGTATTGTGGTAACTATAACACCTAAAAGTAGTGAGTTTGATGATGTGTTGAATGGTGATATGACACTGATATGAAGTTGATGTGTTTATTGACCATAATACCTAGTCTAAAAAGCTTTACATATTTTCCCCTACACCTAACAAAGACACTGCCTTCACCATTAGAGTTGTTACACTTTGATTATAAAGCTAAATAGCAATGTTTTAAAACTCGGGTTTTTTAATTGAGTCGGTTAAGTCGCCAGTTCACCCGATCACCAATTCAACCATCTGGTCTAACCGGTTCTATACACGTGATACTTTTCATATCATATTCGATAGGTCTTTGTCCGATTTCGATCTTAAATTCAATTGAACCAATAAAAATAAGATGACTCTGATTGCTTTTAGTCTTTTATTTTCATATCAACTATACTGAAAATATGCAAAAACAATGAATTTATAATTCTAGTTTATCATAGATTTATAGTTCTATTTTACAATAGGTTATAATATGGTATTTTTAGAATAATATCTTTATTAATTAACTTTTTAAAGCAAACAAATATAATATCAGCATTAGTTTATAACTCAAATTTGTTGTTTTACCAAAACTTAATCACATGAATCACACCACTTTAACTTTTCAATTAAACTTAAAACTTTCCAAATCAAAATATGTTTGTCGAACAAATATAGAACTTAACTTAACACAAATTTCGAGTATAGCAAAAATGAAATGACAAAATGGTTTTATTAGTTTAGATAAAAGAAAAGGTTTTTGTTGTTTATAGCAAAAAATAAAAGGACAAAAGTCATAACCTGATCGGGTTTATTTAACCGGGTTGACCCAAATTAGTGTAAAACCGCCGGTTTAAATTGGTTCACAAACAAGAAAAAAACCCGGCTACGTCCTGTCTAGTCTCTTAACCGGTTCTCCGATCGACCGGGTGGGTCA
This sequence comes from Artemisia argyi, assembly GCA_030686995.1. NCBI lineage: Eukaryota > Viridiplantae > Streptophyta > Magnoliopsida > Asterales > Asteraceae > Artemisia > Artemisia argyi. Next base: position 170,580,276 of record CM060706.1, read on the forward strand.
ACTTTTTAAAACATTGTTAAATAGCACTACATTACCCTCTTTAACATGTTTTTCCCTTGTTCAAATATTTGAACACCTCAACAAAGACACTGCCTTCGATATAATAGTTTCACTTTGATTAGAAAGCTAAATAGCACTACATTACCCTTTTAAGAAAAATAATATCTTCCAAGTACATAATCTTTGTTATTTCTAAAATTTATCTTACCAAGGAAATTAAGGAAAAAAATAAAAACAAAGAGAACACAAAATACGAAGTTGATTGAATGAAGATATTGCAATTACTGTCAAGCTATTAAAGACAAGTAGGGGATTTGATATGATATAAAGCTATAAATAGCCAAGCAATATTACATAAAAGTGGATATGAATCTGAATCTATAGTTGTTGAAAATGGATTTACTAGGATCAGTTTTGGAATTAATACTACCTCATTGGAAAAGAAACAGATTCAAATAAAATCTTTTGCTACAGCAAGTAATCATCTAACTTGATACTCATTCTCATAAATACTTAAGAGAGGCTCATTAGCAATGTTTTGAAACCCGGGTCGACCCGGCCAGGTTCGACCGGTTCCGGCAAAAAAATGGGTAAAAAACCCGGTTAACCGGTTAGACCCGCCGGGTTTTGAGTGACCCGGGTCAACCCGGTTCTCGAAACCCGGCTGTGTTTCGTTTTTTCAAAAATTTTTAATAAAAACATGGGTTGACCCGGTCGAAAAAATAAAAAAATAATAAATTGAAAACCGGGTTGATCCGGCGGTCGAACCAGTTGACCCGATGCCCGATGACTCAACCGGGTCGATTTCGAACCCGGTTTTTCAAAACATTGCTCATGAGTCTTAAGGAAAAGAGGAGACCTCATCTTTTTCTCTTATAATTTAAAATTATAACTTAACTTAAAAATATTTTATAAAACATTTTTGGGCCTCACATTTAACCCTAAAAAAAAGAAAGAAAAAAAACCGTATAACTTGGCTGTTAATTTTAGCGCAATGACCTACGACGCGATGTGGTTGTGGTGTCAAGCCACAAGGTCGTGTTATAGGGCTATAACGCGCTTTATAACTTGGGATACCGAGTGCTCTGAGATATTGATTCTTACTCCATCCGTCATAAAATAATTGTTCACCGACAAAAAAAAGACACAACATAAAAAAACAACCATTATATCTTTCTTTTTTCTTCCTTTTTGCAGAATAATAATTTTACCCTTCACTAATACTAGTAACTTTTTTAAAGTGTGTAATATTAACCTCAAATAACAGTACAGTAATATGGTAAATTTGATCTAAATTTCATATCTACTTTTGAAAGTGATCAATTAATTTGAGACAACCGAAAAAAATTGTTGATAATAGATTTGAGAGGGAAAGACTTAGGGGCGACAATTTATGAACCGACACGAAACTCGACCTGAAACCGACACGAAAATGAACAGGTTCATGTTGAGTCTAAATAGTTTTCGGGTCGACCCATCTAACTCATTTATTAAACAGGTCAGGTTCCGGTCGGATATATGTTAAACGGGTCAACCCGTCAACTTGTTTAAGATTTTTTCAAAAATTAAAAAATTAGTACTTACTTTATTATATGGGTTAAATGGATCAACCAGAAATCTGTTTAACCTATTCAACTCGTGTAGCCCATTTAATCCGTCAACCCATATATACATACGGGTTAAATAAGTCGGGTTCAAGTTATATGTAACCAACTTAGAGTTGACATGGCTGACCCAATTAATTAAACATGTCAGGTTCGGGTTAGAGTCTTTTGACCCGTCAACACGCTAACCTGAACCCGATCCAAATTGACACCCAACCCACCCCTAGAACGAGTATCTCATATTTGATTTTATTATAGAGAGAGAAAAATAATAAGAGAATAATATGAGTCGATTCGTTTATGTGTGGGGACTGCATGCATCGAATCGATAGAAACAAAATGAAGATCACGAAATATTTGTGACTCTTGCATTTGATTTCCTATCTTTAATACTAGTCTTAATAATTTTCTCTTTCTACAACTATATATATACCTATAGTGTTAATGCTCATATGTCACATCTACATCATTTGAAAATATTCTTCTTTGAAAAACAAGTACTTGTCAATGGAGTGTTATGAAGATGATGTGCCTCATGTTCTAGCTGTTGATGATAACCTTGTTGATCGTAAACTTGTTGAAAGGTTGCTCAAAAGCTCTTCATGTAGAGGTAAAAAAACATACACATTTTAGGGATATTTTTTGTTTTATTTCGAAGTTATTTAAATCACACAACTTACTTATATATTTTGTTGTTGTTTTGTGATAGTGACTACAGCAGAAAATGGGATGAGAGCATTGGAATATTTGGGGTTAAGAGATAATCATCAACAAAATGGTTTTAATGGCAAGGTAAGTACCAAACAATATTAATATACACAGATTCCATTTAGGCATTTACCGTTGTTATTTTGTTAATTATCAGTTTTTTATGCATGTTTTAAAAATTTTGTAGTTATTAATTAAAATGGTCAAAAGTTGTAAAGAGAAATGTAAACTTTTATGCTAAAGTAGAAATTGTTGCATATTTACAGGGCTCAAAGGTAAACATGATAATCACAGATTATTGCATGCCAGGAATGACGGGTTATGAGCTTCTTCAGAAAATCAAGGTGAATAATTTGTTTTTGAACATTTTTCTTCTAATGTACTATAATATCATATGCATGTCTCGAGGAATCAAATTTGTTATACAAAGTAATGAATAGTAAGCAGATCTATTCTAGCTATTATTCGTTAAGGCCATGGTAAACTAGGGGCGGAGGCAAACTTTGATAACTTTTAGAAACTACACTACAGATCGGTATGTTAGGGGGGAAATTAAAAGTTAGATAAATATTTTAAAATAGAAAAATGATTTAGACACCTAATTTGTGTGTCTAAATTCATGCCTAAACATATGTGGCATGACCTTGATGATTTGTGAAAAAATGGGTCCCTAACTGTAGCCATCAGGATGATGTCATGTAAGCTTAGGCATGAATTTAAGCATAACTTTTAAGCCTCCTAATCGTTACTCTTTAAAATATTTACATTACTTTTTTTTTTTTTTTTTTTTTTTTTTTTGGCTACGGGCACGTGACCTCCCTGCCCCCTCCTGTCTCCGACTCTGGACAAAGCACAGTCAAATACTATTTTTCTAGATAAGCAAAATATCAAAAACTATCCTTGTCGTGTCAGAAACTTTTCTATACCACAAGTTTTAATCAACCAATCTTACCAAATCAGAAAATATATGTTTTTGTTTATTTTCACTAATGGATTTATTTGGCAATTGTAAGCAGGAATCTTCATTTTTCAAGGAAGTTCCAGTTGTTATAATGTCATCCGAAAATATCCCGACTCGAATCAACGAGTAGGTTTCTTCTTCTTTTGTGTAAACCAAGTTATATAACTTGTGTTTATGTTTTATAAGTAGGATTTTAATTCTTAAAATTTGAATGTACCACAGATGCTTAGAAAAGGGGGCAGAAACGTTCATGTTGAAACCACTGAAGTTAGCCGATGTGAAGAAGCTGAGACATCAACTTACGAAATGCGAAAATTGATCTGAACAAAGATCGGGGTCATATATCATGTGTTAGGACTAGCATTTTTCCGTTTATGTTTGTTTTGGGTCCTTCCATATGTATGAAGAATAGAAGTCTCATTTTGTTCGTTTCTAGTATGATGTTAAATTAATCGTTAGATGTTCACTAGCTAACCTGTTACTGTAATTTGTTTTCTTGAATCGGTTTAGCTATGTCTTTATGTTTCTTCGCTTTTTGCAACGTTAAATGTTTGATATCCATATTTGATAGCACATTGTTTTTGCCAATTTTGAATTTTTTAGTAATAAATTGAGCATTATCAAAAAAATCATTCATTTTGATTTCAAAATTTCGTTATATCCGAGTCATTAAAAATGTGAATCACCACTAAAACTAAATATATGATGATATTCATTACACATGTCAATACCATATTTGGCAAAAATCTTACAACCAAAAATAAGGAAAAAGATAATGAGATCTAAAAAACATTACTCCCTGTCTCAAAATTATTGTCAAAAAATAAAAATCTCATAGCTTAATAAAAGTCTACCACTCAAATAGAATATTCACTCACTAAAATCTCTAGTTTTTACATAAAAATGAAAGCGGACAATTATTTTGAGACATGCCAAAAAGGAAATATAGACTATGATTATGAGACAGAGGGAGTACTAATTTTATGCCTAACATATGTGTCATTAGTGGGCTGTGAAAAAAAATTTAAGCATAAATTAGCATAAGTTTTAGGTCTCCCAATCACTTCTTCAAAAATAAACCATCTCAACCATGTTGTATCTTAACATGTTGTTTCTCAACACCGTGTACAATATACAAACTTCTACTGCTACTACATCCAACAGTCCAATTAGGGTGTTGTCTGGGCTGGTGGATTTGGGTTGACAGGTTTAAATATCTCAACTCAAATCTAATCTGTTTAATTAATTGTATCAAAAAGGTCAACCCTAATCTAAATATGTTTATTAAACAAGTTAATCGTGTCGGCCCATTTATAATTTGAATATGAATTTAATGAAACATATTAAATATAATAAAGCATAGGTTAGAAACCTTTTAAACAACATTATATATTTTAGCATGACTTAGGATCAAATGAGAAGGGCTCTTAAAATGAGAAGGATGAGAAATAACTATAACCACATATTAAAGATGCATTGACTTGAATTAGATGCATCTCTAATCTCTTAGATGTAACTTAATATATTTTCTAGCTAAAAATTAGATGCATATACATATATTAGATGCATTTTAGCAAGTTAGGAAAATCCTATGTATTTTTCGTCCTCTACGGGTCAAATTTGTTGCAAGTACTACTTTGCATCGTTTTCACTTCAAAATTACTTTCGAAACTAACTAGGATGCATCTAAATGAATAGAGATGCATCTAATTCAAGTCGACGCTTCTCAAATATGTGGTTATAGTTATTTCTCATCCTTCTCATTATAAGTTTTCTTCTTACTGGATCCTTACCTATTTTAGCATTAGTATATATCGTTATAAAAATATTTTGAAAATCGACAATATATCATAAGATAAAGACACAAAATAGTTGGGTGTCATTACAATGAAACTAAACACATAACTTCTAACATGTAATAGTTTAACTGTATTTTTAAACATGTTGACTGGTTAGAATCAGGTTAATGATTTCAACCAAAATCTAACCTATTTATAAAAATGTCAATCGTATCGACATATTTCCAACCAAAACTTGTTTAGCCATAAACCTAACCCGTTAATTTTCGTGTCAGTTTTGAGTCATGTTTCGTGTCGTATCAAGAATTGTGACCAATACCTACAATAGAGGTGCAAGTTTTAAACGGGAAAAAAAACCGTAACCGGTTTTTTGAAACTGAACCGGTTAGAGACCGGTTTTGGGTTTTTTCCGCATACCTGTTTTTTACCGGTTTTATCCGGTTTTTAAAAATAACCAGTTTAAACCGTTTTTTTTTTTTTTTTTTTTTTTTAAATATATACATGTTGCCCGTTTAAAATAAATAATAATAATAATATATATAAAAAAAGACCGTTACCTGGTTTTTTTTGTGATTTACCGAGCCAAACGGCTAGTAAGCAAAATAGCCGGGTTTTTTTGTTTTGTTTTTGTTTTTGTTTTTGTTTTTTTTTTTTTTTTTTTTTTTTTTTTTTGTTTTTTTTGGTCATTTTTGATACTTTTAAGCAACTATAAATAGATGTAATGAGTTGGGGTTGAAAACACATAAAAAAAAACAATCTCATTTTTTTCCTTAATCTCTCAAAACGCTCTAATCTCGCTAATTCGCTATAATGGAAAACTCACAATCACAACATGCTTCCACTACTCCCTCCGTTTCTACTAGCAATGCCCGAAAACATTACACAAATGATGATGTTTTTAAAATTAGACCAACTACCCGAAAAGGTGATGTGTGGTCTAATTACGATTTGCGTGTTATGAAAGATACTATCGAAAGGGCGCGTTGCAAGAAATGTGGGAATTTTTGTAACCCCGGATCTAATACTTCACTTAGGAATCATTTGGGTAGTTGTAAGGCGGTTCGAAATGATATGTCGCAAGGTACTGTTGGTGCGGATGGTTAAGTTTTTATATATGATGCAGATTCGCTTCGACTTGATTTTACGAAGTTTGTCATTCAACACGGGCTTCCATTCAACCACTTTGACAACGTCAAGCTTACGGAGATCATCAAAAGGAGGCTACAACCGCGGTATCAACACGTAAGTCGTACTACTCTTAGAAGTGATGCTTTTAATTTATGGAAAACGGCTAAAAAAGATATTATTGATGGTTTTCGTGAATATAAATATGGTGTTGCTATAACTACGGATACTTGGACCGCAGCACATGGTATGACAAATTCTTTTCTCGCCGTTACGGCTCATTGGTTTAATCCCGAATCTTGGTTATTAATGAAACAGACAATTGCTTTTAAACTATTTGGTTATCCTCATACGGGATCTAATTTAAGAAAAATTTTACATGACACTTTAATTGAATATAATTTAGATGATAAAGTTTTTACGATATCACTAGATAATGCATCAAATAATACTAGAGCTATGGACTTGTTAAAATTACGTGTAAAACCTATTTTAGATGGTGTTTTTTATCATTCCCGTTGTGTTGCTCATGTTATAAATTTATCCGTACAAGCGGCATTAAAAATATGTGATAGTTTAAAGATGAAATTTAGGAATTTATTAGTAACTATATATAGTGTGAGCAACGAACGACAAATTAACTATAGACGTTTTCGTAGTATGTGTAATGAAGAACCCCTAGGACCTTGTTTTGATAATAATACTAGGTGGAATTCTACTTGCATAATGTTTGAAAATTACATGCTTTTAATGATAGACTTCTTAATAAAAATAGGTCCGCTATAATACTAAACGACCAAGATTGGGATCGACTAAATGAATTAACTATGTTTTTACAAGTTTTTAAAGAGGCAACAACTATATTATCGGGTGTTTATTACCCAACTAGCCCATTAGTTTTAAACCAAATTTATGCTTTGACGGAAAAATTATATGAATTTAAAAACTCACCTACTCAGATGTTTAGAAAATGGTTAAAATTATAAAAAAGAAATTTATAAAATATTTTGCTAGTTTACCTTTGGTTTTTACTTGTTCCGTCGCACTTAATCCATGTTTAAATGTTGGAGGTGTAGAACTTTTTATAACAAAAATAATGGAAAATTTAGACTTATCTTTTGGGTTAGACGGTGAAGACCCCAACTATATAACATCTCAAATTTTTAGATTTAACGATAATTTTAAAAAATTATTTGGAATTTATGCAACAAAATATGGTCATCAATAAAACCCAATTGTTGACCAAATGCGGGCCGGATCGTCCCGAATGACATGAGACACTAATATAAACCTTTATAATTCTTTATTTGAAGACACTACAAAGTGTCAACGAACATCGGCCCCAACAAGCGAATTGGGACAATATATGGCTACAAACTTTTTAAGAACTTTAAGTCCCGATGTGTTTCCAAACTTTGACATTTTGGCTTGGTGGAAAGAAAGGGAAATCATATTTCCAATTTTATCCGCTGTGGCTCATGACTTATTAGCGGTCCAAGCTTCGACGGTAGCTTTCGAATCGGCCTTTTCTACTAGCGGTCGAATTATATCGGATAGAAGGTCAAGACTAACCCCCGAAGCCGTGGAAGTATGTATATGTTTGAAAGATTATTTGGACGGAGTAGATAGGGTACAACATGAATCATCGTTAGAAGATCCAATATTAGATAAAGAAGTTGAAGAAGGTATAGCAAGAGAAGAAGATGAAATGGGGATATCACCTTCGAATACCGAAGGTGAGTTTGAAGAATTTGATGTTGAAGATGTAGATGTACAAGATTTTTTGGAAGAAATAATCTTGAGTAGTTGAGTATAACGGGTGATGGTAATGCCGAAGCTCGATATACTTGATTACACTAATATGTTTTCGGGTGATGGCCATGCCGAAGCTCAAAATGTATTAGTATTTATATGTTTTTATGATTGTATTGTATAAATAAAAGTTATGATTGTATTTTTTTGTTGTATAATTATATTTTTTAAATAAAAGTTATGATTGTATAATTGAATTGTTTAAATAAAAGTTATGAGAATATTGTTTAATTATATGTTTGATAATTAACAAGTTTATTAAATAAATGTTCGAAGTTTTTAGTAAAATTCCGAAAAAAACGAACCGGTAAATAACCAATAAAAAATCCGAATCCGAACATTTATAACCGAAAAAGGCGAACCGATAAAAAAATCGATTCCGAAAATTTATAATCGAAAAAAACCGATTCCGAACATTTATAACCGAAAAAAACCGATTCCAAAAAATCGAACCAAACCGAAACCGGTTATTAGAAAAACCGGTTTTAACCGATTTATTTGCACCTGTAACCTACAACGTTCATACGATGTTCTACAATTCCCTCTATAATCAACCCTTTGAACACGTCTAAAATGCAACTTGGGCTGCTTTACAGATACAGGGTTCGGCCCAAAACTAAACCTAACCAAAACCCATCAACTATGTCAAAGTACGAGAGGTGACAAACATAAAAAACTTTTTTTTTTTTTTTTTTTTTTTTGGGAAAAGGGAAGAGTTCCCCGGCAAATATAAACATAGAAACTTGGGGCAATTGCATATATACCCATTAAAACTTGAATATTTACATATATACCCAAGACATGCTTAATTGACATTGTACATCATGCATTAAAAACTTGTATTTTGGGTATATATGCAAGTTTTTGAGTTTTAGTGGTTATATATGCAATTCTCCCTAGGGTACAAATCAAATAAACCTGTTTGGTTTTCGGTTTGAGCCGTTTCTATATCGTTTTTGGAGGTTTGCCCAACCATCTAATAAGTTACTTAATCATTAGCGCAAAATAGCCAAAAGATTAAACTAAACAACGTCTAATAATATACTTAATTAAGTAGCATTGAACTGAACTTTTATCCAAATTAAATCATGACATAAAAGATAAAAAAGTTTTCTTCGGTTATATCCGTGTTCAGTCATCTAATTTTTCGGTTGAGTACTGCTTACATGGCTCACACAAAATTGTTCCTGTCGTTCAAGCACAACATTGCTCCGTCGTTCAAGCGAAATGGTTTGAGTTTACTGGTATCTTGCTCCCACAACAACTCCCCTTAACACTACCATGGTTATCTTGCTCACACAACTTGATTAAAAGTACCCATGCAAAGCCCTTTTTAAACCATTAACACATCTAAGCTCAAACTGCCTCGATACAAAAATCTCACCATCGTCTAAATCATCAGTCGCTTGCTAGTTTTACAACACAAATGACCGTTCAAAAAAACACATGCATAAACAAGTTGCCCAAAACTCGACCTTACAGGATCATGTCATAAGCTCCAAAACTGTGAGATTCACATGCACCAACCCAATAACTTCCGACATAGAAGTCAAGTAACTGATAACGCTATGTCTGATAATATAACCATTAACACACAACAAAGATTCCATTACATAACAGTTTGGGCGAAAAGATACCCATATATGATACACGTAGCGATTACTAAACACATCACCATTTAAAAGCCTAAAACAATAAAGAAACAACATCAACGTCTGCCAAATAAGCCATGATAATCAGAGGCATACAGGTCGATCCATAGATCAACTACCAACGACGATGTGGAGGGGGAGGTGGGTGATGAGGATGATGACGATCCATGCCAAAACAGTGAAGAAGCGGGGCGCAAAGACAAGAGAGGCAACCGCCAAGTATTGAAGTGACCAGCATACATGGGCAACAGCAAAGTCTCACCAATGGATTACTATGGTCATGATACGGAGGAGGGGGTCCATGTCCATGATGCATCTTCGTATATTTTCCAAGTCTAACTCGGCCTAAAGAGTGAATCTGAACAGAAATTAACATAGAAGTTGGTAAGCAAAATTAACCATTTTATATGAATAACTAGATTAATCATTCGTCACAAGAAAAAGAGTAGTCTTACGCAATGGCGTATTTTCTCTTGCTTTACATTTCCATGTATTAAATTAACTTTTAACATAAGGAATGCAAGACTTGTTAAGTGGAGGGGTATTATCGATTTGCATTTTTTATTCAAGAAACGCTTATTATATAAAGAACTGTTGAGAAAGAATGACACTTCAATAATCAGATAACCGAAATCATGTTCACAATACATGGACCAATATTGAATATTTACTAGTTGAAAACACAACAATATAACAACCTCCAAAAAGAAATGCCCAAACACCTCCAAACCCTTAACTAATGAATAGATCGTGTTTTCCAAAATTTTCTAACTCTCTTACTTCCCTTTGAAAAATAACACTTTTGGGTTGAGTTAGACGTAATGTTTTAAAAACCGGGTCTGTGATCGACCCGGCCGGGTCAACCCGGTCTTATGCAAAAAAAAACAATACAGCTTGCTTATACAAATGTCCAAACTACCACTTTTCTGCTGCTGCATTATTAACACTACTTTTGCTGTAAAAATAGTAGCATAGAGACCATGTTTCTGCTTTTTTGGTCCGGAACCGGTTCAACCGGTGGACCGGGTCGGTTCACCAGGTGGACCGGCCGGTTCAACCGGTTGACCCGGCATCTTATGCATAAAAAACCATACAGCCTATGCACATGTCTAAACTACCATTTTTCTGCTGCATTATTAACTCTATTTTTGCTATAAAAATCAGCGTAGAGACCATGTTCCTGCTTTTTTGGGCCGGAACCGGTCAACCGGTTGACCTGGCCGGTTTGAACCGGGTTTCAAAACATTTAGAAGAACTCAGAAGTTAGAACCATAAAAGGTATATTTGAAAGTTGATATCATCCATATATAGTACTAATATGATTCTCACAAGCTGAAAAATCATAGGTCAAAATGAACACAAAACAGAACATAACATACCAACTACCTAATATAGTAAACAAGTTCATGAACACATATTTGCATGAACATAGACATATTATACTACTTACTATACTTCATAAGTATGAAACAAAAAATGTTAAGGACTTACTTAAAATAGCAGCTAGGATAGGAAATGAGAGAGATCTATTTGCAAAAGCTTGCACAAGTCAAAGTGTGAAGGAGATTTATCATAAATGGATGTTGTAAAGAGTCTTAAAGGGTAAGTAAAATAGTTTAAGAACTGGATGATGATCACGACCGTCTGAACAGAGATTTAAAATTCATACGTGGCGTAATATTAGCCGTTGAGGTGCTTCCTCGTTACTCACACGTGTTCGTCATGTACAATGTAGTGGTAGCTCACAACTTTTCTTCTACCTAACCCCTATCCTTTTAATGTTTCTGACTTTTTTATTATTTTTTTTATTTTTATTTATTTGTGCAGTTAAAACTTAAAAGTTAAAAACACTTCAAGAGAAATCCTTAAGGGAGGTGATTCGCACATTTTTTTTTTCTTTTTTTTTTAATTATTTTATACAATACTTTAATGCACATGTAATACACAGTACAATACTGTAATGCACTGAGTATGGTGAAATAATAAAAAAAAATAGTGTGCGAATCACCTCCAAATCCTTAAACTCCTAATTAGACCAGTGACATATAATTAGATGAAAGAACAGTAATTAGATATCGTTAATTATGGGATTAGACCGGGTGTTATGGTGCCTTCCCACCACACGTAAGAGTCACATTTAGCGCGTTAAAGCTATAACGACGTATACTTGATGCACGGAGGTCATGATTTTGGATTAATTGGGTGAATGTTTTCGCTAACGTAAAGTTGAGAAAAGTGGGCAACCGTCCCAGAATTAACCGTTGGGCATTAACCAAAAAAAGTCAGTTAAAACTTTTGTCATTATATTTACTTGTAAAATACATTATTATTATTATTATTATTATTATTATTATTATTATTATTATTATTATTACAAATTCAATCTTAAGAGCCGTTTGGTATCCTTCTTTAGCATGAGATTTGGACTCAAAATACTAAAAACCCATGATTGGTTGAAAAGTTATACTTAGAAATTAGGGATGACACCCAAGGGCCCACAATTTTCAAATTCATAGGACGTAGCCGGGTTCATTTTCGAGCTTCAACTTTTTTTTACGTAATGCAACAACTACAATACCACAACCAACCATTCGTATCTCCACAACAACAAGAACAAACAATGTATCAACCACAAATGTTCCAATCGCAAAAAATATGTATCAACCACAAATGTATTACGATCCTACATCACCACAAACGTTCCGTAATTCTTCACCACCACCTCCAAACCAATCTCAACCTTTTCCTTTCATTCATCCATTCAATTTTGATGATTTGAGCCTATGTCAAGTTATGAACCTCAATGTTCGAACCCCGTTGATGATGACTCTCCCGTCAAAGAAGTCCAACCCCTAAAGAAGAAGCCATCAAAAAGATGTCAACGAAAGTTGTCTAAAAACCCGCGGCCAAAGAGGTACGTAACATTCCATGGACCAAGGCCGAAGAAAGTGCATTGTGCCAAGGATGGCTTCGTTCGTCCGAAGATAGCGCCAATGGGAATTGAAAGAAAGCGGATGGATTTTGGACAGAGGTATTAGGTTAATTGCTTTGAGCAAAAAATGAGGATTACCAGAGTTCGTACTTATGATTTCATCGTCGCAAAATATAAGAGTATGCGTCCTGAAATTGCTCAATTTTGTTCGAATTACGATAATGTGTTTAGAAGGAGCGAAAGCAAAGATGACGAATATGTCAACAAAAAAGCAATTGATGAATATCATACTGAATAAGGAACACATTTCAACCTTCATCATGCGTGGAGAATTTTAAAAGTCTCTAAAAAATTGCATGAGGTGGAAATTCTGGCATTGAGAAAAACCGCGCAAAAGGTAAAAAGTAAAAGTAAATGATCAAAGACTTCGGAGTCAACCTCGTTCAACACATCAAAGTCAGCACAAGGTGGTTTTAATCTCAACAATGCAGTGAATGAAGGGGAAGATAAAGATGAAGAGGAAGTGCGAGAAGTTCAACCAATGGGTAGCAACAAAGCCAATAAGAAGTCGCCATCATCGGCATCCTCGTCAGCTGGTGGGGATGAACGTTTGTGAAGATGTTGGTGAAAGAATGGGCAAACACCACTACTTCTCTTTTTTTAACCAAACAAAAAAAAGTTATGCATATGTCAAGATGAAGGAAAAAGAACTGGAGATGAAGCAAAAAAAGCACGAACTACAACAACAAATGTTCGACTTCCAACAAGAAAACAAAACCAAGATGATATAGCGTTATATCTTTCTTCCAATGATCATTTAACTAGAACTGAACGCGAAAAAGGGTTGGAGATGAAGCAGAAAACTAGAGAGTAATATAATTTAGATTAGTAGTTTATGTTTTAACTAGCAGGGTATCCACGCGTTGTGGCGGCGGGTACCATGAAATAAAATTTTCCTATGAATCATGTGTTTTAGTATATTATTTTCTTTATGACAATAAATATACGGACATCAAGAATTTCGTTTAGCCAGTGCCCGTTCAGGCTCGAGCCCGTTTGGCCTGTGCCCGTTCGGGCTCGAGCCCATTTGACCCGTTCGGGCTTGAATATTTCTATAATGTACTTTATTATTTGTATTAGTGATATTTAATGCAGGAATTGTGTTTAAGTTGGTTGTATAATATGCTTGATAATTTGTATGTCCTATGTAAGGGGTGTTTCAATAACTACATTAATTGTATTTATTAACCAGTTAATTAATTGACTACATTAAATATCTTGACCACATTAATATTGCTTTGTAATTTGTACATTAAACTTTAAGACTTGTAAGTTATGTAGTAGAGAAATTATGTGCAAGCTATTGATTTTCTATAATAAGCAAACTGAATTTTTAAGTAATTCTTTTTAAAGAAGTTATTCCTCCATTATAAGATAGTAAGATTTCCTATTAAGAGTTTAGTTTAAGTTTTAAAGGATTCATGTATGTTTTTAATTTTAATCAAGGTTAATGTTTTTAATTTTAATCAAGGTTAACCACTCAGGGTTGGTCTAGTGGCAAAGTGCTTGTGACTATTACTTTAAGATGTGTGAGGTATCAAGTTCAATTCCTATTAGGTGCAAACAACCCTGGAGTGGTCTTGCTAATCTTTTAAAAAGGGAGGGTTTTACCGGTTTGAGTCTGTATAGCGGTGGGTTCAAACCCTATGAATTATTCGAAAATCATGATTATCAAAATTTTAATGAAGGTTTAATTTTAGTATTTATTAAATTGAGATAATAACCAAAAAAATATTGTATCTAATTTGTCCATTTTTGTTATTCTATGTACCTTTTTTTGTTATTAAAATACAAAACTTTCAAATTTCGATATTTTTTTGTGTACTTTGTTCATGTATAAAGACCATTTTATCTTTCGATGTTGGTTGTTAAAAGATGTAAAAAAAGTGGTCACAAAGTACACACAAAAGTTAAAAAGTTTGTGATTTAATAATAATCAATGTTGCAAAACATGGCCTACAAGGCCGATTAATTACTGATTAGGTGATTAACGATTGTTAATGACGGTCAACGGTGGTCAAGCTTGACAAAAACCTTTAAACCTTGCTGGAAATACTCAAAACTCACCGTACAGTTGTGTAATAAGTTATACTTGTTGTTTATATATATTTCAAGATATTTTTTTAAGAAAAATCTTGCCAGTAATACCTAAATTTTTTTGAAAATACCTAAAACTTGCTAAAAATATAGAAAACTTGTCAAAAATGTCAATCCGATTAATCACCAATTAATCCCGCCTAGACCGATTACAAGCTACAGGGGATCGACCGCCCGACTACCGATTCACGATTTTTACGACCATGATAATAATAATAATAATAATAATAATAATAATAATAATAATAATAATAATAATAATAATAAAAAATTAAAAAAAGAAAAGAAAAGAAAAGAAAAAAAAAATCTGAATAAAACAAACAAAGTGTATTTCATTTATTTTTTTATCTCTGAAAACGATATTAGTGTTCGTTAGGCGTACGATTAAGAAATGAAGATAAGGTGATGTGCCGAAAATCTAATGAGGCATGAAGGTTACACAAGTCTTACGAGATGATCTATGATATGACGATTTTAGCCGACCCACTTATATTGTATTTTATATTTCTTAGACTGCAAGCATCACCGAAACTATCCAAAGTCGAATTTCCTTCGTGCTGCATTCCCACGTCTCATTACTTATCTTTTTTCTGTATGACCTATCTCGTATTTTCTTATAATATTCTCTCTTCAAATATACAGTAGTAAATTTTGTCATGGGAACATTATTTCTTAAAATATTTGACGTCTTGGAACCAGTGAGACCTTTAAGAAAATAATTACTCCATCCGTTTTAAAATTATTGTCATGAGTGAGAAAACACCAAGTTTAAATGAGACCCCTATAAATCTCAACCACTCAAAAGGAATATTCCCCTAACATATTCTATAGTTTTTACTAAAAATGAAAAGTGGACAATCTTTTTGAGAAATCTAAAAATGGAAATGTGGATAATTATATTAAGACGGAGGGAGTACTTCTTACGAAATGTAACGTGTGAATAAATCAGCAATCTTAACACTGTTGAATCACTCGACGTCTTAAAAATATTGTACAATTTACTAGTAATAAAACACCAACAAAAAAGAACATCGTCATTAAAGCATCTGTGACCGGGATTTTTTATACATAAAGATGATTACTATCAAGTTTTGGATTTGTTAGTTTCACCCAAAGTCTAAACATGTTTGTTTTTACTTTTTTAATCCATTTAAGTTTTTGATTTGTTAGTTTCACCAACAGGTTGGTCTGGTAGTTGTAAATTATGCAAGTAAAAAAGGGCACACAATTTTCCATTAATGACAAAATGTACTTTCGGTTCTTAATTTCAAGTTAGATGAAAAAAATGAGGAGAATACTGAATACATATTATTTTCAATGAATGTACAACTATTCAACCTACAAGGTCAAATGAATATGTGTAATATAAAACAGCAGTTTCTGTTTTCAAAACTTCTGAGTCGATGATGCCCGGTTTATCCTCTGAGCCCCCAATTTAGGGGCAGCAGGTTTTGACCCTCGACCTCGGCCAGCTGACAAAGGCTTAGCCCTTGTGGTTGGTGGAGGTGCTGCAATGGCGGCCCATGGATCATCGTTATCAAGGGAAGTAGTTGGATTTGCATTCAATGGCTTTGCACCCACTTTTGGGGGTGGGGCAGCAATTGAACCCCACAAGTCATCGTCTGCATTCCCCACATGTGAGGTGGATTTGGGCCGTGGAATTGAAGCTAAAAACGCCAACACAAATATTAGGTTAAGAAAAACAATTCTCAAATGATAATACTGTTAAGCATTATTACCTTGTGGCTTCGTCTGTATTACAGGCCGTTTTTGAGCAGCTTGAATGTTAGCAAGCGCAGGTGAGGGCTTTTCGTCTTCTAGTGGCAACATATCATCCCACCCATCTTTCTCACTCTCACGATCTTCGTTAATACCATTTTCAAGTTCACCCCACCCATCAGTTGACGTAGGTGACACAGGTGCAGGTTGGCCATACATGTCTTGATCAGCAATGTCAGCACCTGAACTTGCAGTTCGGACTACTATTGTACTTGGTGTATCTGATACCACTATATCATTATCATAGCAAAACAACCCAAAATTTAATATAAGTCAAATATGACACAACAAAGTAAATACATTAAGAAACGGCACGTAATATTACCTGAGCTGGCGTTGGAGACAGCAGTAACAAGAGGTGAGCTTGATTTTGGAGGCAATGGTGCAGTTTGTTCAGAAGGTTTGTTTTTCGTTGTCAAAGAGCTCATGGCCCACCTGCATTTATGATTACGTGTTGGATTTCAGTGGCAATGGCTACCTACTTTTCTTCATAAGAGGAGTTGGTTGGTAGGATAGGGTGATATAACAAATCAAAATATGCGTACCCAAGTATGCTTGCGTTTCCTGGAAGTGATGTAATTCCTGAACCTGTTGTTTCTGTGCCATCCCCAGCATATGTCTACAAAAACATATCAGGCATTTATTTAAATACACAAGTAATTTGTTGTAGCACAAATACCAATACTACATCGATGAAAATATGCAACATACAAAGACACAAACCTTTTCATGATACTGCTTCACTATCTGCAAAAACTGTTCAACTGCTTGAAAGGCCTTTGATCGAACATCACTGCAGCACAAAGGTAAATCAAATTGGCTATAATAAACAGCTTTTACATTTAAACTAACGTTTCTAAAGAAGCACTATGATAACCATGATGAGAAAAAAATAGCTAAAAAATGTCTAAAAAACAGACGGCCAATAGATTACACCCTAACTGCCATGCATACAATGTATTATAACTCGTTACATATTAGAGAAGGCATATGATAGGGACCAAAAAAAAAAAAAAAAAAAAAAAAAAAAAAAAAAAAAAAAAAAGGATGTTTGCATAGATTTAATCAAACACAATAGTAAGGTCATGTCAGAACAAGGATATTAACCTGTCAGGATCAATAGTAAGTACAACAACATTTGGTAGTATACGGGCAGCTATCTCTTGGGCATCATAATAAGAACTGGTAGCACAAAGAGCCATTAAACCTGCCATTATAGGGGAGGGAGAGAAAGTTAGATGTAGTTAGACAACAGAGAGATTACTGAGCCTTAAGGAGACTCTAAAAACAAAAAATCTATAACTTTACCTGCTCCTCGAGCATGAGGAAACGTATCACGCAAAGCGCGAACGGTGAAAGCATTAATCAAAACTCTCTTGCGTGTCTGCGATGAAACATAAATGCATTCGTTTTCAATTATGTATATTGCCTTTTTATAGTAAGGAGTTGCAACATGTCTCTAGATAAACCACTCTGAAGTGTATTTATAAGAACAGTCCATGGAAAAAGAAAAGGAGAGAACCAATGCTCAAGTATTCGAATCAATACATTCAAATGTGCCTATGATGATTGAACACAAACACATTTACTAACCCCTTCATTAAGATGGCTGGCAATATTCCCAAGTAGTATTGTGGTATTTGTTCTGATTGCTGGTTCCTCATCAACCTGCGTCGTACAAGAAAATAAATGTCAGGAGCTAAAAAAGTGAACAATGGGCGGAAGTGTGCATTTTAGGCAGATCACAGATGGACATAATATATAACAGGAGTGCAAAATTTATTAGGGTGGACAGAGTGTTAACAAAAGAAGAGTATTTTACCTGAAGCTTTGAAAGATACTTTAAGAGTGACCCAGATAATGTGCGTTGGGACAGCTGCAAGTGAATAGTAAACAAGCAAATAACTTGATAAGATCACAAAAATAACATAACATAATTGCAAATACAGATTGTTAAGATCAAGTAACTAGCTAAGGATACAAACAGAGAAATGAAGGTACCTTTGGAGCAAGAACAAGCATAGATTTCAATGTTAACTCACGCAGAAAGGCAGATGTGTCAGAAAAACCAGTAGCAATATGCGGGTAGACCTAATCACAAGCATTATCAGATATTAATAAATAAGATAAACATGATGAGACTCATCAATTTGTTTGCTGCAGAATATACAGCCGGTATATTTCTATCCTTACTTGCTCATCAACAACTTGTGCCGAAAATGATTCTCCATATTGATCAATATGCTGTAGTAGACCAACTCTGATAGCTCGGTCATTAGAAGCAAAAAGTTTCACAATTGTTGGTAAAACCTACACGAATGACCAAAAGCCAAGGGAAAGTAAATAAGAAAATTAATTACAAAGCAGCACAGAAAACAAAAAGTCTAACAGTGAATGTCTGAACAACCTTCTTGTTGAATTCATCTGGTGAAAGCCAGGCGCCCATTTTCAAAAATGCAGTCAAAGCAGGTGCAGTAGCTGAGCCAAATTCTAAGGCAGAAGCTAGCAAAGGAAGAAACTGCAGATCCAAAAAAAAATTATGTTGAGAAAACACATTGCAACATTGTAGTAAGAACTTGTAAAAAATAATGAAATACCTTCTTCAGAACTATTTCACGTGGCAGTTGCTCAGCTAGAGTTGGAAGTTTACGAAAGAATGTATCCTTCTCAACACTGTCCTTCAAATTAAGTATTTCCATAAAATGAATGGTATCCACCAACTTGTTCTGAAAATACTCTGCAATAACAAGGTCATACTTTTAGACTTACAGTATTGTAAAATGTTTTATGCGAAGCAAATTGAAACCATGAAATACAATAAACATGAACATGAGGATTGAACTAATGAAAATCAGAAACAGAAAAACAGCACAAAGTTTAAGACGGGATTTAGGACAAACCACAATTCTCAGCAAGTTTTGATGAATTCAACCTGCGAGATGGCATAGAACTCAAGAGTCGCTGATAATCTGGAAGTAGAGACTGTGAGACACGCAGATGAAAATGAATATTCAAATAGCCAAAATCTTAAACTGCCAAGCCACACACACACATATTTCATTTACAATCAACATAGCTGGAGATGCAAACGACATTTCACATGAAAAATAAAGCATAAGACGTTCCTATCATGATGGCATATGCTGACCTTTGGTATTGAAGATGTGTTCCGCAGCTCCTCAGTCTTGCTCAGTTTCAAACCCGCAAATATCTCATAGATAAGACAGCCTGGTAACAGAAGTCCATGTTATAAGAAGGTATCTGTACTACATATATATCAGCTTCTAATAATATCAAGCTGGCATAACTTATTCAGGGAAAAAAACTTTATTTCTCCTTACATAATAAGATAAACCGACCAATCCTTTAGTTTTAAGTTTAGATTTCTATTCAACTCCAATCTTTAAAAAATAAAAATTAAACTCAGGGGTACCTCAAAAAGGTGGTTGTTGATTAATGATCGACATTGAGATGAGCCTATTTTCATTGTGTTAGGCTAATTCTCCTAACAGACTATTGACTAGTGATTAGGACAACTTCTGACTTATGCTATTGAAGTTTCCTGAATGCATTTAATGCATAAAAGGTGCTAGAAATATCGTATAGTACCAATTAGAAAGAACTGATCGGGTATCCTACCAATAGTGGCAATAAGGTAAGCAACAGAACGAGTCAGTTTACAAACATATGCGGTAAACAAAAGCTTACCTAAACCCCAAGAATCAATTGCCCATGGTGGAGACTTCCTGATTGTTGACCAGTCTGCTTTTGCCAGCTCCATTGGTTTGTATTGTGAGCCAATAAGCCATTCATATTGCTGGATTCACATGTGAAAACAAGAAGTCTAAGCCATCTGACTAAGTTCGCTAAGGTTCTAATAAGCATGTACAAAATTTATAGAAAGTTAAATGCCTCAATTATGATGAATATAGTTCTATATGGTTCAGGACACATGTTAAATCACAGAAAACAAGGGCTCCAGAGTCTATATAAGTGAATAAAAAAAACACTGCTAGTCAAAGTGTGATGCTTTAGAAAAGTATTTAGTCATTTCACATTGTTAAATATGTGTATCATAGGACAGGTGCTGAGTACTTTATTCAAATGAACAATAAGTACTGCCACTGTAAGGGCTCTGTTTCTAAAAGGTATTGTAGACATTTGACTTTGATGTTATGCTCTATTTTGATGCAAGTTCTGTCAGACAAAGCAACATATATCAGATGTGAAATATGAATATATTTGGGTAAGGTTCAAAAGGTTACCAGCATCGGTCCTGTAGAGACTTCATTATTCCCATCAAACTCAGAAAGAGCATCAAAAGCATGCAATTTCCAGTCTAAAGTTGGAGTAACCACCACACTTTCCAAACAAACATTACCATGCACCTATATGAAACAATAGGTGGAAATCAAGCAAAAGAAGACAACTATAGCAGATTAAATGCAGATATGTGAACATGTTCGATACGAACTCGTCACTATTATGAGAACTTTTAACTTCAAGAATACCATATCCTTTTATCATAACACTACATAACTAGTTTGTTGCCTAAACTAATGTCGCACGATAACGTAAGATTTGAACGACTTTAGTTAGTTTACTTACAAGTTTGCAATCATTATTAAGGAAGCTCACAGCTTTTGCTATGCGGTATAGACCCCAAGCATAATATTCGTTCCTGATGTCAAAATTAGAGAAAAATTAGAGACGGCTGAGTGTACAACAATAGCAGATGTCACAGAAAGACATGTAGATAATTAGAAAATATCACAGATGTAACAGATTCTAGCTAAAGAGAGAAGAATACTTTGAACAACCCAACTGACTCATCAGGTTAAAATAATACAAGAGCACTAACAACACACATAATAATCCGGAATGAGATAAGAGTGTGTACCTTTGTATACCTTGTAATCCCAATTCCTTGATCTTTTCCGCCAATGGCATAACAGGTTCGGTGACAATATAGATAACAACCTTTGTGGACGACCCATCAAATATTTCTGCCTCGGTACTGTGGAGAAATGACAATACGTTTGGATGCCTGACCTGAAAATCCAAATGACAGTTTTTGTATAGAATAACAAGATGAGCACATGATGTTCAAGGCTATCGTTTCCAAATAAACATACTGTTCGGAGCCGCTTGACACCATTGCGACCGGCAACTAAATGTCCATCATTGGCATTACTTCCTGTAAGAGAAAATATCGATACCGGGGATCCATCGTCCTGGATAAACAGACAAGACTTATAAGCCAATCCCCTTTCCATATATAAAAACCACAAAAAAAAAAAGAAAAAGAAAAGAAGTGGCTGACATGAAAGTATCCTCGAATGTCTATATTCTAAGAATTATGTAGACAAAAAAATAGAAACATCCCACAGCAATAGGTTAAGTTTAGCTACAAAACCGGATACCAAAAACTATATGTTCCTTGTGAAATGGCGCTACTAAGCTGCTATTAAGAAATGGCAACCAGAGGGACACAACATGTAACTACAGCAATGTGCAGGGGGCAGACACCATTCATAGAAACCACAAACTATATGTTCCTAGTGGTCTGGCTGTCCTTGCACTTAATTGACACGCTCAAATGCTCAATCATAGTTGTCAAAACTGTATGGTCACGTTTAGAGGCTCACAATCCAAATCAGTAAAAAACTGCTCTGTTTTGTTGGTATTTGGTAGAGTAAAATAATGCCAAACTCTAATATAAGTAGTATACTTATAGTTCTATGTGGTTTGATAATTGGAACTCTCAGGGACCAACCTTTAAAATGCTTTCATATAGGAGCTTGTATGCTGCAAGACTTCCTAAAACTATGACAGTGTCTGAAATGATAATAGATGAAAATTGGAATTGGCCAAGTGAATGGTATGAAACTTATCCTAATGTTGTGTCTATTAGTATTCCTTATCTTGATCGGATGAAAAGGGATTGTATAGTGTGGAAAAACAAGGAGGACAAAGAGAAGAAGTTTAGTATTAAGGAGGTACATAATGATTTGAGGAGGAATACTAATGAGGTTATATGGGAGCATTACATTGGTTTGCACAATGCATTCCCAAACACGCCTTTAAACACTCCTTTATTTAGTGGATGGCTATTCAGAACAAACTCTTAACTCATGACAGGATGCAGAGATGGGGTAGCTATGATATGTGGGCATGTTCATTGTGTAAAAATGATGTAGAAACGCATGATCACCTATTTTTCAAATGCTGTTATACAAAGCCTATTTGGAAAGCAATTCAAGTGAAGATGCAATCTCACATTAATGCAGAAAATTGGGATGAAATCATTGTTGAATTGGCTCATAAACCTTGTACTAATATTATTGGAGGAGTGGTTAGAAGGTTATGTTTGGCAAGAAAGAAATGGAAGGTTTTTAGAAATGAAGTTGGACGTTGGGAGGTTCAGTTGGATAAGATCAGTGAGACTATTAGAATGAGACTAATGGGTCTAAAAGTGAAAAAATCAAATGCTGTTAGTGTCCAATAGTTGGAATATCCCAATGGACATTATACAGCAAAATGCTTAAATATGTCTCAGTAAGGGTGTTTGGATGGATAGCTTTGTGCTTGAAGTTGAAGCCTTTCTGAGACATGAAAGATGGGCCTACTTTATATAAGATTATGGAATGTGTCTGATGGTTAAAGGATTTGTAGAATTTCTTACATATAAGTTTCCTATCATGTCTTGCTTATATGGAATAAAGGGCATTTGGATGGTGGCTTTATAAGCCGATGGCTAATATCTTGGTGGCGAAAATTACACTGAGAACTTCTATCTACTATATATGTGGGCTTAGTTGAAGTAGCAGGTATTTTTTGTTCTTAGTTTGGTCTCAGTTGTAATTGCAGTAGCCTCCATAAGGTAGTTTCCTGCATTTAGGATGTTTGGTTTGTATGGTCTGGTTAATATGAAAGGAAGGCGGTACTAATGTGGCATCCTAAAGTGTATGGATAAGATAAGCAGATAGGAATAGTGAGTTGTGAAAGACGAGACTACTTGGTCCTATGGTGGAGTTCAAAGGGGTGGTGATGCCTGCTTGTGTCTTTGATCGTAGTTAGATTGTGAGGTTGAGATATGGAAATGTAGCCTACTCCTGTTTGAACTGGCTCATTGTGATCCTAAGACTGTAACGATGCCTCCTTGTAGTTATGTTCCTTTATTACTATGTGTGTGAGGATGGCACACTACACTAGGGTAATAACGTGTGCAATTCACAATTGGGGGAAATGTAGTTTTATTCTTGGGATATCATCATTTGGAGCATGGTGAAATGTTAGCGTTTTGTATTTTTGGTAAGCTTGGGCATGTCCAGTTTACTAAAATTGGAGTTTAATGAATTTCACAGTTTGACCAAAAAAAACAAAGAGAACAGAACAAAATGACTAGAAGGAACATAAACTGCTGCGATCTGGACAGAGGACGAGTGATAATAGTTGAGTTAGTTAAATACTAAGTAGGCGTGTAGCTATAATAATACCACGATTCTCATACAAGCACGGCTGAGCTAATGTTATCACAACTACCAAGCTTAATACGATATAAATTAGCAAAAGTATTAAACCTAGAAAAAAAAAAGTATAAAATCGCCAATGTAATCAGCAGCTGGTCCAACAACGAACCCTGATCCTATGCTATACGTATAATATAATAAAAAAATAAAAAAATAAAATAAAGAGATGGTTATACTTTGGATGTGCCACGAGAGTGAGACCAGGAGCCCCAAGCGGAGGAATAAGGTTCGCCGATATTATACGGTAAATCCTTCACGCCCGCACCAGATCCAGATACCACGTCTTTCAAAAATTTAAACATTTCTTCGATAAATTTTATTTATTATTAATCGATCTGAATATTATTAACTTGTTATTATGATACAGAGAGGCTGGCTGGCAAAGGAGTGTGTTTCGATTTGTACAGAAGTGGAGACGATATGCATATAAAAAATCGTGAATATTAAATTATTACTTTCGGTTTTAGCCCCGATATGTTGTTAAAGCACATTTGAAAGTTGAAACAACTCTTTTTTGGGATATGGCCACTACTGTTTAGAGATGGCAAAAAAAAAAAAAAATCAGAATTCGATACCCGACCTCGATTTGACTGGTGAGTCCCCGATACTGAAAAGCGAGTATGGAGGCAGGGATGGGAATAGTTATTGAACTTCGTGGATGGGGATGAGGATGGTATCAACCATTCCCCGCAAACCCGGCCCTGTTGCCCATCTCTACTACTCTTGCCTTGTATGTTGATTCCTACTCGACCTGTGATTTTCGAGTCATAATGTGTTACAACATAAAGTGTCACCCAAGTTTTTTGTTTTTTTTTTTTTTTTTTTTTTTTTTTTTTTTTTTTTTTTTTTTTAGTAGTAGTAGAAAAACTAAAATGAAAAAAATAAGAAGGATTTCTAGTCACACATTTTAGATAAGAAATAGAATTTTAAAGAGAGATGCATCTTTTTTTGTATGCGCATCTGAAATGTGTAGTTGTGGTTTTTTCTCGCCTTTCTCATTTTAAGATTTCTTCTCATTTGATCCTAACTCTTACTTACAGAGTATTATTTAAACCAAAAACACTCTGATCCAAAAGTTGACGTTATAGAACGTCTCCGGGCTCACACATAACCCAATAAACACAAATACTGCTCAAGTTATCCAATGGTATTACCGGTTGGCGCGAGGGCCACCAGCCACCGATATAGTTTGCTCTTAACTTTTTAGTCGTTTACTAGCATCCTTTTGTCCTTTTGCTTGGCTTTTAGGTATAGACCTTTATTGCTTTGCTTTGCTTAAAACTTCATTGCTCTCTTAGGATTTAGTTTTGTTTTTGCCTTTAGGCTCCTTTTCTTTGCGTGCATTTATTTTTTTGTGTCTTTGCCTGTTTGCGTTTTTGCTTTTATGCTCTTATGTTTATGCTTATCTCCCTTTGCCTCTTATGTGCTTTCTATAGTATGTAGTTTGCGTTCTCATGTAGCTTATGCTCTTATGTCCGTATGTCCATATTCTTTAAGTTTTTATGATGATTTTTGTCTATTGCTTGTATGTTGTATGTTTGCTGTTCATCTTAAGTTTATATAAATTCATTGTCTTTGTTATTGAACACTTTCAGTGTAACACCCCCAAATTTGTGATGTAGCAGCGGAATAGTAATTAGGGTGTTACAGTGAGGATCGAAGTAATAATGATTGAAAACGGCTCGAAAGAGATGTTTTGAAAACATAATCTCATTATTATAGATTCAAATACAAAAGTTTACATCAGAGTGTTAAAATACTAGAAGTATTGATGTTTTAAACTGAATTAAACATCTTTATTTTACACCATTATTTAAGGAAAGTAGATAAGTTTTGATAATTTTGCCCGTTCCATGCTTGCTGCTTCCGCTAGTTACCTGAGATAACATGTTTAAAAATCAACAAAAATGTTGAGCGATATCATAGAGTTTGAAATTTAGTAATCAGTTCGATACACAAGTAAGATTGTATTGGGAATACAATCAGTTGAAAAATTGATATTGCAGTATATATATTGCCCTAAGTCTCATGACACGCAAACGTTAACAAGTACCGTAAAACGGAGGTGATCATCAAATCAATGATGATAATATTGCCCTCGTGTAATAGGTGATTTGCCAATTCCTATTTTTACTCAAATATAATATATCGCGACTAATACGACTAACCAAAAGGCATTCCGTCCAGTATTAGTGGGATAGGCTGTCAAACCTTAAATAGATCTATTAATTATATTCGCGTTCACATACTAGTGATTAATGGCTCATGATTAAGGGTCTTGTGGCAATAGGTAACTTAGGCATATATCAAGTCAGGTAGCATACATAAAATTACTTGTGATATGTTTATAACATGTATCCCCCTCACGGAGTTTAAAATAAGTAAATGTGAGGCTATGACTCACCTTAATTGATACTGAAATGATGAAAAGTAAAGTCGGATGAGATTATGATAACGGCTTCAATATACAACCTGATACATAAATTTATCTGAGAATTTGACCAAATACTATTTGGTAAATACGAAACGAATAACGAATAACGAATAACGAATAATCGTTATGATGAATAGATGATATGCAAATGAAATTCTTACGTTTAAAAGTGATATGACAATATATGTTATTTAAATTATTTCCCAAAGTTTTTTTTTTTTTTTTTTTTTTTTTTTTTTTTTTTTTTTTTTTTTAACCCTGATAATATAATAAGTAAGAATATATAGTTTAAAATATCATTATATATATTATTAACGTAAAGTTAAATAATATATAAATAAAATGAAATTTTATATGCATATGATGTGATCAAGTTTACGAAAAGATAAAATAATTAAAAATGTTAATAAGTGTAGTCCTTGTCTTTTTTCAATTTTACAATTTTTACCCTAACGACGTTAGCGTTACACCGTTAGTCCTTTTTATATATAATTTACAATTATAGTCCTCTACTTGTCCAATATATCATTCTGAGCTTGGAAATTGATATAACGTCATTTTATATCCTATATATTCTGTTTTTATCATTCAGTCCTTACTTTTCATTGTTTGACAGTTTTAGTCCTTCTAGGTGTTGTCGCGTTACATTTTTAATCCAAAATCACAAAAATTATGGGAAAAATTATATTAAATTTTCCGCAACTTATTTAGGAAATAGAAAGTTTATTTCAACAGCTTATATGGTTTAGAGCTTATTTTTCAGCTTATGGGCTTTTAACGAGCCAAATTCAAGGCCCAATAACGTTTTAAAAATCCGTATATCGTGAAACGAGTTGAGCTCATCAAAAATATCATTTTTCATGTTCTATTTTCATATCAAAAGATCCAGATAAGCTAGCTTATTCAAAGAGCTTAAAAACAGCTTATTGGGTTTAAAAGCCCATGTCGTTGTTTTATGTTGTTTTAAGACTGCGAATCACTTTGGTGAATTTAAAATGTCGAGACTAACTTATTTTTACAAGTTTAATATACGAAAGTATTAGCTAGCTAGGTGGTCTATCGAGTGGTGTGAAAATATTGTATACTTGTTAAGTTAAATTTCAAGATAAACGTTGGTTCCTTAGGCTGCCTGGGGACGTGATATATATGTAAAAGACTTAGTAATAATTTCTAAGTTTTTGTAGTTTTATGTCCGATTAAGCAAGGTTTAATTTTGATGTCGAATGATGCATGAAAAGTGAAACTAAACGTGAAATATGTGTGCTACGTGACTCCTAGGCCTTCCAAGATAGAGGCTAGTCACGTTCGTGGTTCTACATGTTTATACGTACGCAAGAATATATATGAGACTATATACGCTCGACATAAAATTATACATGATGCATGGAACTTAAATAACGTACAAATTGAATTCAAAAGAGATCAAAACAACTTACTACACCTCAATGATGGTAGAGAATCGTGTGTGAAGGAAGAAAACACAAGAAACATACATGTTTGATTATAACCCAAGTATTAAACTTATATATCAAATTCGTTACTCTTTGTTTACATCCAAATCATACGAGAGATTGCTTCTGGTCTTTCAGAGATGATTTTTAAGGATAAAAGAGAGTTATTATGATGTAGTTATTGAAAGAAATAAGGTGGTGATAGTAGAGTAGATATAGAAAGATTTTAGGACACGTAACAGTTCAATATTTCAAACCAGTGATTGGAAGATTTTTAGAATGTATCTCTGACATTCTAAGACTTTAAGAAGATATGTGAGAGCTAGAAATAAGGATATATGTCCTTGGGATATTTTGTATATGTCGACTAGCATATTTAACATATACACGATTTGAAAAATCGTGTAATACTTGATTATAGCTGATCAAACTTGACATCTAAACATGAAATCATGCTAGAAATATTATTAGGAACTTATAAAAACAAACGGGAGTCAAAACGGTTTAGTTTTGGATTATTTATATATGTCGAGTTGGATTATTTTGGACCGAACATTTTGCCTTCTAAAAAAAACATAGCAATACTCGACCTATGGATCTGAGATTTGGCACACGTATAGTTGGCTAGGTGAGAAAAGAGGTGGTACAAAAATATATAGGTGTCGTGTGCAAGATTTGAGAGAACGAAGGTTGTTTTGTAGCATGTTACTAGTCGTACTATATATATGAAATAATAGAAATGAAATGGTTTAAGGATTTGGGCCTGATGAATAGTAATTAATCGAGTGGGCTGAGAAATGATTAAGGGCCCGGTTTAATTTGTGTTAAGTGTTTAAATAGGAGTAGTGAAATATTAATATTTCGAGTAACGTGTCGAGAACTGGTTCCGTCATTTCGTGAATTATATTATATCGTGATAATGATCAATTAATATAATAAGAAAAATTTCAAATTTTTCTGAAATAATGGGGATCAGTAACAGTGACAAAGGATTACTCCCTCCGTCCCATTATAAGTGTCCAGTTTGACTTTTCTTGGTCTTTTTTATTTAACTTTGACCTTAAATAATTTTATTTGTGTTATATAATACTTGATGAAAATTATATCAATGAAAATACGTTTAAAATCCAATCCATTCATATATTTTGCATCAAGTATTATATAACACACATAAAAATATTCAAGGTCAAAGTTGAACAAGTTAGACCGTAAAAAGTCAAACTGGACACTTATAATGGGACGGAGGTAGTATTATTTATTAACGATTAAAATTTACAAGAAATTTTTACAAGGTTCTACATTCAGTCACATTTATATCTTGAGTAACACACACCTGCCCATATACACTGGCCGAAGATCCTCTTAAAAGCAATTTCTCTACTTCCAAATTTATCCTAAGAGTATGAGTAAGATATTTCTACATTTCACATCTTCATACCTCGCTCCGGCATGTAGGTATGTTGTTGTTGTGACATGTCGAACTCGTAAACGTCTTGACTTTTATCAAGTTTGTATTATTGTAAGAACTAATCTTGTTGATTAATTAATACTTGTTTTAAAAATGGTGATATGTACTCTATCACACTCCATCTTGAAATATTATGTTAGTAGTTATTAAGCTAGATCAATCTTGAGTTGAGTTTTCAAATTCAAGTTTTTAGACTTCTCTTAACAATTTGTTGATTCAACTTTTAACCCCCATTTCATGATGCATATCGTGTAAGAGCATTGATTGGCATGCTTAACTCGTGTGCTTAAATATATACTTAATCTTATGTGGTATCACTCTGTTGGTGACAGTAGATAGACTCACTACTTCACAAACCAATAAAGCACTTCCACATCACTTTAGACATAAAATTAGTCATACTTTTAGGTCTCCTAATCATTTTTTCTATCATGTAATGTGAGGTTTGCTTTCCTAAAAAGTAATTTTACTACCGATTAGTTTAATAGAGTTAATAAATACGTATGCTAAGGTGTTTTGTCTTTGATTACTTCAAGTCTAAAAGATGATTTTTGATGTACTAGTTTTACTAAATAATCATATCCTTTTTGTAAGTTCGGTTTAGCTAATTTTATTGGGTTATAATTGGTCCACTTGATATTGAAGGAGTATCAAATAAGCTAACTTTTTATGATTTACGAGCTTAGGAATCAAAAGAAATCGCAAGCTGAATATTTTATCAACTCGTGATTTCGTGAATATTCAAAAGTGAGTTTTTTTTTTTTTTTTTTTTTTTTTTTTTTCTAATTTAAATTGAATCATAAACAGGATAAATATGGTCATTACTACCCATTAAATGTTAAGATAACGCTAATATTGGTGTTGTCATATGGGTTTGTTCGGGGTACCGCTGATATTGGTGTTATCTTGTGATCTGCAAATTTTTGTGTGCTTTGTCCATTAATGTGTTCGGTTATTGTGTTTTGTATGCTGGCCTTGGTCCCTTTAGTCCCTCAATAATGTTAACAAAAGTGATGGTTCTTGGGTCACTTTGGGCTTTATCATAGTCATATGGGTTTGTTCCCTTTAGTCATAGGTTTCAAGTTAGTCCTTTTGTATTGCCATATTTTGTTTCTTGCTGTAATGACGCTAACAAAAAAAGAATATAAATAACTAGAAGGAAAAAGTACGAACTAATCATTATTTTGTTTCTAGATAACTGATGGATAGAGAAAATTTAACTAACTAAGAATGGTGACCTAAGACAATCCCCGCGACCAAGGTTTCCTTTTGCTTCCAAGTCGTATGGTCATGGTAAACTAGTTCTAGTAGATTTGACCTACAAGAACAAATGTAGAAGAGGAAACAAATTTTAAAAAAGACGGAACTAAACTTTAATTAATTTAAAATTACTTTCTTGTTTAGGAGAACAGTTTTATATCAATAAATAGATACGATAGTCCGTATGAAAACGTGACCATTAGCTAATAATTAAAAAAAGTAAACCTACTAACTGGTTTGTCTATTTTTATTTTTTATTAACATGAAACCATTAACCATGTTTTACATGAAACCATTAATAACCATGCTCACCATATCAACTTCTAGGTAACTCATATTTTGATAAAAAGATAATCAACGATTCAAAGTGTCAAAGTGGTGTACCCCATTTCGTTTCATCCAGAAGTTTCTCAGAAACTTGACATTTGAGCCTCGGTTTGACAATATAGACATTCTTTGATGCTTAATATAAGTTTGTATGGCTACAAGTGTTTTAAAATCCGGCCGGTTGAACCGTGATTCAATCGGGTGATCAGAAGCCGGTTTTGAGCGAAAAATCTCGGTTGAACGGCCGATTAAACCGGTTGAACCATGACCCGATTACTTGACCAGATCAATTTAAAAACGGTTTTTAAAACATTGGCTACAAGCAAAAAAATTAAGCTTATTAATAATGGTAAATTATTAATGTCTATTTATCTATTATGCGAAACATACATTCTAAAAGTTTCCTAAACATTTTTTGTTCAAGCATCATTCGACAACCAATATTTATAAGTTCAGAAGTTAACCTAAACAATTCAAATAGCTCGATATTCCGTTACCTTACATATTTAATTTTCTGATAAAGTCAGATATTTGAGAAGTAATATTGATCTAGCTTAATAAACAATTAACTCCTCTAATTTACTAATGATTAAATTGAGGGAAAAAAATGATTAAATTGGGAAAAAAAATGGATTGAACTCATACCATCTCTAATAAGATCTCATTTACGGTGAATTAAGTGCATGTTAGTGCTCACGGTATTGCCTCTTGGCTTGGTTAAAAAAATCTAATTACGTTAATTTCAATAATTAATCTATTTGTTCTATTAAAAACAACATACATTACTAATGTTTGTGTACATCAGTTTGAAATACTATCAACAAATAATTCATCACAACTGCAAAGCTGTTTTTTGGCTTACGTGAAAAGCATAGATGCATCGTGCATGCATGCAACAAGTAACATGTAGATCCATCTACTTGTATATATAATATATTGATGTAAGCGCATGGTGCAATGCTACAACCAGTGACGGAGCTAGAAAAAATTTCTTGGGAGGGTCGAAACAATATTTTTTTTACCCGGAAGAACATTACATAGGAGGGCCGAGATGGGGAAAAAAACTTTTAACACATGAAATCGCGAAAAAATATACTGACGGGCATAGACCTAGGGGCCGGGACCCTTCCCGGCCCTTAATAGCTCCGCCCTTGGCTACAACCACACGTCGTTTGAGCTTTTTTTTCTCAATGACATCGTCGTTTTGCACCCCACCACCGCGATCTGCTCGCCATTTGTCCCCCGCTAGGAAATTCGCGAGCTTTTTTTTGGTTGGTGTGTGAGTATATTTGCCTATAACAATTATAGCTGGGGATAGTGTTTTAGTTATGGTGATGTTATTGGGTGTGTATTGAGATGACACGCCAATAACAATTAGTGGTGTGCCATTGCACCTAACTCTCTTATAAAGTATACTCAAAAGAATTTAGCTTTACTTGTCTCGATCATACATGTTTGGATAGTTAGTTATGGTTAAGGGGGGTAACTTTTTAATAATTTTTAGAAATTACACTATGTACAAATCAGTTTGTTAAGGATGCAAATTACAAAAACAACAAGATATTACATTATAATTTTTTCCGTTAGGAGGGCATGTGTACGTACGGCGTGCTCCCTTCATGTCTCCGCCGGTGAATACAAGACATTTTGCAAGGCATGTCAAATTGTCAAATCACACTGATTTAAGTATAAAAGACGTAGGAGGATGGCGATTGCTGTTGGGTCCAGAAGGAAAGAGATATGTTACTTCCATGGAAGTGATTGGAAAACGAGCTTGGCAAATTAAGGACTTTGCAGATGGGAATGCTTCCGCATGATATCATTGTTCCCACAATAGCCAGCATATAAACTTGGAACATTTGAATTTGTGGAACACGATCGATCATTAGTCATTACAAGATAAATTAAATGGACCCAAAAAGATTAGTCAATCGATATTGGAATGGAGGATAGAGACATGGCCGGGAGTATCGTATCGTATCGTATCGGTGATTAAAATATTAAAGTCTGGGATGTTAGACGAACGTACAATATAATATGTTTCGAACTTTCTGTATTTAAAAATCTAAATTAGACATAATTCTAAAATGTATTTAAACTAACAGTTGAACCAATGTCAAGTTTTCAAATAATAATAGTACGCGTAGTATTGTCTAGTGGATAATGGGTCCAGGTCCCTTTGTCCATTCAATTCAAGCAAATAGCCAAATAGTTCTCCTAAATTTTGGTTATTTACCAATTCCATTACAGGAAACTGAATTGAATGTACGGAAAAATACTACTACGTACTATGTATCTATACTATAAGAAAATAAAAATAATAATAAAAAGTGAAATGTTGAAACTAAAAAAATTAATACATATCGAAAATCGGGTTGACCCGGGATGCTTCAAACCCGGCGGGTTGACTCGGTTTAATTTGACCCGTTTTTTCGACCTTACCTTTCGGGTTGATCCGGTTTAAATTGATCCGTTTTTTGACCAGAACGGTTTAACCGGTTAAACCATCCAGGTCGAACCAAGTTTCAAAACATTATGTTTAATACCAAAATCTTCAAACGTTTATTATTTTATGTTTATAACCAAACTTTTTTTTTTTTTTTTTTTCAACATGAAAACTATCTGCTGCTATAAAATTCCGTTGTTATACACGGATACTCGTCTAGCATTTACTAAAATAGATGATTGGCATACTCATATTTTTTATTAGCATGTTCAAATATGAAATCAGTTAAAGCATATTATATAAACATTACAATTATTTAATAAATATAATAGAATATGCCAATTTGTACAAATCATTTTCCTTTACTAAAGTAATTATTGCGGAGATAGACTGCTAGCTTACTCATTTTCAGATTGCTAAAGGATTTACATTTAGTACTTCTTCCGTTTCAAAATATAAGTCAAGTTTGACTTTTTTTAGTTGAACTTTGACTTTAAATATTTTTGGTTGTATTATATAATATTTAATATAA
Source organism: Artemisia argyi (assembly GCA_030686995.1). Taxonomy (NCBI): domain Eukaryota; kingdom Viridiplantae; phylum Streptophyta; class Magnoliopsida; order Asterales; family Asteraceae; genus Artemisia; species Artemisia argyi. Next base: position 170,614,255 of record CM060706.1, read on the forward strand.
AATATATAGATGGATAGTGTTTTATATGTATTTTCTAGGGCTGAGCATCGGGCGAAAACCGGACCGGACCGAGGACCGAGAACCGGAAAAACCATAGACCGAGACCGGACCGAATATGGTCGGTCCGGTCTCGGTCCGGTCCGGTCCGGTCGGTCTTCGGTCGGTCCGGTCCAATTAGGCAAGTTTTTTCGGGTTTTTGGTCGGTCCGGACCGGACCGGACCGACCGGACCGAGGACCGAATTTGGCAAAAAGCTTAGACCGAGGACCGTGGTCGGTCCGGTCCGGTCGGTCTCGGTCCGGTCGGTTTTGTCGGTCGGTCCGGTCCATCCGGTCCGTTTGCTCAGCCCTAGTATTTTCATTTGGTATAATTTTTATCAAGTTTGAGCAAAAAGTTAAACCGGACTTATATTTAAACCGGGCCTGGTAAAAACAAAAATATTTAATTTGCTCAGCCCTTACGCCTGATTTTGCTGGCCCGTTCCTTTAAGTGTTTAAGTGTTTAAGTTTAGCTATAAGTAAATCATCACTTTAAGTGTTTAAGTCTTGTTTAACTAAGGTTTACATTTCCTTTTAAACAAAACATTGTTTTTATTTCTTAAATAAGAAAGTGTCTTGTCACGTCACATTTATTTTTTAAAATAGTAATGTCACATCACATTTAGGGTAAGCTTTGTCCATATACATTTATGGTAAGAAAGAGTGTTTGACTAACCTTATGCTTGCTTACAAGTCTTGTGTTTGACTAGGAGTAATGTGATGTGACCTTGTTTGGTTTGGAAGATTTATTGCAAAAACCAACTGCAAGCCTGGCGGTACCCTGGGGATACATGGGCAGAACCCTTCTGAGGGGTCCGCCGTATCCGCCAGACCTGCAGAATGGTTTGCTATAAATACCCAATCATTTGTTAGTTTTGAGTCACCCCTTTAGGACATATTTTCATATACTCTCTCAACTAACTCAGTAACCTTTTGATTTGTGTGATTCTCTTATGTAGCAAGGGACTTCACAAGATCATTCAAGAAGTTACAAGCTTCAACTCTAAAGTTGCAAGTCTTGGTAGCTTGGTCATGTATAAGCTTTGGTAGTTTATACTTCATGTGTGTCATGTATATAGAAGTAAGTGGTTAGTATTTTAGGCCTCAAAATACGTAGTGTGTCGGGAGTTGTTGTACCCTTGTAAAAGAACTAACGGGAGTGGTTGTACCCTTGGTAAAGAGCTCGATATCTAGCTTAGTGTCGGTAAAAGTGTAAGCGACGATAGGAGTGGTTGTACCCGTGTAAAAGAACTCGACATCTAGCTTAGTGTCGGTAAAAGTGTAAGCGATGTTGTAAAGGTTTTCTCCGCCGGTGAAAGGAGCTTGTTGATTAGTGCTTATAACTCTCGAGTTGGAAACTCGGGGCATGGATGTAGGGCAAGGAAAAAGAGTCATTGTAGCCGAACCACGATAAATAATCGTGTTGTGGTTTGATCGTTTCTTTCTTTATCTTTGCTTATTACATGTTGTTCTTTAGTTAGAATAGTTAGTTACATATAAAGCTTTTCAAAGAACTAAACAAGTAAAGATGTGTCTATATCTTCAAACAAAAGTAAAGTTTTTCAAAGAACTAAACAAGCAAAGTTAGGATCTTCACATGAAAAACTTTTCAAAGAATCAAACATATAACATTGTGTTTATATCTTTAAGCAATCGTAAAAATGTTTAAAGATATTCGAGTTAAAAAGAATTTAAAAAGCGGTAAACTATTCAACCCCCTTCTAGTTTTCCACATGCTCCAAACAAACGTAGAAAAAAAATTATAAATTAAGGAGTGAGTAATGTTGAATTAAAATTGCTAAAACTTTAACTCTTTCTACAAACGTTCAAAAAGTTTGAGTAGAAGTAGGGAAAACGAGGTTGAACTTTTTAACCGTTGTAAGACAACATATCGTGACGAGGGGATAGAAAACCATTTAATCAAGAAGGGCCATGAGGGTTGAGAAAACACGCCAAGTGGGATGCGGCTGAACCTGTTAATCCGAATGATGACTCCAAATTTACCGAGCTATTCGGAGATGATCCGAGACCATGTCCCCTCGAAAACCACAGAAAGTGAAAAAAAACTAAATCGGAGACTATGTCGGGATCTAAGGAGAGTAACTCGCAAGATTTTAGGAGGGTACCTAATGAATTAAGTCTCAAACGGGAGGCCGCTCAAGAGATGTTGCGATGACTAAAGCGAAGGACGCGACTATGATGAAGTTGCAAGAAATGAAGTTTCTCGCCACTAGCACTGCGAGATTATAAGATGAGGCTGCCATGATCATCAACATGCATAAAGAAGAAATCCGACACAAATATGAAAATGAAATGTTGTCGTTTACGTAATTTTTTTTAGTAATTTTTCTTTATTTTTTAATTTCGTTCATTTTTTTTAAAATTTCGTATCGTAGTTTGTAACTTTTAATTTTAATAGAATGAAATTTAGTTAGCTTCTAAAAATGGAAAATAAAATAAAATGTTGTGTACTAAAAGGGGTGGTTTGGTTTGAGTGGTGAGGGATGGTGTTTTTGGGTGTGTAAGTAAAAAGGGATGTGAAAGGGGAAAAAGTTAACGTGGCATGATTTGACACCAAAAAGGGGTCATAACTTGAGCCATGACACTTGGTACCCTTAGACAGAAAGAAACAACACATGATGTGGTTTGGTTTGGTATATTAAATTGGTAGACAATCAATATCCACCTACCACCAAATGGTTTTAAAATCGAACCTAGGTTTAATCTGTTTTTTTTGTATCCTCTATCTTTCCCCTCCATAATACACAACAAACCAACTTAAAAACCAACCAAAACCACCACAACACAAGAAACCCAAAAAATCAAAAAAAAAACCCGAAAGGGGGCAAAGAAAAAGCAAAAGACCCGCCAAAACCACTAAAAACCAACCAAAACCACCACCACAACCAAGGCATCATCAAAGACATCCACTCGTTGGACGCAAGATGAGGAAACATTATAAGCTAAATGTTATGTTGCTATTTCCGAGGATAACACCAACAGACATGACCAAGATGGCCTATCATTCTGATTCCAGGTTCTATTAGAGTTCAGCAAAAGTGCTCCAAACCAACGTACCAATGATATGCTAAAGAGGAAGTAGGCAAAATTGAAAACTAATTGCCTAAAGTTCAATTGTATATACAAAAGTTTAAAATGCTTAGGTATAAGTGGTGAAAATAAAGTTGCCCTTTTTGAACTTATGCAAGACTACATGTCATGACGAGAGGGATAGAAAAGCATAAAACCAAGAAGGATCATGGTGTATCTTGAGAAAACACGCCAAGTAGAATGTGGCCGAATATGTTAATCTGATTGATAACCCAGAAATTACCGAGCTATTCATAGGTAATCCGAGACCATGTTCCCTAGAAAACCACAAAAGTGATAAAAACTTGATCAAAGACCACGTCAGTAACCACGGGGAGTAACTCACAAGATTTTAGGGAGCGTGAATATGAATTAAGAGTCAAACGGGAGGCCAATCAAGAGAAGTACGCGATGACTAAAGCGAAGGATGCGACTATCATGAAGTTCAAATAAATCAAGTTTCTCGCCACTAGAAATGAAGGGTTATCGGATGAGAATGCCATGATCATCAATATGCAAAAAGAAGAAATCCGTCATAAATATAGATGTGAAACGTAGTCGTTTACGTAATTCTTTTTCATGTATTTTTTTATTTTTTTATTATTTCGTATTGTAGTTTGTAATGAATGAAAATTTAGTTAGATTGAAAAAATGGAAAAGAAAATAAAATGGTGGTTCCTAAAGGGGTGTTTTAGCTTGAGTGATTAGGGTGAGTGTTTTTTAGGCCTGTGACTGAAAATGGATATGAAAGGGAAAAAATGTGACGTGACATAAAAAATGGGCAATGGCTTAAGCCATGGTACATAGTGCTCTTAGATAGAAAGAAACTACACATGAAGTGTGGTGTTTTTAAGTTTATTGTCATTAGCCACTCAAATAATGCTAAGAGTGGTGTTTTTATTTTTTATAGAATAAGCTTTTGTATTCAGAAAGGAGTGGGAGCACGGCTTGTGTCTAGACTCTCATCCAACTTTGTGTAAGCTTATTATGTATCAATGAAATAATAATAATAATAATAATAATAATAATAATAATAATAATGGATATAGGTTTCTCCCTTTTTCATTCTTTTCTTTTGGAGAATTTGAAAAGGATGCGGTGACCTTACTAAAGCCTATCCGAAGATTTTCGGTGACTCAAGACATTGAAGCACGCGCTGCTACTCATATTTTTAGTAAGATTAGCTTCGTTATATCTTGTTGAGTGGGGCCCAGTCAGTATCTTAGCTCTCCAATAATTTCTTATAAGTCCTATTATTTAATAATAATAATAATAATAATAAATCCAACAAAAATTTAGACGTGAAATGTAAATCATTTATTTATTTATTTTTTATTTTAATGAATGACAATAGTTGGTTTAAGAAAATGGCAAAGATTATAAATTGATGGGTTTTTAAAGAGGTGTTTTAACTTGAGTGATAAGAAAGAATGTTTTTGAGTGTTGGAGTGAAAAAAGATGTGAAGAGGGAAAAAAATAATGTGACAAGGAAAAGGAGTCATGGCTAACACTTGTTGCTATAATATTGAACTAGTCAAATATTTAAAAAGAAAAAAATTATAGTGAATCAACTAATAATGCCCTCGAACAAAATCGTTTTAACTCCTTAATTACTCAGCCTGCGTACAACCCAAGTATTTGCCTTGTTTATAATTAGAAAGGTAGCCATTCATAATAATAGTTCTGATTAGGTAAAATTTCTTCAATCGTATTGTGAAAGAACAACAAAATTTTCTAGTCATGTGTTTCAAAGATTGGAAAATTCTTCCACCAATGAATTTAATTAGTCTAACGACCTTTATCTGATCATTACCAAGTCGTCTTGTAGACCCAACTCAAAAGGTATCACATTTTTGAGACCATGACTAAGTCAACCAAACCAACGTATCTATTAATTACAAATACTTTGAATCATTTTTTCAATTTTCTTAACCCCTTTTACCAATTTTCTTCAAATCTTGAAATTATTTTCACCATATATGCATACTAATCCTATTATTTGCAACACAAGCTTTGTTGTCTCCCTTCCAAGATTTAAATATACGTTGATCCCAAATCATATTGATCATTACCAAAATAAAAAGATCAAGAGAGCCCCAAAAACGTCAATGGAGGAAATTGTTTCTTTGATATTCCATGGGTGTAAGTTAGTTAAAGAACTTGAAGAATGCCTACCAAACATTGCAAACCAACCACATGCTCTTATAAATTCATGTGATGAGATTAGTAGGGTTTTTGGTAATTTGAGAGAACAGTTAAGCATAGCGGTGCATGACTATGGCCAACCGCCACCAGCAATGGAGGTTGGTGGTGGATCAGTGCCCGAGTGGTTGAGAAGTTCGCGTGCAACGGATATGGTGCTACAAGACCATATAGCGCTACATCAAAATCATGGGTTTGAGGCCATTGCAGGCCAAGAATTGGGTGGCGGAAATGTGGAGCCTGTAGCAACTGATGTAGCTCCTTTGTCGCAACGACCACGTAGAAGGTAATGATCAATATCACTAAAGCTTGCATTTATACAAATTTTTTTAATCAAACTTCGTTAACAAAATCTCTCATGCATGCCCGCTATTTATTTACTCCGTACTATCTAATGGATTAGAGTAAATGTGTAATTAAAAAGCTCACAAGTCATGGTGTGGTATGCTTCATGCATGCAATATATTTTCATTTTCAGGCTTGGAATTGGCATAATGAAAAAGTAAAATGAATTAACATTCTAAATTGTTTACATTTACGTGCATGATTTTAATTTTCTGAATAAAAATCCATTGTCCACGATGTCTAATTCGGTAGAAATGGAATGTGCATGTTGTTAATTATTACTTGCCTTCCGGCTACTTTATCAACTACTTAGATTTCAGTTTTATGTAAAAATTTTATACGATTAATGTCTAAACTCATATGTCAAGTTTTTAGTAAGATGGGCCTATGCATGCATCATGCATGCCTGCCGCCAAAATCCATCTATATGCATGCAAAAATAAAAAATAATAACGTGCTTTGAAATGTATAGTTAATTTGAATATTGATATACAACTACACTATATGTGGTAAAATTCATAGATCAGATGATGATTTGGTGATTAGAATAGTTCAAATGAGGTTGGTTGATCGATCATCAACAAGCTGAACATATTATGCAATCTTTAAAAAACTAGTAACATGTTATATGTGTTTCTGTAAATGCAGAAAACATGAAGCGGATAGACGAACGGTTCGAGTGCCGGTTCCCAGAATGGGTAACACAGATGTTCCAACAGAAGATGGCTACACTTGGCGAAAATACGGTCAAAAAGAAATTTTAGGCTCGAAATTTCCAAGGTACTTAATTGAAACAAAAGTTTCAAAACCCTTTTATTAGGACGTAGAATTCCAAAAAAATCATTGTCGGGTTTTCCTAAATGCATGTATAATCAAACTTAATATATAGTCAAAAAAAAAAAAAAAAAAAAAAAAAAAGAAAAAAAAAATATATATGTTTCTATCAGTCAGTTTTACTGTTTCACACGTCACATATATTGAAAGTTTCTTGGCACAAAATTAATCTTGAAAGTTTCTTGGCACAAAATTAATCTTCAAAGTCCCCGGTTATTGTATATGATTGCAACTCGTTGAGAATTACATTTTTATTAGTTTGAATTCAAAGATTATGAATGTAAGATGGTCTTCTTGCCACGACATATGTTTGCCATCCTTGTTTGAATATTCAACATTTCAAATATATATTTCATGGTCGTAGACTTGGTATTCAAGTCTCTAGATGAAACATTCTAATAACATTTAGATTCGGTCTTTTTTATTTCAGGAGTTATTATAGATGCACCCATCAAAAGTTGTACAACTGTCCCGCGAAAAAACAAGTTCAAAGACTTGACAATGATCCTTACACTTTTGAAGTAACATATCGTGGCGATCATACATGTACCATGTCCTCCACTGCACCATCTATGCCGCCTCCACCACAGGATGCTATGACCACGCATTCTCTACCATCCCATTTACCACATACCGAGTCACAATCTCTCCCTCAATGGTTAACCATGGAAATCAATAGACAATCACGCGAAGATCTTTACAGTGTCACTCGTCATAGCATACAAACGTATCAAAACCAATCTAATATTGGTACCGAGGCAGGTCCATCGTCTCCTACTAGATATGGCGACTATCAAGGAGTGACTGATTTGGTTGATACTATGTTTAATTCAGGCAGTAGTAGCAATAATAGCATGGAACTAATTTTTTCTCCCAATGAAGAAAAAAAGGAAGGTGAAGAAAAGACAAAGTAGAAATTAACAATTTATCTTCAAGAAATGGAAGAAGCAAACAACCAATTTTCATGACATTAATTAGTTTTGTTACATCTAAGTATCTAACAAATCAATAGCTTTTCTTTGGTAAAACATAAGTTTTCTATCATTCTTTTGCCATATGTAATATAAATAAGCTTAGCTTTACTTTTTTTGTACTGCAACATTTTTTGTACAATATTTGGTCTTTCAATAAGAAAAAATGATGTGATTTAATTATCTTATGTTTCTATTTTTTTTAAAATAAATTATATGATTATATATGTTGTATTTTAATACTTAACTGAATTGAAGTATAGTCCAGGAATTCAGGAAATAAGAATAAGAAACAGGGCTTGCAGGCCCAGCCTGCATGTTCTGGGCCAAGCTTAGATTATATTGTAGTCTTCGACAATCACTAAAATCAGTGTTTAACATCAGATCACAACCTAAAATGAAATTTCTTTATCAAAAACGACATTAGGTACTATGTAGCTCATGATGCTGTACTAAAAGGGACTAACTAGATGGACAAAATTTCGCCGTTCGTCTCTAAAGTTGTCGCGATTCGCGCATATCGTCCTTAAACTATTTTTTTTGGCATTTTCGTCTCTGAACTTGTCATTTTTGACGTGATTGGTCCCTGAAACCCACTTTTGGCTAACCATGGTCAATTTGTTAGTTCCACACCTTGTGGAAGTTACTAAAATGCCCTTTATTCTTCTTTTAATTTACCAAGACATTTAACAAACAAACCCAATTAAAAAAAAAACACACAACCATTCATTCTTAAAAGAAAATGAAACCCAAATCCTAAATCATCAAACCCAGCTCATAAAACATTTGATGATGATGATTTAGAGAATGGTAAAGAGAAAAAGGCGTTGACTTTTTAGAAGACCACTTCCCTCGTTCTCAGACTATGCGTCATCTGGGCAGTCATCAAGTAGAATGAGGTAAATAAGTTACTGTACTATCACTTTATTAGAATACTAGACTCAGTACCCGTTTATTGGGCAGTCATCAATGTTTTCCAGAAATCTCATATTTATTTCGATTTGTACGTGTTCCTGCAAGATAACCACATCTCTCTTTTCTGCCTGTAAAGAAGGATATAATGATGGTTCAACAATTTTCCTTTTTTTTCACACATCTTTAATATACTCTAAAAGACTGTCAAATTATTAAAGTGTAGAATGTATAAACCTTCTTATTACTTGGGTTGATACTGCTTGTTCGCAAGTTAGTACTGGTATGAGTTAATACATTTGGTTAATTTTTTTAAAGTTGGATAAATCGTTGCGGTTTTAGATAATAATGTGGTTTGGTATGATTCTTCTTACTCGTCTTATTCTATAATTTGTAACTCCTGATATAAATTCGCTTTTATTTGAACAGAACTACTCGTCAGTTATTACCCTTCATCCAGAGACTATTGAAGGGAGACCAGGAACTTTGGTAATCGAGTCATTTGTGGTGGATGTACCAGAAGGAAACACTAAAGACGAGACATGCTACTTTGTGGAGGCATTGATCAAGTGCAATCTTAAGTCGTTCGCTAATGTCTCAGAGCATTTGGCTGTGCAAGATAGAACGGAGTCCATAGTTGGAGTGTGATTTTAGTGGAAAGAGATTAGTAGTAGACTGGGAAATCCTCCATCTTTGTGCATATAGCAGTAGAGACTTTCTTCCTAGATGGACAAAAAAGCTACGATTGTGTTTCATAAATTTCATTCCTCTTTGTGAGCAAATATGTTTGAATTTAATGTGGTCAACGAAGATCTGGCCGAGCCAAATAAGCAGGAGGAAAAAAGTGCAAATGAGGTCAATGAAATGTCTTGGGAAGTCCGAGTCACTTATCTGAGAAAATGACTTCCATGGAAAGAATTTCAGTTATGATTGCAGTCGTGTTTTAATGCAGATTGAACAATACAAAGCAGAGATCAAGAGGCTTCAGGAATCCGAGTCACAGATTAGGTAGTATAAATTAGGGTTTTAGTTCAATTCTCAGTAATGTTTTTTAGTATTAAATCCTTTGTACTTCCTTTTTAATTCAATGAAAACTTAAGATTTCTTTAATACTTTTTCAAACTGCTTATTTGTTTTTGCTTATTACTACTGCTTAGTTATAAGTTATCTCTGCTCATTTAGTCCCCATATAGCTTAATTCAACTTCTTCTTTCAAAGACTTAGCTTAAAATTACTGTTTCATTCAGAAGTTGTCAAAAACAGTCCCCTTATGGGGTGTTTGGTACAAGCAAAAGTTTTGGCTTAAACCAATTTTTTTTCACTTGTGAGTTTCATTCAGCTTTTGTCTAAGTTCTAGTTGTAGTTTTAAGCATTTCCTAGTACTATTGAAGATTTTAGTTGAATTCCTTGGAAATTTTTTGTCATGACTGTTTTCACAAATAGCTTAGGATAGATTTTAGTTTTAACATTTTTATTGTTTTTGTTGCTTAGTATTAGTCTTAATAAGTTGATTTTAGTTTTTGAAATCTGTGTTTGACCTTTCCAAGTCAAACTCTTGCCCTTTCACCCATTAGAGTAAACTGCATCAACACTTGTCCTATCCTAGTTTAGCTTTTTCATAACCATCTCTCAGCTTATTTATCCTTCCTAGATCTCTTTTTATTGCTTTTCCTAGTTCTATTACAGCTTATCTCAATGTTTGTATGCTTTTTATGCTCTAGCACAATCAGTCACTAGTTTAAATCCTAGCTCAAAGTCACCCATATCTGGCCTGCACATCTTTTGCCTCCACAACCCCTCAATCAAGGATTTTTAATTTCTTCATTTGTGCAACAAATGACTTGGAATTTGGTTTGTGGATTATTTACCAGCTTGTGAACATTAATATATTTTTAGTTTAATTTTGGAATTTTTTTACAAGCTTGTGCAGGCCTTCAAACTTGGCCATTTGGTCCACTGTTAGCATTTGCAGCCTAGTTATAGGATGTGCTTAAGTGCTTATTGGTTGATTTGGTCTGCTTGTTTCTGTCCAATAAGTGTTTATTAGGGTTTCCCTTAATTGCCTCCCCCCCCCCCAATGTAGCTTTTAGAAGCCTTTAGGAAGCTTGTATTGGTCTCCTTTGACTGTTTATTGAAACAGTTGACTGCACATTTTCTAATTTAATTAAGCTTATTGAATTTTTATTATTTCAGTTTCAATACACTTGTTTTTAGTTAGATTCCTGTTTATTAGGACTAGTTGGTAGGATATTAGCTTAATAGGTGTTCTGAGTAGCTTATTTTGGCTTATTGTTAGGTCTTAAGCTCAACAGTTGAGCTTGGTGTGCTTTGCATTTGTTATATGCTTTCCATTTGTCCACTGTTAGGATACAGGCGCTTAAAGCTGGCTTCTCACATCTTGTATTCGAAGACAACTATGATACTGGAACTGGTGATCATTATTCCCTGCGACAGATTTGTTATCAATCTTATATACAAGGTTAGTATGTTACATCAATATGATCATGGCCGCTTGCATTTCTGAGCTCCCTTATAAAAAAATGTGTCCCTATCTGAAATGGGTTACTCAGTGTCATGGAAATATGTCGATTTTGATACTTATGTTTTACACATCAGCAAACTGTGATTCCTTCCAGCATGTCTCTGTCAAATATGCTTTTGCCCTAGTTGCTTTTTTTATTATTTATTGTTGCTATTCCTTTTAGCCCTAGCACACTCTCAAGAGTCAAGTCTCAACAGTATGGCTCACTTCTGAACCTTAGGCTCGAAAGTGGTGTTTATTGACAAAGGCGTGGTATAGCATCGCCTACAAAACCAAATTTTTATAGCCATGTTATAGGCATAGAGCATTATAACTCAGAATCTGATTATGAAAAAGAAGCCTATGTCAACTAGATGAGTAAGTGTTTTTAAGCTTGCATTCAAATCAGAAAACATAAATTTATAGTTTTACTAGGAGAAATATAAGGTGGGACAAGCTGGTCAATGCGCCCTTTGTCTTGTTTAGCTTTTTTTACATCCATTACAATGTCTGTTGCTTGCTATTTCAGTTTACTGGTTTTTAAAACAATGGTTTTCGTATGTAACTTGTGTTATGTACAGCTTTAGACATTATTATCTACTTTATATTTCGGGTTACAGGTCTGTTTAGTATGTGTCGAAACAAGTCGGGTTGGCTTCACCTGGAAACACCTTATGTCTCTTTTTGAGTTTATTGATAAATACTTGTGGCATTACTATATAACAAGTAGGGTTGGATCAGTTGGAAAACCCCTTGCCTCTCAACCAAGAGGTCAAGGGTTCGATCCTCACTCCCTACAAAAGGCTGGAGGTCCTTTTCTACCTTAGGTAGAACCGGAAGCAGCCTCTCTACCTTAGGTAGGGGTAAGGCTGTCTACATATCAACCTCCCCCATACACCGTGGAAGACGGTATTGGGACCCATAACCCGTGGAAGACGGTATTGGGAGTTACTTTACTTTACTTTTTTACTTGTGGTATTACTATAATAGAATTTATCTTAGAATAAAGCGATAGAAGGTTGCATGCTCTAAATACATCATGGGCGACTTATAATAGGTTTGACCCGTTCGACCCATTTGAGCGGCTCTTTTCTAGTTAGTTTTTTTATTTTTGCTCGACCCTACTTGTAACCCAAAATCAACTTTCATTAGTTTATGAATTAATGTCCCACGTTCACTATTTTGGTTATGATTACTATTACCAAGATTATAATTGATTATGACTGTGCTGATAATCTTTTATTTAGGAGGTGGTCACAGCTGCTTTAAAGATAGCGATGAAGCCAGACAACGATAAAAAAGGAAGAAATTTTGGGAAAAGGCAGTTGATGTAAAAGAACTATGCGGGCCAGGAGAAGCATGGTGGGGAGTTAGAGGGTATATGCGGGACGACTTTAACCACAACAACAAACCGATATCATACAATGAGCATTTCCAAAACAGCAGGTTTGTGGAATCCATACTTGATGTGTATTGGGAACTTCCACCAGTTGCCGGTCCATCACTTACTCATCAAACAAGATACGATCCAGCACGTGCAACCAGTCCTATAGTAGAAGATGGTCGATTCCGCTTGTTTCAAAGACTTGGCTTATCAAGACTCGAGAGTTCTGTATTTAACGGGTATACTCAAATGGTGTATGTTCAAATATCTCCAAAACAATCATAGAAACTAACGTCTTAGAACAAACATTTATACGTTGTTCCTGTGTATGTCAATATCACGCGACCTCTTACAACATCCAAATAGCAATTAGTGTTCTTGTAACAAGATTAAACTCTTTTCTTTTGCTATATTGGTTCATTTTTTTTATGATGCTTGGAATATTGTTTTAACCTAAAAATGGGGCCTACATCTTTAAGCAAAACAGGATACAATGATACGCTTCAATGCTGGTCTGCTTAAATTGGGAAATTAATTGGTCGACATTTGACTAGTTAGTAGTTAAAGATTCAATGCATGCGGCTCTCAACAAACATTAGCCAGAATGGGACCCAATATATGTGAAAATGAATATGCAAAGTCTGTTTCACAGTTATGTTGAATTGTTGATCACTAGATCAAGACTCCAAATGATAGATAGTTAGGTGAAAACAGTTGAAGCTACTCGAGAAACTACGGAATGGAGTGCAGGTCCCTTTCTTGTTTGCGAGAAGATGAAGCTACTCGAGAAACTACGCACTTGTATTCTATGATGAAGTGAAGGTCACTTTCTTGCGTGGCGCAATCCATGTCGGTGTACACTGAACCCGTATTCTAAAACGAAGTGAAGGTCAATTTCTTGTAATGCTCCATCCGTGTTGGCGTACATTGAACCCGAAACAGGAAGATATAGTTGAAAATGATAAAATGGGCAAGTAGCCAAGTAGTCCATTATTTTTAGAAAAGTGGCACATGCTTAATTGAAAGTCAGAAACAAATGATGAAGGAGAACAAAGCCATTTACAAATTACATTAACAAAGGTCAAGTGGTTCACAGCAAACAACTGGATGGTTCCTTCCAGTTATGACTAAACATTCTGCCATCAAGGAAGATGAAGTAAGAAAAACTACAACCAAAATTATCAAAGCACATATATTAACTCGTGAAGGAGATGCAAAACTCAACCGAACAACCATTTTTCGTGTTAATTGAGATCTTCTTCTAGTTTCTGTTCTTGCCTTTATCCATTGATCAAAGTATCATAAGACATGAACAGTGGCGAAGATTGCTCTCTAACTACTTTGCTATCTTTCTTTAAGAATTAATGGCTATGTTTTTTTTTTTTTTTTTTTTTTTTTTTTGTTTTTTTGTTTTTTTTTTAAATGTTTTGGTAAATTAAGAGAAGAATAAAGAGCATTTTAGTAACTTCCACAAGGTGTGGAACCAGCAAATTGACCATGGTTAGCCAAAAGTGGGTTCCAGGGACCAACCACGCCAAAAATGACAAGTTCAGGAACGAAAATGCCAAAAAAAATAGTTTAAGGACGATATGCGCGAATCGCGACAACTTTAGGGACGGACGGCGAAATTTTGTCAACTAGACGGGTTATAGCTTTTAATAAAAAATATGAAAACCAAAATAAACAACGTATGACATAAAACCTAGAATTCGAGAATAATAATATATGAACAACACTTTTATTATTATTATTATTATTATTATTATTATTATTATTATTATTATTATTATTATTATTATTTTTTTTTTTTTAACATGGTTTCCGATTTTTTGACCGTCAACCACAGGGTTTGAACCCATCGCCACACATACTCAAACCAGGTGAAGCCCTTCATTTTCAGGAGGTGGCGTGGCCTGTTCAACAACTTAATTCGTTTGAACTACTGAAGAAAAGTTGATGATCTTTGTCATTCGCCATTTTTGCCATTTTCCTCTTATTGTCTTGTACTCTTGTCACTTTCAAGTTCCCTGGCCAAACTTCCATTCCCGTAGGTTTTATAGTCGACCATGTTTGTTTTGTGTGGTGTTTGCTTGTCACCGCCATCTTTGAATGAATTATAATCCAAAATAATTTATGAAATTACATTATTTATGGTGACCAAGAACATATATTTATTCTATTGCAATTCTCATGTACCATCAAAACCATCTTTCGACAGGTCCGATTTTGAATAAATCACATTAACAAATACAAAGAAAATCAAATACAATTACACGGAAGGAAAACTAAAAATAAACTATGCGGCATCGATCTATAAAATATAAATACCTATATCGTACGCATGTTATTACAATAATGCAAAATATAAAAGGTAATACAACGTTAACAACTTATGTTCTAAATCTGAACTTTTCGAAAAAATTACGTGTCAGCATGCAGCCTCATCCGTATTCATAATAGTCATCTAACGGTGTGAATTTACAAGACAAAGATGAAATGAAATCACATAGATATGAATTTGTCACATTCTCATAATTTGATTAGGTGCCCACTTGTACGATCGAGTCAAGTGGCTTGCTAGCTAGCATTGCCATGTAGGAATTACGTATGAAGTAGGTCAATGCATATTAATTACATTTAAAGGTAAATTTTGTTCAAGTTGACATACAAACATTGAGGGCTTTATTTTGAGAACCCTGTTAAGTGCGGAAACTGCGAAAATTCAATTTTACAATAAAAAACATGCATGTTCATATAAAACATGTATGTTTTCTTACATACACATTAATACACAGGCATGTGTATTAAAGTGTATGTAAGAAAACATACATGTTTTATATGAACATGCATGTTTTCTAATGCATAATTGGAGTTCTCGCAGTTTCCGCATTTAACAGGGTTCTAAAAATAAAACCATTTTGCATTGATCTATATATTGCACTTATCAGGTTTTTATATAAACATGTATTATGTGTATTAAGGTGTATGTAAGAAAACATACATGTTTTATATGAACATGCATATTTTCTAATGGAAAATTGGAGTTCTCGCACTTAACAAGGTTCTGAAAATAAAGATACACTATAAACATTTTTGACTCCAAACTCCCAACATGATAAGAATGTATGATTCAACCCTGATTCACAGACTCGATCGAGGGTGAAAAACTTAAGCTTGAACAAGCTGGGCTTGTGAAAAGCACAAGCACCAGTCGTACTTACAGCTACAATGATGAGTTTAATTATATCGATCAATGTTTTTTTCTACAGTGCCATATATATGCACTAGTATATTTGACAATGTTATTTTGTGTCATTAAAAACCATTTCGATCTCGATTTTCTTTTGCGACCAGATTATAGTTACTAAGACATGACAGATTGACATCGAAACTTCATTAACACCTACTTATACAAATACAATATTAATTTATATTTTCTTAAACATTTAAAGATTCTCCAGTATATATTTAATTCAAGAAAAGAAAGATACATCAAGAATGTCGTATCTATATAAGGTCATCTTTTCTTTTTTTACCTCGCAATCATATCATAGTGACATTGATAAAATATGCAAATAAGTTAGGCATACATGCACTTGGGTTGAATGAATGAGTGGTGGTCAATCATATCGGTTCCAAGGAGGTGCCCGTCTGAAAGTAAATCGAAACTAGGCCAGCACCCAAACTGAATCAACTTATAATTATGATAAGGCTAATTGAGTTGGGTCTCATAAAACATTAATGTATACTCCTAAGTCTTAATTTTTCAAAACTCTACGAAGTTATGAAGTATATTGATTTTATCAGGTATCGTGCTGGATCTGAGAAGCCAATATTATTGAATCCGAGCTTAATTATCAAGATAAGCGAATTAGAAGCGTCACACATCTAGTGCATGTAAATCACTACAACAACGTTGGCTAGAAATAATAAAACCGGAGATTAACACATTTAGAATTATCTTGATATTACATGCTTATGCTTTTTTATGCAGTAAGTTTCACTTTAAATTACATTAAAGATGTTACCTAAACTTGAAATAAGACCCAAACCCATCAAACTAAACTACGAAAACATTACATCATCAAATGAGATATCACTTAAACTTTGATCACTCTTGAAAGATTCAAAATCATCTGTTAATATCTCGTTCCAAACCGAAGCAGGGGTTAATAGTGCATCATTGGCCATTGAAACATTGTAACATAGATCTTCTTGTTTGATAAAGACGTCGCTTCGGTTATTTGTACTAATTGAATGGTTACTTTGTGAGTAGTGACGGTTCTTGAATTTCTTAGAATCAAGGACAACTCGATGGTGTGAGGAAGTGTTAGGAGGTGCGCAAGTGTGATGGCCAATATATGTGATCTCGAACATGTTTGAGTCATCTTCTAGTTGCTGAACCTGTTTTAAAGCATTGCATCCTTGAACATGTTTGTGTGTGCATCTAAAATAACTTCTGTAACCAAAATATATGTCTTAGAATCTTGTTTAAATAACCATTAGCACTATATAACAAGGTATATATGAAAGAATGAGAACACAGATATAGGCAATATACCTTGGAAATTTGGAGTTAAGTATCCCCTTTTGACCGTATTTCCTCCATGAATAATCATCTCCAATCGTTCCACTAACTTCTATTCTTGAATCAATGGTCTTTCTGAAAAAGATATGAATATTACATGTTGATAATTTACCATATCCCTTAAAAAATGTACGATATGACTAACTGGAGTATATATAAGTTTGTTAACCTCAAGATATTGTTAAATAGCATTTTACGTATAGTATTTCATGAGCATATATTAGATCTTGTGTCGAATCAAGTAACAACATCATCAAGTGCGAAAAAACTAGTATATATACCTTTTTTTGTAACTG
This sequence comes from Artemisia argyi, assembly GCA_030686995.1. NCBI lineage: Eukaryota > Viridiplantae > Streptophyta > Magnoliopsida > Asterales > Asteraceae > Artemisia > Artemisia argyi. Next base: position 170,631,435 of record CM060706.1, read on the forward strand.
CCTCGTCGTTCCTTGATAACTGGGGCCGGTGGTTTTCCGTGGCAAGCTTGGTTACACGCCAAACCTAGATGGGTACTCGTCGGAGTTAACACTAAAAGGCCATGGTAGAAAGATTCCGATATTTCGTTCACGAGACCATCAACCGAAACCAACTCATCATCATTAACTTTCTGGTGAAGTAAAGTTTGTAGCCTCTTAGCAGAATTTCTGCCTTTAGTTAGGGTTTCCACCAGTTTTTTCTTGTTTATTTCCATTTCAGAATAAGTTTAGTTTTGAATGAGAATTGAAACACTTTATATAGAGCAATTGTTCAACTACTAGTAATCATTATCTAGAAGATAATCAGCGTGAGGTCATAAATGTTAGTCAATGTGAAGTCATCCTATTCAAACTTTTTCCTTAAAGAAAACAATGTATCCCCTCTATAAATTTCTCATATACGCTCAAAATCTATTGACCTCCAAAAAGTAAAACAGAACGATTTTTGTGCAAGTAAGATAACTATTTTAGTATTCTAGATGTTCTCTTTTGGAATGTTTTGTTGATGTAACCAGAGAAGAATAATGGCTTATTCAAAAGTTCTAGATGTTGATTATATTACTTAAGTTGATATTGAATAGATCGATAGTCGTCACTAGTTACCTATATTGTCTAATACGAGTAATAGATAGCATACGTGCCGTGTAGGCTCAGTATTTTCTGTTAACTACTACTTAATTTGGTAGTACGTATATGCTTTTCATAATATTAGCTAGGGAGCGTATATATATAATCCTCTTGTTTCAATACTTACTTTGCATAAGTTTATTTTCACGTTACTTATATTTATTATCCTATCAAGTGTGTTGGGTCTTATATCATCACCTACGCAGTACACCTAGAAGGCCACATAGAAAACTTTGATGATATCTCGATATGTCGTAACCATGAACACTCGTTAGTTAACTATATATGTAGTTAATATGGAGTATATATAAATACGATTAGCATAGGTGATCATCCAGTAAAACGAGAAAGACTCGATATGTCGTAACCATGAACACTCGTTAGTTAACTATATATGTAGTTAATATGGAGTATATATAAATACGATTAGCATTAGGTGATCATCCAGTAAAACGAGAAAGATTTATGTATGCAAATGATGCTTGTAACCATGTTGACTAGTATGTGTTTAGCGATATGATAAACTTTCTAGTTGATTGTCTGATTGCAATCAATCAAATAACAGATATATCAAGGGTAACTAAACTCTATAAATACTTAACGTACTCGATCACAAATTTAACTCATTATGCTTAGCGAGCAATAAATATTGTCATTCCACATCTCCAAAATTGTTTGTTGAGGGTAACTTGGTCATTTCACACAACTTCTTCGTTCTCCAAACTCCTGTCAAACACTAATTTTTCCGGTACACATCATTTAATCTAATAACCTCAAACAAGGACAACTGGTTATGGAATGATGAACTAATCTTCAAGGAGACCACTATTATAGGCTTGCAGCTGGTACTATCAAACAGTTAAGAAACAAACAGCGAAGATAAATAAAGTCGAATTATATGCTGGACCACAAAGCTATCTAAAGTTTCATCCAAGACAAAATGTCGGGACCAAAATTATGCACCATTTGATTCCGCTGGTTGTTTTTTCTTAACACCACCCAAGGCATGGCATAATTGCCTTTCTAGTAATTCCATCCCCAAAAGGCCAAAAATTATGTTTCCATCAGGTTGTTCAAAACGACAACAAAATATTGTCAAAAACCTGCTTCAATTCACACTAAAAAAAAAAAGGTTTAATCTCCGCACTTTTTTCTCCACGCTTCTAAAAAGTGTGTAAAATTTTACTAATTTATTAACACTTAATAGTGTGTAAAATTTGATTACATTAATAAGTGTAAAAAAAATTGTAAAACAATAGATTTTTCATACTTATAGTTGTCTAAAAAAAGTTCACACTTTTAAGTGTGAACATTTATAAGATTTCTCCACACTCCTAAGTATGGAGGTTATTTTGTAACACCCAAATTCCCCACACTTTGAGGAAGTGTGGAGAATTTGGGCCCCCACACTTTAAGAAAGTGTGGAGAATTTGAGTCCACACCTATAAGTGTGGACGTTTCTTAAATTTCTCCACAGTTAAAAGTGCGAACTTTTTTTTTAACACATGAAAAATGTATTGTTTTATAATTTTTTTCACACTTATTAATGTAATCATTTTTTATACATTATTAAGTGTTAATAAATCAATAAAATTTTACACACTTTTTAAAAGCGTGGAATAAAAGGTGTGAAGATTGAACCAATTTTTTTAAGTGTCAATCCATACGTATGAATTGGTAAGTTGATTTCAATGATTGGTTTTGAGATATTATATAAAATTTTCAGTTAGTTAAAGACAATAAATATATGTTAAAAGCATGCACACAAAATCTGGCTTCAGTTTTAACACTCGCGTAACCAAAACTGTTGGCGGTGTTGTCCCATTCTCATAATTCATACGGTATAATGTAGCAATGTCACTCCACTTGTACGATCGAGTCAAGTTGCTTGCTAGGTAGCAATGTCATGTCGGAATTACGTATGAATTTGGTCAATGCATATTCATTGCACTTAGAGGTATACTCTGTATTTTGTTCAAGTTGACATATAAAGTATAAACATTTTGACTCGAAACTCCCAACATGAGAAGAATGTTTAATTCAACACTACTGATTCACAGACTCGTGGGTGAAAAACTTAAGCTTGAACTAGCTGGGCTTGTGAAAAGCACAAACACCAATCGTACTTACAGCTACGCTGATGAGTTTATATCGATCAATGTTTTTTTCTACAGTGCCATATATGTGCTATACTTGACGATGTTATTTTGTGTCATTCAAACCATTTTGATCTCAATCTTCTTTCGCGACAAGATTATTATAATTACTAAGACATGACATCAAAACTACATTAACGTACACCTACTTATAAAAAATTACACTACAAAAAATAAGTCAAACGCACGTCTTTGTGGTTTCATGAATTACTTATACAAATAAAATACAAGATACAACGGAGTATTAATTAATGGCTTCTTAAACATTGAAAGATACTCCCTCAATCATAAAAAGAAAGTTCACAAATAAAAAATGTTAAATTATGATATATGTAATTAATGCTAGTTTTGATTGATAAAAAACTATTTTTACCTTTATAGTTAATATAGAAATAAAAAATGAGTAATATTAATGCAGGTTTCAATTTAAAGGGTAAGTAGAAAAATTAGTCATAATTACTGTAAATATATAAAAACAAACATAAATAGTAAGATGAACTCTTTTTTGAGACGGAGGGAGTAGTGTTTAATTCAAAAAAAGAAAGACATATCAAGAATTTTTTTACCTCGCAATCATATCATAATGGCATAAATAAACATGCTTTTATTCATCTAAACCATATAAAATATGCAAATAAGTTAGACATAGACTTGGTATTCTAAGTGACAATGGATAGATGAATCAAAATTAATGTTCTTTAATTATTTGAATTATTTGTTGATGCTGATTGGTACCAACCTTTACTGAATGAGTAACCTTTTTTAATACATATAAAAGAAGATGACATTGATTGGAAATGAAAATTAACTACATAAAAGGAATTCTCATTCAATTTTGAAACAAATTAAGATTTTGATATTAGTTAATTGTACTCGCGCGTACTCATTTTGTACGTACGCTTCATTTTGAGATCACACTAAACGTACTCTAATATTGATTTGACATAAAGGATATATACGAACAGTTTGGGCGTTCACTTGTGGTCTCGGGTACGTAAATTAGGTTGAGCGGAATGAGTGGTGGTCAATCATATTGGTTCCAAGGAGATGCATCTGAAAGTAAATAAAAAACTAGGCCACTGCACCCATACTGAATCAACTTATAGTTATGATAAGGCGAATTGAGTTGGGTCTCATAAAACCTGAATGTATACTCCTAAGTCTTAATTTTTCCAAAATTCTACGAAGTAATGAAGTATTTATTGATTTTATCAGGTATTATGCTGGATCGGAGGAGCCAATATTATTGAATCCTAGCTTATTAAGATAAACAAATTTAGAATTGTCACACAACTAGTGCATGTAAATCACTATAGCAATGTTTGCTAGAAATAATAAAACCGGAGATAAACGCATTTAGAATGATCTTGATATAATTACTTGCATTTATGCAGTAAGTTTCACTTTAATTTATAAAGGTGTACCTAAACTTACAATAAGACCCAAACCCATTAAACTACAAAAACATTACATCATCAAATGAAATATCACTTAAAGTTTGATCACTCTTGAAAGATTTATCAAAATCATCTGTTAATATCTCGTTCCAAACCCAATCAGGGGTTAATTGTGCATCATTGGCCAATGAAATGTTGTAACATAGATCTTCTTGTTTGAGAAAGGCGTCTCTTTGGTTATTTGTACTAATCGAAGGGTTGCTTTGTGAGTAGTGGCGCTTCTTGAATTTCTTAGAATCAAGGACAACTCGTTGTGAGGAAGTGTTAGGAGGTGCGCAAGTGTGATGGCCAATATATGTGATCTCGAACATATTTGAGTCATCTTCTAGTTGTTGAACCTGTTTTAACGCTTTGCATCCTTGAACATGTTTGTGTGTGCATCTGAAATAACATCTGTAACCAAAATATCTTAGAATCTTGTTTAAATAACCATTAACACTATATATAACAAGGTACGTATGAAAGAATGAGAGTACAGATATAGGCAATATACCTTGGAAATTTGGAGTTAAGTATCTCCTTTTGACCGTATTTCCTCCACGAATAACCATCTCCAATCGTACCGCTAACTTCTATTCTTGAATCAATGGTCTTTCTGAAAAAAATATGAATATTACATGTTGATAATTTACCATATCCCATAAAAAATGTAAGATATGACTAACTGGAGTATATATAAGTTTGTTAATATCAAGAGATTGTTAAATAGCATTTACGTATAGTATTTCATGTGCATGTATTAGATCTTGTGTCGAATCAAGTAACAACATCATCAAGTGCGAAAAAACTAGTATATATACCTTCTTTTGTAACTGCCTCGTCGTTCCTTGATAACTGGGGCCGGTGGTTTTCCGTGGCAAGCTTGGTTACACGCCAAACCTAGATGGGTACTCGTCGGAGTTAACACTAAAAGGCCATGGTAGAAAGATTCCGATATTTCGTTCACGAGACCATCAACCAAAACCAACTCATCATCATTAACTTTCTGGTGAAGTAAAGTTTGTAGCCTCTTAGCAGAATTTCTGCCTTTAGTTAGGGTTTCCACCAGTTTTTTCTTGTTTATTTCCATTTCAGAATAAGTTTAGTTTTGAATGAGAATTGAAACGCTATATATAGAGCAAGTGTTCAACTAATAATTATCTAGAAAACAATCAGCATGAGGTCTCATAATTTTAGTCAATGTGAAGTCATCCTATCCAAACTTATTCCTTAAAGAAAACAATATATCCCCTCTATATATTCCTCATATACGCTCAAAATTTATTGACTTCTAAAAATTATACAGATTAAGAATTTTTGTGCAAGTAAGATAACTATTTTAGTATTCTTGATGTTCTCTTATGGAATGTTTTATTGATGTAACCAGAGAAGAATAATGCTTATTCAAAAGTTCTAGATAGTCGTCGATCAAGAGTTACCTTATTGTCTAATACGAGTAATAGATAGCATATGTGCCACATAGGCTCAGTATTTTCTGTTAACTAGTACTTAATTTGGTAGTATATGATTTTTATACTAACTAGCAGGGTACTTGTGCGTTGCAGCGGCATGTACTTTGAAATAAAATTTTCTGGTGAATCGTATATTTTAGTTTATTATATTATTTTTAACAATTTAAATTTACGGATATCAAGAATTTCGTTTATCCCATGCTCGTTCGGGTTCGAGCCCATTTGGCCCGTACCCGTTCGGGCTCGAGCCTTTTTGTCCTGTTACCCGTTCGGACTTGAATTTGTATAATGTGCTTTATTATTTGTATTAGTGATATTTAATACTCGATCCATCCGTCCCAAAATAATTGTCTAGTTTGAATTTTCAAAGTCAAACTCGTTCAACTTTGACCATAAATATATTCTTTTTGTTATAGAATATTTGATGAAAAATTATACCACTGAAAAGTACACTTAAAACCCAATCCATTTATATATTTTGCATAAAATATTGTATAGCACCCACAAAAATATTTAAGGTCAAAGTTGAAGAAGAAAAACTAAAAAAAACAATGATGGACAATAAATTTGGGACGGAGGGAGTAATTGTTTTTAAGTTGGTTGTATAATATGTTTGATAAGTTGTACTTTCTATGTAAGTGGTATTTTAATAACTGCATTAATTATATTTATTGACCAGTTAATTACTTGACTACATTAAATATTTTGACCACATTAATTGTGTTTTAATTGTATTTCTTACTATAATAAGCATTGCCGAATTAATGTTAGTAAATGTGTTTTAATTACTTGTACTTTTAGCTTTATAATTTGAATTGTTGAATTTTAACAGTTTCTAATTTATGTAGGCCTTAATACTTTATAATATAGTAAGATAGACGCTTAAGCATGTGCATTTGAGCACATTTCAGAAAATCCTTATATAATATTGGGGAGCGTATGTATATATATTTTTTTAGTAAAAGGGTTACCCCGGTAAAATATTATTACTCCAAAAAAAATAATTACAAAACAACAGATGTGGGTGAATCTCACACCTCAGCCCAAAAAGGCAAATCAAACACACCTACAGTGCTTAGGACCTAAACTAGTATAAGAAAGACAAATTAATCTTATGATCAACAACTATAAATACACAAGAATGAAACTAGCGTTTATTCATTTTTTTTTTCTTTTTTTGGTAAAGGGTTTCCCCAACAAATGTATTACTCCAAAAAACGCTTAAATAAAAAGAATATAGGTGAAGTCTCATACCTCAGCCCGTTACATAGGCAGAAAAACATACATAACAAGACACTTCCTATCCTTTAAACTAGAAAACAAACCACTACTCACTAGGTTACATAAGACACCTCAAAAAACAAAATCACTACCTACCACGACCTTGAAGCTTGATATTATATATGTCATAAAAGCATCCAATTATCCTGGTAAATCGTAAACCTGATCCGCATAATCATCATAGCACTCTTCAAGCTCGTGCCCACCGCCTGTCGAAGCGAGAAAATTAGCCATAGGATTATCCGGTAGAAGCACCTCCTCATCATCACTGTCCGAAACAACCACTTCCCCCACCTTAGAAAATGGGTTACCTACCCTAGCATACAGAGAAAAAGAGGAACTAGGCTTAGAAGTCGCATCCTGCTCCTTCTCTTTCAAGTCACTCACAAGCTGCTCTTGTGAATCCATACCAGTCTTTTGAGACCCATATACCTTATCTTCCTTTTTATTACCAGGATAATCAACCTTTTTTAGAGGATGACTATCATCATCTACAAGAGTAGTTTTCCTATCAATAATTAGCTTTTCAAGCTTCCTAATTTTCTCAACAATAGGAGTAGGAAAATGAATACATTTTCATCAATATCTTCCATAGCAAGAGCATCAAATGAGTTTGTGATGAGGCGAAAAGTGTACCGCTTTTAGGGGGTCATGTAAGTCCAAATATGAGATTATTTGATCAAATATTGCCCTAAATCGTTCATTTTGTCATTTTAGGTACTTTTGAGGAGAAATCTGGAAAAGAAAGCATTTTGGACGTTTTTGAAGCGAAAAAGTGAAGAAAACGACAAAGTCTCCAAAATCATGCTCAAGACTGTACCTGACGGCATCAAGGTTTATTAGTGACGGCGTCAAGGCTTGGCAAAAGAGGTGGATATGACAAATACACGAGACGCGCCAGAACATTTTCCAAAGGAGGCGTGACGGCGTCACCCTTTAGGGTCGCCAAGGCCGTCACGTACTATCACAAAGAGAGACGGCGTCACTCTTTGCTTTAAACCTGTGTAAAGATTGAGCCGCCCCTGCAACCAATGAAGATAGATAAAGTCTAATTATATGTTGGACCACAAAAGTCAGTTTCATGCAAGACAAAATGTCGGGATCACAATTATGTACCATTTGATTATGCTGGTTGTTTTTCTTAACACCACCCGAGGCATAATTGTCTTTCTAGTACTCCATCCGTCTCATATTTATTGTCCATATTTTCATTTTAGGATGTCTCAAAATAATTGTCCACTTTCCTTATTTAGTAAAAACTAGAGAATCTAATGAAAGAATATTCCATTTTAGTGGTTAAAAATTAAAGTGTCCCCACTTTTATTAAACTTTGTGTATTCTCTCATGACAATAATTTTGAGACGCAGGGAGTAATTCCATCCCCAAAATTATATTTCCATCACATTGTTCAAAGAGGCATGCTTTAGGAACCCCTTATGATGTGACATAAATGGGTTTGATCAAAGATTCCTTTTGTTTACCACTACTTACAGTACAATACAATTTTTTTCATCAGTTTATGTTCTGTATTTCTGGCAGTTTTAAGCTTTTTACTTATTAAACTTTATATTTTCTGTTTTGTACTTTCAGTTTTATAGTTTTTTGGTATAAACAAAATTATAAAAAAAAAATAAATAAATAAAAAACGCAAAAAATAGAGGGTGCCGTTTGTAAAAAAGAAAAAAGAAAAAAATTGTATAACCTGCACCTTGTTCCAAACTACAATAAAATATTGTCACCATTAACCTATGATTGGTATGTAGATTTCAATGATTGGTTTTGAGAAATGTTCGGTTATTTAAACACAATAAATATATGTTAAAGCATGCACAAAATCTGGCTTCAATTTTAACACTCGCGTAGCCAAAACTGTTGGCGGTGTTGTCCCATTCTCATAATTCATACGGTATAATGTAGCAATGTCACTCCACTTGTACGATCGAGTCAAGTTGCTTGCTAGGTAGCAATGTCATGTTGTAATTACGTATGAATTTGGTCAATGCATATTCATTGCACTTAGAGGGATACTCTGTATTTTGTTCAAGTTGACATATAAGTATAAACATTTTGACTCGAAACACCCAACATGATAACAATATATATATATATACTCCCTCCGTCCCATATTAAGTGTCCACAATGAAATCTTTGAATGTCCCAAATTAAGTGTCCACTTGTACCTTTCAACCAATAAGATAAGATTTTAGTGGGAAAAAGTAATATTTGATTGGTGGAGAGTTAAGTTAGTGAAATCTCTTAAAACTTTGTGCATTATGAAAGTGGACACTTAATATGAGACGGAGGTAGTATATATATATATATATATATATATATATATATATATATATATATATATATATATATATATATAAAGTTAAAATAAAAAGACAAATATCCGTAAAAAAAATAAAAAGAATTTTTTTTTAAAAAGTTCCCGAAAAATTCAAAAAAAATTCCACAAGATCGGGTATGTTGGTGTATAAAACTTTTGTGAAAGAAGTTTTCTAATTTTGAGTTTTTATACGTTTCTTTTAATGCACAAAAAACGAATTTTAATGCGCAAAAAAAAATTTAATGCACAAAAAAAATTTTAATGCACAAAATTTTCAACTTGTTTTAGTTAGATGCGCAATGTTATTTTGATGAAAAAAGTCAAAAGAAGTTGGGTCCGAAAACGAATTTTTTATGCACAAAAAAGCGATTTAATGCACAAACGTATTTGTTTATAATTTTTTTTTTCGGATAAAGTATCAACTTTTAGATAAACTTCCTTTAGAACTTTTTCATACACCAACATGGCCGATCTTGTGGAATTTTTTTGGATTTTTTCGAGAATTTAAAAAAAAAATATATATATATATATTTTTATTCTTTTTACGAAAATTTGTCTTTTTATTTGATCATTACCATATATATATATATATATATATATATATATATATATATATATATATATATATATATATATATATATATATATATAGTCGAGTTATTCTACAAACCAAACATTCCTCACATACCAAGGGACTCATCCTCACCATCCATTTAAAAAGGAAATCAATGGTTGAGATTAAAAGCATTTTATTATTTCACCTATTTTTTATAATTTAAATATCTCTTAAACCATTAATCGTTAAGCGAAAATAATTACACAATCGCGACAGGCAGTTAATTATCTTTCTATAGATGGACACTTTGATATACTTTCGAAAAAAAATAAAAAAATCGTTTTTTTCACGTTTTTTTTTCGTAGCCGAAAATAAATCATATATGATATGTAATATCATATATGATATTACATATAATATCAATATCATATATGATATTATATATAATATCATATATGATTTTCTTCGGCCACGAAAAAAAACGTGAAAAATACAAAAAAAAAAATTTTTGTCGAAAATATATCAATTAACATATCTAAAGAAAGATAATTAAATGCTCGTCGTAACGGTATATTTTTTTTCGCTTAACGATTAACGGTTTAGAAGATATTAATATTTGAAAAAAAAGGATGAAAGTTGGGTTTTTTAAATTGTTGGGATTAATCTCATCCATTAGATCAAATAAAGATGGAGGGAAGATGGATGGTGGAGATTAGTCCCTTAGTATGTAAAAAAAGTTTGGTCCTCAAATGATCTTATATATATATATATATATATATATATATATATATATATATATATATATATATATATATATATATATATATATATATAGTGTATCTTTATTTTTAGAACCCTATTAAGTGCGGGAACTGCGAGAACTCCAATTTTGCATTAGAAAACATGCATGTTCAAATAAAACATGTATGTTTTCTTACATACACCTTAATACACATACCTGCGTAATATATATGTTCATATAAAACCCTGTTAAGTGCAACATATCAATGCAAAATGGTTTTATATGAACATGTTTGTTACGCATGTATGTGTATTAAGGTGTATGTAAGAAAACATACATGTTTTATATGAACATGCATGTTTTCTAATGCAAAATTGGAGTTCTCGCAGTTCCCACACTTAACAGGGTTATGAAAATAAAGCTCCCCTATATATATATATATATATATATATATATATATATATATATATATATATATATATATATATATATATATATATATATATATATATATATATATATATGTAGTGTGAGGTTCTTTTCAGAACCAAATAAATTGCGAGAACTGCGAGAACCAATCTGATTCATTCATTTTTTGATCGATGGCTATAAATGTTGGTGGCATAATTGTAATTAAATAGAAGATCTTGTAACTTTTCATAAATGGCAAAAGGGTAGTAATGGAATTTCGAATTCAATTTATCAATAACTGCTCTCCACAAATTTAGGTGAAATTGATAAGAAGGAAAAAAAAAAAAACACAGAGCTACTCATCCGTTTCACACAAGCCACCATTTTTCATTCTTTAAGAAAATCATGATCTCCCCTGTGGAGAGTTTCAAATCAAAATCCCTAAATCTCCAAATAAAATCTCCTCATGGGAATCAATCAATGGCTTCTTCCGCTTCATTCACCGACAAAAACGCTGTCTCCTCACGGGAATAAATCCAAATCAGAAAACAAGGTGACATAATTTTAATTTATCAGACATGTCGTTGTTATTTAATTAAATTGATCTAATAATTTGTGAATTGAACAACAACAAATGTGTTTTGATCGTAACGCGAGGGATCCGACATGGGCGTCGGTGACGATGTCGTACTAATTGCTATTTATTTAATTTAATCTCCTCACGCAGAACAATTATACACGAAACTGATTTTTTTGACTTGATTGTTCCGCTACGCATCGTAGCCTCGGTGTCCATACCAGTTTCGTTAAGTATACATTAGTTTTTTTTTTTTTTTTTTTTATATATATATATATATATATATATATATATATATATATATATATATATATATATATATATATATATATATATATATATATATTTTTTTTTTTTTTCATATGATGATTAAATGAACTAAGTTAGTTTTGACTTGAATTTCTTTCAATCTATTGAAAAGTTCATATTTTTTTATGGTTTGGAATCATGTGCCTGAAGATTGAAACTTCATTCTCTTATAATTGAACTCTCTTTGTTGGGCTTTATTGTTTGATACCCTTATGACAAACGAAAGAACAACCCAATGTGAGTTTTAATTTCATATCATAAGTTAAGTATTATGTTTACAGTTGGGGAATATTCCGTTTAACATTTTTTTTTCTTGTAAAAACTTATATATGTTAGGAGACCCAAGTCAAAGTATTTGTTAATGACTTTGTATACCTTTTGGGAAGAGTGCTTCTCAACGAAGGTGTGCACTTTTTTGTATATGCAAATTCACTTTTTAGTGCACTTTTTGAATTATGTCACAAATGTAATATCAAAATTTCTTTTGATCTATTGAAAAATGCATATGTGTTTTGTTGTTCATGTAAAATCAATAGAAGTATATGCATAAGTGTTTTAAGGTTAATATTAAATTAATGAAAGGTGTGTGCACATGTGTTTCAAGGTTGTTTAAAATCAAGGAAAGATGTATGCGTATGTGTTTAGATTGTGCATATGTGTTTTATGGTTCATGTAAAATCAATAGAAGTACGTACAAGTGTTTTAAGGTTAACATGAAATTAATGAAAGGTGTGTGCACATGTGCTATAAGGTTGTACTAATTTCTCAAAGAACTTAAGAATACGGTCACGTGTGCACTAGTCAAAAATACATTGTGCATATGTGTTTTGTTAGTTGTTATGATTACATAATTCGTTTATTAATTGTTGTAGTTACAGGTACGAGTATGACGACCGATGTGAAGAGTGCACATGTGTTTTGTGCATACTATCTACCAAGAAGATAGTTATGATTAGTAGACACGACTATCTATCAACGAAAGTTTCATTTATTCTTTATTTTTAGGATTTTGTATTCGAATTGTAAAGGCACATGTGCACATTGACGAATGCGAAAGATTCTCTTATTGTGTTAATTATTATTATAGCACACATGTATAATCAATAAATTGTCCTTCCGCTCTCTTTTAGACATTTGTATAAGGCCTGTTCTTGATTTTCAGTTTTGAATATTAAAGAATTGTACGATAAAACATATGTGCAATTATCTTCTTAAGTGAAACACATACGCACCTTATGTTGAAAAAAAAAAACCAAAAAAGAACTATTCAAAAAATTAAGGAGTTTAAGCAATTGAACACTACATTACAAAAAAAACACATGTGCACCTTGAAATAATGCATGCTAAAAAAATTATATAAAACAAAAAAAAATCCTAAAAATTAGGAATTAAAAAAATGTTTTTTATTTAAAAAAATTTTAAAAATATAATTTTACTATTATACCCTTTTGAATTAAAAAATAAAAATAAATATTTAAAAAAAATCTTATTGGTTGATGTTGGTTCTCGCAGTTCTCGCAATTTATTTGGTTCTGAAAAGAACCCTACCCTATATATATATATATATATATATATATATATATATATATATATATATATATATATATATATATATATATATATATATATATATATATAAAGGCAAAATGATAAGAATGTATAATTCAACCCTGATTCACAAACTCGAGGGTGAAAATTTGAACTTGAACAAGCTGGGCTTGCTAGTAAACCCTTAATGATCACTTATGTCTATCCTACTTATCTAAAGACGTTAGATTAAATAGGCGAGGGGTAGATATGTCAGTTCAGTCCACGGGCTCAGCTTGACACAAATGTTATCAAAGCACTAATATAAGTCACCAAAGACATAAACATTTAAACTTTAATTAATGGGAAAGCAATTTTAAGGGGAGTGTACGATGTTCCGTAGTCACATATTACAAGCCCATCTATCCTGATGAATTAAAGCGTACTATTACAATAAAACAAAACTACTTAATGAATTAAATACATGCAGGACCTTCTTACAACTCTAATATCTTTGTTTGGAGTGTGTCTTGTGAAGCTTCTTCGACTAAATTCGTCTCCTTAGAGTTTTGTTGCACACAAAATTCGTAGCAGTCTTGGGGTATTTATACTTTCTGTCTGAGGGTTAGATGCGGCGCATTGAGTAACGAGATGCGGCGCATTGACTTAACTTCGCGTGGGGTCCAAGATTAATATATTCTGAAATATTCGTATACCGCCTTTAGATGCAGCGTAATTTGATTCTTGTATGCGGCGCATGTCCTTTAGCCTCTTGGATTATATCTGGTGAAGTCTTAATAGTGATACGCCGTATGTCAGAAATATGATGCGGCTTATCTGGAGTAGAACAAGCTTGATGTTCTTCGTTGACCAAAGTTTCATATGCAATGCATGATAGAATTGCATGCGGCGCATTCTTCAAAGTCAGGCAATGGTCTTTGAATTCATCTAAGTATGATATTGCGGCATATCTGTTGAGAGAGATACGACGCGTCTTCTGGGTTTCAGTAGACTTTTGACATCTTGCTGGTTTTGCTCCATATTTCGTCCAAAATCATTAAGTTTCACCAATTGCTTGTTTTTACCTGAGAATTACTAAAGTGAATAATTAAGTATCGATTCTCATAAATAATATATTAAAAAAGTCAAATAAATAGGAATGATGACAATAAAATGTAGTTATTTGAGTTCATCAAATATCCCCCACTTGAACTTTACTTGTCCCTAAGTAAACTCTAGATTATAAATTATGAAAATGTATCATAACAGGTATTAGGATTTATTTTTATCATTAAGCACGTATTCATTTTATCATAATCACACAACCAAGCACTTAACGAGTTAGAAACAAATTTAAAAATTTCAATTTAAGAACGATCTAATCGTTTCATCGTTTAGTTGTGACGAATATTCTATCATTGGCTTGGCAATCGTATACATCTTCTCCACTAAAGCTAAGGAATAACAAGTCTAAAGCGGTAAAAGGGTTTTTGAGGTTTAAGGGTTAAACCTAGCTTCGTTCAAACATTTCCTGCATAAACTTAGTAGATCGCTAGCGCGAGTCCTTGATGCTTCAACTAACGGATGGTGACTAGTATGCTTCGTGGATCGCTGGCGCGAGTCCTTGACCTTTTAAATGATGGATGGTCACTAATGTGTTCCTTGGATCGCTGGCGCGTTATTTTCATAACGGATGGTCACCAAGTTGCACGCTAGATCGCTGGCACATCATTTAATCAATCTTAAACTCGGATGGTCACCAATTCATACACTAGATCACTGGCACGTTAGTCAATTAATCTAATACTCGGATGGTCACTACCTTATTCATACATTTAATATTCTTACTTGGCCATCATTATATTCAGATGCTCGAAAGCTAACAACGAATACAACAATACGGTTGGGTAGGGATAACATTTAGGATATAAAAATTGGTGTAAAATAAAAATAAACAAACAGATAGATTAAGTCCTAGTGTGGTTAATCACTTTCCCAACCATCCCATGAATAAGACTCATATCATTGAATAACTCACGCTTTTGACACTTGTAACTCACGCTTTAGGTAGACACAAGTTATACTCAATAAACTCTTAATAAAAGAATAAACCTTAGTTGGCGTTCCCATAATGGCCAACTCTCAATCAATCCATAAATATAATACAACAACAGATAGTGGCGATATCAACCACTTAATACAGAACTTTACAATAGTTGGTTTAACAAACTTCCAACTTTCTTATTTCTTTTTCTTTTCTCATTTTTCATTTTTCAGTTTTTTTTTTTTTTTTTTTTTTTTTTTTTTTTTTTTTTTTTTTTTTTTGACATCAACATATACTACGATGTGTAAAATTTCACCACATCACTTATAATGATAATTCTAGATAAATTTTTCCATACTTTTCATAACTTTAAAAATAACGGTAATAGTGAAAGTAGTAAACACAAGAAAAATAACACGACACAAAAATTATACAATATGTACTTTCACTCTATTGCATTGTGCAATTTTCCGACCTAACCAAATATAATAAATTTACGCACTCGAACACAGGTAACACAAGGAAACACACTTTGCCTTAAAGCAACTAACCAAGGACATTAATCTATAGGGTGGGCTAAGGTTTAAGGTGTAACGAAATAATTAACAAAGGGTGTATGAATCGAAAGGAATGATTCTGAGGATTTTTTTAGGGGTATCTTACTCTAAAAATGAGGGTAACAAAGGGTTTTACACGGGGGTTAACTAGCCAGTGTAGTTAGTTAATAAACATAACATATTAAAGGTTATTTGGTGTAATGCTAGAAATTTACCGAGGTAGAAAAGTCATTCCTATTATAACAATTACGTTTATTATGGTGGACTCAAATAGAATGCGAGTTAAGTTCTAAAGTTTACTAGTCACACGCACAAAAAATATTTTAGCAAATAAAGTTATGTGTGCGGTTATGCAACTTAGATTTAACAAAAACATGCTAAAATTTTTTCATTTTGATATATTTAGTATAGATTAAGCATATCTTTTTTTTTTTTTAAATTTTAGGACAAGTAAGCGTTCTAATTCTCCATCCCCCCACTTAAGTTGAACAACGTCCTCGTTGTTTCTAATAAAGATTAAAAACGGGAAATAAAAAGAGTTAGAACGGGAAACTCCCCTGAGATTTGCTTGGTATGATCCTCCATTATGCGTTTGTAAGCAAAATCTACTTTCTTGTGGGCGAAAAGGTGTTCATCCCTCCATGAATGATATCTCCACAGAAAGTACAGAAACGTATATATACCTTTGTTTAAATAACACACCTGTATTAAGAAAGTAACAACTCGCACATAATTCATTACTAGTTAGTGAAAACAAAATCTAAAAATTAAAATTAAAAATTTGGAAATCATCAGGTCAGTCGATATGCCGCATCCATTAAATTGGATGCGCCGTATGGAGCCTAGAATAAGTACGAATCAGAGAATCAGATGCGTCACATCCTTAACCAGGGATGCGCCGCATTAAATAAACTGACATAATGTTTTAAAGTCTGAAAATAAAATAAAATGCAGAAAATAAAAGATATGATCTGTTCAGTTGATACGCCGTATCTACAAGATGAGATGTGCCGCATCTACTGTAGATCTGACAGATTCGACACAGAAAAAACTGTAAATGATAAATCCGGGTTGTCTCTCGGTGAGCACTTTTCTTTATTCCAGAGTCTTCAAGTTGGACTCACGTTCAGCTCTTATTTTGTATCATTATAAGAATCGGAAGCGTCACGCTCCCTTAACATCCAAGATTTGTCTAGTTGGCACGTCCAATCCCTGATAAAACAATATTATCTCCTGCATAGGGTTTAGATAGTGTTGAGGGCATTTTATCAATAAATCCTTAAATCGTTCCCAAGCTTGATAAAGGGTTTCATCAGGCTCTTGCTTGAAGTTGTTGATAGCCTCCATTTTTTTAGTAGTTTTAGCAGGTGGACAATATTTTTTCAGGAATTTGCTCTTCAAGTCATCCCATTTTTCGATAGAACCAGCTGGTTCATTCTTTAGCCACCTATTAGCAGCACCTGTAAGAGAGATTGGAAAGACTCGGAGCATAAGCTGGTCAATATTGACTTTCTCAGTAGTATATAAATCAACAATTTCAAGGATCTTCTCCACATGTTCATTAGCATCTTCGTGTTTCGACCCAATGAAAGCATTATCTCTTAGTTCCTTGAGAAATTGACCCTTCAATTCAAATTTGGCCCTATCATCCAGTTTAGGCCTAGCAATTCATGAGCTAAAGTCGGCTCGAGTTTTGTTCATGTACTCCTCCATTGTTGGTTCTTCTATTGCTTCTACTTCCTGTTCAGAAAAATAATCAAGCTCAGATGAAATTGAAAGATCAGAGTTTTTTGTGTTGAAAAGCTTCTTAAGCGAATGGAAAGCTCGCTCAGGATCTTCGAATGGTTTACTTAAGTTCTTAGTTGAACTTCTGGTCATGTACTTCCTGAAATCACCACAAAAGCATCATTAGGGTATGTTCAACAAAGTAGAATATCAGAAAATTAACAACGAAAATGGAATATGAATAATAAAAGTTGCTGATATCTGCAGACGATGCGCCGTATCTAAATTATTTAGAAAATCAATACGCCGCAATTAATAAATTAAATGCGCCGTATGTTTTAATAATCAATAAATCAATTATATTTATAAAAATAAGATGCGTCGTATTAGCAAAAACTAATGCGTCGTATCTTCGTTACGTTTCAAAATAAAAGATTTTTGATTCAGATAAATGCGCCGTATCGACAAAAATCGATGCGTCGCTTTCTTTTTAATTAATTTGAAAATTTTTTTTAATAAAAAGTTTAAATAAGCCGTATCTGTGAAACAGATGCATCGTATGTCTGTTAGGGTTTAAAATTTTTTTGATTAAAAACAAAATACGTCGTATCTAGAAGATAGATGTGCCGTACTCGAATAATTAAATGCGGTGTATATAAAAATTAAAACACCATGCACCACATCTGGAAAACAAATGCGCCGTATCGTTTGTATCAGCAGAATACAACGACAGCAGTTTATGCAGAAAACAAAGAAAATAAACAAAAAACACACAAAACAAACAAACAAACACACTCACAAAAACAGAAAATATGCAAACTATACAATGAATGCAAACAAACAAAAACAAATGGTTAGTAAAAATAAAATCTAAAAAATCTAAAAAATCAAAAAGTTAGAAAACCTAATTAAAATACTAATAGATAAAAAAGTTTTAACAATTCACTCCCCGGCAACGGCGCCAAAATTTTTGATGTGCGTGTTGTGTCATATGCAGTATAGGGGTAATTACCTATTTCAAAGTTTTAAATTTATAGTTAGCCGACTTATCCTATAACACACACTCTAACGGACAGTGTATCTGATCAATATGTATATAGTGGTAAGCAGAGTGTCGATCACTAAGAGTGAAACGTAAAACTTAATTTGTCTATTAGTATTTTAATATCCTATGTAACCTCTCGTAAATTTCCCTTACGATTAGTAAATGCATACGAATAAATAAAACGATGTTACAATAAATTAACACCATTTTACGGGTAACAAAATTTTTTTTTATGATATGGCTTGATATTGAACCACTACGATAACTGTGATTGACCGTTTACCCAGGAACGATGCTTACACACAACCTAGATTGCCTATAATTATTGCGAACGATAAATATTTATATAACGCATTTATATTTAAAATAATACGTTTCGTCTAAATAACGTATACTATTTATATATTCCCCGAACCTACGAAACTTCCCGAGAACGCTCACTAATATTTTTGAACTTCGACACGATAATCGAGACACACTAGGTGGGCCCCCAACACCCTTTGGGCCACGGTTACACACTACACAACCAAACGGACTCCTTTTTATCCTTTTCTTTTTCTTTGGGCCGACACAACCAGCAGCCCAAGTTACAAGCCGAAACGCACCCTTTGTTATTTTTTTTTGTTTTCTTTTCTTGTTCCCTACCGCGACACCTCCAAACGCACCCTAATATTTCACGACTTCTACATGTTACGTATCATTTTTATTGTACATCTTGATTTATCTACTACCCAAGATACACACTAGATCAAAAACCTTGCTCACATGCTTTCGTTACTACTCTAAAAACGTTCAAAACAAAGACATGAAACCTCCATAGAGATAAGGCCAAATCGTGGCATACGTTTTCTTCCACACCTCCCCTCCTCCCCTATCACGAGTAAATGAACAGGGTTAATGTCAGGAATGTATCACAAGGATACTTGGTTTGTACGCACGCCATTGGACAAAGAATGAGGCACTACTATTTGCTCATGATGAAACCAAATCGTCCCTATGATTTCAAGTATCTATACGTATCTTATAACTCACTATATAACAAACACATGCAAGCACAAACCTAAACTACACTCGTACGTACTAAAACCTACCCAAACGAGAACACAAGAGCTAGTGAGAAGACATACGGAGTGCACAAGAGAACCACGAAGCAAGAGAACCAAGGAACGAGTAGCAAAGCGTATATTGAACCTTTGGAAAGGCTTGAAGTGAACCACGAGGCGTTGAACCATATACACGAACCATTTTCATCGTTTTACTCCACCTTTGAGGTGAGGTGAGACCTCCAAATCTTTATTTCTTATATAGATATATACACGTATCATTTGTTTTGCACGAACACTTCGTCTAAATAAAATGAGAAACTAAAACGTAACATGCTCATATTATATAACGAACTACATATTTACTAAGTCACAAATGAGCCTACATAAGTATTTCGAGCTTATACTTATATATATATACTAAATATCATACGATTATAAGTCATATGGACATGCACGCATACTATAAAAAGACTTAGAAAATTTCAACACTATTATACTAGCGAAAGAACTTATCGTACCCCGTTTACTTTGATCGTATATTATGAAATATAGACACACAACCCCTAAGTATTTTTACACGATCTAATTGTTTACTTGGAACACTAACGGGAATGATAAATAAGTCGACTTAACAACTTAGTTTGATCACTTAACGAGACCTAAAGTAAATCGCTATGGAAACCAGTTTTCAGAAACTTAAAAACCTTAAGTGGGCCGAAAAGCCCAAAAAGCTCAGTTTAGCTTATTGCGATAAGCTAATCGTATAAGCTCTTTTGAAATGATTTTGTAACTTAAAAATATGGATTTCGACAAACCCAATGTACCCCAAAACCCTTGGATCGTAAAACCTTAACGGGCCCTTAATTTTGGCTCGTTAAGCCCAATTAATGAAATAAGCACTTTTTAAGCTAATAAGCTGTTGGTATAAGCTGTTTGAAACCTTATGAGCTTATTGAAATAATAAAAATGCTAAGTTTTAAATTTGGTAATGTTTGGACTATTTTTGCAAATATTCGAAAGTTAGGGACTAAAATTGTCAAGTTTGTAAACTTTGGGTGAAAAGTATAAAAACTGTTTTTCTAAGGGTATAAAATGTAAATATTGAAACTTAGGGATAATGAATGTAAATATTTGATATTTGGACTAAAAACGTAAATATATATAATTTTTGGGCTAACGACGTAAATGTTTTCCGTTAATGGTAAGAAGTGTAAAATTGAGAAACATAAGGGATCAAATAGTAATATTGATTTTTTAATAATAATTGTATATATATATATATATATATATATATATATATATATATATATATATATATATATATATATATATATATATATATATATATATATATATATATATAATACGGATAAAACTTATATAACGATAACTAAATTTAGACGAATAAAACGATACGTAACCATTATCTATTTTTTTATACGACGTAACACATCACGTATGCACTTTATCGATTACTCGTAATTAATAATAAACGTTCGCAATAAAACGAGACTTAAGAACTAAAACGTGCCATATCTTATAGGTTGTGTGTGAAGTCGTTGCCTTGCATCGTTGAGATTACATTTGTTCTACGATCCTACTAAGGTGAGTTCATAGCTCATATTTAACTTATTTTTGTGGGGGGGATACATGCTCAAAAACCGAACACAAGTCTTTTCCTGATATTATTATTGCTTAAGTAGCTATTGCCAAAAGTCCCTCGATCATGAACCTTAATCACTTGAAGGGTGAACGTAAATAATTGTGAATAGATCTATTAGGGATTGACAATCCCCATTTGGTTGCTAGAGGAAAGTCACCAAATGCACTTTATTTGAATATCATAGGTTACTGGCAAATACCTATCTTGGGGGCTATATTACTTTACATCATTATTACAGAAAATATTGATGTCTGTTGAATCGTTGAGTGTCATGAGCTTAATGCAATAATGAATGCGATTTTTCTAACTTGTTTATTTGTATTTTTATACAATAAGCACTTATCTCTTGTGTTCAAACTCTTAATTATAAACCTATGAATTTCACTCAACTTTTGTTGACTTTTAGCATGTTTATCTCAGGTAACTAAATGGAATGGATGGCAAAGGCACGAAGTGGGCAAATAAAGAAACGTTTATTTCTCTTTGAATAAAACTTGTTGTTGAATAACGAATTCTCTTGGAATTATGAATATTTGGTATTTTAAATAAAACTTAAAACGATCACTTGAATCGTTTTCTATAATTGTGACAAAGATCCACGATATAATACCCCAAAAGTCTTCCGCTGTATTGATCGATTTTGGGGGTGTTATAGATTGGCATCAGAGCTACGGTTATAGTGAACCAAGTGTTTTTGGAACATTGGACTATAACTACACTTTAAACGGGACAAAATTTTCATAAAATACCATCCTACGCCCTTCGTGCCTACGCATCCCAGTAATTGGTAAAACGTATTATTTACCTTATAGCATTTTAAATTGGTTATAATTATGCTTACATTACTAATCGGGAAATTTATTACAGTGTCATGTCTTTGAACACCCACCCTATCAGCTTGTCCTCAAACTCAGGAACTGAAGATGTTACTTCAGCCTATGCTACCTCACCTATGCCTATGTCTCCTGCTACCGACAGATACATGCAAAGCCAGCAATTTCTGCCAGCATCTGACACAGAGGCTTCTCCTCTGGCAACATCTGGTCCGATTCACCGATCTAGGCAAATTAGACAACTTCAGCCGTATGAAGCAAGTACTGCTGTACCAGCACCAGCTCTTGTCATACCACCTGAATCAGTTGTGCCGTCACCACCTGCACCACCGGTGATACCACCACTACCAACTATCTTCTACAGCCAAACTACTACTGTGCCACTAACACCATCACCCATAGCATTACCTCCACTAGCATCACCACCTGCACCTTACCGAAGTGTCCCAATATCACCTCACCAAAGGACTTACCCAATCCGCCCAACCACCTCAGAATCTTGTGTTCAACGCAGACGCCGAAGGACCCACAAGCGAGTAGATGCTCGTAAATGGTCTTTCTTGTTGCCCATTATGCGATATTGGAGATCTCAAGAAGGAACACCAACAACAAGGGAACTTGGGGAAAGTTCTTACTCTACCTCCCGAATTCTGCCAGTCACTGGGGAACCCATACACCATACCATACCATTGTTAGCTGCAAGAATGGTTCGCCACGAAGACCGACTTGATTCCATCGCTAGTATACTCAACAAGATTCCACATGAACTTCTAGAAACCTTTGAAGATGATATGAACAGTCTCGTAATTGGTCATCTTGCAATAGAAGATAAGGTTGAAAAGTTGGATTCTTTATTTTGGGAATCAATGGAATTCATAGGAGCACAATATGGGGCTAACACTTCGACCGAAATAGCATTGGGAACTTTAGACCGAGAAATTGAGAGGATCAACACTGAAAACCTACGCCTTAGGCAAGCCCTGCTAGAAGCTCGAGAAAGGGAAAGGACTCGAGATCAAACCATGGAAACCATGTCCACTGCTATTCAAGAACTCCAAAACCGCCTAGACAAGGCCTTAGGAAAACCATGAGACCATCACCTTGTTAAGAAAAATCAATGTCCTGCAAATAAGAATATCTTGTCGTGTTTTGTAAACATTTGCACAAGTATCAATAAGTGTTGTAACACCTTGACATTGATTTATGGAAGTTTATTTTATCTTTATTTACGTTGCATTATATCGTAATATATTGGTTCATACAGGTCAAACTTATTCGTAATGTGTGTCATCCCAACATACGATAATTTACGATTTAAACCTTTTCAATGATCGAATCATTGTAACTACGACCTATATTTAACTATTTATTACTCGATATGTATTTTCAACGTGATAGGATTAATAATATACCTTCTTTTATAGCAATATGGCTAGAACTAGGAGAACAACCACGAACGCCGCACCAGCAAACCCCGAAGTTATGACCCCGGCAGCAATCCAGGAAGCAATCGCTGATGGCGTTAATGCCGTTTTAGCTGGACAAGCCCGTAATAGAGATGGAAATGCACCGGCACCCTGCTACTGCACGTACAAAGACTTCATAGCATGTCAACCAACGTATTTCAAAGGAACTGAAGGAGTGTCGGAATTAGCTCAATGGTTTGAAAGAAGTGAAACTGTTTTCCAAAGAAGTGGATGCTCGGAAAACAACAAGGTAAGCTTCGCAACGGGAACACTAATGCAAGACGCTCTATCCTGGTGGAACTCTACCGTTCAAACACTAGGAGCAGAAGCAGCACATCAGCTTACTTGGATTGAATTCAAGGCTAAAATACTAAAGAAGTATTGTCCCCGTTCCGAACTGCGAAAACTCGAGGATGAGTTCCATGCCTTAATAGTGAAAGGAATTGACTTGAGAAGTTACAACCGAAGATTCCAAGAACTTAGGATACTATGCCCTACCATGGTACCCGATCACGAGAAGACATTAGAGAAATATGTCGAAGGACTCCCTAGGAGTATTGAAGGAAATGTCACCTCAGCAAACCCGCCAACCTTGGAAGCAGCAATGGAACTTGCTCAGAAACTTCTAGATCGAGAAGTGAAATGCAATGAACTTAAAAGGAAATTGGACGATAAAAGAACCACCCACCATCACAACAACAACCAACAAAACTACAACAGTCACCACCGCAACAACAACCAACGCAACAATAATCGGAACCACCAACCATATCACAACACTCGAAGCACTCAACAGCAGAATCAAAGACAAGAAAAACCCCGAGTCTACACCGCCACGGAAGGTGTAGGGTACAACGGGCAGAAACCCCTATGCCAGCGATGCAAACTTCATCACGAGGGTCGTTGTACCGTCCGATGTGACAAATGTCATAAGATCGGTCATCAAACCAGAAACTGTAGGATTCCGGCTACAGGAAGCAACACACAGGCTATATCACCAACTTATTATAGACGTGGAGAAGTAGGACACATCCGGAGGAACTACCCAAAAGGAAATGAACCAATCAACGCTCCAGCTAGAGTATACCTTCTCGGAGATGGAAACGGACCCGACGTAGTCACCGGTACGTTTCTATTAAACCATCATAATGCTAGAGTATTGTTTGATTCGGGCGCCGATAAGAGTTTTATATCAGACACATTTGCCCCTTTACTTAATGTTACCCCCTCTAAGTTAAACACCACCTACGAAGTCGAAATGGCTGACGGGAATTTAATAGATACCAATACTATCATGAAAGATTGCACCCTAACCTTATCCGAAAAACCTTTTGCCATTGATCTTATGCCGGTTCAACTTGGTAGTTTCGACGCTATCATCGGCATGGATTGGCTATCCCACCATCGTGCTAGGATTCACTGTGACGAAAAGGCCGTCCATATACCACTCAAGGATGAAACACTCATTGTCCAGGGCGACAAAAGCAAACCTTGGTATGGAATTATCTTATGTATGCGAGTGATAAAATACATGAAGGAAGGATGTCAAGTATTCATGGCCCAAGTTACTGATACGTGGGAATCGCACCAGGCTTTACCTCTCAAGGGATCTTGAGAAGCTTACAACCCCCACCAGGCAGTGTACCTGATCGTTGTAGTATAGTATAGTGACAAGTACCGGGGGATTGATCGTTCAGCTAGGAATAGTGTCGCTAGGATTAGAAAACCTAAATACTAGTTCTAAAGGTGAGGGAAGATTCTTTTTGTCTTTTTATATTTTATGAAAAGCAAGTTAAAATCTCGGGTTTGAAGGATTTGGGCGGAATTAGTTGCTAATCAACTAACCCAATACTAAGATGCAATCAAAATAAAATACAAGAAATGAAAATAAACTAAATTATACTAAAGTTGTGAGCAGTAATTGGAGAAAATGTGTTTACTTAGATTTCACTACTCCCTAGACATCTTTTACACGTTAATTACTTGTTATAATTGCATGGATGACGGATCGTATTCCTTAATACCATTCATGGGGTGGCACACTTAACTCCCCAATTCTATGAGCTCTTATCTCCTCCTACACCATGCCCAGCACAACTATAGGGATTGTAAACAGTGGCTCATGCATTAAATACAACCAATAAAGACCTAGTGCGCGTCGGTTCATGTTTCTTAAGACGTTCAAGCATGTTACCAATTGGAGATCTGCCAGTTTTCTTAAGCCTAACATATAAATCATTCATCCAAGACAAGAATAAACAAGTAATCAACATCTAGGTTTCATTAGATCTAAGCAAACACAAGATAGATCTAGCCTAGCATGATGGAATTAAGACAAGAACAAGATATAGACAACCAACACATAGACATATTGATTGAATTAAAAGAACACTTATCTTGATTACACATGCAAGGTATCAAGGGGTTGGAACCCTTGAAAAACCTGTAAAGTTACACCAAAATCGTACTTAGGGTTTCTCCCAAAACTTCTCTCCTTAAATGTGAAAAATTAGAAAACTATATATAGGAAAAGGGGTCTGACGGCGTCAAGACAAAGCTTATGACGCCGTCACCTCGCCGCCAAAACTATTCTCGGACTGCCTTGATCTACATTTGACGCCGTCAAGTATTAATCATTTCCAGGCCGTCATGACTTTTACTCTTGACGCCCTACCTTCATGACGCCGTCAAATCTCTTCTGGATCGTCATGAAATTTTGCTCTTGACGCCGTCAGGGAGTTACTCTTGACGCCGTCACCTACTGTTCCCAGCATGGAAAATTAAGACTTTGGCATTTTCTTCAATTTTATGCTCCAAAAACGTCCGAATTGCTTCCTTTTCCAGATTTCACTCCCAAAGTACCTAAAATCACAAAAGGAACGATTTAGGGCAATATTTGATCAAATAAATTCGAATTCGGGCTTAAATGACCCCCTAAAAACTGATTATTTTTCGCCTCATCATATACCCTTACACTTGAGATTTGCTTGTCCTCAAGCAAATGCGCTTTTATTCTACTCAAAAGACAAGTTAGGGGTCATTTAACACTAATATAAAAGTAATTACAACAAATAATCGTTCCACTAAAGACCAATAGATAAGCACGGAGGTCATACACTAGCACCTCACAAATAGTGTTTAGATACTCACATCTCTCGGGTGTAATAAAGTGTAAATTACAAAATGGAAACGGAAGATATCTCTCACTACCTGTCATAGCAAAATAGATTACCATAGGCTTGGGAAAGGATCAAACCTCCACCACATGGCGTAAGCACCTAGGATAAACTATCAAAGAGGTCTTTTAAAGGGTTGTAACGTTAGGTGTAGGGATATGAAATACACGATTTTTTTGGATAAAGGAAGTTTTACTGGTGGCGAGTTAACAATCTTAGTCAATTACATGTACAATATGGCGTTGCTAAGCCAAGACTAGACTCGACTTAAGCTAATAAATAAAAAATAACAAAAATATAAAATGAACATAGAATAAAAAGGGATGGTAGTCCGTATGTTTTTTCTCTTTTTTCCTTTTTCTATTTTTTTTTCTTTTTCTTGATTTTTCGATTTTTTTTTTTTTTTTTTTTTTTTTTTTTTTTTTTTTTTTTTTTTTTTTTTTTTTGCTTGCATACACTCTTACCCTACCATCCAAAATAATACATCATAGGGGATGAGAATTCCCCTTACACTTGAATCTTTACATACTTTACAATTAACTAAACTAGTGACTCGAATTAAGAAAATCAAAACACTTGGAGCACTTTTAAGATTAACGTATGTATGGGGGTAATAAATGATGTTCTTCCCCATTACTCCATAAAATAAGTACTTACCCATGAGTCCCAATCGTCCCAAAACAATATGTACAATGATATGACTCGACTTAGCAACCATGTAATCAATTAGATAGTTAACTTAGGGTTTAACAAATAACAATAATGCACTAAAGATGAGCGCATACACGGAAGGCTAAGGCGATTTGGTTGTACATTTAAGTGGGGTGTAACAAATTCTTCCTTTAAGTAAGATGCTTAAAGTTAGAAATGAAAAGATAGGCTCGGAGGGGTGTACTAGGGGTTTCGTGTACTAAAAATGAGTACAACGCTAAGGGTGTGGGAAAAATTAGTTGACTTAACTAGCCAAGTAATATGACTTAAATGGTCAAGTAATCATAATACGGGTTTAACACAAGGGTGATCCTAATGCCTCTTATCATGTAGTAAATCCTACTACACGAATGTAGTCTCACTAGCGGTCTCGGGATGTATCACTAACGTAAGTTCTGGAATCTAAATGCTACCGGTACACTCATAAGCACTAATAGTAAATGCTTTTCCTATCAAATCTAAAGGCGAACCTCACATATTTGGGTGGAAAATTTTTCTGAATATACGGTTATGTGCTAGTCATACAATCT
The DNA here is from genome assembly GCA_030686995.1 of Artemisia argyi. NCBI lineage: Eukaryota > Viridiplantae > Streptophyta > Magnoliopsida > Asterales > Asteraceae > Artemisia > Artemisia argyi. The sequence goes on from CM060706.1 coordinate 170,659,696, forward strand.
CCTATCCATGAGACGCTTGCTATGGCTAAAGTTTCACTCCTAAATGTTGTAAAAAATTTTAAATTTGGCGCTAAAATTACACTAACAAGTATTTATCATAGTTTTATTACACATCTACCATTAAACAAAACAAACTTAAGCGAAAGTGCATATGTAAGGTATCATCTTTTTACCCTCCCCTTACACTTAAGATGAACATTGTCCCCAATGTTCAAGTAAAGAATGTAAAAGTGAAAAAGTAAAGAGAATGAAATCAAATACTCCCCTGATTCGCTCGGTATGGATAATTAGGTGGCCAGGTTAAATCTTCTTCCACGAAAATGAACAATCAAAGCTTCCATCCAGAATATAAATCATCTTCTTGTCATACATAACCTGTAAAACCTGAGAAAATAGACAAGACAACCTCGCGTAAAATCGGCGGCATCCTATATAAGTTACTAAATCCTAGAAAACAAGATAAGATATAATGCTTGTGGAATGAAGTTTGCAGATTTCCTAGAGATTATAAAACTTAATAATTCAAAAAAACCATAAGACTCCGTTAGAAAAACAAAACCGGTAAAATTTCCAGATTTTTACACCTGACGCCGTCAAGAGTAAACTCGTGACGCCGTCAGAATTGACCTGCAGAAATTCTTATGTTAAGTTCCGAAAAATTTCTGGAAAAACTTGGTTCTACTTCCTGGAAAATCCTGCAAAACTTCATTATGACTCAATACAAGCAATTGACTCTAACAAATACAAATATATATGTTCAATTAATATTGTGGGGAATCATGATCGGTTTGTTTCTTAAAAACATATTTGGGGTTTCCCCTTACACTTATCTTTTGCAAAAAATACTTTTAGGTGGAGTTAAGACTAGGCCAAAGCAACAAAGTAAAGTATTTCCACTATTTAGTTTAGAAACATGATCTACCAACAATAAAAATAAAGCATGCATACGGAAGCAAATAACAAACAAACAAATAAAATCACACAAAACATGGGTTGCCTCCCAAGAAGCGCTTTTCTTTATTTACGAGTCTTGTAGCTAGACTCAAGGTCATGGGTTACTACGTGACCTCATCATTGGTTTCACTCTCCGATTGTAGATATTCTTTGTAGAAACCAATCACCTTTTTCTCAACCGCCCCCATAATCATTTGGGCAAATTCTTTATCGACTTTATACCTTGGTCCTAAGGCCAAGCAATCTTTGTAATAAAGACTCCTTTTTTCCCATACATAATCCATGCCCTTTCTCTTATCCTCTTCGTTGATGTCCTCAAAAACACCAACGTTGTCCTTATCAAACCGGGATATAAAGCGAAATTCTTTCATCCTATTAGGCATCCTATAAGTGATACTATCGGTGCTACTTGCGAATCGAATCGTTCCTTCTATCTCATCATATTCCAACTTAGACTCCTCAACAAACGGTTTGCCAAACACAACATTTGATAACCGACAATCAATAACATTAGCAAGATCTTCCACAATCATAAAGTCGGTGACAAAAGTGAAATTACCAACAAAGACATGTAGATCCTAGACTCTCCCGACAAAGTTACAAACTCCACCGGGGTATTTGGGATCTCTTCTAGGTTCAAGTCTTGTTTTCACTATATCATTATAAACAGTTGAGGACATAATGTTGATTGGAGATTTAAAGTCAATGTAAGCATTGCTAATGTGCCTATACCCAATCATACATGGTATCTTAGCATTCTTAGGATCGCCTCTCTTTATCTTAGGTTCAATTATAGTTGTCACAACTCGTAATTTTCGGTCATTTTCCAAACCTCGACAATTTACTATTCATAGGTTACTATTCATCATTTACTATTTGTCGATCACTATTCATCATTTTTTAGGTCAATTTGATATTCTGAGAAGCGTTCAGAAATTTTACTATTCACTTGACACTATTCATTCCCGAAAGAAATTTCACTATTCACGTGCATTACTCATTTCATCGTAAATTTAGTTTACGAGTATTCAAATTCACGTAACCGTATTGGTTCGGGTGCGAATTCATGCATTATCATTTGGGACATCTCATACAGACTAGAAATAGTCTGCGTATTATCATTATGTCACTTGCATACTATTCCACTCGTAGGATATTTAAATTAGTACTTTTGGTATAATTTACTTTTACGTATAATTATTTCTGAATAAACGTTAACAAGCGATCAATAATGTGGCTAACACGTCCGACACTCCCGACTATGATCCCAATATATTTTTATATTCATTTTAATAATATAAAAATTATAATATTAATTTACCCGGTGTTTTCAAATCAATTGCTACGTTTTTCGGTCGAAGCTTATAACTCCGTCGGTTTACGATATTTCAACCCGATCATTATTTTAACTTCCGATTCTCATCAGGAATATTATTTTACAATTTTTACAATTTCATTATATTTTATTTTATCTCGTTACAATTTATTTTTAGTTAACTCGGTACCCGGTATCCCCTAAAACTAATAATATCTAACTATATCAACACAATAATACACAAAATCACACATTTTCTTCCTACCCCTTTGACATTGCCCCCCCCCCCCCTGTGATTTCCTAGATTTGTGGATCTTGTTCCCTACACACTTTATAGATTTTTACTTATACTTCTCATATTCATTCTCATCCTCATTTTCACAAAAACTACAAGTAAACTCTCTTTACTTTCTCTCTTCCTTTCTTTCTCTATATGGTTCGGCCACACCAAGAACACAAGCAAGAAACATCAATTTTTCCAAGATCAAGTGATAATCAAGGTTATTTAGTACTTCTTGTTGGGGTTTTGAAGTTTAAACACAAGGTTTTTCAAGTTTTTCATCTCCACTAATCCACTAATCCTTCAAGTAAGTTGTCAAACTCATTTGATAATTTTTACAAGTTATTACTATGGTTATATATTTTTCTTACAAGAACTCATGCATATATTAACTTATACCACTCCATTTTTGTATATACTTAACTTTTAAGCCCTAGAAAGTGAATATGGTTAGATCCTTGTTAGATCCACTTGGTTTGTGATGTTTAGGAACCCATGACACCCTAAGAAGATGTATGGTAGGATTAGACTAGTTTTGTGGTGATTGAAGGAGATTTGGTTGATGTTGGAACAAGATTGAAGCTAGGAAAATGATTTTTGAAACTATATATATACCTACTGTTACTATTTTGGAAATGTGGGAAACTCAGTAGGTGATGGATAATTTTTGACCAAAGGTTTAGAAAATACTTTCAAAAACGAAACTTTTGGCGAAAGAACGGATTAAAACGAGTTTATAACGAAGGAGATATGATTTTTGTAAATTTAACGACGAAAACTATTTTTCTGAAAACTGCATGCTGTTTGACAGTTTTCGACGGGCAAATAGAGGCGTTAAACGTAACCTAGAGGAGCCGAGCTATCGAAAATATATTAGTATATACTAAAACGAATCCGTGGATATAAAGAACGAGTAAAATGAGCTTAAAACGACCAAGTTATACACGTTTTAAAATCGTCAAAACTATATATATATATATATATATATATATATATATATATATATATATATATATATATATATATATATATATATATATATATATATATATATATATATATATATATATATATAGTCACTACTAGAAAATAATATAACTACGTACTAAATGAGATATTTTCTAGATTTCTTATTCAAGGAGTTTATTTTTAACTAACGAAGTACGTACGACTCAAGGTTTATTACGCGACTACTAGACACTATTATAAGGTTTTCAAGACGAGGAATATAACACTAACATTTTTTTATACGATATACTATGACAAGTTATATACTTCTATATTTGGACTTATTTTCCTAAGTATGGAAACTATTTTACTTTGACAATAACTAGTATTTCCAAGTTACGAGTGGTATAGGCATCATGTGCACGTGCATTCATTTCATCACGTCATGATCTAAGGTAGATCGTTATTACTCATATTAGGTTGCGGTTAGAGATCGTGCCTCATTTCAGTGTATCCATTCTTGTCATCGTAGCTATCGCACCAGGTGAGTCATAGCCCCTACTTTTTCAATTGTTTTGGTAAACTCTTTGGAGGAGAATACATGCTCGTTTTACTTAAAACGCATTACTTGTTTTACCTGGTTGATTACTCAAATATTTCCAGCTTTATCTAAATATATATTTGATCACCTGTACTTCATTAGTATGCTTGACTACCGGTATTTCTTTGGCATATTTAATCACCTGCATTCATTGGTATGTTTGATTTTCCTGTATTTCATGGGATTGATTATCCTTGTTTATATGACCTCATAGTCACCAATTGTTCCTATATGTTCCTTGTAATATTGTGGTATTCCCCACTTGGCTGTGATGTCAAACGTATTGTGGTATTCCCCACTTGGCTGTGATGTCAAACGTAATATTGCTGTTTTCCTACTTGACTGATTTATCATATGACCTCCTTGTAATATTGTGGTATTCCCCACTTGGCTGTGATGTCAAACGTAATATTGTGGTATTCCCCACTTGGCTGTGATGTCAAACGTATTGTGGTATTCCCCACTTGGCTGTGATGTCAAACGTAATATTGTGGTATTCCCCACTTGACTGAATGTCAAACGTAATATTAATGTTTCCTTACTTGACTGAATTAAGATGCCTTTGCATCAACCTTATTACGGGTTTTCCCGCTTGACTGATTTATCATATGGCCTCATTGACTGAATTATTTATATAGCCGTTTTGCTATATTTATCTGGGAATTTGGATATCAGTATTACTTTTGTTCACGTAGACTTTAACACATTTGGCAGTGGGTTGTAAACACACAGGTTACAAGTCTTTTATGGCGGGACTTGCAACCGAGTGGATTTACAATGCCTTTGCTGGGCGATCATTTCTCTATAGGCATTATTTGTTAAACGAACTCTATGAACTCACCAACCTCGTGTTGACACTTTAGCATGTATTTTCAGGTTTTAACCAATGACACGCTACTGGAGGTTTTGGCAGGGCATAGCATGGTCATAGAAGACTCTGATTATTTATATGGGGACCGTTTTAAACTATTTTAAGGGTCTACTTCCGCACTACTTTTAAAATGTAAATTCAACATTTATGACTTAACTATTTTATTCTATATAATTGAAGTGAAAACCATTTTTGTACTTGTGTTGTGATACCGATTGAGTTACACCCCAGCTACACGTATGCTTCCGCTGGACCCGATTTTGGGGGTGTGACAGATTGGTATCAGAGCTTTGGCTATAGCGAACTAAGTGTTTTTAAAACCTAGACTATAGCTACTTTTATGAAAAACTTAACCCTATGACCGTCACGTGCCTGCCTGCCAAGCTGAAGCCTCATTGTGGTTTGTTGCTGACTTAGGTGATGAGATTTGTGTCTCATTATCTGGTATATTATATTCACTTATTCTAGTTGATTACTATAATTGTCTTTCATATAAGCATGTTCACGTATCATATATGTCACTCTGTTATGTTTCTCCTTGCATAGTTTCATCATTTGACCTCGAGTTTGGTCACTTGCTTTTGTCTTTCAGAACGCCTTGGTATTTGTGAAGGACATAGTCTAGTATAACTGAGCTGAGTATTTCAAAATTCATGGAACCTCGGTGGGATATAGACTGGTCATCTATATTCGACCCGGGATAGTGAGATATAGGCTGACCACCTATGTCTGACTCAGAGATGAATTTTGCAACACTGAGAATGGTTATAATAAAATTTTGTCTGGATTAAATTCTCTACCCAATTTCCAAATGTTTCATTCATGTGTGCGTACTTACTTTCATCACAATCTCGTTATGTCGCAGCTGTCACAGTCTTTTCCCTTCTCACCATTATTATCATTCCTCTTCCCCATATATATAAGGAATTAGCTGACACTATATAGTTTCCTATGTCACTCATCACTCATTACTCCCAATATTGATAAGTGGATATTATCAATGACCTCCCTAGGAAAGACTTCCCATACCATGTATAAAGAGGATCCCTAGGTACATTATGACCATTTAAAACTCAACAGAAATCCCAGGATATCACAAAAACCACTCGAGCCACGTCAACGCGTCATATCGCAACATCAACCTTTCATTCTATAATAACCCACTCTCGAACATCTACTACTAGGAAACGTCTTAATTATGTCTCACCCTTCTTTTCTCGTTTTGAAGAGCTATGCCGCCAAGGAAAGTTAAAGCTACTCCAACTATGACACCTGTTGCTATTCGGAAATTGGTTAAGGATAGTATCGCCGAAGCTCTAGAGATCGAGAGAGCTGAGGTAGCTGCAAGGGCTGCTGAGGCCGCTTTACAGACAGGGATAGATGGACAATCCGATAATAAGCGCGAATGTACTTGGAAGAATTTTAAGGTTAGTGATCCCATCAAGTTTAAGGGCACTGAAGGAGCGGTTGCTTTGATTCGCTGGTTCGAAAAGACTGAGAATGTGTTCCTCATGTGCAACTGTCCTGATGGCAGCAAGGTAAAATTCGCTACTGGTATGCTTTTGGATGAAGCTATGTCATGGTGGAATTCTCATGCTCAACCGATTGGTATGGAAAATGCCTACAAGCTCACCTGGGAGCAATTCAAGAAATTGATGACTGATAAGTTTTGCCCTCGTACTGAGGTGCAGAAGTTGGAAACAGATTTTTATAAGCTAGTGACAGTAGGTAATGATATCGAGGCATATATCCGAAGGTTTCAGGAGTTGGCTGTGCTATGTCCAACTATGGTTTCAGATAACGAAAAGCTGCTAGAAAATTTCATCGGTGGACTACCCTGCAACATCAGTGGGAACGTAATTGCTTCTAAATCAGACACGCTGGAGGAAGCTATCAGAATGTCTCAAAAGCTTATGGCTCAAGTAATAAAACAAGAAACTACTGTCAACAACAACAACGAAAACAAAAGGAAAAGGGATGACAACCAAGGAAACGATCAAGTATGGCAGCCAAACAAAGGACAAGAAGTGTTTAGAGCTTATGCTGCAGGACTACGCACAAAGAAAAGATATACTGGAAATTTACCTTACTGCAACATGTGTAATCTGCATCACTTATATCATTGCAGTGGACTGTGTGGAATATGCAAGAAGCGGGGTCATCTAACTAAGGACTGTAGGAAACCCACAAATCAGAGGATTCCAGGAAGTTGCTTCAAATGTGGAAACTTAGGGCATCTCAGAAAGGATTGCCCGGAGCTAAAGAACAAGAAAACCAAAGCCTTAACTCTCTAGTGTTGTATTTCTTTTGTGTTTAATTCTACGTTCTATCGTATAAGTTTCATGTACTATTAACAAATTACGATCTAATGAATATTCTATCTTATATCACCGCAAACTCCTAGCGATTTCATTAAGATTCCTTTAAAACTACACCACCTATCATCTACAGACCAATGGTCAGAGAACGATTCAAACATAGGAAGATATACTCAAAGCATGAGTGATTGACTCTAGAAATGGTTGGATTAACCATTTGCCATAAATTAGATTCCTTTATAACAATAGTTACCACACGAGCTTAGAGACTACACCATTTGACGCACTCTATGGTCGAAGTGCCAACATCCATTGACAGATAAAATTTGGAAAAGCCAAACTCACTATTCCTGTAAGTACTCATGAAATAACCAGAAATTCCCTACAAGTCAAGAATCAATTACAAATTCAATAAGTTGTAAACCATTAAAACTTAAAGTTGGTAGCCTGATCATGTTGAAAGTTCTGCCTAGGAAAGGCATGATATCATTCAGAAAACTTGGAACGTTAAACCCGAGATACACTGGACCATGTAAAATTTCAGACAGAATAGGCCTAGTGGCCGTCAGACTTGAGCCTTGTTAGAGAACAACCGGATTACACAACCATGTTTCACCTATTCAAATCCCAGGAAATGACCTTCAGATTAGTCACTCATAATCCCATTTGGAAGGGAATCCAACCCTGAGACAAACGTAAACTTGGTAAGAGAACCAATAGAAATCATGGACTGTTAGGTCAAACGATTGAAACAGAGTCGAACTCCTATCGTGAAAGTTCGCTGAAATTCTCAATTATTATCACCTTTTCACCAATACCACTCTAGAGACCAACACAAACTGAACTTCGGGACGAAGTTCCTGTTAGAAGGGAAGACTGTCACAACTCGTAATTTTCGGTCATTTTCCAAACCTCGACAATTTACTATTCATAGGTTACTATTCATCATTTACTATTCATCGATCACTATTCATCATTTTTGAGGTCAATTTGATATTCTGAGAAGTGTTCAGAAATTTTACTATTCACTTGACACTATTCATTTCCGAAAGAAATTTCACTATTCACGTGCATTACTCATTTCATCGTAAATTTAGTTTACGAGTATTCAAATTCACGTAACCGTATTGGTTCGGGTGCGAATTCATGCATTATCATTTGGGACATCTCATACAGACTAGAAATAGTCTGCGTATTATCATTATGTCACTTGCATACTATTCCACTCGTAGGATATTTAAATTAGTACTTTTGGTATAATTTACTTTTACGTATAATTATTTCTGAATAAACGTTAACAAGCGATCAATAATGTGGCTAACACGTCCGACACTCCCGACTATGATCCCAATATATTTTTATATTCATTTTAATAATATAAAAATTATAATATTAATTTACCCGGTGTTTTCAAATCAATTGCTACGTTTTCCGGTCGAAGCTTATAACTCCGTCGGTTTGCGATATTTCAACCCGATCATTATTTTAACTTCCGATTCTCATCAGGAATATTATTTTACAATTTTTACAATTTCATTATATTTTATTTTATCTCGTTACAATTTATTTTTAGTTAACTCGGTACCCGGTATCCCCTAAAACTAATAATATCTAACTATATCAACACAATAATACACAAAATCACACATTTTCTTCCTACCCCTTTGACATTGCCCCCCCCCCCCCTGTGATTTCCTAGATTTGTGGATCTTGTTCCCTACAAACTTTATAGATTTTTACTTATACTTCTCATATTCATTCTCATCCTCATTTTCACAAAAACTACAAGTAAACTCTCTTTACTTTCTCTCTTCCTTTCTTTCTCTATATGGTTCGGCCACACCAAGAACACAAGCAAGAAACATCAATTTTTCCAAGATCAAGTGATAATCAAGGTTATTTAGTACTTCTTGTTGGGGTTTTGAAGTTTAAACACAAGGTTTTTCAAGTTTTTCATCTCCACTAATCCACTAATCCTTCAAGTAAGTTGTCAAACTCATTTGATAATTTTTACAAGTTATTACTATGGTTATATATTTTTCTTACAAGAACTCATGCATATATTAACTTATACCACTCCATTTTTGTATATACTTAACTTTTAAGCCCTAGAAAGTGAATATAGTTAGATCCTTGTTAGATCCACTTGGTTTGTGATGTTTAGGAACCCATGACACCCTAAGAAGGTGTATGGTAGGATTAGACTAGTTTTGTGGTGATTGAAGGAGATTTGGTTGAAGTTGGAACAAGATTGAAGCTAGGAAAATGATTTTTGAAACTATATATATACCTACTGTTACTATTTTGGAAACGTGGGAAACTCAGTAGGTGATGGATAATTTTTGACCAAAGGTTTAGAAAATACTTTCAAAAACGAAACTTTTGGCGAAAGAACGGATTAAAACGAGTTTATAACGAAGGAGATATGATTTTTGTAAATTTAACGATGAAAACTATTTTTCTGAAAACTGCATGCTGTTTGACAGTTTTCGACGGGCAAATAGAGGCGTTAAACGTAACCTAGAGGAGCCGAGCTATCGAAAATATATTAGTATATACTAAAACGAATCCGTGGATATAAAGAACGAGTAAAATGAGCTTAAAACGACCAAGTTATACACGTTCTAAAATCGTCAAAACTATATATATATATATATATATATATATATATATATATATATATATATATATAGTCACTACTAGAAAATAATATAACTACGTACTAAATGAGATATTTTCTAGATTTCTTATTCAAGGAGTTTATTTTTAACTAACGAAGTACGTACGACTCAAGGTTTATTACGCGACTACTAGACACTATTATAAGGTTTTCAAGACGAGGAATATAACACTAACATTTTTTTATACGATATACTACGACAAGTTATATACTTCTATATTTGGACTTATTTTCCTAAGTATGGAAACTATTTTACTTTGACAATAACTAGTATTTCCAAGTTACGAGTGGTATAGGCATCATGTGCACGTGCATTCATTTCATCACGTCATGATCTAAGGTAGATCGTTATTACTCATATTAGGTTGCGGTTAGAGATCGTGCCTCATTTCAGTGTATCCATTCTTGTCATCGTAGCTATCGCACCAGGTGAGTCATAGCCCCTACTTTTTCAATTGTTTTGGTAAACTCTTTGGGGGAGAATACATGCTCGTTTTACTTAAAACGCATTACTTGTTTTACCTGGTTGATTACTCAAATATTTCCAGCTTTATCTAAATATATATTTGATCACCTGCACTTCATTAGTATGCTTGACTACCGGTATTTCTTTGGCATATTTAATCACCTGCATTCATTGGTATGTTTGATTTTCCTGTATTTCATGGGATTGATTATCCTTGTTTATATGACCTCATAGTCACCAATTGTTCCTATATGTTCCTTGTAATATTGTGGTATTCCCCACTTGGCTGTGATGTCAAACGTATTGTGGTATTCCCCACTTGGCTGTGATGTCAAACGTAATATTGCTGTTTTCCTACTTGACTGATTTATCATATGACCTCCTTGTAATATTGTGGTATTCCCCACTTGGCTGTGATGTCAAACGTAATATTGTGGTATTCCCCACTTGGCTGTGATGTCAAACGTATTGTGGTATTCCCCACTTGGCTGTGATGTCAAACGTAATATTGTGGTATTCCCCACTTGACTGAATGTCAAACGTAATATTAATGTTTCCTTACTTGACTGAATTAAGATGCCTTTGCATCAACCTTATTACGGGTTTTCCCGCTTGACTGATTTATCATATGGCCTCATTGACTGAATTATTTATATAGCCGTTTTGCTATATTTATCTGGGAATTTGGATATCAGTATTACTTTTGTTCACGTAGACTTTAACACATTTGGCAGTGGGTTGTAAACACACAGGTTACAAGTCTTTTATGGCGGGACTTGCAACTGAGTGGATTTACAATGCCTTTGCTGGGCGATCATTTCTCTATAGGCATTATTTGTTAAACGAACTCTATGAACTCACCAACCTCGTGTTGACACTTTAGCATGTATTTTCAGGTTTTAACCAATGACACGCTACTGGAGGTTTTGGCAGGGCATGGCATGGTCATAGAAGACTCTGATTATTTATATGGGGACCGTTTTAAACTATTTTAAGGGCCTACTTCCGCACTACTTTTAAAATGTAAATTCAACATTTATGACTTAACTATTTTATTCTATATAATTGAAGTGAAAACCATTTTTGTACTTGTGTTGTGATACCGATTGAGTTACACCCCAGCTACGCGTATGCTTCCGCTGGACCCGATTTTGGGGGTGTGACAATAGTAAAAGGAGATCGCGGGTTATCGATATGATTATTATAATATGCAATCTCTTCCTTAGTGGGATATAGATTAAAATAGTCATTAAGCTTCGGATCTATTTCCCCCTCTTCAAATCCCTCAATAACGTTCACAAAGTCATTAGGCCCTAGGTCCTCATTTGAATACAAGGCGGTCGCTAGGTCACTAAATGCATGTTCGAGCTCAACCTTAATCAACTTATTAAGCTCTCTAAGTTCCCTAATCTCACTCTCAATTTGTTCACGTAACACAGCCACTTCTCTAGGGGAAAGGGGTGGATTCGCGTTTTCCATATTGGTCAACGGAATAGTCAATGAATTTTAATTTACTAACAAAGGCACAAAGAAAAAGATAGACTAAAGAAAAACTAAAAATAAAAATAAAATCTTACTAGAAAGGAATCTAGCAAGTAGACCTAATAAAAAGAAATTCTAACCTAGACAATAACTATTCCCCGGCAGCGGCGCCAAAAACTTGATACGTGGGAATCGCACCAGGCTTTACCTCTCAAGGGATCTTGAGAAGCTTATAACCCCCACCAGGCAGTGTACCTGATCGTTGTAGTATAGTATAGTGACAAGTACCGGTGGATTGATCGTTCAGCTAGGAATAGTGTCGCTAGGATTAGAAAACCTAAATACTAGTTCTAAAGGTGAGGGAAGATTCTTTTTGTATTTTTATATTTTATGAAAAGCAAGTTAAAATCTCGGGTTTGAAGGATTTGGGCGGAATTAGTTGCTAATCAACTAACCCAATACTAAGATGCAATCAAAATAAAATACTAGAAATGAAAATTAACTAAATTATACTAAAGTTGTGAGCAGTAATTGGAGAAAATGTGTTTACTTAGATTTCACTACTCCCTAGACATCTTTTACACGTTAATTACTTGTTATAATTGCATGGATGACGGATCGTATTCCTTAATACCATTCATGGGGTGGCACACTTAACTCTCCAATTCTATGAGCTCTTATCTCCTCCTACACCATGCCCAGCACAACTATAGGGATTGTAAACAGTGGCTCATGCATTAAATACAACCAATAAAGACCTAGTGCGCGTCGGTTCATGTTTCTTAAGATGTTCAAGCATGTTACCAATTGGAGATCTGCCAGTTTTCTTAAGCCTAACATATAAATCATTCATCCAAGACAAGAATAAACAAGTAATCAACATCTAGGTTTCATTAGATCTAAGCAAACACAAGATAGATCTAGCCTAGCATGATGGAATTAAGACAAGAACAAGATATAGACAACCAACACATAGACATATTGATTGAATTAAAAGAACACTTATCTTGATTACACATGCAAGGTATCAAGGGGTTAGAACCCTTGAAAAACCTGTAAAGTTACACCAAAATCGTACTTAGGGTTTCTCCCAAAACTTCTCTCCTTAAATGTGAAAAATTAGAAAACTATATATAGGAAAAGGGGTCTGACGGCGTCAAGACAAAGCTTATGACGCCGTCACCTCGCCGCCAAAACTATTCTCGGACTGCCTTGATCTACATTTGACGCTGTCAAGTATTAATCATTTCCAGGCCGTCATGACTTTTACTCTTGACGCCCTACCTTCATGACGCTGTCAAATCTCATCTGGATCGTCATGGAATTTTGCTCTTGACGCCATCAGGGAATTACTCTTGACGCCGTCACCTACTGTTCCCAGCATGGAAAATTAAGACTTTGGCGTTTTCTTCACTTTTATGCTCCAAAAACGTCCGAATTGCTTCCTTTTCCAGATTTCACTCCCAAAGTACCTAAAATCACAAAAGGAACAATTTAGGGCAATATTTGATCAAATAAATTCGAATTCGGGCTTAAATGACCCCCTAAAAATGGATCATTTTGCGCCTCATCAGTTACGGAAAATAAGATATCCGAGAAGCAGCTCGATGACGTTCCTATCGTTAGGGATTTTCTTGAAGTATTCCCTAAAGAATTACCTGGCATTCCACCCGTACGTCAAGTAGAATTTCAGATTGAACTAGTGCCTGGAGCGGCACCGGTGGCTAAAGCACCTTATAGGCTAGCACCATCTGAAATGGAAGAGTTGTCAGAACAACTAAAAGAATTGTCGGACAAAGGATTTATTCGACCAAGCTCATCACCTTGGGGAGCTCCAATTTTATTTGTTAAGAAGAAGGATGGATCCTTTCGAATGTGCATCGATTACCGGGAGTTGAATAAACTTACGGTAAAGAATCGATACCCATTGCCTCGAATTGATGATCTGTTTGATCAATTGCAAGGATCGAGTGTGTACTCAAAAATTGATCTGAGATCAGGATATCATCAGCTAAGAGTTCGAGAAGAGGATAATCCGAAAACTGCATTCAGAACGCGCTATGGTCACTACGAATTTCAAGTAATGCCGTTCGGTCTGACCAATGCACCAGCAGTTTTCATGGATTTAATGAATCAAGTATGCAAACCTTACTTGGATAAGTTTGTAATAGTATTCATCGACGATATTTTGATCTACTCTCGCAACGAAGAAGAACACGCAGAACATTTACGAATCATTCTAAAACTGCTCAAGAAAGAAGAATTGTACGCTAAGTTCTCCAAATGCGACTTTTGGATTCGCACCGTACAGTTTTTAGGACACATCATCGATAGTCAAGGCATTCACGTAGACCCTGCAAAGATTGAGGCTGTTAAAGGTTGGTCATCTCCTACAAACCCCACGGAGATACGCAATTTTTAGGTCTCGCAGTTTACTACCGAAGATTTATAGAAGGATTCTCCAAGATTGTAAAACCTCTGACTAAGCTAACCCAAAAGAATGAGAAGTACATCTGGGAAGAAAAGGAAGAAGCAGCCTTCCAGTTGTTAAAACAAAAGCTTTGTGAAGCTCCAATATTAGCCCTCCCAGAAGGAAATGAGGACTTTATAGTATATTGCGACGCATCTTATCATGGACTAGGAGCAGTCTTGATGCAAAGAAGCAAAGTGATAGCTTATGCATCCCGGCAACTGAAGAAACATGAGGAAAACTACACGACTCATGACTTGGAATTAGGAGCGGTAGTGTTTGCGCTCAAGTTATGGAGACACTACTTATATGGCACCAAATGTACCATGTACACCGACCACAAGAGTCTTCAACATATTTTGGATCAGAAGGATTTGAATATGAGGTAACGTCGCTGGCTAGAGTTGCTCAGCGATTATGATTGTGAGATCCGTTACCACCCAGGAAAGGCTAATGTAGTAGCAGATGCGTTAAGCCAAAAGGAACGATTGAAACCCCTTCGAGTTAGATCACTAGGGATGACTATCCACTCACCCCTTCCATCCCAAATCCTTACCGCACAGAACGAAGCACTTAAAGAAGAAAACCGACCCAAGGAAAAGATTTACGCTATGCCCGAGAATAAGAATGGTTTCGTGAAGAAATCCGATGGAACACTGTGTTTCAAGGACAGAAGTTGGATCCCTATGATTGGAGGTATTCGTGAGCTCATCATGTACGAGTCTCACAAGTCAAAGTACTCCATTCATCCAGGTTCCGACAAGATGTATCAGGATTTAAAGAGACTATATTGGTGGCCAAACATGAAAGCTGACATCGCAGAATATGTCGGTAAATGTTTGACATGTTCAAGGGTAAAGGCAGAACATCAGAAACCTTCAGGCTTACTTGTATAACCAGAACTTCCTATGTGGAAATGGGAACGAATCACTATGGACTTCATCACCAAACTCCCAAGAACCTCATCCGGATACGACACAATATGGGTTATTGTAGATCGTCTCACAAAATCCGCTCATTTTCTACCCATCAAAGAAACCGATGAGATGAATACACTAGCTCAGCTGTATGTGAAGGAAATTGACACTCGACATGGAGTACCAATTTCGATTATCTCGGATCGAGATAGTCGTTTCACCTCTCACTTTTGGAAATCATTACAGAAAGCCTTAGGAACTAAACTAGATATGAGCACCGCTTACCACCCTCAAATTGATGGTCAAAGTGAAAGAACTTTCCAAACCTTGGAAGATATGCTCCGAGCATGCGTTATTGATTTTGGAAAAGGTTGGGATAAGCACTTACCATTAGCAGAGTTTTCATACAACAATAGTTACCACACCAGCATAAAAGCAGCACCATTCGAAGCACTGTATGGTAGAAAGTGCAGATCGCCCGTTTGTTGGGCAGAAGTCGGAGAAAGACAACTTATAGGACCTGACCTTGTTCGGGAAACAACCGAGAAAATCATTAAGATTAAGCAACGCTTACAAGCAGCCCGAGACCGACAGAAAAGCTACGCAGACCTAAAAAGGAAACCCATGGAATTTCAAATAGGAGACAAAGTCTTATTAAAAATATCTCCCTGGAAGGGAATGGTACGATTTGGAAAGCATGGAAAGTTAAACCCCAGATACACCGGTCCATTCAAAATCCTGGAAAGGATAGGACCCGTGGCTTATAAACTAGAACTACCCGAAGAACTTAGTCGGATCCACGACACCTTTCATGTGTCAAACCTTAAGAAGTGTTTATCCGATGAATCTCTCGTGATTCCATTGAAAGAGATTCGACTAGATGATAACCTTGTCTTTACCGAGGAACCCATTGAAATCATGGATAGAGAAGTCAAACAACTCAAACAAAACCGTATCCCTATTGTCAAAGTTCGTTGGGACTCCAAGCGAGGACCGGAATATACCTGGGAACGCGAGGATCAGATTCGCTCCAAGTACCCACATCTCTTCACCTAAGACACCCTTGGCAACTATCTTAGACTATAATTCCGGGACGGAATTCCCTGTAAGAGGTAGGTAATGTAACCTCTCGTAAATTTCCCTTACGATTAGTAAATGCATATGAATAAATAAAACGATGTTACAATAAATTAACACCATTTTACGGGTAACAATTTTTTTTTTATGATATGGCTTGATAATGAACCACTACGATAACTGTGATTGACCGTTTACCCAGGAACGATGCTTACACACAACCTAGATTGCCTATAATTATTGCGAACAATAAATATTTATATAACGCGTTTATATTTAAAATAATACGTTTCGTCTAAATAACGTATACTATTTATATATTCCCCGAACCTACGAAACTTCCCGAGAACGCTCACTAATATTTTTGAACTTCGACACGATAATCGAGACACACTAGGTGGGCCCCCAACACCCTTTGGGCCACGGTTACACACTACACAACCAAACAGACTCCTTTTTATCCTTTTCTTTTTCTTTGGGCCGACACAACCAGCAGCCCAAGTTACAAGCCCAAACGCACCCTTTGTTATTTTTTTTTGTTTTCTTTTCTTGTTCCCTACCGCGACACCTCCAAACGCACCCTAATATTTCACGACTTCTACATGTTACGTATCATTTTTATTGTACATCTTGATTTATCTACTACCCAAGATACACACTAGACCAAAAACCTTGCTCACATGCTTTCGTTACTACTCTAAAAACGTTCAATACAAAGACATGAAACCTCCATAGAGATAAGGCCAAATCGTGGCATACGTTTTCTTCCACACCTCCCCTCCTCCCCTATCATGAGTAAATGAACAGGGTTAATGTCAGGAATGTATCACAAGGATACTTGGTTTGTACGCACGCCATTGGACAAAGAATGAGGCACTACTATTTGCTCATGATGAAACCAAATTGTCCCTATGATTTCAAGTATCTATACGTATCTTATAACTCACTATATAACAAACACATGCATGCACAAACCTAAACTACACTCGTACGTACCAAAACCTACCCAAACGAGAACACAAGAGCTAGTGAGAAGACATACGGAGTGCACAAGAGAACCACGAAGCAAGAGAACCAAGGAACGAGTAGCAAAGCGTATATTGAACCTTTGGAAAGGCTTGAAGTGAACCACGAGGCGTTGAACCATATACACGAACCATTTTCATCGTTTTACTCCACCTTTGAGGTGAGGTGAGACCTCCAAATCTTTATTTCTTATATAGATATATACACGTATCATTTGTTTTGCACGAACACTTCGTCTGAATAAAATGAGAAACTAAAACGTAACATGCTCATATTATATAACGAACTACATATTTACTAAGTCACAAACGAGCCTACATAAGTATTTCGAGCTTATACTTATATATATATACTAAATGTCATACGATTCTAAGTCATATGGACATGCACGTATACTATAAAAAGACTTAGAAAATTTCAACACTATTATACTAGCGAAAGAAGTTATCGTACCACGTTTACTTTGATCGTATATTATGAAATATAGACACACAACCCCTAAGTATTTTTACACGATCTAATTGTTTACTTGGAACACTAACGGGAATGATAAATAAGTCGACTTAACAACTTAGTTTGATCACTTAACGAGACCTAAAGTAAATCGCTATGGAAACCAGTTTTCAGAAACTTAAAAACCTTAAGTGGGCCAAAAAGCCCAAAAAGCTCAGTTTAGCTTATTGCGATAAGCTAATCGTATAAGCTCTTTTGAAATGATTTTGTAACTTAAAAATATGGATTTCGACAAACCCAATGTACCCCAAAACCCTTGGATCGTAAAACCTTAACGGGCCCTTAATTTTGGCTTGTTAAGCCCAATTAATGAAATAAGCACTTTTTAAGCTAATAAGCTGTTGGTATAAGCTGTTTGAAACCTTATGAGCTTATTGAAATAATAAAAATGCTAAGTTTTAAATTTGGTAATGTTTGGACTATTTTTGCAAATATTCGAAAGTTAGGGACTAAAATTGTCAAGTTTGTAAACTTTGGGTGAAAAGTATAAAAACTGTTTTTCTAAGGGTATAAACTGTAAATATTGAAACTTAGGGATAATAAATGTAAATATTTGATATTTGGACTAAAAACGTAAATATATATAATTTTTGGGCTAACGACGTAAATGTTTTCCGTTAAGGGTAAAAAGTGTAAAATTGAGAAACATAAGGGATCAAATAGTAATATTGATTTTTTTAATAATAATTGTATATATATATATATATATATATATATATATATATATATATATATATATATATATATATATATATATTTGAATATATATTAAAACGATAAATAATAAACGTAACTTATATATATATATATATATATATATATATATATATATATATATATATATATATATATATATATATATATATATATATATAAAATATGGATAAAACTTATATAACGATAACTAAATTTAGATGAATAAAACGATACGTAACCATTATCTATTTTTTTTATACGACGTAACACATCACGTATGCACTTTATCGATTAATCGTAATTAATAATAAACGTTCGCAATAAAACGAGACTTTTGTGTGTGAAGCCGTTGCCTTGCATCGTTGAGATTACATTTGTTCTACGATCCTACTAAGGTGAGTTCATAGCCCACATTTAACTTATTTTTGTGGGGGGGATACATGCTCAAAAACCGAACACAAGTCTTTTCCTGATAATATTATTGCTTAAGTAGCTATTGCCAAAAGTCCCTCGATCATGAACCTTAATCACTTGAAGGGTGAATGTAAATAATTGTGAATAGATCTATTAGGGATTGACAATCCCCATTTGGTTGCTAGAGGAAAGTCACCAAATGCACTTTATTTGAATATCATAGGTTACTGGCAAATACCTATCTTGGGGGCTATATTACTTTACATCATTATTACAGAAAATATTGGTGCCTGTTGAATCGTTGAGTGTCATGAGCTTAATGCAATAATGAATGCGATTTTTCTAACTTGTTTATTTGTATTTTTATACAATAAGCACTTATCTCTTGTGTTAAAACTCTTAATTATAAACCTATGAATTTCACTCAACTTTTGTTGACTTTTAGCATGTTTATCTCAGGTAACTAAATGGAATGGATGGCAAAGGCACGAAGTGAGCAAATAAAGAAACGTTTATTTCTTTTTGAATAAAACTTGTTGAATAACGAATTCTCTTGGAATTATGAATATTTGGTATTTTAAATAAAACTTAAAACGATCACTTGAATCGTTTTCTATAATTGTGACAAAGATCCACGATATAATACCCCAAAAGTCTTCCGCTGACATTTTAAGTCTTCCGCTGTATTGATCGATTTTGGGGGTGTTATATCCTAAGTTAGTTTTACAATCTAATCTAACGCAAGGGGGTTTTAGTCTAAGAGACTAGCACAGTTTTGGTTTTATTAAATAGTAAATTAAACTAATGAGAACGAATCAGCGAATAGCAACACGTACATAGATAGATAATAGAGACTATAAGAAGACTTGCCCTGATAATTAAGTAGCTTGTCACTTGTTTTATTGCTAGTTTTATATGAAGTGTATCGTAATCTATTCTCTCTCGTTGGAGCGCAATATATCGGTGAGTAAACCCTGAATGATAACTTATGTCTATCCTACTTATCTAAAGACGTTAGATTAAATAGGCGAAGGGTGGATATGTCAGCTCAGTCCACGGGCTCAGCTAAACACAGAGGTTATCAAAGGACTAATATATGTCACCAAAGACATCAACATATAAACTTTAATTAATGGGAAAGCAATTTTAAGTGGAGTGTACGATGTTCCGTAGTCACATATCACAAGCCCATCAATCCTGATGAATTAAAGCGTACTATTACAATAAAACAAAACTACTTAATGAATTAAATACATACAGGACCTTCTTACAGCTCTAATATCTTTGTTTGGAGTGTGTCTTGTGAAGCTTCTTCGACTGAATTCATCTCCGTAGGGTTTTGTTGCACACAAAATTTGTAATATTCTTGGGGTATTTGTTGGGATATGAAGATCAAAGTACTGCTGGAAAGATCAAAGTACTGCTATGTTAAAGTACTGCTCAATAGTCAACGTGCTGATCAAAGTCAAAGTACTGCTCGTTATTGAAGATTATTCAAAGTACTTTGAAGAACAAGGACTAATATGCAATATTGTTTAAGGATCATTATGTATTATTATATGAATGTTCTAGAATTAGTTAGGGATAGTTTACTTGCCGTTCAAGTAATTATTGTAAACCGACTTAAGGTTTTCCTTGAAGTCTATAAAAGGAGCCTTAGGATGGTATTAGACGTATGAGTTTTAGAGTTTCACAAAAGGATTTCTAGAAAACGATTTTAGAGAAGTTAGGGATTGTTAGTGAATCTGTATTTAGAGAAGCAGGTTCAAGAGTTGGTTTTAATATAATTCAAAGTTCTTCTTAGCTTTGTGTTAGTAGATTTCGCATACTTTACAAAGTAATATCAGTGTTTCAATATTAATTATTTTGAGTTATTCAAGATTGTTAAAACCTTACAAGCTACAAAGTAGGTTGGTCAGAGTATATCGATCCAACAAGTGGTATCAGAGCTTGTGTGGAAACTCTGATTAAGAAGAAAACCTTTAAAACCGATTTTACTAAAAACCCTTAAAGATGTCGACAGATGTTGCACCTGCTCCATCCATCACTGCTGTCAGAATTCCTATTGTCAAGAAGGGAGAATATGATCTATGGAGCATGAAGATGAGGCAGTACATTGCCATCACAGACCATGCACTATAGGATGTGATTGTCAATGGCAATATGGTAATCGATGAACCAATAGAGATCCCAGGACAACCAACACCACCTAAGCCATCCTTGCCAGCTGCTACCAAAAGAAATCAAGATAAGGCTCTCAACATACTGCTTTCTGCCGTTCCTGATGGTCACTTATTGAAGTTTCATGATGCCAAGGATGCAAAACAATTATGGGCTGCTATTAAAACAAGATTTGGAGGTAATGATGCTTCCAAGAAGATGCACAGGAACCTATTGAAGCAACAATTTGAAACCTTCACTGTTGGTGAAAGAGAAAGCCTTGACTCTACCTATGACAGATATCAAAATCTACTCAATATACTAGAGTTATATGGAGCAGAAGCATCCGTTGAAGATGCAAACTTGAAGTTTTTGAGGAGTTTGCCATCTGCATGGCATGTGGTTGCTACCATGATTAGAGGACAACCTGGTTTGGTCACTATTGGGATCATACTTTTGTATTTTAGTCAAGTCTCGGTCATTACCTTTTGTAATAGGTTGCTTAGTTATTTAGTTTACATTGTTTATGTTTCAAGGCTTTAGTATGAAAGCCATATGGGCTTGAAAGCCCACGAATTAGTAAGATGAGGGAGGAAGGGAGTGTTGCCCTACTCCTCCCTTATAAATATCAAGCTTATGTAAACTTTTCATTTGTTGGTTATTTGAATACATTAAGGAAACTCTTGCAATTACTCTTCTCTCATTTCTTATAATCAACCATCTCTCATTCTCATCTCATTTCTTTCATTATCATACTTGTGTTTACATAAATGGTGACCTAACAAGTGGTATCATTCGCCTAATAGAGATTGAAGTGTGGCTCTTGGTATTTACGTGTGGTTTAAGGTGTTATTTTGCTTCTTTTTGCTTCTTTCTTTGTTTCTTACACTCAAATCTTGAAGCTTGGATAAGTTTTAAGGTTAATATAGTGTTTAGAAGCTTAGATTTTGCATAAAGTTTTGATTTTTAAGGTTTTTTCCACTCAAAATCTTCAATAGTTAGTGTTTTCTAAGTATTGGTGAAGTTATTTGATCAAAAGTACCTTATTTCTAAGCATTTTTCTTCAAAAATTTGAGATTTTTCAAGTTTCTGACCTCTTTACGCGTAACATACGTGAACAGTACGATTAAAAAGCTGTCTACAGAATCTTTTGTCCTTTCTACGCGTAAGATTTGGTCAAAACCCTTTTCCTACGCGTAACCTTGGTCAAAACCCTGTTTCTACGCTTAACTTGGAAACCTACGCCTAAATCCTATGCGTAAGTCTATTTCCTACGCCTAAGTCCTACGCTGAAGTCAAATCCTACGCAGAAGTTGCCTCTACGCCTAAGTTTTTACGCATAAGTCAGGTTACGCATAAGATCAAATCTTACGCGTAAGTTTCAGAGTCCTACGCATAACTTCATCCAAGGTCTTCTCTTCGTGTAACGGTGACTCAGTACTTCCCTAGCTTGGATAAGTTAGTGGAATACTTCGACTTCGGATATCTTTCAAGCTTGGATAAGTTTGAAAGATTTGTTTGGTCTTTGAACCTTACGCATAAGAATCTTACGCATAAGCTTAAAACTTACGCAGAAGGTTAATTCTTACGCATAACTCTATAGTTTACGCATAAGATCAACCTTTACGCGTAACTATGAAGTCTACGCATAAGTTTCTGTTTTACGCGTAAGATTTCAACTTACCCCAGGGTTTCTTGATCTTAACCAAAGGAACGTGCATTTCAATCTTCTACAAGATCCATCATTCACACAAGTCTCTTTCTATTATTTTCTAACTTATTTTCAATTTATTTTTTACAGGAGACTAAACATTCAATTTTTACGCGAAATTTAAATTTTGGTATAACGTTGAAAATTTTGGCCCAAAATTCAAATTTTTAGGCCAAAATTCGAATTTTTTCGGTGAAATTTGGCGACAAAATTTTTAAAACTCAAATTTTTTCTATAACCTTAGAATTGCATTTTAAAGTGATTTTCAAAATTTTTCAAATTATTTTGGAGGGAAAACCAGAAATCACTATTTCGACCTTGAGTGAGACATTTTGTTTGATTATTTCGATTAAGTCGCAACAATCAAGGGGGAGAAAAATGTCATCTACAATGTCTCAATCACCTTCTTCCAACTACCTTCCTCACCAATATTCTCATCAGCAATAGTCATCAGCAACAGGACCTTCTTCCAACTACCTTCCTCACCAATATTCTCATCAGCAACAGTCATCAGTACCTTCTTCCAACTACCTTCCTCACCAATATTCTCATCAGCAACAGTATCATCAACAACAGTACCTTCTTCCTCATTGATCATGTTCTGCTCTTTGGCAATGAATCAAGGCCTCCAATGTTGCTACCAGGAACATATACTGTTTGGAAACGGAGATTTCTACAATGGCTCACAGATCGTCCTGCTGCAGATTTCATGCTTAAATCCATTCAAGATGGTCCATACAAAATGATATCTCTTGCTGATTCTACAGGGATTATGTGGTTACAAACTACTGCAGATTTGAATGCTACTGAACTCGCTCAGTACTATGCTGACCATCAGGCTGCATGGTTCTTGACATTAGCCCTTCCCAATTCAGTTTACATGAATATGGACTTTCAAGCCAGTGCTTATGATATGTGGAAATATCTTGAAGCTTTGCATCGTACAGAAGAACTTCATCACATCAGAATGAAGCAAATTATTGAATCTTGTTTAAGCATGAATCTACTGAAGACCATTCTCCCTGCTCCACCATCTCCAGCTGTTGACCATGGATCCTTAATTTACACTTCAAATGGTCTCTTCTTCAATCCTCCTAATGCACCTGAGCCTTTCTTCATTCCTCAGTATCATCCTGCTACACTACATAATAATGTGCAATCTCTTCTGCAAAATCTTGTGAAGCTTAGTCAAGTATCTACAGAGAAAGGCAAAGGCGTAATGACGTCTAGTTCTAAATGGTTAAACACAATGGAAGATACTTATGATGAAGAAGATCTTATCGAACCAAGCATGGCATTTTTGGCATATACGGAAAATATTGCAGATGAGGAAGCTCAAGATTATGATTCAACCTCACTCTCTGACGATAATGTTGAATACAATGCTACACTTAGTCAAATGGAAGTTGAAGGGAGTAATCTCAATGTTGTTTTGCAAAGTTTCATGAGAGATATTCCATCTGATGATGAATATGCAGATTTGAAATCCAATACAGCAGATTTGGAAGCCGATATAGCAGATCTGATGTTAATGGCAAACATTCAGGAATTTCACATGAATTATACAAGCCCAGAGTATGATTTTGATGATTCCGAAGATCCATTTGTCAAATTACACAAAGAGAAACGCATGACATCTTTAAGATTACTTTACTCACACCTCAAGCTTCTCTCAAACAAAGACTTAGCAGAAACTCGTTCCGAGAGTGGATTCAAATGGGAATTTCCAAACCTGTTTGGAGAAAAAGTTGATATTTTCACTACTTCAATGTTCGAAAACGTGAATAAACTTGAAAAGCAACTTGCAACTGAAGAATTTCACGAGAATGAATCCAATGCCGCCTTCAGAGTGCTCAAGAAACAGTTTCAACATTTCATTTGTTATGACTGTGAAGTAGTAAGCGAGTATTTTTTAGAATACACTCGAATTGAGGCTCAAACCTTCAAAGATATATTGCTCCAACACCTGGATGCCATTGAAAAGTCAATTATTGAAAGAGTACTTCACAGACTAGAGCATGACAAAAGGGTTAATAAAAGGAAGTCGCAGATTCAAGAAGAGCAAGTTCATAAAGTTGATGTGTTGGAAGCTAATTTGGTTTTCATGGATAACAATGGGACAGAATCAGAAGTGCAGAATGACAACAGCAGATTGGAGAATGATACAGATGCAGACTGTGCAGAGATCATACCCTTCCATGACTCAGAGCCCAACTTTGACAAAGAACAGATGGATGAGGAAGAAGGCATACCCATCTATGACACAGCACCCAACTTTGACAAAGAGCACATGGATGAGGTACAATCTACTGTTGATCACATTATGCCTGCTAATGAGAAACAACAATCTGAGCAACCTAACTTTAGTAATGAAGGAGAGGTTGACCAGAATGCTGTTCAATGTCTTGACAAACGTTCTGAGTCTGAGTCTTTACATGATAATCTAATAACTGAAACGTCAAATCAAACTCTTGAGTCTAAAAACCTTCTTCTCAAAAAGACCATTGCCCAGTGTCATAAAGATTTTTCAAAACTAGAGGCACATTGCATCTCACTTGAACTTCAAATGCAAAACGAATATCTAAATTCGGGCAACAATGGTCAATTTTTGAATGAACAAAGAAAACGTGTGGATACATTAGTTAAAGAAAATGAGCTTTTAAAAGGTCAAATTCAAGAAAAGGTGTTTGCACATGCTGCATTAGAAAACAAATTAAGAAGACTGACTGGCCAAAGTATGGATACTAAGTTTGCAAAACCATCAATCTTGGGGAAACCGCCTTCTCAAACAATCAGAAAACAATCAGTGGTTAGACAACCGACTGCATTTAAATCTGAACGACCTAAATTTTTAAAACCTTGGTTTGCCTCCCAAGTTGTTGAGAAAAACAATTTGACAAAACCAGTCACTCCACATTCTTGGCCTAAGGAAAATGCATCTGTGTCTGCTAAATCTCAACACGTGATTATACCTGGCTCTTCTAGGATTAGTTTGAAAACAGTGTCTAAAACGAGCATTAAAAGTAAAGAGTTTTATGGAAAATATGACATGTATAAGAACTATGATCTAGAAAAGGCTAGGAAAAATGCGCTACTTCAAAAGGATGGAATTCTAGGTTCAAAACCTCATGTGGAGCCTTCTAATGTAGTGCAAAACACTGCTAGTAGTAGCAAACCAAAACCTAGGAGTTCTCAACAAACAAATAGGAATTGGCTAGCATCTAAGAGTAGTTGCGGAAATAATCATGATGTCTGTGCTTTAAAATATCTTCAAAAGGGAAATTCACTTGAAAAGGCTTAATCGACTAAGACAAACAAACCCGTTGAACCAAATGTCATAAGTTAGAAACCTAAGAAGTGGATCAATATAGGACGTAGGTTTTCTCTAAGAAGTGATGCTCCCACATTTCATTCAACTGCATCTAAAAGGAAAACATCTCCTAGATCTAACACTAGGTGGGTACCCACGGGTAGAATTTTCAAATCAATTGGTCTTAGGTGGATTCCTACAGGAAATATTTTAGACAGTTGCACCAAAACTAATGTGAACTCCACTATATCTACCCCTGAGACAAGAAGGAAAACCGTCGGAATTGTGTGTTCGAGTGTCAAGAAGATAATTGACACTACATCTTTATGCTTCTAACATCTGGAACCCAGTTTCTCTTGGGGATCCGTGTTCTCTGTTTTTCTTGTCTCTTCTTTCTTTCTTTGCAGATATAACAGGTATGGCTTCGGAATAATTCAGTTTCGGACCCGCACTTCAATAATGGCTTCTAAGCAAAACAGCTTAGGACCCGCAATCAACCGTCTAAATTTTCCGGATTCTTCAGCTGAACGATTGTCACTCTCTCGCAAGGAATTGGAAACCCTGTTTGCTCAAACTGTTTGATGATTCAATTGAAAACCGTCCTCAACAGGTCTCACCAATTTCCGCTGCACACCCTGAGTATATTCAACAAACACTGTTGAGAAAGACGGTCCTCCAAGTGAATCTCCAACAACAGCAAGACAAACCGCTTCCAACTCCAGACAATCATCTGAACATCCATAACAACAATCAGTACCACAACCTGCAGATTATGACGAAAATGCTTTCTTCAATCTATTTACACCGACTCCAACCGTTCTTGATATAATAGAGTCGTCTTCTTGCAATTTGGATCCGTCTAATATGCATACGCTCTACCAACGTCATCCTTCGACACATCATTGGAATTAAATGGATTTGGAAAAACAATATGGACACAGAAGGCACAATAATTCGCAACAAATCTTGTTTAGTTACAAAGAGATACAGTCAATAAAGCAGGATTGTACATCACTGTCATTAACAAAAGCTTAGTATGTAGCCATGTCTGCTTTCGGTGCTCAAGTCATTTGGATGAGAACTTAACTCACGGACTACGGCTATGTATTTGACTAGATCTCAATGTACTGCGACTCCAAGTGTGCTTTTGCTATCTCGTGCAACACCATTCATCATTCCAAGGCCATACAAATTGCTCTCCGCTACCATTTCATAAAGGAGCATGTTGAGAAGGGTAAAATTGTATTAGAGTTTGTGGGTACTGAATACCAATTTGCGGACTTGTTTTCAAAGACATTACCTCCATCAAGGTTTGTTGATTTAGTTCACCAAAATGGTATGTGATGTTTGACTCCAGATGATTTGCAAAATTTTCTTAAAACCTAAGAAGAGTCAAACATCAAAGTCTTTCTGTAAATACTTTTTCTACAAAAAGAATCTTCTTTCTTTGTGTACAAACTTCAAATCTTCAAAACTATGTTCCTCCATTTAAACAAATTTTGCTTTTCTCTGTCAAAATGGAACATGTTTTGAGGGGGAGAAAATTTTTCACAATATCATGAAGTTTGGACACCTCATTTTTTATTCATCAAGGATAAAATGTTTCTTCATCATTCGGATTTAAACTCATTTTCAAAAAGGTTCTACGATCTCTCGAATTAAAAGTGCAGAAAGGTTTCACAAAATATATGCTAATTCGAGGGGGAGAAAAGAAATTTTTTCTGCAATGATTCCAAATTTATCTAGTTTGGACTTCAAATGGATAAGTAATTAACCTTTAATGAGTAAAGATTCACAAATGTCTTAAACTTAGGTAAAAGGATCCTGCATGGAAAATAAAACGGGCTCTAATCAATGTTTTCACAAATATTCTCAAAAGTTTCACACATAATTAAAATCTCAATGATTCAGGCTAACAATTTTTTATCCTCGATTCTTTCCATAATTGTGAGTTTCTAATTTCTTCATTTGTTGTTGTCTAATCGTTCCCTAAATTGTTTCAATTGTTTTCAATGGTCAAAAAGGCATAATCTGAAACTAGGGTTCATGTAATTATCGATTGGGGCATTTCTTTTTAATGTGTATAGTCTAAATTAATTATTTCATATAACTTTAGAGAACACTAAAGAATGCTCGATTGGTGTGTTTGCTCAATTAGATACAACATAGGTTTAGAATCATGTGATTTAGGGTTTTAGATGTCGATGTCTTTGCTGCTACTAGGGCATTTGTTTGTTCAATATTCCTGCATTTTGATGCTAACATATGTGCATAGACTCAAATCATAACCCCAAACCATAATCATAATTGGAAAATCTCGAGTGATAGGATGAGTTAATCTGTGATCTTGTGTGTTAATTAGAGAATTCTGAGCATTTTGGTAGATTTAGAATGAGTTTCTTGATTCATCTGTATACTTGTTTGTGCCTGATGCATTTTCTCTGTGTGCAAGTACATGTCATCCCATTGAAAGTCAAAATTTCAACATTCGTCAAAATGTGTCTTATGAAACATATTTTTGAGGATTAAGAGCAAAATGTGTTTAAAGGCTAAACCGGTAAAAGGATTCAAAATGGTGAGAAACAAATTTTTTCCCAAACTCTACACTCTCGTTTTACACCGGTAAAGCAAATGTGGAGACCAAAGCAAAGTTGTTCAAAACCTTTCAAATTTTCAAAATCTGGAATGCTTTGGCTTCAATAAAAGAATGTCTCTGATCTGAACATCCCAAATACCGGAAGTTTTCCATTCATCACAAAAACAAATCTTCAAAAAAGAACCCATGAGGTTCAACTTAAGATGGAAATCTTTTTCAGATTTTAAAACTCAAAAGAGAGACTCTGAGTCTCAAACAACTTTCAACAGTAAAAGAGTTTTGAATTTCAAGCATTCTTTGTTGTATAATACTTGATTATGTTTTCTAAAACCTTGAGCAGAATCATCTCTCGAATTTTTCAAAAAGTATTTCTTTAATACGATTCTAAATTCTGCTCAAGAAGACTATCTCTCGAATAATGTTCATTATTTGAGGGGGAGTGTTTTGTTTTATAGAAAACTAATTTTGTATAAAAACAACGACTTGTGCACTCATTTCAGTGTACAACTCGAGTTTCAGAGAAAGGAGAGTGCCTTGCTAAACCATTCATTAAAACCAAACGTGCACTTTTCCTTGAAAACCAAAAGAAGTTCTCATGCTAAGCTTAACTAAAACTTCTTAATCTTGAGCAAAATTTATTCAAATTTTTTCAAAAGGTTTTTCAAAACTTTTCAAAATTTTGCTCAAGATTTTTTCAAATCTTTACTCCCCAATTCGCTCCAAAGTTTAAAAAATGTCTAAACATATGCTCGTTTTGAGGGGGAGTATTTCCAAATCAAAATGCTTTGTCAAAATCATGTTTTTATGGCTTGTGCACGCATTACAGTGCACAACTCGAACTTGTAAAGAAAGGACCCTGAGGTACGCATCAGTGCCTCAATCCTAATATAAGGAGCGAAGGCTTCTTACTTTTTCATAATTCTGCTCAAAAGGACAAGTAGTTCACCTCAATAAGACCTAATCACTTGTTGAGGGGGAGCACTTGTCAAAACAAAATACTTTGTTCAAAATCAAAAGTTCTTGGTGAATCTCCCCATAAGACTCAAAAGGGCATATTTTAATCTAAAAAGTTTGTCAAAAACATCATATTGTATGCTATTTTTGAGGGGGAGAAAATGAAAAAGTGATTAAAATATAAGTAGTCAAAGCTAAAAGTTGTACATGTGCGAGCTAGACTCAGAAATGACCCAGGAATTGATGAGACAATAAAAGTTAGTAATATCGAAAAGACTTATCCTCGACGGGTAATAACATCAAGTTAGTTTCTAGAGCTAGTTGTCACCTAAAAGCTGACAATGTATCTCTTTAACTAACCACGTAAGCGTGTCTCGAAAAAGGATTACTCTTAGTAGAAATGTACCGTCTCGAGAAACTTTCTGTGGACTTGACCAGGCCGGGTAATAACTTCAAGCTAGTTTAACTAGTGATGTAAGCATGTCTTGAATCGGTCTTGTTCACGGAAAGTGGATCAATTTAAAATGCTTGCTCCTCCCGCATGTACAAATTTATTAAATACTTATGAGCACATGTGCAGGGGGAGCCCTTCAAAAGTGTACACAAAACTCTCAAAGTGTTAACCAAAATATTTGATTATCACAAACACTTTGAGAGATTTTCAATCAAAGGTTTCTTGGCTACTGTCGGAGTTAGAAGGTGATTAAGATAGGAATAACCGTCCTATGATCCGCCAGAGCCGGAGGGATCTACCCAAGGACATCTCCCATAGTTAGAATTAGAAGTCCTTAGGTATGATACGAAAAAGGGAGAAAAGAATGAAAGGGAAAGAAGGAGTTGAAGAATTAAAAAGAAAAGTAAAGAAAAGGGTGAAAAGAAATAGCCCTCCGTATGTTCAACCTTAGGGCAGACACCGGGTTCAATACGTATGCTACTGGTTGTTGCAAAAGAC
Source organism: Artemisia argyi (assembly GCA_030686995.1). NCBI lineage: Eukaryota > Viridiplantae > Streptophyta > Magnoliopsida > Asterales > Asteraceae > Artemisia > Artemisia argyi. The sequence goes on from CM060706.1 coordinate 170,690,407, forward strand.
AACACCGGTATTGAAGATAAAGTCGTCATGGACCCAGTGATGCAATGCACTAAACCTTCTTAACCACTCAAGTTCTCTTAAAAGGACTTGTTTCATTCTCACGAGGAACCAGTGTAATCTATCGACCTATCTCTTAGAGACGGTTGATATTGAAGATGGAGACCCCTCCCTAGTCTCCGCATAGGAAACCTAAGTGTGCACTTATAGAGTCTAGAGCCTTGAGATACATCAAAGATCTCTTAGGAACACTTAGTATTTCTACAACTGGTGTTCTACATCAATGGACACCAGCTATAAATTATCGAGTCCTTCGCAGATCATAGCAATCTGCCGAGAACGCTTATGAGAGGATTACTAATGTATTTCTCAGTGATTGAACGTAAATCCTGCCTGGGTCAACATCAAACAGCCCTGACAGCAGGTCACTTCGGTAACCCCACAAGGGTTACGCTTAGTGTTTGCGGTGGTTCCATAGCAGTCTACAGTCGTGGAGTGATCCCCAGCGACTCACCCAGTCATTGAGCTACTTAGTAGGTCTCTTAAGCTCCTTCGGGAGTATCTGATATGGGAACGGCCTGGATAAGGATTAGAAGGAGTCTTCACAATATGTTGTTGATGAGCTCTAATTCCTTATCTGTAAGTACCGGTTGTTTTATTGCTAACTGTTTACTTGCAGGTACCTCACTTCCATGATGGTAGATTCCAACATACTCATACATACATCTTGAAGCAAATGTTAGCTCCCCCAAATATCTTAGCACCACAAAGTCCAAAGAAAGATTCTACGTTAATAAAGAAGAATCTACAAAGTATAAAGACTTAAAGATCTCAGAATATGAAAAGGAACTTCGTGCACGTGAAAGTATAAGTCCGAAGATGTATGAGTATGTTGGAATGGCGGACAACCACCACAGACGCAGGAGTGACGAACGGCAGACTACTTCATGACACAACCACTACATCATCACCAAAGAACAAAGACATAGAGCAAAGTACAATCATTATCATTCAACCATTTTGAAGACGTCTAGAGTTTTAACATGTCACAAGTCAACGACAATGATGAAGACGTCAAGCAACCGTGATGACTGACCCTTAGGGGGAGATTGTTGGGATCATACTTTTGTATTTTAGTCAAGTCTCGGTCATTACCTTTTGTAATAGGCTGCTTAGTTATTTAGTTTACATTGTTTATGTTTCAAGGCTTTAGTATGAAAGCCCTATGGGCTTGAAAGCCCACGAATTAGTAAGATGAGGGAGGAATGGAGTGTTGCCCTACTCCTCCCTTATAAATATCAAGCTTATGTAAACTTTTCATTTGTTGGTTATTTGAATACATTAAGGAAACTCTTGCAATTACTCTTCTCTCATTTCTTATAATCAACCATCTCTCATTCTCATCTCATTTCTTTCATTATCATACTTGTGTTTACATAAATGGTGACCTAACAGTCACTATGGACTTTGATGATCTCTACAACAATCTAAAGGTGTATGAGCATGAGATGAAGGGTAACATAGGTTCAAGTTCTCACAGCATTGCTTTTGTATCTTCTGAAAACAGAGGCAGTACTTCCACTAAAAGTACTACTTACCCTGTCCAAAGTACTGTTGCAGAGACACATAATCCATGTACAACCATGATCACTACCACTTCATCACCATCACATACTGTAACACCCAAGGCAAATCCCACATCGGCTGTGGCCTGGAGAGATGCTGGGCTCATAAGATAACATTCGCCTTACAATGACACAATGCGTTTTGTGGTCTACTGCGAGTGGGGTTCTTAGGAACTGGCAGTTAAGCGTGCTCATGTGAGAGTAGTACTGGCTTGGGTGACTTGCCGGGATGTCTTCAAATGAGGCCACAAAAAACAAAGCCGTGAGCCTGTGGGCAAAGCGGACAATATTGTGGTCTGCGTAAGGCAGGGTGTTACACATACTCCCAATTCAAATGATGTTCTATGTTCATTCTTTGCTCAACAAGCCACTCTACCTGTAACCTATCAAGAAGATGTCCTGCAAATTGATGATGATGCTATGGAAGAAATTGACATAAGATGGCAGGTTGCCATGATCACTGCAAGAATCAAGAAGTTCATGAAAAAGACAGGGAGAGGAATTGATTTCAAAGCTAAGCAAGGGATAGCATTTGATAAGTCTAAGATTGAATGCTTCAATTGTCAAAGGACTGGTACTTTGCAAGGGAATGCAAGTTGGCAAAGTGATGAGTGTGTAAATACTCATCATTTTTGTCTTATATGAACTGCTAAAACATCCAAAAACACCCAATAATGCATCAAAATAGTGAAAATATCTCAGGATTGTGTTTTATATGTTTTAGATGCAAAATGTTTAAAAACAAATGAAAAACGAACAAAGTTTGCATAATTGGCAGTTTCAGTCCCTCAAGTTTCAAAAATTGACAAATCTAGTCCCTAAAGGTTTAAAATGAAAGAAAAGTCAACCCAAGTCCTTAGAAATTCAAAAATTAACAAAACAAGTCCTTGGGTGAAAAGTTTGAGGAAAATACAATTTCAGTCCCTCAGTTTTGGAAATTAACAACTTTGGTCCCCGGGAATCTAAAAATGGGAAATTAACTTTTGTGGTCCTTTGGTTATTTGAACATTGGCATAACTCACCCTTGTAACTACTTTGGAGTTTGTACATAATCAGCCCTCATGTTTGGTTCAATTACAAGTTTGGTCCTTGTGTCATAATTTCTAAATACCAAACGGACCTTTTGTAAATCATTTACCCAAAACAAAACCAAAACCAATCCAATAACACCTTGGCCCATCACCTTACCCCAGCCCACCACCAAACCCATACCCCTCGTTTAATAATATTGACCAGTCAACCCTTGGTTAAACCATACCCAAAACCACCTCCTTTTTCCCTCCCCCGTGCCTGCCATGGCCTGCAAATCCCAACACTTCATCATCACCCCTACTACCTCTAATCCCACACTCCAAATCCTACTCACTTTCCACCACAAAACACCAAAACCCCCTGCCAAAATATCAGACCCCCAAGTGGATTATCCCTCTTTCTCGCCTAAATACCATGAACGGCTAAGATGGAATTGAAGGATCCAATGGCTCTAGAAGGAAGTGGAAAAGCACCATGGTTACTTTTTGAACACTATAAAAGAAAGAAGATGGTGCAGAGATGGAGTTAGTTAGATTTTTAATAGGAGTAGTCTTAAATTAATCTTAGTGTAACTTTTGAGGCTTTCTAGCTTATTCAAATTTCAATAGGAATATTATTCTTAGCTTTGTAATTTAAAATTTCAAGTCTTATTTAAATATAATTGCAATTCTATATTTCTGGTTTAGCTTATGTGTATCTGCTTACTTGTAGATTGGAATTGCTTATTTCCTGATTAGTTATGCTTATCTAGTTAAAATACAACTTAATACATGTTATTCTTTCAAGATTTAGCCTTTAAAATCTGCTCTAGTGTAAAAAAAGATCAAGCAGTCCCCTGTGAAGGGGTGTTTGGCATTGATTGAACTGATGAGTTACTGTTGTTAGTGAAGGTTAAGGTTTGCTAGTTCATTGTTCTTAGGTTATTATTAGTTCAACACAGCCCCTACTTTGTTCATTTTAAAAGAAAAGTCAAGATTGCACCATAAAATCTTAACAGCTAAGCTGTCATTAAATCTGAGTATCAAATCCTTTATTCTAGTGCAAATATGGTTTAGGTTGATGAAAGTAGTTCCATTTAGGTTTGATTTAACACAATGAATCAGCTAGGGTCTGTGATAATTCATCAAAGGCAACCTTTGTCAAAATCTTTAAAAAGTCAATTTGCATACTGAGTGAAATGGGACAGATTTCAAATAAGTTTCTAGGGTTCATTTCTTGTTGAAAATCAAAAGGCTTTGTTATTTTGAAAACTTTGACAGCTTGTGTATTCACATCAAAAAGAAAATTTGATTTTGGAAATCATTTGCAGGGGTGAAATCAAGTCCAAAGTTGGACAGTTGACATGTAGATGCCCTGCACCCCTACAGACCTGCCCTACTTAGCCCCATACCGAACCTTGTTTACAAGTTCAAACCAGCTCATAATAAGCTCAAACTTTTTCTTTATGGTCTCTTGTTGTTATTATTTAGATTTGTTAGCTTTTTAGTGCCTTAGCTCATAGGCTGGTGGCTTATTTTTAAGCTCAAATCAGGCCTGTGAGGCTAATAGTTCAAGACCATGAATTGCATTTTAGCTTGTAACTATTTGAGCTTGTGTAAGCTTGTTCCAGCTCATTTACTTGGTCATTTGAGCTTATTAGGGTAGGGTGGATTGAGCTTGAGCTTATTTCTGTTTTTGCTCATGATTTCCCTTGCTTATTTTAGTCTGCTTATTCACTAGTCCAGGCCTGCACATCTGTGTTACTTAGTTTGTAGTTTAGATTGATTATGCATGTGAGACAATTGACAGCTTAGTTTAATTTCATTTAGGTTATTAGATTTTAGTTGCTGAATCTCAATTTTGTCTCTAGTCTGCTGTTTGTAACTACTTTTTGTATGCTGTTATTTGGGCACCTGTATTTGATTGAAGTCGAACAAGAAATTGCATAATTGGCATAGGGCTTGTAAATTTTTCAAACTCTCAGTGTTGATAGCTTTCCAGAACAGCATTTGTTTTTCATTTTGGTTCTGAATTGAGCATATTAGAAGCTTTTGAAGTAACTTGTTTGAGCCTGCTTATCTGTCTAAGCTGTTTGATTACTGAATTGCTTATCTGCTTGTTTCTTGTCCCAATTTGGCTTATTTGAGTGAGGCCTTGCTTAATATAGTGTGTTTTTGTGATTTCTCAGCTTTGTGGACCGTTCTGAGCTTTTTTGGCTTATTTGTGATTTTTGGCTTATTCTGAATAAGCCCAAACTGCTTATTTCTTTTTCCTGTAGCTTAATTAGGATTGCACTAGATTTCCTAGCTTAGTTTCCCTTTTAACCCTAGCTTATTCTAGCTTTTTAGTGCCTCAAGTTACCCCTTTTGGACCCCTTATGCTGCTGAACCCTCAGCAGTCTTCTGAGCTTGCATGGGTCAGGTTCTCAGCCTTTGTTAACTAGATTGGGTAGGTTTATTTAGCTTATTTATGTTACCCTCAGTAAGTTAAGCTTGTTGCACCATTAGTTTTAGTTTGTGAGCTTTTGGGGTGGCCTTCTGTCACTTATGGCTTGATTGTTTGGTCTCACCCATCAGGAATTGCACCAATCTTCATAAGCCATTTGTGATTTCATCTGTGAACTCTAGGCTTTGCTCCTTGGCTCTTTGGATAGCTCCCCAGGCCATCCCCTTAGACTAATCATCATTTTTTACCCTGGGTCACCCAGGTGGGCCCCACGGTGGGCTGCAAGTCCCTCTTTGGACTATGTGACAGGCAGTAGAACTTGGGTTGCTTATTTGCTTTTTCTGCTTATTCAGGGTAATCCCTTACTTGTTTTAGCTTCTTTCCTGTGCATTTAAGTCATTAGTACTAGTTTTACTTCTGGCTCAGTCCTTAAAGCTTGTTGAGTAAGCTTCTTCAATATCACAAATCCTAATAAGCTTTGTTTTCAAACCTGTTAAGCACTTTGCTCCCCCAAGTGCTTATTTTTAAGTTTCACCCAAAGTGTGTTCACAAAAGTTTGTTATTTTCAGTAGTCTAGTAGTTTTGTAAAAGAAAATTTCAGAAAAACCAAATTTAATTTTTAGTGATAGTTTCTATTTAATGTAATTTAGGTTTTTAATTTTTCTTTTTAATTTTTTTTAAGTACTTGTTTGTTTTTATATTTTTCTTAAATTGCTAGTATATTAAAGTATTTGTAGGAATTTTTCCAGATTTTTATCCTTTCATTTAGTATTTATTATAATTAATATTAGTTTAATAATAATTAAGTAATATTAGTTAATTAAATAGGTTTATTAATTTTTATTTAACAACAGTACTTTTTTATATTTTCCCTAGGTTTTATATATCATAAAATAATTTTAGGAAATTTTTCATAATTTTCACTGTTCATTTTCTATTTTTCTTAATTTAGTTTAGTTTTAATTAATTAATAATTAGTTTATAATTAATAATAATTAGATATAAAGTAAGAAAAATATAATTTTAATTTTAAAATTAGTTTTATAATATTTTAGATTTTTCCAAATTTAATTTTCATATTTTTAGTGTATTTTCATAATTAGGTATAATTTAGTGTAATTTAAATAATTAAAAGTAAAAAGGAAAATAGTAATTAATTAATAATAATTAATTAAATAGTGTAAAAATTATTTTTCTTTATCTAAAAATTTTCTTTTATCATTAGGATTGTAAAAATGTAATTTTCATGTTCGTAGGTATTTTATTTCACAAAACTCGTGTTTTATTTCGTACGTCTACGTAGAATTAAATCAAACGAATGCGTTTTTAGACTTAGCTCACGTTTTTAGTATATCTGATCATCATTAATTGTTTATATAGTGTTTCTAAGTTATTTTCATTCCTCATCTAGTAGTGTAATCATTCACAACCCCTTTCTGTCCAAATTCACCCGATCACAAACCCGTTTTTATACCATCCACAACTCGTCGGGACATAACGACCCGGGGAAACCCTATACTTCCACGAAGATTGACTCTTAGGCAGTTTGACTTGGTTGACCATTCCCTGGTCAATTTAGGTCGGCTGCTTTTGCTTCAATCAAATTTTTGGCGCTGCTGCCGGGGAGGTCGTGCGCGTTATTCTAAAACGGTTTTCAGATTAGTGATTTTGGAATTCACTTCTTTGTAAATTTACCATCCTTGTGTATATTTTCATAAAAACGGTTCACGAAAACTTTTTAAAATCAGTTTTCAACGAACACAAAAAACCCAAAAAGATTTTCTTTCTTATTTGTACAAAATGTTTATTCAAAAATCCAAAAATAATCACCTTTACCCTCTCACATCATTGATTCTTCATCCCTATCCCTCTGTAAACCTTTGATTCTTTCTGTGTCGTATCCATACCACTGTGGTTGTCACTGGTGTGGTGGCCCTCATAACGGTGGTAATTGCCCCGGCTGTGGTATGGTAGAGTCGGGAAATGGGTCTGTCTATAACTAGGATCCCTATTCTTACCATGACACAACTGATTTATTCCACCAGCCACCAAACCATGAGATACTGACATATTCGTGTGAATATTATGTAGGTCCTCATCAAGGATTTGAGTGTCAAACCAGAAACACGTTTGTCTATGAACAGTTTTCTGGTAACACTCAAAATTTTGAAAATGATCAATGTCCATACGATTCACCAAACCATACTCAACAGTTTAACTGTTGTGAGTACTGTGGTGGTTCACACTACAGTTCTGATTGTCGATCGGGAAACACGCTTGTCTATGAGCAGTTTCCTGATAACAATTATGACTCTAGCACATACAACCCACAGTCACATCAGTTTTACTATTGTGATTACTGTGGAGGTCCACACTTCAACTCAGATTGTCAAACAGGGAATCCAATTCCCTGTAACATTCTTGACACATCATATTACGACCAACCTCCACAGTCCCAATTGAGTCAGGTACTTATCCCAGAAATGCAAAATATGATGAAATTTTTTGATGAGCTTAAGGATTTAGTTAAAGACCTTGCCCAAAAAGACACTCATAAAAAATCCATGGAAGAATTGCTAGCTGAAGAGCAGGCTGCTAGACTAAATTCCCAAGATGCCTATGAAAAATCTATTAGGGAATCCATTGCAAAAGAAAAAGCAGCCAAAGCTAGCTCTCAGTTCCATTTTATTCCTGATGACAGTGATGATGAAGATACACTTGATATCCTTCAATTCTATAAAGATTCATCAAGTTCATCAGTTGATATCCCAGCAGTTGAGATTCCATCTCAAACAACTGCTATCACACCTGAGGTTCACACTCACTCTCTGAACATGGGGGACGAGCATCTTGACACTGTTCCTAATAAGGAATCAGACGAATTAATAAAGTCTAGTGTTGAGAGCCTTGTCCCAATCCCAGGAGAGTCACAGGGAACTTTGGATCATGTGTGTGATTTACTTTCCCCTCTTGAGTGTTCAAACGATCATTTTGAGACTTTCTCAGATTTTAATAATGATTGTACATCTCATGGAGACATTGAGTATATTGAGGCATCACTCCCACAGTCTGATGCTGATCCTCTTCTTGAGGAGTTCGCCGATGAACTTACTCACATCAATCCACTTCCAACGGGAAGTGATAATTGTCTCCTTGATTTCGAAGCCGATCTGGGAGAAATTGAAAGTCTCCTATATCATGATCCACCACTCAGTTCTTATCCCAGCAGTCCAATAGAGAATAATAATCACTTTGTTCCTGAAGCATTCAATACTACTCTCACCAATCCTCTATTTGAATTCAAATCTGAATTCACTTTGATTTCTGATAATCCACTCTTTGATATTCAGAATGCGGATTGTGATGAGTCCACAGTGGAACATGAGTTCACAGATTCACATCTTGTGAATAATTCTCTTCATGAGGAGTTCTCCGGTGAACTCACTCATCATATCAGTACTCCTCCGGAGTATGATAGCCCGGGGGGAGATGTTCTCAATCATGAGGATTTGCAAATTCCCACCCACCCTCCCGGGATGTTTACGAGCTTAACCCTTGCAATCCAAATTCAGGCTAATGAGCCTGCTCTTGAGGAAGAATATCAAATCATGATTTTCATCATGGTTTTCTTCCTTTTCTTCACCTATAAGGTGACTTCTTCTTTTCTTCACTCCTTTGGGAATGAAGACACTATATTTGACCCCGGCATTTTCATGTATCGTTATCTTGAGCCGGATACTTATCTCATCGGTGTGGAACTTTCACGTGCTTCAAATGTTTGTCCAAACATCTTGAATGAAAGTCCGATTGAGATTGTTTCTTCCACATCATGCTTCCCCAAGGACAAATGAATTCGGGGTCGAGTCAAGCTAGCGACTCGGTAAACAAAAACAGTAGCATGCTTATAGGGTTTTCACCCTAAGTGTGGGGGAGTCACCCATGCTATGGTTACAAATAAAGTGAAAAAACAAAATGGTGTTTTCCACGCTTAGCTTGTAATGTTGCCCTTTTACGTTCAAAGAGTCGGCATAATAGCCGGGACTTTGAATATTGAGGACAATATTCATTCTAAGTGTGTGTGTGGGGGGGGGGGGGGGGGTATTTCGCTATTCTAGCAAATTTTATCACATTTTACCATCTATACCCCCGTTTTTGGCAAAAATTAAAAAAAAAATTCACTAAAGTTTCAAAATTTTTGTAGTTATCAGTCCGCCATGTCTAAACAACAAAAGGGATTGGCTAATCCAGGAGCAAACGGCTCTTGGTAAAGATATATCAAATCCGTTTACGGCTTGCAATTTGCCCAAAATTGTATGGTAAATCAACTCGCCATATCCCAAAAAGCGAATGAGTTGGCTAGCCCACAAGATTATGGCTTGTGGTAAAGGCAGTGGAAAATCCATAATTGGTAATCAGCTCACCAAGATGTTGACTATTCCATCAAGAGCTAGCTAGTCCAGAAGCAAACGGCTTTTGGTAAAGACTAATCAAATCCGTTGACATCTGGTGGTTTGCTCAAAATCACATGGTTATCAAGTGGACCACAATTCTTACTCGAACTGATACATTTGGCTACTCCAGAAGTAATGGCTTTTGGTAAAGAGTTTCAATCCATTAAGTTTTTCTCAAAAGATTGCTACGGACTAGCAATATTTTAGTGTGGGGGATTGATGAGTGTGTAAATACTCATCATTTTTGTTTTATATGGACTGCTAAAACATCCAAAAACACCCAATAATGCATCATAATAGTGAAAATATCCTAGGATTGTGTTTTATATGTTTTAGATGCAAAATGTTTAAAAACAAATGAAAAACGAACAAAGTTTACATAATTGGCAGTTTCAGTCCCTCAAGTTTCAAAAATTGACAAATCTAGTCCCTGAAGGTTTAAAATGAAAGAAAAGTCAACCCAAGTCCTTAGAAATTCAAAAATTGTCAAAACAAGTCCTTGGGTGAAAAGTTTGAGGAAAATACAATTTCAGTCCCTCAGTTTTGGAAATTAACAACTTTGGTCCCCGGGAATCTAAAAATGGGAAATTAACTTTTGTGGTCCTTTGGTTATTTGAACATTGGCATAATTCACCCTTGTAACTACTTTGGAGTTTGTGCATAATTAGCCCTCATGTTTGGTTCAATTACAAGTTTGGTCCTTGTGTCATAATTTCTAAATACCAAACGGACCTTTTGTCAATCATTTATCCAAAACAAAACCAAAACCAATCCAATAACACCTTGGCCCATCACCTTACCCCAGCCCACCACCAAACCCATACCCCTCATTTAATAATATTGACCAGTCAACCCTTGGTCAAACCATACCCAAAACCACCACCTTTTTCCCTCCCCCGTGCCTGCCATGGCCTGCAAATCCCAACACTTCATCATCACCCCTACTACCTCTAATCCCACACTCCAAATCCTACTCACTTTCCACCACAAAACACCAAACCCCCCCCTGCCAAAATATCAGACCCCCAAGCGGATTATCCCTCTTTCCCGCCTAAATACCATGAACGGCTAAGATGGAATTGAAGGATCCAATGGCTCTAGTTGGAGGTGGAAAAGCACCATGGTTACTTTTTGAAGACTATAAAAGAAAGAAGATGGTGCAGAGATGGAGTTAGTTAGATTTTTAATAGGAGTAGTCTTAAATTAATCTTAGTGTAACTTTTGAGGCTTTCTAGCTTATTGATTTCAACAGGAATATTATTCTCAGCTTTGTAATTTAAAATTTCAAGTCTTATTTAAATATAATTGCAATTCTATATTTCTGGTTTAGCTTATGTGTATCTGCTTACTTGTAGATTGGAATTGCTTATTTCCTGATTAGTTATGCTTATCTAGTTAAAATACAGCTTAATACATGTTATTCTTTCAAGATTTAGCCTTTAAAATCTGCTCTAGTGTAAAAAAAGATCAAGCAGTCCCCTGTGAAGGGGTGTTTGGCATTGATTGAACTGATGAGTTACTGTTGTTAGTGAAGGTTAAGGTTTGCTAGTTCATTGTTCTTAGGTTATTATTAGTTCAACACAGCCCCTACTTTGTTCATTTTAAAAGAAAAGTCAAGATTGCACCAAAAAATCTTAACAGCTAAGCTGTCGTTAAATCTGAGTATCAAATCCTTTACTCTAGTGCAAATATGGTTTAGGTTGATGAAAGTAGTTCCATTTAGGTTTGATTTAACACAATAAATCAGCTAGGGTCTGTGATAATTCATCAAAGTCAACCTTTGTCAAAATCTTTAAAAAGTCAATTTGCATACTGAGTGAAATGGGACAGATTTCAAATGAGTTTCTAGGGTTCATTTCTTGTTGAAAATCAAAAGGCTTTGTTATTTTGAAAACTTTGACAGCTTGTGTATTCACATCAAAAAGAAAATTTGATTTTGGAAATCATTTGCAGGGGTGAAATCAAGTCCAAAGTTGGACAGTTGACATGTAGATGCCCTGCACCCCTACAGACCTGCCCTACTTAGCCCCATACCAAACCTTGTTTACAAGTTCAAACCAGCTCATAATAAGCTCAAATTTTTTCTTTGTGGACTCTTGTTGTTATTATTTAGATTTGTTAGCTTTTTAGTGCCTTAGCTCATAGGCTGGTGGCTTATTTTTAAGCTCAAATCAGGCCTGTGAGGCTAATAGTTCAAGACCATGAATTGCATTTTAGCTTGTAACTGTTTGAGCTTGTGTAAGCTTGTTCCAGCTCATTTACTTGGTCATTTGAGCTTATTAGGGTAGGGTGGATTAAGCTTGAGCTTATTTCTGTTTTTGCTCATGATTTCCCTTGCTTATTTTAGTCTGCTTATTCACTAGTCCAGGCCTGCACATCTGTGTTACTTAGTTTGTAGTTTAGATTGATTATGCATGTGAGACAATTGACAGCTTAGTTTAATTTCATCTAGGTTATTAGATTTTAGTTGCTGAATCACAATTTTGTCTCTAGTCTGCTGTTTGTAACTACTTTTTGTATGCTGTTATTTGGGCACCTGTATTTGATTGAAGTTGAACAAGAAATTGCATAATTGGCATAGGGCTTGTAAAATTTTCAAACTCTCAGTGTTGATAGCTTTCTAGAACAGCATTTGTTTTTCATTTTGGTTCTGAATTGAGCTTATTAGAAGCTTTTGAAGTAACTTGTTTGAGCCTGCTTATCTGTCTAAGCTGTTTGATTACTGAATTGCTTATCTGCTTGTTTCTTGTCCCAATTTGGCTTATTTGAGTGAGGCCTTGCTTAATATAGTGTGTTTTTCTGATTTCTCAGCTTTGTGGACTGTTCTGAGATTTTTTGGCTTATTTGTGCTTTTTGGCTTATTCTGAAAAAGCCCAAACTGCTTATTTCTTTTTCCTGTAGCTTAATTAGGATTCCACTAGATTTCCTAGCTTAGTTTCCCTTTTAACCCTAGCTTATTCTAGCTTTTTAGTGCCTCAAGTTACCCCTTTTGGACCCCTTATGCTGCTGAACCCTCAGCAGTCATCTGAGCTTGCAAGGATCAGGTTCTCAGCCTTTGTTAACTTGATTGGGTAGGTTTATTTAGCTTATTTATGTTACCCTCTGTAAGTTAAGCTTGTTGCACCATTAGTTTTAGTTTGTGAGCTTTTGGGGTGGCCTTCTGTCACTTATGGCTTGATTGTTTGGTCTCACCCATCAGGAATTGCACCAATCTTCATAAGCCATTTATGATTTCATCTGTGAACTCTAGGCTTTGCTCCTTGGCTCTTTGGATAGCTCCCCAGGCCATCCCCTTAGACTAATCATCATTTTTTACCCCGGGTCACCCAGGTGGGCCCCACGGTGGGCTGCAAGTCCCTCTTTGGACTGTGTGACAGGCAGTAGAACTTGGGTTGCTTATTTGCTTTTTCTGCTTATTCAGGTTAATCCCTTACTTGTTTTAGCTTCTTTCCTGTGCATTTAAGTCATTAGTACTAGTTTTACTTCTGGCTCAGTCCTTGAAGCTTGTTGAGTAAGCTTCTTCAATATCACAAATCCTAATAAGCTTTGTTTTCAAACCTGTTAAGCACTTTGCTCCCCCAAGTGCTTATTTTTAATTTTCCCCCAAAGTGTGTTCACAAAAGTTTGTTATTTTCAGTAGTCTAGTATGTAAAAGAAAATTTCAGAAAAACCAAATTTAATTTTTAGTGATAGCTTCTATTTAATGTAATTTAGGTTTTTAATTTTTCTTTTTAATTTTTTGTTAAGTACTTATTTGTTTTTATATTTTTCTTAAATTCCTAGTATATTAAAGTATTTGTTGGAATTTTTCCAGATTTTTATCCTTTCATTTAGTATTTATTATAATTAATATTAGTTTAATAATAATTAAGTAATATTAGTTAATTAAATAGGTTTATTAATTTTTATTTAACAATAGTACTTTTTTATATTTTTCCTAGGTTTTATATATCATAAAATAATTTTAGGAAATTTTTCATAATTTTCACTGTTCATTTTATATTTTTCTTAATTTAGTTTAGTTTTAATTAATTAATAATTAGTTTATAATTAATAATAATTAGATATAAAGTAAGAAAAATATAATTTTAATTTTAAAATTAGTTTTATAATATTTTAGATTTTTCCAAATTTAATTTTCATATTTTTAGTGTATTTTCATAATTAGTTATAATTTAGTGTAATTTATATAATTAAAAGTAAAAAGGAAAATAGCAATTAATTAATAATAATTAATTAAATAGTGTAAAAATTATTTTTCTTTTTCTTAAAATTTTCTTTTATCATTAGGATTGTAAAAATGTAATTTTCATGTTCGTAGGTATTTTATTTCACAAAACTCGCGTTTTATTTCGTACGTCTACGTAGAATTAAATCCAACGAATGCATTTTTAGACTTAGCTCACGTTTTTAGTATATCTGACCATCAGTAATTGTTTATATAGTGTTTCTAAGTTATTTTCATTCCTCATCTAGTAGTGTAATCATTCACAACCCCTTTCTGTCCAAATTCACCCGATCACAAACCCGTTTTTATACCATCCACACCTCGTCGGGACATAACGACCCGGGGAAATCCTATACTTCCACGGAGATTGACTCTTAGGCAGTTTGACTTGGTTGACCATTCCCTGGTCAATTTAGGTTGACTGCTTTTGCTTCAATCACAAAGTATCAAGCAAACAGGATGATTGAACAACCCAAGGTTGAAAGAAAAGAGGTCCCTATTGCTGAGCCAAAGTCACAAGCTTTGGTGGCTCAAGAAAACTTATCAGAAGTTGATTGGAGTAATGATTTTGATGATGAACCAGTAACCTACTCTATGGTTGCATTGGAAGAGGTTGATTGGAGCACAACTTTTGATGAGGAACCACGATATGAAGCTTTGGAGTCAAGAGATGGTCTAGGAAGCTTTGATTGGAGCATGGAAAGTGAAGAAGAACCTGTTCAGCCTGCTATGATGGTTACTTCACCAAGTTCATCCACTATCTCTGAGGTATGTTCCAAATGTAGTAACTCTTATCAAAAGATGCTTAAAGAATATGAAACTGAAAGAGATAACTATAGAAGGGCTAGGTCTAAGATAGCAGGTTACCAAATTAATTTAGAGTCAATGGAAGCCAAGATAATCACTCATGAGAATAATGAAGTAGCTTGGGCTGAAAAATATGAGCAACAAGATTATCAATTAAAATTAAGTAAGTGGAAGTTAGGATGTAAAGTTTCTGAATTAGAAAAGGTCACTAAAGAAAGAGATAAGTTGCTAGAAAAACTTGCTGTTTGGAAAGAATCAGGGCTGTCACATGTTAGTTTTGTTGAAAAACAGAAAACAGCAAACATTAAAACTGGCCTAGGTTATGATAATAATTCAGAAGTACTTTCAACTAGGAACCAAGAACTAAGTCTTTCTCAGGAGACCTCAACTAGTGATGAAGAATTCATAAGTTTAGGGGAAAACACAGGATATAATGAAGTTCCTCCACCCACAGGTAGTTTTCAACCACCTAGGACAGATGTTTCTTGTTTTGAAGTAGACAACCTAGAATTCAGGAAAAAGCGTAAAGGTCAATCTAATTCAAGTCAATCTAGTCCTAAATCTTTAAGAGAATATGTTGAGACACCTAGGGATGATAATAAGGGTTCTGGGAATGAAAATGGTTTTTCAAAACAAGCAGTACTTCCAAAAACTTCTCAAAGTACTGCTGATCATTCAGAAGTACCTACAAGAAAATCTTTTCAAAATACTGCTTATTATAGAAAATCTTTTGGGAATGGGTTTGGGATGATGGGTCCAAAGTTATGCTTTGTATGTTATAGTCCTCATCATTTGATTAAGGATAGTGACTATCATTCAGAATATTTAAGCAAATACCCAAAGACCACATCTGCAAACCATAAGAACAAAGAGAATAAACCAAGGGAGAATAAACCAGCTTGGAACTACTCAAATAGGGTCAACCATAGTAATTTTTCAAAAGATTACAGGTACCCTCATCAGAAAAGACCATTCTCCAAACCCACAATTCCTTCAAGAAACACTTCTCAAAGTACTGGTCAAGCAGTACTTTCTCAAAGTACTATTAGGAACACCCCCAATCAAGGTATTGCTAGCAAAAACTCTAGTGTAAGACCTAGGAGATTCAACTCTTACAAACCTAGAAGGCCCTACAACTCAAGAAAAGCAGCTAGAACAAAGAACCCAACACCAAAAGTTACAACTAAATGGGTTAAGAAAGAAAGTACTGCTGAGAGTGACAAAGTACTTTCAGAAAATAAGGGTGAAAAAGGGAGTGTTGATAACAATTGAACACAGGTTTTGGAATAAAAAACATTAATTCTTAATAGTGCTTTCAAAAACAGTGGTGATTACATACTCAAAGAATTTGAGTATGTCACTCCACAAGGGGAACACAAGTCAGTAATGGCTTAGGTTCCTAAACGAAACTAACCCTTTTCATTTTTATGCAGGGCAACCCAGCAGAGGAGCTTAAAGATCATCTTATTGTGGATAGTGGTTGCTCTGGAAGCATGACAGGAGAAAAGGAGCTCTTGTCAGGATTTAAGGCTTATTTTGGAGGAAGAGTTGCATTTGGGAATGATCCTGATGGAGGGAGAATCACTGGAAAGGGAACCATTAAGGCAGGATCAATTGATTTTGAGAATGTTAGATATGTGAAGGAGCTTAAATTCAACCTTTTTTCAGTCTCTCAGATCTGTGACAAGAAGTACCATGTGTTGTTTCTTGACACAGAATGTCTTATTCTCTCCCCTGAGTTTAGATTAAAAGATGACAACTTGGTGATGCTGAGAGCACCAAGAACCAATGATGTGTATAGCATAGACTTGAAAAATATCAATTCTACTGAAAGAGCAACATGCTTGATAGCAAGGGCAACAATGGAAGAAGCACATCAATGGCACAGAAGATTAGGGCATGTAAATTTCAAGAACATCAACAAGTTGGTCAAAGGAAATTTAGTTAGAGGTTTACCTTCTAAGACATTCAAGAATGATCACTCATGTCTAGCTTGCAAGAAGGGTAAACAACACAAGGCTTCATGTTAAAAGATTGAAGAAAGAACTATTAGGGAGCCTTTGGAATTGCTGCATATGGATCTGTTTGGACCTGTTTCAGTTGTTAGTTTAAACAAGAAGAAGTACTGTTTGGTTATAATAGATGACTGTAGCAGATTTAGCTGGGTCTTTTTCTTGGGATTCAAAGATGAAACTTTTGATGCTATTCATGATCTTATAATAGCACTTGAAAATCAGTTAAGACTCAAGGTTAGAGGCATTAGATGTGATAATGGGACTGCATTCAAGAATCAGCTAATGGATGAATTTTGTGCCAAGAAAGGGATTAAGAGAGAGTTTAGTATTGTCAGAACTCCTCAGCAGAATGGAGTTGCAGAAAGGAAGAATAGAACTTTGATAGAAGTAGCAAGGACAATGCTTGCAGACTCCCAATTACCTGTTCCATTTTGGGCTGAAGCTATAAGTGCTGCTTGTTATGTGTTGAATAGATTATCAGTGACAAAACCTTTGATAAAGACACCCTATGAGTTACTCATGGGAAAGAAACGAAACATTAAGTTCATGAAACCTTTTGGATGTCCCCTGACTATTTTGAATATTGCTGATAATTTGGGAAAAATTGATGGTAAGTCAAATGAAGGATACTTATTGGGTTATTGTACTAATAGCAAGGGATTGAGAGTGTACAACAGGGCTACCAAGAAGGTTTAAGAATGTCTTCATGTTGAATTTCTAGAAGAACAAGAAAATCAAAAAGGTAAAGGTCCTGATTGGGTGTTTGATCTTGATTTAATGGCCTCATCCATGAACTATGTACCTGTAAGGGAATAAAATCAAGTTGTTCACAATGAATAAGAATCACAATACATTGTTCATGGAGTCAATATAAGATCTGAAGATGATTCTGATGAAGCACCCAGTGATGAGAAGAAAAGTACTGCTGCACCTCAAGGTATTGTTGATCCACAAAGTGCTGTTCAACCAAAGACCACAATATCTGATGAAGACCAAGCTATCCAAGATGAACTTAATAGGATGCTTCTTCAAGAAACAATTGCTAAGTTCTATGAAGATGATCAAAGGAGAGCTTATGAAGCAGAAAAGAAGAAGGCTAAAGGCACTGATAGTACTTTGCCCCAAAGTACTGCTGATCCATTTGAAAGTACTTCTCAAGTCTTAGATACTTCAAATTGGATAAATGCTGATGATTTAACTGATCCAACCATGCCTGCCTTAGAAGATACTGATGATGAATTGGAAAAAGAAGGCATTTTCTCAGATTCCAATGAAGACCTTGATTTCACAAACATGGAAGATAATCTTGAAGTTTCACCAACTCCTACACTAAGAATTCATAAAGATCATCCTGTCAGTAAAATCATTGGACCTTCTACTTCAGGAGTGCTCATAAGAACTAAAGCTAAGAATCTTTCTCAACAACATACTTCTTTACTTAGCTTTATCTACAAGCAAAACAGGGTGAATCACAAGGATCAGCAGTTGTGCTTATTTGCTTGCTTTCTGTCTCAAGAAGAACCTAAGACAGTAGCACAAGCATTAGCCAAAGAAAGTTGGGTTGAAGCTATGAAAGAAGAACTCTTACAATTTAAACTTTAAGAAGTATGGGTATTATGTAATTTACCTGATGGTAAGAGACTAATTGGAACAAAATGGGTCTTCAGAGTTAAAAGAGATGAAAGAGGGAATGTCGTCAAAAATAAAGCAAGGTTAGTAGCTCAAGGATATAGACAAGAAGAAGGGGTAGACTATGATGAAGTATTTGCTCCTGTGGCAAGGATTGAAGCCATAAGGCTGTTTTTGGCTTTTGCATCATATATGGGCTTTCCTGTATATCAGATGGATGTTAAAAGTGCTTTTTTATATGGCACTATCACAGAGGAAGTTTATGTTAAACAACTTCCTGGTTTTGAAGATCCTGCCCATCCAAACAAAGTCTACAAGGTTTTTAAGGCACTGTATGGCCTTCGTCAAGCTCCTAGAGCATGGTATGAAAGACTCTCCACTTTTCTATTGCAACATGGTTACAGGAGAGGTGCTATTAACAAGACCTTGTTTATCAAAAGAGATAAAAAGGATATCATGCTTGTCCAAGTGTATATGGATGATATTATTTTTGGAGCTACAAAGCAGTCAATGGTGAAGGAATTTGAAGATCTTATGCAAAAAGAATTTCAAATGAGCTCAATGGGTGAATTAACATTCTTTTTGGGGCTTCAAGTTCAACAATCAAGCAGTGGAATTTTTATAAGTCAAGATAAGTATGTTGCAGACATTCTTAAGAGATTCAACTACACCACTGTCAAGCCAGCTTCCACACCTGTTGATGCTAACAAAACTTTGGGAAAAGATGAAGATGGAGAAGATGTTGATGTAAAACTATACAGGTCTACGATTGGATGTCTAATGTACTTAACTGCATCTAGACCTGACATTACTTTTGCTATTTGTTTATGTGCAAGACATCAGGTTAAACCCAAGGTTTCACATTTGAATGCTGTCAAGAGGATTTTTAGGTATCTTAGGCAACAACCTAAGCTAGGATTATGGTATCCTAGGGAGTCCCCTTTTCATCTAGAAGCTTTTTCAGATAGTGATTATGCTGGAGACAACTATGACAGAAGATCAACAACTGGAGGATGTCAATATCTTGGGAGTAGATTAGTGTCTTGGCAATGCAAAAAGTAAACAATTGCAGCAACATCTTCCACAGAAGCAGAATATGTCGCTGCTGCAAGTTGTTGTGCACAAGTACTTTGGTTGCAAAATCAGCTTTTGGACTATGGATTCAACTTCAAGAATACTCCTATCAACATTGATAATGAGAGTACAATTTGTATTGTGAAGAATCATGTCTATCACTCCAAGGCAAAGCACATTCAGATTAGACATCACTTCATCAGAGATTGCTATGAGCACAGACTCATCAATGTGGTTAAAGTTCATACATATGATAATGTAGCAGATTTACTCACAAAAGGCTTTGATGTTTCAAGATTTACCTTTTAGTAGTGAGTAATGAAATGATTAATAATTAAGCTATTTTTTAGGGGAGGCATTAGTAGTTAGTCAATTTTTGAGGGGAGGCTACATATATCATTCAACAGAAAAGTTAACTTTATTCATTGACATTCAAAGGTGTTACATCTAAACCATTCAAGAGACATAGACACAACAAAGACAAAGATACATCATCAAAACAACCTACACCAACCCTACCCAACCTACATCCTACACACCCTACTCCATAGGCCTTTTTCCTTTTCCTTGATAGCTCTGCTTTCCCTTCTGAGCAATCTTTCTCTTGTCATCAAAAGATGATTGCTTCCTTGGGCAAGCCAGACCAAGCACTTGCTTTGGTGGTCTTTCTGGTCTTGCAGGCTTCCTTTGAGCAGGACACTTCATGTTCTTTAAAGCTGACTCAAGAGCCTGTGGCAATTCACTAGAGAGAGTTCGAGCAGGAGCAGGGACAGACAATTTTTTATTCGGCTTAAGGTTGGTTGAGCTTGATGCACTAGGAGGGAAGTAACCACTCCATCCTGCATCAGAGTCAAAGTCAGAATCAGAGTAATAACTAATCTCTGAATCAATAGAGTCATCAGAGGAGATGTATATCAATGGGAAGTGGCTCATGATGCTGATTAGGGTTTTTGTGATGAAAGTTACAAGTTTTGATGAAGATAAGTGCTATTGCAAGTTCTTTTTATAGGCAAGAAAGTCTTATGGGTTATTAATGATGATCATTCAATTCTACTTGCTTTGGTAGCTTTGTGGAGTAAATATGGAAAGTAATAAATATCTCGGGTTGACTTTCAGAAGATATTTTGGTCAAAAATCAACGCTAATAGATATTTTGATGGAAAAGTACTTTGCCAAAGTACTGCTTTGTTCACAGATGAAAGTACTACTCCATGATACATGGAAAGTACTGCTTGGTGTTTTGAAAGACGCACTGACGTGTCAGATACTGTTCCAATGGTCAAAAATATGGGTAACAACTTTTCGAAAGATATGGGGAAGATAAATTCTAAAAATAATAATCATTTATTAACCGTGATTTTTTGTATATTATCCTTCTTTAAGCATATCTTTTTCATCTTTACAAACCCTTATTCATTCATCAATCACCATCAAATTCATCATCGATCATCATTCTTCTTTCAAACACACTTACAATGGCAAACCGTCCCACCATCACCAAACACAATATGATTGCTAACCTGGAGAAAACACAAAGGAACCTTGATTTTCATGGAATCATTGACTTTCTCACTCGCTCATCTATTAATTACTCACTTTTAGTGAATCTAGAAGTCATTGGTCCTTGGATACAAGAACTTTGGGCTACAGCTAGGGCTAAACTAGAGGAAGGAGAAGATGTTATTCATGCCACAGTTGTAGGAAGGGTAATTGGTATTAATGAAGCAACAATAAGGGAGATCTTGTTGTTTGATGATGAAGAAGGAATTGTTTTGTTTGACAAACAAGAAGTTTGGGATTCTCTTGGGGAAATTGGCTATGAAGGTGCTTTAAACAACCTTACTTTTCAGAAAGCATTGGTAAGTCCTCATTGGAAATATCTAATTCATGTTTTGCTTCATTGCTTAAGTCCCAAAAGTACTGCTTGGGATCAATTTGGACATGCCATAGCATCTGCTCTAGTTGGCTTAGTTACCAATCAGCCATTCAACTTTTCTTATATGATTCTTGATGGAATGACTGCACACATAAAAGCTGGTTCACCATTCTTGATGTACCCTAGATTTGTTAAGCTTTTCTTAGAAAAACCACTAGAAGAGATACCAAAGCCTCAGGATTATATACCTAATGTTGTGCTTCCACCTAAGGTGTTTACATTTATGTCTCACAAGAGTGTTAGATTTTCGGGTCACAATACACCTTTGAATGCTTATATGTTGGAAGTAGTACAAGCTGTTAGGGATGAAGTTGCTGAAGCTAGTGGCTCTGATCATTTTGAACATGCTGAACAATCTGACAATTCTGCATTAGCACATACTCCTACACCACCTCTTGCTTCACCACAGCCTGTTGATTCAAGTGAAAGAACTGCCTCAATACCTGTTTCAAAGGAAAAGACTGTTTCTGCTGAAAGTACTTCTCCACATTCTGTTTCAAAGGAAGGTACTTCTCTGCAAGGTACTACTTCAGAGCATACTACTCTACTTTCTCCCAATGATTATACTTCCACAGGTGGGTTTCAAACACCTGGAGGAGATGAGGGAGGTAAGGGACCCTTGGATAATTATGCTTTGACTAGGGATTTCAGAAGGATGAAGACAGTGATAGATACACAGGCTGCAGAGATTAAAAGATTAAGGAATAAATTCAGAAGGTTGAAGAGGTTTGTGTGGCCACTTGTTCAAAACTTTAGACTTTATGTGAAGGAACAGAAGCAATCCAAAAAGAAGAAGTCTAAGTCAGCTAAGAAGGCCTCTAAATCTAAGAGGGGTAAGAAGAAGTCATCATCTTTCAAATTGAGGAGGAATCAGGAAGATAAATTGAATGAAGTTGATGTTAGGTTTCAATATTCAGAAGATGCTCATCTTTGGCATTATCCAGAAGAACCTTTGAATTTTGTGCTAGAGAAAAATACTGATGAAGCTGAGAACATTGTTCAAGAAGAGAATGTTGAGAACATTGTTTAAGAAGAAAATGTTGATGAGCAAGAAACTGAAAATCAAGGTGACAATATTCAAAGTACTCACATTCAAAGTACTGATGTTCAAAGTACTGTTGATGAAAGTACTGGTGTGCAAGGTACTGCTGCAATGGATATTGATGAAATTGGAACTTCTACAGCTGGACTTTTTACAAAAACATTTGAAGATGAAGCTGGTCCTTCTAATCTAATTCAGCAAGAAGAAGTCAAAGAGCATACAGCTAGTGATGATGAGACAATAGCTCAGATAATGCTTAATTTGGATAGACCAACAGGTATACATATTTCTGAGCCTGCACAACAAGTCTCTGAATCTTCTTCTGAACCTGAAGCTTTAGATCAAAAAGACAAAGGAAAAGGGATCATGAAGGAAACTAAGAAGAAGAAGAAGAAGAAGAAGAAGAAGAAGTTTACTCTTGCACAGCTGAGAGAGATTGAGATAGCTAAGAATGAAGAGATTACTAGACAGCAACAAGCTATTTATGATGCTGAGTACTTAAGAGAGACAAGAAAGCCAGTTGCTGTAACAAGAAGACCAATGACTATAGCTCAAGAAAAATTGGATGATAAGGTTCTTGCAAGGAAGAGGATACAAGAATCTACAAAGACTAAGATATCCAGATGTGAAAACACTATGGGATAGTGTTCAAGAATCTATTAAGAGAGAACTGGATAACTTTGTGCCTATGGATGCTGAAAGAGAAAAGAAGTTAGAAGATGTAATGAAAGAACAAGCTGAGAAAAGAAAGTTAAAAAGAAAGAAGCCTATTCAGGATGATCAATTGTTAAAAGGGCTTAAAATGATTAGATCAGATACAATTGATGAACTGAAGAATTATTTCAGAGTTGTTGATTTTGAAAACAAGAAAACAGAAGACTCTGGAAAGAAGTCTAAGATTATCTCATTCTCTGTGGTTGAATCAACTGAAGGATATTATCTCATGTTTAACAGAGAAGATAGAAGCTTTACTGTGTTCAATATGCTTTGGGATGTTCTGCACATGATAGATAGAGAAGATCTATACAATTTGTATTTACAAGTGCAGACTTACTATGAGAATATAGAAGCAACAGGAGTGGGATTAATCTTACTTGGATATTTGATAACCATCTGGGAGACTGAAGAAACAAGTAATGATACTCTGTGGAATGATCAAGAAAACTGGGAGATAACAAAATGGAGATTCTTTAAGTCACCAGGGGTTCATTCACTTGAGATGGATGATGGTACCATGATTCATATGTTAGCAGAAAGAAGATATCCTTTGATAAGAGATCTTATGCTCAGGATGTTGGATCATGGAATAGAGGTTGAGAATGAAACTTAAGTAGCATTCATGGTGATAAAGCTATTCAGAAGATGGACTACTTCAGAAGAATGATATTGCATAAGTACTGGTATGATTTGAATTGTGTAAATAATTTTTGAATAAAAAGTACTTTTCTCAAAGTACTGCAAGACAAACAGTACTTTACCAAAGTACTGCTTGCTGCATAAAACCAGTAAAAGCTTTTTTTTATATAGTAAAATAAAAGTTTTTGAAGCTTAAGATGATATCAATAAAAGGATTTGAGGGTAATACATGGTGTTAGTACTTATACTACACAGTAAATGGTAATCAACTCACCATGTCTAACAGATAAGAAAGAGTTTGACTCATCATGAGGGTACAGCTCTGATGTGATAATCAAATCCGTTTTTAGTTGACAATTTACTAAAAATTGTATGGTGTTCAACTCACCATATATTTAAAAGTGAAGAGTTGACTAGCCCACAATAAAATGGCTTGTGGTAAAGGCAGTGGAAAATCCATTTTATGGTAATTAGTTCATCATGGTTGAAATCAAAGAACTAACTAGTCCAAAAGCAAACGGCTATTGGTAAAGACTAATCAAATCCGTTGATAGCTGATGATTTGCTAAAAATCATATGGTTATCAATGTACCATGGTTGTTCTAACCTAAACATTGGCTACTAGTCCAGAGTTAATTGCTTTGGTAAAGTGACATCAAAATCCATTAAAATTCAATGATTCACCTCTCACAGAAGTTTACACATCTGGAAGTGATGAGAATAGTATGAAACTTTAAAAGATTTGATGTATACTTTGTCAAAATTTTGATGAGTTGCTGTGAAGATATTATCTGAAGCTGAAGAAGAGCACTTTGACATACAAGACAAAAAAGAGATGAAGATACAATTTTCCTTGATGATAAAGATATTGAAGATCAAAGAAAACAAAGAAACTTGAAATCAAGCAAGTGGAGTTCAAGTTAGGGGAGGATTGTTGGGATATGAAGATCAAAGTACTGCTGGAAAGATCATAGTACTGCTATGTCAAAGTACTGCTCAATAGTCAACGTACTGATCAAAGTCAAAGTACTGCTCGTTATTGAAGATTATTCAATGTACTTTGAAGAACAAGGACTAATATGCAATATTGTTTAAGGATCATTATGTAATATTATATGAATGTTCTAGTATTAGTTAGGGATAGTTTACTTGTCGTTCATGTAATTATTGTAAACCGACTTAAGGTTTTCCTTGAAGTCTATAAAAGGAGCCTTAGGATGGTATTAGACATATGAGTTTTAGAGTTTCACAAAAGGATTTCTAGAAAACGATTTTAGAGAAGTTAGGGATTGTTAGTGAATTTGTATTTAGAGACGCAGGTTCAAGAGTTGGTTTTAATATAATTCAAAGTTCTTCTTAGCTTTGTGTTAGTAGATTCCGCACACTTTACAAAGTAATATCAGTGTTTCAATATTAATTATTTTGAGTTATTCAAGATTATTAAAACCTTACAAGCTACAAAGTAGTTTGGTCAGAGTATATCGATCCAACAGTATTTATACTTTCTGTCTGAGGGTTAGATGCGGCGCATTGAGTAGCGAGATGCGGCGCATTGACTTAACTTCGCGTGGGGTCCAAGATTAATATATTCTGGAATATTCGTACACCGCCTTTAGATGCGGCGTAACTTGATTCTTGGCACATGTCCTTTAGCATCTTGGATTATATCTGGTGAAGTCTTAATAGTGATACACAGTATGTCAGAAATATGATGCAGCATATCTTGAGTAGAACAAGCTTGATCTTCTTCGTTGACCAAAGTTTCATATGCGGCGCATGATAGAATTGCATGTGGCGCATTCTTCAAAGTCAGGCAATGGTCTTTGAATTCATCTAAGTATGATATTACGGCGTACCTGTTGAGAGAGATACGACGCATCTTCTGGGTTTCAGTAGACTTTTGACATCTTGCTGGTTTTGCTCAATATTTCGTCCAAAATCATTAAGTTTCACCAATTGCTTGTTTTTACCTGAGAATTACTAAAGTAAATAATTAAGTATCGATTCTCATAAATAATATAATAAAACAAGTCAAATAAATAGGATAAAGGATGACAATAAAATGTAGTTATTTGAGTTCATCAGGCACCCCTAACCTGTGGACTGGGGTAGGCTACAACAGGTATTCATACCACTCAAAGGTGGTAGATCAAGGTGTTAACCTACCCACAGGTATTCATATCACATAAGCAACACTTACCAAGAAACCATAATCACATACTAACCCTCCCTATTTTTTTTCCATATAAGCAAACCCTTCAAACCCTAATTTTTCATTACAGAAACATCACCAATTGAACCTCCAAACCATAATCATCACTGAAACATCACCAATTGAACCTCCAAACCCTAATTTTTCAAAAATTAGGAATTTTATAAAAAAAACTTAAAGATCTGATCAATTAATTAATAGATATTTCAATTAACAAAGGTTAATTGAAAAATATCAATTGAATTTTGAAAAACCCCCAATTTTTTTTGTAACCCTAATTAGATCTAAAAAATTAGATCTAACAAAAAATCCATCACCACAGATCACATATCACATATAAAAATAAATCCATCACCATAGATCACATATCACAAAAAAAATCCATCACAGATCACATAATCACCAAAAACATCACAAATTGAACCTCCAAACCCCAACATCATCACAAAAACAACACCAGAATTCTTTAAACATCAAAATCCCCAAAAAATTCGAAACCCTAATTTTTCAAAAATTAGGCCTTTTATAAAAAAAATTAAAGATATGATCAATTACTTAATAGATATTTCAATTAACAAAGGTTAATTGAAAAATAACAATCGAATTTTGAAAACCCTCAATTTTTTTGAAACCCTAATTAGATCTAACAAAAAATTCATCACCACAGATCACATATCACATATAAAAATAAATCCATCATCACAGATCACATATCACAAAAAATCCATCACAGATGGCGGTTTTTTGTTTTGTTTTATTTTTTTTAAATCGTTGGTAAAAAAAACCAAACCATCAGAGAAGATCACATATCACATACCACATACCATCACCATCATCAAAACATCATAACCACAAGCATAAACAAGTGATTTTTGATCTAAAAACTAGTTTTTAGATAAAAAAAAAAATAGAGAGAGAGATTAGAGAGAGAGAAGAGAGTTATGTGTGATGTGTGAGAGAGAGTGAGACAAAGAAAGTGAGATAGAGAGACAGAGTCAGGGGGTGATTAGGTGTGAGTGTGTGTGTGTGTGTGAGTTGTACGCGTTTAACGCATTTTTATTTTTTATTTTTTTAATTTCAAATAAAAGTTGTAAAAACTAGTTGTAATAATGTAAAAGTTTAATAAAAGTTGTAAAAATGTAATTTGTAAAAAGTATTTAGTTGTAATTTTGTAAATGTAATTTTTGTAAAATGTTATTTTTTTTTAACTTCAAACTTTTATAAAATGTGTAAGTCATAAAGTTGTAATAAAAATTAAAACAAAAGTAAAAGTAATTTGTTAAAAAAAATTTGTTGTAAAAGCATTTTGTTAAAAAAAATTAGTTGTAAAAGTATTTTGTTAAA
The DNA here is from genome assembly GCA_030686995.1 of Artemisia argyi. Lineage (NCBI taxonomy): Eukaryota > Viridiplantae > Streptophyta > Magnoliopsida > Asterales > Asteraceae > Artemisia > Artemisia argyi. The sequence goes on from CM060706.1 coordinate 170,717,579, forward strand.
AAAATAGTTGTAAAAGTATTTTGTTAAAAAAAATAGTTGTAAAATTATTTTGTTAAAAAAAATTAGTTGTAAAAGTATTTTGTTAAAAAAAAATAGTTGTAAAAGTATTTTGTTAAAGAAAATAGTTGTAAAAGTATTTTGTTAAAAAAATTAGTTGTAAAAGTATTTTGCTAAAAAAAATAGTTGTAATTATAAGTTATAAATGTTATAAATTTTGTAATTAATTTTCAGGGATTCGGTTCTGACGAGCAAGTAACGGAATGGGTGCAAAATATAGCTCGGGGGCTCGGGTCTGTCATTGTTAAAGACAGAACCAAAGCAGAAAAGGGTTATTTGTATGAAATCAATTATAGGTGTTCAAAGGGTGGGACTTATAAACCTGAAGGTACTGGAAAACGGCAAACTAGTACCTCTAAAACAAATTGTCCATTCAAATTGGTGGCGAATTATCAAACAACAAAATATTTTTGGAAGTTGAGGGTGAAGGATGATAGGCATAATCATCCTTTGGCAGACTCGTTGCATGGTTTCCCATATGCAATGCGATTAAAGGATGATGAGTTCGGTTTGGTCAAAGAATTGACAGATTATAGCGTACGACCACGTCATATACTTTTGACAATACAAGGTCGTAATCCGGATAACGTGTCTAGCGTTAGAACTATATATAAAACACAAAGTAAGATCCGGAGAGCCATAGTAGGTGATAGAACTCCAATTCAAGTCATTTACTCACATTTGATGCATTCAGGGTATACATATTACGAGAGGGTAAATGAGCATAATGAGCTTGAGGAACTACTTTTTGTTCACCCCACGTCATATGCTCTATGGTGTACATTTCCTGAAATCATGCTGATGGACTCCACATAGAATACCACGATGTTTAAATTGCCATTTGTTGGCATGAATATTACGATTTTTAATCTATACATCATCTTCATGTTTTGATGATGACAAAGATACAAGTTACAACATATAACGTAAAGGTTTAAGTTACTTGTGATCAGAATTCGTCTATCCATTCATACGTCAACAAGCCTCGACATCTCAACGTCTCAAGTATGCTTCAACAATCACTTAAGGTATGTACAAACAAATGTCTAATACATTTTATGATCAAAGGGATTTTTATTTAAACATTACAAAGTTTATAAAATGATATAAACATCTTATATATTTTTGAAAAACTCTTTTGGTAATTAAAGGAAAATGTTTAATTCAAAATAAATATATGAATACAAAATTTTAACCAAAAACAATTAAAATTTCACTAGATAAACTTTCCCTAGAAAAAGACAAGAAAACTGCCGTTTTCGTCTGGGCGGCCCCCTTAATTTTAAGGGGGCCGGCATACAATTAAAGGGGCCAACATACGCTCCTATGTCAGAAACTTTTGCCTATAAATATTGGTTCAATTCTATAATTTTTCCAAACCTTTTACACAAAAACTTTCTGTCCAAATCCTCTCAAATCATCTTCCTAAAACCTTTGATCATAAGTTTATTAGTTTTTGTTTCAAGTGATTCAATCCCTCATCACTCAAAGTGTAAGAGAAGAATCCTCCCTATCATAAAGCCAAAGATGTATTAGAGTCTAGTTAGTGTTAATATAAAGTTGTTAGTTATGTATGTATATGTGATAAGTAGATCAAGATGATCTTACTTAGTAGTGAGTCAATGAGTGAGTAAGAAGTTGTGGGAAGAAGTAGTAGTGTGGAGGAGTCATGTAGTTGTGAAGAAGTTGGTGTGTGAATAAGTAGTGGAGTATAGAAGAAGTTGTAAAGTAGTGATGAAGTCGTGAAGTTGTGAAGAAGTCATGTAGAAGTTGTGTAGTGATCAAAGTCGTGTCGTGAGATTGGTTCTAGCTACTATTAGAACTCGACATTTAGCTTAGTGTCGTAAATTGGTGTAAGCAAAAGTTGTGTACGGTTTTCTCCGCCAAAAGGGAGCTTGTTGAGTAGTGAAGAAAGCTCTCGAGTAGGTGACTCGGGGAGTGGAGTAGGGCAAGGAAGGTGTCCTTGTAGCCGAACCACTATAAATCACCGTGTCCGGTTTGCATTTCCTTTCTCTTATCTCTTTTCATTTATTCTTTAATTTATTGCTTTACATCTATGCTTGCCTATATGTCTTAGTTGTTGCTTATATAGTTGTGATGTTGATTGTGTTGTACATAGAAGTTAATATTGTGATTGTATGGATAACTATATGATATGGTCTAATAGATTATTATTCACACTTCTCATATTGAGTTTAACTTAATAGATAATTTGATACAAAACATTTTAAGATTTTAAAAGGAAAACGTATTCACATAAAGATCAACCAAAGCTCCTTTCATAAAACTAAGTTTTGAAAACTAATCCAAAAGCACACATATATAATTGATCATATTGATATTTAATTGAAGATTTTGAAACAAACTTTTCATAAACGAAAAAGAGGGAAAACTATTCAACCCCCATTCTAGTTTTCCACACCATTATTGGAAATTATCGGTGTAACTTCAACAAATAAAACATTTTCAATGGCGTATAGCTTTTATAATAGTGAAAAAGGGCATAATTTTCAATGGGTATTGCAACGTGTGAAGGATGTGATAGATGAAAGATATTACCCTCGTGTTATCGTCACTGACAGAGATTTAGCGTTGGTTGGGGCATGCAGAGCAGAATTTCCGAACGCTCACAAATTACTTTGTCGATGGCATATAAAGCAAAATTTGCTTCAGTATTGCAGAAATAGATGTGGTTCATAAGAGAGTCCATTAAATGGAGATGGGATCAGATGGTTAAAGCTCCGACACGTCACATGTTCGAGCATCATTATGATCGCCTACAACAGCGATTGGTCAACCATGCGGGTACTTAATTATTAATTCATTGTTTTTATTATTTAATAAATAAGCACCCGAATAACCTTTTATTAATTCGTTTTTTTTTCAGATATTGCTCAGTATCTGAATAACTAGCTGTGAGATTACTTATACATGTTTATCTCGTATATTACCGATCGATATCACTGCTATGGCCAGACAACAACGTGCAGAGTTGAGAGTCACCACACGTTGTTGAAATTATATTTGGGCGGCACACAATCCAACTTAGACAGGTTGTTGAGTTCGATCGATAAGATTCCCATTTTGCAAGAAAGAGCCATAAAAGAGAGTTTTGAGCGGAAAATATGGCTGTTATGGATTTGAATTTTGAAAACATTTTCTTAATAAGACATTTCTTAAATTATACAAAAATACTTTTGTAAAAATGTTTTATGACATGAAAATGTAAAGTTTTAAATCCTTTGATCACATACACAAGTTGGTAGAAGTTTGTACATACCTTAAGTGATGTTGATTAGGAAAACGAGTTTTCTCGTTTGAAAACTTATTAGTCGTAGTTTTACGTAACGTGTGTTTGTATTTTGTGATTATCAAAACTAGTAGGGACCGATTAATACAAATGACATTTTTGACATTATTTGTTTCAACAATCTCCTCCTTTTTGATGATTACCAAATATAAACTCATTTTAGATAAAACTAGGCATTAATGAGTTTTAAAACGAGTCTCGTTTGTTCTCCCCCCCTTTTTTTAGAATCAAAAAGGCTTTGTAGAAAGAAAGAATTCCATGGCATCATGATGACTCCCCCTAGCTTAGTGCTCCCCCTTGATGAGGACACTCGGGAATCGATCGATGGAATATAGCTGCAAAAAGTTAGAGGAAACACGCAAGCAAGTATAAAAATCCTGCAAAAAAATAAGATAAGGCACGACAAACATACACTGCGGATGGTCCCGTAAATGGGTTAACGGTCCTTTAAAGTCTTGGGACCGCCATCTTGATAAGGGACCGCCGGTAGGAAGAGGTTCTGGATCAATAGTTCAATAATTCATGCAGAAACTAGATCATTCATTAAAAGACAAGAGTAATGCCATTCATATGACAATTACAACATGAGTTTACAAGCATATTCCTAGTCTAATCACCTAGGATATCTCATGTTAAATCCGGTTTTATTAGTAATCATGCATGCTTCTCTAGAACTTGCAATCGCATGGTGGAGAAGAGTTTTTGGGTATGGGTTGTAGAAACCTGGATGACAAGAGGATGGAAATGATGTAGTCAAGATCATTCTTCATCTTTTGAAAGTGTTGTGATTGTAAATGCAACAAGCATAATAACCCCCATGGGCATCCACTTTGGCAAGAGTGGGATGAGACATTATTGGAGGATGAAGTTTTTGTGATAGGATGATATTGAGGAGGCTCAAATCAACAAAATTCTTGAGCCTTGATGGAGTGTAGGGAGTTGACATTTGTCATTGGAGGTGGAGACAAAGGTGGTAAAGAATGATCTTGAGGAGTCGGGTTTGTATGCTCATTGTGAGTAGATGGTGGCCCATTTTGTGGTTGAGAGGCAAAGAAGGAGAATAATAAAGATGATGCCTCATTATGTGACGTGGGATTGGAGTTGACATAGTTATTGGGTGAGTTATTTAAGTTGTTCATGAAGTTACCAAGACTTTGTTTCTTCCTCCATATGGGTTTGACTGATATTCTTGGTTTTCTAGGGGATGACATTTTGTTGGATGACATTGAGAAGGAGGAAGGTTGTGCTATGACAATGGATGGAGGAGGTGTTCGTTTAAATAGAGGATGAAGGTTGCAAGAATATTAAAGCATGCATTCTTGGTTGAATGAATTCAAATGATGTTTTAGCAAATTAGGAATGTGCATAAGACTTAAGGCTAGGCTAGTCAAACAGACTTAAGGTTAGGATGGTCCCTTATCATTTGGGGGACCGTGAGTCGATAAAGGACCACCACCAGGTGGTTTGCCAGATTTCAGAAAATGTTTCTAGTGTGTGCCTACATGAAATATATGTGGGGATGCGATTATCTCGACCCTAGAAGAGAGAAATTCCTAAGAGATAATCCAAGGTCTCCAAATTTCAATCTTGTTCATATTACCATGTCGGATAACATATTTGTTACATGATCTGATAGAGGATTTGAGCGCATCGTGCATGAAAAAAAAAACATTTTTGAATTGTATTAACAATGCAAGAAAAATTGATTTTTCCTATTCGTGAGAAGTTTTTGAACATATAAATTGGGGTTTTTATGCACAAAATCAAGTTTTCTTGTTATCATGAAATGATGGTTGTAAATAAAAAAAAATAGTTACTTCCCCAATTTTTAATTTTTGTGCGTAAGAGAGTCCTAGACTCAGATTAGAAGAAATGCACTTAATATGAAATATCAAGGAGATATGTGTTCCATCATTTATAATCCTAAACGAAGATAAAAGAATGGTTCACGCTTAAGTGGTTTAGTAAGAATACCAACTATGTTTTCCTCCATTGGCACTTTTTCAATAGATATGTTACCCTTTTGCACGTTATCCCTAAGAAAATGGTGATGAATTTCTATGTGTTTGGTACGAGAGTGTTGCACGGGGTTTTTACTTAAATCTATTGATCCTTTATTATCACACATGATTGGAATGTCATCAAGTGTAATACCATAGTCTACGAGAGCTTGTTTCATCCATAGTGCTTGTTGACATGCCTTTCCGGCGCTTACATATTCGGCTTCGGTTGTGGAGATAGCTAGTGCCATTTGTTTCTTGGAGAACCAAGAAGTTAAGCAACAAACCATGAAGGTACAAATGCCACTAGTACTTTTTCAATCCACATAATCTCCCGCATGATCAGAGTCAGCGTAAACTATAGTGTCTATGCCGGTCCCCTTAGGATACCATAATCCTAAGTGCATAGTGCCTTTAATGTATCGGAAGATACATTTAACCACTTCTAAGTGAGAAGATTTGAGATCTTCTTGAAACGAGCACAAAGGCAGACACTAAACATGATATCGGGCCTACTTGTCGTTAGGTACAATAAACTTCCTATCATGCCTCTATACTTAATACTATCTACGGATCCACCCTTTTCATCCTTGGTGAGCTTTGTGTCCATAGCCATTGGGGTTTTTATAGGCTTAGCATCTTCTAATCCAAATTTCTTAAGCATTTCCTTAATGTACTTAGATTGATTAAAAAATATTCCATCATCCAATTGTTTTATTTGGAGTCCAAGGAAGAAGTTAAGCTCGCCCATCATGCTTATTTCAAACTTGTCATGCATGATTTTTGAGAATTCATCACACATGTCTTGACAAGTTGAACCAAATATAATGTCATCAACATATATTTGGATGATTATGATGTTTGAATATTTTTTTTTTTTGGTGAAAAGAGTGTTATCTACCATTCTCATCGAGTATTCATGCTTAAGAAGAAAAGCTTTCAACCTATCATACCAAGCCTTAGGTGCTTGCTTTAAACCATATAAAGCTTTCTTTAGTTTATAAACATGCTCGGGGCACTCGAAGTCAATGAATCCTGGAGGTTGTGCTATATATACCTCCTCATTAATGAGACCGTTTAGGAATGCACTTTTTGAGAGGATCACTTGATTTGATCACACACTATAAGGTGTTGGACCTTTGTAATGTGTAAATATGATACTTTGAGTGAATATGATTAAGTATGCGGAATCTACTTAACCACACTTAGAATGTTTATTGGAAATGGAACTGTGATGCTTGTGTTTATTTAATAAAGAACAATGAAAGTATTTCACCAAACGATTCAATATTATTCAGAATAATACGAGTGATCTTCACTATCACTAAGGTTACAAAGACCTTGAATCTTGTGTTTTGTTCAATTGTTTTACGTATATCTCTACTCACATATATTTTCAGCACACGCACACACTTTTATCATACATGTATATAAGACATATCTAAGATCTTCCTTTTATAGTCCAAGGAAAGATCTTTTACAATCTATATGACTCATCTTAAATACTAGCTTATGACTAAGCTTCATTCTAGCTAGATGATGACTTATCATGTTAGTCATTAAGATACAACATGTATCTAGGATTACAACTCACTTGGAGTGTTCAATTTGATGACTACAACAAAGATATTATCTTGTATATGAATCAGTAGAATAAGTCGTACTTATCTACATAGCTGTTGTATGAGTCATAGTAGCATCAGCAGAATCCATCAGAAGAAACACTATCAGTAGAAAACGTTCTTCAGCAGAATCCATCAGAGGAAACTTGCTTTGTGCTTTATCAACAGAAACATACTTGATGTATTTCCTTAAACCTTTATGCTGATTCTTCTGATTATTTAATTCCCAACAATCCTCCCCTAAACATGTGAATTACATTCAAACATGTTTTTCTGAATTAAATGAGGACTTTGTGAAGATCTTTCAAACACTTCATTGTCAGACTGTGATCTGAACTTTCTTCTCTTTTGAGTGATTGAATGTCTTTCTCTGTAACTCATCTGCTTTCTGTTCTTTGCTCCAATCTTGGACTAAAAGATGGCGCAATATACAACTTGAAGAATTATAAGAGGCAATGATGCTGTGTATCTTGGATGCTTGTTCCAAGATGTAGAAATCATCTTTCAGCATGTCTTTGGAAGTGATGAACAAACGTAGTGAACTGAACTTGAAACCTTTCATCTTTTGATCTAGATAGAACTTTCTCCTATCAGCTTTGTTCTTGTTCTTTAACAGTAGAAACCATGTCGTCATCTTGTATGCTCTTATCTTTTCCTTCTTTTTCTTTGGTTAATCTTCCTTTAAAGGGCTTTTGTAACCTCCCCTGAGATTTATTTCTCTCCTGAGCAATTTCCTCCCCTGTTTGGAAGATCTCTCACAATCATATCATATCATCTGATCTAGCAATTTCCATGTTTTCAGACAATTTGTACATGAAGCCATCAATTCCTTAAGAGTTTAAGATTCTACCCTCATCACTTCTAGGTGTGTTAACTCCTATGAGAGGTGATTCAATGGACGTTTTTGACTCATGGTCCATCTGTTGATGGTTTTTAAAGTCATCTTTTGAAAATCCTTTTAAGAAACTTTTGCCTTAGCAGTATGTATATGATTTTATTATGAAAAATCATACTGCTTACAACCATTTTGAAGGGATTCAGTGTGGTAACTAACACTTAATCAAAATTTCGGTTTAAAGCAACCTCTGGTTGTGTGAGAACCAATGTTTTCAGTTATAAATAACTGCCTACGTACAAATAAACCTATTCAAAAGACTTTCTTTACAGGGTTTCCAGCTCGTGGCATTTGTTACCTCTAACACAAGTGTTAGATTCACTTTTGCTCGCTGTTCTTTCTATCAGATATCCGTAGATTAGTCACATTATACTTGAGAGTATAAAATGATAGAAAGTGAGTTGTATCAGTTATTAACTGATCAACTAATTTATCAATTCAATGTGAAACATCATAATCAGATTTCAAGAAAGAAGTTTTAAGGAGTTTTGAAGTCCCAAACTTTTTCTATCATGAACCTATTATATCAGCAGCAATGATCAGCTTTCAGCAGCAATGATCAGCAGCTTTGATCAGCAGATTTCACTTGAAATAGCCTTTCAGCTCAAACATTCATACCTGAAACTGTTAGTCTAAAACCAAAAGAATAAAGTACAAAGTACTTGTCTTGAATTAGAATTTTGCATAAGACTAACTGTATGAATAACTTTTAAATTGGTAATAGTAGTTTTAGATTACAAATTTAGATGCATTAACAAAATCTATATACAAGAACACATTATATTGAAAATTTTTAATGATTAAGCATTCCAATACCTGCTACCAAGTACTGAAATCTACCAACATCAAAAGCTTTTGTAAGAAGATCTGCAAAGTTTTGTTCTGAAGCAATTTTCATTACTTGAATTAACCTCTTTTCATTGCAATCTCTAATAAAGTGATGTCGTATTTCAATGTGTTTTGTTTTAGAATGTTGCACTGGATTTTTAATAATGCAAATTGTACTACTATTATCAATATGAATAATGGTATGTAAGAAATTGTACCCATAATCAAGAAGTTGGTTTTGAAGCCATAGGACTTGACCACAATAATTTGCAGCAGCTGCATATTCAGCTTCAGTTGTTGAAGTATCCACCATTGTCTGCTTCTTACACTGCCATGAGATAAGTCTACATCCAAGGAATTGACATCCTCCTGTTGTTGACTTTCTGTCCAAGCTAGCACCAGCATAATCACTATCTGAGTATGCTACCAAGTCAAAAGATGACTCCTTAGAATACCACAGACCCAACCTAGGTTGACCCTTGAGATATCTAAAAATTCTCTTGACTGCTGTTAAATGAGAAACCTTAGGAGTTACTTGATATCTTGCACAAGCACAAACAGAGAACATGATATCAGGTCTTGATGATGTAAGATACATCAAAGAACCTATCATAGATCTGTATGTGTGTACATCCACATTAGTTCCTTCTACATCTTTAAGAAGCGGCTTCTCAGGATCAATTGGTGTGCTTGCTGTTTTGGAATCAGCAAATTGAAACTTTCTAAGAATCTCTGCAACATATTTGTCTTGACTAATAAAGATTCCTTTTCTTGATTGTTTAACCTGCAGACCCAAAAAGAATGTAAGTTCCCCCATGGAACTCATCTGAAACTTATTGTGCATAAGCTTCTCAAACTCCAAACACATCTCCTTCCTTGTAGATCCAAAGATGATATCATCCACATACACTTGAACTAGCAAAAGATCCTTCTTATGCTTCTTGGTGAAAAGTGTCTGATCTATCTTGCCTCTTTGAAATCCATTTGAAATTTAGTAGGAAGTCAGTGTTTCATACCAAGCTCTTGGTGCCTGATGTAGACCATATAGAGCTTTAACAACCTTGTACACTTTGTCTGGATGGTCAGGATCAACAAAAATAGGAGGTTGTGAGACATACACCTCCTCTTCAATAGTACCATATAAGAAAGCACTCTTGACATCCATTTGATAAACTGTGAATCCCATAAATGAAGCATAAGCCAAAAAGAGTCTAATGGCTTCAATCCTTGCTACTGGAGCAAAAACTTCTTCATAGTCTATCCCTTCTTCTTGTGTGTACCCTTGAGCTACTAATCTATCTTTATTTCTTATCACTATGCCCCTTTCATCCCTTTTATTCCTAAAAACCCATCTAGTGCCAATTACCCTTACACCACTTGGTAAATCAACTAGCACTCATACCTTTTGAATCTTAAACTGAAGAAGCTCCTCTTGCATAGCCTCCAACCAGCTTGAATTCTCTAGGGCTTTATGAATATTCTTTGGTTCATCTTGTGAGAGAAAACATACAAATAAGCAAGAGTTTGAAAACTCATGATGTTTTGAAGCATAAAGGGCATCAAGAAGCCCTTGTTGATCTGAAGACATCAATTGTTGTCTTGTCTTTACTCCTGATTGTACATCTCCAATTACATTGTCCAGGGAGTGGACTTTGTGAATCCTTGAATGTGGAGTAGAAAGAACTTGATAATCAGGTGGAAGGTTGTTGAAATCCATCTCATTTTCTGAGAGATTTGCTTGTGTTTCTTCTGATGGTCTATCAGCAAAAACATTTTGCTCATCATCGGGAACGATTTGCTTATCAGCAGAAACAGCAGTGTTACTTCTGATTTGAAACGTTTGTTCCTTAGCTCCTTCTTCCTTGTATTCATCTTCAACATCTCTTTTAGATTTACCAGAAGAAGATTCACCATTTATTGAAGTTGAATCCACACTTGTATTTGTCCATATTGGCATTATCACGTAATCTTGATTTGCCTCATTCTCTAATCCTTCTCCATTTGTTGCATCAGCAGTTTGTGAACCTGAAAATTCATTAGATTCTGCAACAAAAGGCACATAATTCATTGATTTGGATAGAGATTCAAGATCAAATAGCCATTTGGGACCTTGACCTTCTACATTGGTTTTATTTTCCAAAAACTTCACATGTAGATTTTCCTCTACTCTTCTAGTTCTCATGTTGTATACTCTGAATGCTTTGCTATTGATAGAATATCCAACTAAGAATCCTTCATCCGCTTTTCCATCAAACTTTTCAAGATGGTCTAAGGTATTTAGAATTGTCACATGACATCCAAAAGGTCTAAGAAATCGTATTTCAGGAGTTCTACCTCTAAAAAGTTCATATGATGTCTTATTGTGAGGTTTTACAACTAAAACTCTATTTTGAACATAGCAAGCAGTGTTGACTGCTTCTGCCCAAAAAGTTATAGGCAACTTAGAGTTAGCTAACATAGTTCTAGCAGCTTCTATTAGTGTTCTATTTTTCATTTCAACAACTCCATTCTGTTGTGGAGTTCTTGCAACACTAAATTCTCTTTTAATACCTTTTTCTTTGCAGAAATCATCCATAACTCTATTTTTAAATTCTGTCCCATTATCACATCTAATGACTTTTACTCTTTTGCTTACTAGGTTTTCTATCTCTGTAATGAAGGTCTTAAGGATGCTAGAAGTCTCATCCTTAGTACCTAAAAAGAATACCCATGTAAATCTACTAAAGTCATCAGTAATAACTAGACAATATCTCTTATGCAACAAACTTCTAACATTTGTAGGACCAAATAAGTCCATATGCAGCAAAAACAATGATTGATTGATAGAGTTAAAAATTTTGGGCTTACAAGTGGCTTTATGTTGTTTGCCTTTAAGACAAGCAATGCATGTTTGATCATTTTCAAATCGTTTTTGAGGTAAACCTCTTACCAAACCATCTTTGACAATCTTATTTATGGTTTTAAAGTTAATATGACCAAGCCTCCTATGCCATTTCATAGATTCATCCAATGTAGCCTTAGCAATAAGACAAGTAAGAGAATCTTTTGGAACAATTTTCTTCATATCAACACTGTACATGTTGCCTTTTCTTGGAATTCTAAGAAGTGCTTGACTTTCATCAGGCATTTTAAAATCAGAAGAAAATATATGACATTCAGTGTCAGTAAAGAGAACTTTATTCTTTTTGTCACACATTTGTGAGACACTAAAAAGATTATACTTAAGCTCTTGCACATAGTACACATCTTCAAAATCTAATTTACCGGTTTTAATAGTATATTTACTAGTAATTTTTCCTCCAATTCCTCCTCCAAAGGTAACATAGCCTCCATCTACTGATTGAAAATTTGAGAGATAAGACTTGTTGCCTATCATGTGCCTTGAACATCCACTATCTGAGAATCCTTGATCTTCAGTATCTGCTGATGAATGTCCCTCTGTGGTGAAAGCCATAAGAGCTGTCTAAGGAGAAGCTTCTTCTTCTTCATCAGCTGTAATGCTCCAATCAAATCCTAATCCATCAATGGCTACCATAGCCTTTGGATTGGTTGATTCCCCTATCTTGGACTTGCTTCCAAAACTTCTATTCGTGCTGTCTTGCTGCCTTGGCCTTCTACATTCTCTTGAGAAGTGCCCCAACATATGACAGTTATAGCATTCTATCTTTGACTTGTCAAAACCAGCAGTATCATTGCTGCTGATGGTGAGTTTCTTCCCCGTCCTCTGATAGAATTTCTTAGCCCTCATGCTAAGAAGAGAAATTTGCCATTTTAGGTCCATCTCTTCTAAATCATCATCATTGATTTCTAAGATATCTTCATGAGTAAGCATGGACCCATTATTCTGGCTTGTGAAAAAGGCACAAGCCTTTTCATTCAATATACCAAAAGTACTGCTTGATGAACTAGCAGCACCAGCTTCACTATCAACCTTTTCATCTTTAACTGGGTTTGAGGTACTAGGAGATGACATAAAAGCCATGTTCCCAGTATATGAACTAGAGACACCAGTTTTCTTTACTTCTTGTTCCACAATTTTAAAGTTGCTATACAAATCCATAAGATCCATAGTGTCTATGTCTGGTTTATTCTTCCAAACAACAACATGCATAGCCCACTCCTCTGGTAAGCTTCTCAGAAATTTTGAGTTTAAATCTTCTTGAGGTATGTCAACCCCAAGAACAGCAAGTTGGCTCACAATTTTCTGTAGCCTTGTAAACATGTGGTCAAGAGATTCATTCATGGTTGATGAGAAATTTTCAAACTGCTGCTTGAGAAGGGTTTTCTGGGTCTTCTTGGTGGCTTCATTCCCTCCATACCTTGCAACAATTTCCTCAAATAATGACTTGGCATCTTTGAATTTGCTGAAGTTTATAAGTTGATAATTTGGAATGGTCATCATCAGCATACTTCTGGCCTTGAGGTCATTTTTCTTCTTTATTCTTTCATCAGCAGTTGTAGGGATAGTTTGAACAACTGTAATTTCCCTACCTTCAACTGTTGATGAAATGGTTATGGGTTTGAAAGAGTTTCCATCTTCAATGATTTCCCAGAGAGTGTAATCCTGCACCTGGAAAAACTGTTCTATTCTTAACCTCCACAATTCAAACTCATTCTGTTTGAGAACTTGCAACTTTGCAGCAACATTTGTTTGAATAGATTCTGTATCCATTTCTTCTTCTAAATCAAAAGTATCAACCTGGAAGCTCTGATACCAACTGAGAGGATCACTTGATTTGATCACACACTATGAGGTGTTGGACCTTTGTAATGTGTAAATATGATACTTTGAGTGAATATGATTAAGTATGCGGAATCTACTTAACCACACTTAGAATGTTTATTGAAAATGGAACTGTGATGCTTGTGTTTATTTAACAAAGAACAATGAAAGTATTTCACCAAACGATTCAATATTATTCAGAATAATACGAGTGATCTTCACTATCACTAGGGTTACAAAGACCTTGAATCTTGTGTTTTGTTCAATTGTTTTACGTATATCTCTAATCACATATATTTTCAGCACACGCACACACTTTTATCACGCATGTATATAAGACATATCTAAGATCTTCCTTTTATAGTCCAAGGAAAGATCTTTTACAATCTATATGACTCATCTTAAATACTAGCTTATGACTAAGCTTCATTCTAGCTAGATGATGACTTATCATGTTAGTCATTAAGATACAACATGTATCTAGGATTACAACTCACTTGGAGTGTTCAATTTGATGACTACAACAAAGATATTATCTTGTATATGAATCAGTAGAATAAGTCGTACTTATCTACACAGCTGTTGTATGAGTCATAGTAGCATCAGCAGAATCCATCAGCAGAAACACTATCAGTAGAAAACGTTCTTCAGCAGAATCCATCAGAGGAAACTTGCTTTGTGCTTTATCAGCAGAAACATACTTGATGTATATCCTTAAACCTTTATGCTGATTCTTCTGATTATTTAATTCCCAACACTTTTCACATCCGTTTTGAACAACTTAAAATCTAATGCACATGCATATGCTAGTAATATCCTAATGGACTCAAGTCTAGCTACGGGTGCATAGGTTTCATCATAATCAATTCCTTCTTGTTGATTATAGCCTTGTGCGACTAACCTAGCTTTGTTCCTAGATACAATACCATTTTCATCTAGTTTGTTTCTAAATACCCAGTTAGTCCCTATTATGGTGACATTCTTAGGTCTTGGTACTAACATCTGAACATCATTGGACTTAAATTGGTTTAATTCTTCTTGCATTCCGATGATCCAACTTTCATCCTTCAATGCTTCATTGACATTTTTAGGTTCAATGATTGAAACAAAACAAAAGAGGTTACTTTTGTTTTGAACTTGTGATCTAAGGGTTCTTTGGTTTAGGCTTCCTATGACATTATCTAAAGGATGGCTTTTAGATTCTTTAACATTGGTGGTTTCACCTATTTCGATGGTTTCTTGAGATATGTCTAGGGTTTTTCATGTTTTCAACTATGGCGTTTTCTTCATCTAAATCATCATCTACCAAAGGTGATGCTTTAGATGGAGGGGGACTCTCATCGAATGTCACGTTGAGTGATTCTTCAACGACCATTGTTTCCTTCTTTAGAACAATGTAGGCTTTACTAGTTTGAGAATAATCTAGAAATACACCTTCATATGACTTTGGGTCGAACTTGGTGAGATAATCTTTGGTGTTTAGAATATAAAATTTACTACCAAATACTCTAAAGTAATCTAGGGAAGGTTTCCTACCTTTCAAGATTTCATAGGGGGTTTTTCCTATGATTGGTCTAATGACAATTCTATTAAGGATATAGGTGGATGTATCTATGGCATTACACCAAAACATCTAAGGAATGGATTGCTCATTGAGCATGGTTCTACTCATTTCATGTAAGGTTCTATTTTTCCTTTCGACTACCCCATTTGATTGTGGAGTTCGTGGAGCAGAGAAATTGTGAGTAATACCACTAACATCACAATAAGCTCCGAATTGAACTTCATTATCAAATTCTCTACCATGGTCCGTTCTAATGGAGACTATGTTGTATCCTAGTTGATTTTGAACTTTCTTACTAAAAATTTTGAATTGTTCGAAAGTTCCAGTTTTGTTTTTAAGAAACCTAGTCCAAGTGTATCTAGAGTAATCGTCTACAATTACTAGGGTGTTCCATAACTCTGTATGACGGAAGGACCGAAGAGATCCATGTGAAGAAGCTCTAGATATCTAGATGTTGAGATCATATTTTTAGGCTTGTGACTTGAGTGAGCTTGTTTTCGAATTTTGCAAGCATCACAAAAGTGTTGGTCAAACCTAAGTTTAGGAAGATTTCTAACTAAATCCTTAGAGACCAATGATTTTAATAAACGCATATTCGCGTGTCCTAATCTTCTATGACATAGAGTAGAATTATAATTAACCGTAGCTAAGCATATATTGTCACTAGGTTTGTTGCTAATCTTCATGACATATACCTTTTCTAATCCCTTTAGCAATTACCTTTCCGTTCTTTATGATTTCACTATCGTCTTTGGAAAAGATTACCTCGCAATCATTATCACATATTTGACTAATACTAAGTAAATTAAATCCTAGGTTATCTACATGTTCTACATTAGTTATAGTAAGAGAGTTATGAGTGATCGTACCTTTGCTGATGATATTACCCTTGATCTTACTACCAAACGTAACGTTACCTCCACTACTTGCATTATATGATGAGAACAGCTTGCGGTTACCCGTCATGTGATTTATGCATCCACTATCTTTAACACATTCGTCGGGCTCCAAGTCAATTCCCAAGCATATCTCTTTTGAAGATCCGACCATGAGACAAGTTTCATTCTTACCATCTTCATCGCTATCACTCCAAGCACCACTAACATATGCCCTTTGGTTCTTGTCCTTTGCTTGGTGTGGACAATCTGCGACTAAGTATCTTGTGTCACCACATCCAAAACATCTTTTCTCGCCCTTGCTATATCTATCTTCTCGAGCTTTTAGAGGTGCTTTCTTTTCATCTCTCGGTTGTCTTACGAATCTTCCTCTTCGCTTGAAGAATTTCTTGAAATCTCTAACCGCTAAAGCATATTCTTCGTCTTCACTTTCCGAGCTTAAATCTTCATCATCACTTAACTCCTTTTTAGCTTTCAAGGCAATAGTTCTTCATTCCACCTTGCTTTTGACAATCTCGGAATCATTTTTGATGATTAACTCATGGACCTTTAAGTTTCCAATAAGCTCATCCAATGATAGAGATGCCAAGTCTTTGGATTCTTCAATTTCCATGACCTTTGCTCTCCATTTTAGATGTAAAGCCCTGAGAAATTTCCTAACACAACTTTTGACAGAAATACCTTCATCGAGTGCTTTTAAACTCGTGATAATGGTGTTAAATCTAGCAAATACACTATCTATATATTCGTCTTTAGGAATGACGAATTGTTCATATTGTTGGACCAAAAGATCAATATTGTTGTCTTTGACTTGATTATTACCTTGGTGAGTGACTAACAAAGTTCTCCAAATATCTTTAGCCGTATTACACATGAAAATTCTTTGAAATTCCTTTTTAGGTAAAGCATTGTAAATTACTATTTTTGCTTCATCATTTTTAGCTAGTTTCTTTTTAAGACTTTTACTTTGTTTGTCATAAGAAACGATTTCATTTTGTTTAGTTTCCGGATTAAATTCAATAGGCTCAAGGTCACCCATGGTAATAGCATGCCAAAGATCAAGATCTTTTGATTTCACATATGTTTCAAATCGAGATTTCCAATAAATAAAACTATCAGTCTCTAAGAGTGGTGGTCTTTGCATAGACTGCCCTTCTTGATACTTTTCAAATTCCATTGATCGTTTCAAGTTTTAAAATACAGTATATTTTAAAAAGTCTTGAGCAACGAAGCTCTGATACCAATTGTAGAAACTAGAAGCGGGGTTGAATAGTTTCACTGTTATTATTTACGTTTTTAGAAAATTTACTTTACAAATTGCATTTGTGAAAATGATTCGATTCGATATTTAGGTGAAATCAATACAACAATAGATATAAGCAATAACAAGTAAATAAGTAAAAGTAAGTAAAGGAAAGATCAAACCGGCACACGGAGATTTATAGTAGTTTGGCGACAAAGCTCACTCCTTCGTCCCTACTCCTCTCCTCGAGTCTCACACTCGAGAGTTTCACAAACACTATATCAACACGCTCCCTTGTGGCTAAACAAATAGTACACAAGATTACACCAAGTTTAACGACACTAAGCGGAATGTCGAGTCCTAATCCTAGCTAGAACCAATCTACCAAACCCACGTGACTTCACACCTCGTAACAATACGATGGCACGATATAACACAATACACAATATAAGACTTGCACTCAAGTCCTATTACATACATGAAATAATGAATGTAAATGATGATAGATCTGCAACAATGGGATGAGATGAGCAACACTTCATCTCTTGAAAACATTTTCTTAATAAAACATTTCTTAAATCATACAAAAATACTTTTTAAATCCTTTGATCACATACACAAGTTGGTAGAAGTTTGTACATACCTTAAGTGATGTTGATAACGAAAACGAGTTTTCTCGATTGAAAACTTATTAGTCGTATTTTTACGTAACATGTGTTTGTATTTTGTGATTATCAAAACTAGCAGAGACCGATTAATGCAAATGATGTTTTTGACATTATTTGTATTAACAAATTATTTTATGTACAAAAGGGACTTTGTACAACTCAAGTGGGGGATGGGAGTAGAATTATAACTTGAACTTTCTGTTGCCCCATTTTTCTAGTTTATTTTGAAAAATTATGCCACTTTTAAAATTTTTGACATGTTTTTCCAAACCTAACTAGAATAGATCTTAGCCGAGCACATTAACCCTTTATACCATGGTGAGGTTTAGCCTATTTCAGTTTCCCCTATTTTATCCCAAATCCACCAAAATTATGAGTGTGCCGGTAGTTTGTAAACTTTAGAACTTGGCCTTTACATCATTTTGAAACCATAGACGTGTAGTATATTGAGATTCCCTGATACATTTGGAAGAAACTTTTTAAGAAGGCAATATTTTAGGATTATCACCCAAATAACCTATATGTGTGTGTTTATCGATTAGTCATATTGACTATTCGACCCCCGTGTTAAACCCTTTGTAGCACTTACCTTTAGTGCAAGATACCTCTAGATACACCCTCTTGACCCTATTCTTTCGTTTCTTACCATATTATTGTTTCGATACACCTATTCGCCTTAGCCTACCGTGTAGTCTTGGTTTATGCTTGGGAAGTTACCACTTGTTCTAGTTTGAGGTTCAAGTCAAGAGATTCAAGAATCACATCTACGTTGAAGACCCATCTTTGAAGATCATGAGTAACCCACTATTGTTACATGTATAGTTCATCTCAAGTGGGGGGATATATTTATTTCTTGTCGCAAAAAAATGTGTGAAATTCTGTATGTAGATAAGTTATCTTTGGTGCAACCTTGTATAACACCGTATTTTGAGCTTTGAAAGAATTAGTATCGAAGAGACCACTTCGGTCACATATGAAGAATGAAGTTGTTGGTTCTTAATCACCAACAGGAAGACCAAGTGAGATGCCCATCATGACGTCCGCTAATGGCAAATACTTGTTACATGATCCAATTTTTGCATTTTGAAGCTTGGACTTTAGATGAACGGCAAGTGGTAGCAACTCGGTTATAGGCTAAGAATATTTTCTTTCTTTTTCCTTTTACACCATTATTGTGAATCCCATGTCTTCTCCTACCCTTTAGTTGTGAATCATGCTTAGGTGAAGGATTTGAGCAGTCATTGGTGTCTTGCCCGGCATTCCGGTCATGTACCATTGCCTTTGTCGCCTTTGCCGTAGTATGTTAGTAACAACACTACACCTATAAGCCTTATATATGTTTGATTGGGTCTAAACCGTCAGATATTATTGACCAAGGTCAATAAGTCAAAAACAGCTTAGAATCAATACTCCGGTGATAGTATAGTGTTTTCCCGAGTCGTTAAAGTCCCAGCGAGATTGAAATGGTGTCGTTTGAAATCGTTTATGAGAAAGTGGCACTGAGGACAGTAGCCAGATGATGTGGAGTTGATATTGCTACTGTTATTTTGGTATTTGTACACAGATATAATATTCACAAAAATCAGATAACAGATATATGCACGTATTTTCAATTCAGATTTACGCAATCGGACTGAAAAAGTGGGATTTTGGTATTTAACAAACTACAGGGGGTGCTTTTGACACTTCTTGAAACTTAAAATTAAAAATGAAAATGAAATTATGGAAATGATTAAAATACTATTTAAATATTATTTATTTAATAAAACTATTTAAAAACTAAATTAAAATCTAATTTAAATTAACTAATGATTATAACTATTACAAATTAAACTAAAAAGTTGCAAAAACAATTTCTAAACTTAAATTAGAATTTGAAGAAAGTATAAAAAATAAAAATAAATATTTTTGTCTTTTTATGGGTTTTTTTATAAATTAAAAACTATTTAACTTAATTAAACTAATTAAACCACTTTTAATTACTATTAGTACTAAATTAACTTAGAAAATTAAGATAAAATTTATAAAATTACTTAATCATCACAGGAATCTAACAAAATAATAAAAACTCTAAAAATTATGTTTTAAGATTAATCCACTAATTATTTACCTTTTAATTAACTTAAGTCTAATTTAAACAATTAAAATAAGAAAAATGTAAAATGAACAGTAGAAATTCAAATTATATTTTCTAAAAGTCTATTATACTATATTATAGCTAGGAAAAATATAAAATCTAGGTTTTACTTTATAAAAACTAAATATGAGATTTAATGCTTAATATTAATTAATAATAAAGAAAACTAAAATTAAATCTAACTAATACTAAATGACAGAATAAAAATCTAAAAAATTTACTACAAATACTTTACTATATAAGGTAATTAATAAAAATAAAAAAACACTAAGTACTTAATTAAAATCTAAAAATGAAAATTAAAATTAAAATTAAATTGAATTAAATAGAAACTATCACTTATTTTAAATTGGTTTTTTCTTGGATTTTCTTTTACACACTTATTTTACCACTGAAAATAACAAAATTTTGTAAAACCACTTTTGAAAATTGCTTATAAATAAGCAGTAGCACCCCCTTGGCTTATACAGTTTGACTTTGGTTGACTGTGTGGTCAAATGAGGTCAAATGACTGATGGTGGGGTCCACAATGGTAAAAATGGGTACCAACAAGCTCAACAAGCTTAAACAAGCAGAGAATAGCAAGAAATAAGCACAAATAAGCTGATTTAATCAAATAAGCACTTACAATGAAAATCTGAACACAGGTTTGGGGACAAACTTGATGGGGCTAACCAGGTGGGGTCCACTGAGTCTTAGGTCAAACAAGTGGTCAAAGTCAGATCCCTGGTAGGAGGGGGGTTCAATGGTGCCAAGTTTGGCAAGTGGGGTCCACTGAGTCAACCACAAATCACCACCAAAGGTGGGTGAGTGGGAAGGGTCTGCTGAGATAGGGGACTGAGTTGCCCTGCAGCTCAGTTCCAAGGGTATTTTAGGTACTTAGAAAAAATTGCAAAAATGCAAACTTTGTGTAAACTTAAAGTTCAACTGGTAGATATTACACACAACAATTCTCAGATGCTCAATCACAATACAAAAATCAAGAAAATTCACCCAAATTTTGCAAAAATCTGAAGTTTCACTTTTGACTTTTTAAAGAAAACCTCGCACTTTGACTTTTATGAGTTTTGGATGGTAATTACTGGTTAAGAAACTTGTATTAAACCATATTACAACTAACCTAAGCTACATTTACTCCTATTGAACTAATTTGGTGAGTTTGAGATCACAATTCCCTCACAGTTAACTGTGAGGGGGATTAAGATGGAATTTTGACTATTTGCCTTTAAACTACTAATGCAACAGTTATTTTGTGGTCTTATGAGCCTAAGAAAAGTGTCTCAAAAGGTTATGGTCTCAGACAAGTTCAAGAGCTTAGCTAAACCAACCTATCCAAACACCCTTTTTGTTGGACTGTTTTGAGCTTTTCAAGGCAGATGGTCCCTAGGGTTTGTAAACTTGATTTTTAACTAATGATTATGATTAGATAGACCTATTTAAGCACTTGGAAACAGAATGTCACAATAATAACACAAGTATACTACTTAAAATGATTTATGACAGTTAAATCTAGGTATATGAGTAACTAATAATTCTAACAAACTAGAAATGATTATCAGACTGAAAACTACTTAAACAATGCTCAAACAACACAAACAAGCACAGATTAATAGATATAAGCAAGCAATTAGAAACTAACTAGGAACAAGGTTTTTAGTGGAAATTTGAAATGAGAAAAACTTACAACCAACCACTAGCTTGAACAAGGGGCTTCTCCACAAAAGCCTGTCTTTAGATAGGCCAAACCAGCTCCAAGCTTGCTCTTTTCACCTCATAAACCTGCAAATGCAAAATCAAACAAGCAAAGTTGACCAAGGTTGACTTTTTTATATTTTTGAGATTATCTACTAATACTGGATTTTAATGGTTTCTAAAGCTTTAATAAGCTTATGGGAGCTTATGTGAACCTAACTCAGTCCATGATTCAAACTCAATACTAGCAGTCTATTATTCAGATTAATACAAGAAACTTGAAACTTGCATAAACAAAATAAGTTGAATAAACTTGCTTATATTAATTTGAAAAGATGAACAATACACTGAATTGACTTCTACAATTGCTTAAAAGATTTTTGCTACACTACAATTGCTAAAAAAAACTTATACGATTACAATTATACTTAAAAACTAGACAAAGCTTCATCTTGCATCTCTTTCCTTTTATAGACACATATTAGGGTTTCTTGCATCCTTCTCATCATTTCCCATCTCTTTCTGACTTCTTTGGCCCACTCACAAGGTGCCACGTGTTTTGGCGGGAAAAGACCTATTTACAATTTGGTTCTGATACACGCAATGGGGGGTGGTACATTTAATGTGATGTGAGGTAGGTGTAGGGAGGTGTGGGTGTGTGATGATTATTCTGCAAGTGGTGGGGTGGTGGAGCAATACCAGGGGTGTGGTTTGGCTGAGGGAGAAGGAAGTTGGGCGGTTTGGGTGGTTTTGACTGGTATTTGACCAGGGTCAACGTTTGACCCTGGCTAATAATATTAAGGGTGCAATGGGTTTGTGGTGTGGGCTGGTATAATTTTGGGCCCAAGATAAAAATAGGATGTTGGGTGGGCTATGGCATGGATTGGACTAGTATGGAGTAGTATTATTATTGTTGGTCCGGTTTTGGTTTTTGATTTTCACAAAGACCTTTTTTGTAATTTGATGAAAGTTTGAGGTGTGATCTTGGCATGCTTCCAATTTATTTCCAAGGGTGTATTATGCCATATCATGAATAGTATAAGGTCCTAGCATGAATTTTCCAATTTATTTTCACCAGGGACTGAAACCGTCAAACTTTCAAACTTCAGGGACCATTTGTGTAATTTTCACCAAACTTTCCACCAATGACCAATCCTGTCATAAAAGGTTAGTGCAAGGACAAAATTTGTTTTTCTCAAAGTTTTTCATATCCCAGGGACTATTTTTGACAATTTTCAAAGTTCAAGGACTAAACTTGACATTTTGTGAAACTTTTCACCAAAAGACTAATTATGTAACTTTTTGATTTATAAGGACCTTTGGTGACTTTTTCAAGTTTTTAGAATGACCAGGGACTAGATTTGACAACTTTTGAAAGTTGGGGGACTGAAACTGCCAATTATGCAAACTTTGTGCGTTTTTCATCTGTTTTTGGTATTTTTGCATTTGAAACATGTAAAACACTTTCCAGAGATATTTCACTATTTTGATTCATTATTGAGTGTTTTTGGATGTTTTGGCAGCTCAGAAATGGTAAAAATGATGAGTATTTACACACTCATCAATCCCCCACACTAAAACATTGCTAGTCCCTAGCAATCTTTTGAGAAAAACCTGATGGATTTGAAATTCTCTTTACCAAAAGCCATCACTTCTGGAGTAGCCAGGTGTAAGAACTGTGGCACACCTGATAACCGTGTGATTTTGAGCAAACCACCAGCTGTCAACGGATTTGATTAGTCTTTACCAAAAGCCGTTTGCTTCTGGACTAGCCAGCATCTTGATGGACTAAGTCGACATCTTGGTGAGCTGATTACCAATTATGGATTTTCCACGGCCTTTACCACAAGCCATAATCTTGTGGGCTAGTCAACTCATTTGCTTATGAGGATGCGGGCGAGCTGAGGAACCATACAATTTTTGGCAAATTGCCAGCCATCAACGGGTTTGAGATGTCTTTACCAAGAGCCGTTTGCTCCTGGACTAGCCAATCCATTTGTCATTTAGACTTTGGCGGACTGATTACCACAAAAATTTTGAAATAAAGTGAAAAAGTTTGGAAAAATTTAGGCCTAAAAATGGGGGTACTTAGAAAGTTTTATGATAAAATTCGTAAGAATTTTCCCCCCCACACTAGAATTGAATATTGTCCTCAATATTCAAAGTCCCGGCTATTATGCCGAATCTCTGAACGGAAAAAGCTAATATGCAAATCTAACTGTGGAAATATCGATTTATTTTTCACTTTATTTATCTGTACATACAATCACACTTTTTTTTATTTCTTTTATTTTATTTATTTTTTTTTTGAGAACTTATATACATATTTACTTTTCAAATGGTGGGGGACGGCCACTCCCCCACACTAGGGTGGTAGAAAGTAGAAAGAAGTCAGAAATACGGGTGAAAACCCATATATGTTGCTAATTTTTGTTCACCGAGTCACTAGCTTGACTCGATCCCCGAATTCATTGGTCCATGGGGAAAGTTTGGAGATCCGGGACAACCATGGGTGGTATGTCCTCTCCAAAATAATGTTTCAATCTATGACCATTCACTTTGAAGTTGGGACCTTCGGGTTGAGATAACTCAACAGTCCCGTATGGATATACTTTAGCAATAGTGAATGATCCAGTCCATCGGGTTTTTAACTTCCCCGAGAAGATCTTTAATCTTGAGTTGAAAAGAAGGACTCTGTCACCGACGTTGAAAACGCGGTTCTTAATCTTAGAGTCGTGGATCTTCTTTGTCTTTTCTTTGTAGATCAAAGAGTTCTCGTAGGCTTGATCACGAAGTTCGTTTAATTCATTGAGTTGAACCTTACGATGATCACCCGCTTTATGAAGGTCGTAGTTAGCATGTTTCAAGGCCCAGTAGGCTTTGTGCTCGAGCTCGATCAATAAATGACACGCCTTCCCGTATACATGCTTGTATGGAGTACACCCAATGGGTGTTTTGTAAGCTGTACGGAAGGCCCAGAGTGCATCATCTAGTTTATCCGACCAGGAAGCACGGTTTTCACCTACTGTCCTCTCAAGAATCCGTTTTATACCACGGTTGGAAACCTCCACCTGCCCACTTGTTTGGGGGTGATATGCGGTTGAAAGACGATGAGTAACACCGTACTTAAGCATGACTTTAGCAAATTGATCATTGCAAAAGTGAGTACCGCGATCACTAATGATGGCACGTGGGGTTCCAAAACGAGCAAAGAGGGATTTCAAGAATTTCAAAACAACTCGGGCATCATTAGTGGGTAAGGCCTTAGCCTCAACCCATTTTGACAAATAGTCAACAGCCACGAGTATGTATTTGTTTCCACGAGAAGATGGGAATGGCCCCATAAAATCAATGCCCCAGACGTCAAAGATTTCACAAACTTGAATAGCATTTTGTGGCATTTCGTTCTTTTGTGAAATATTCCTGTGACGCTGACAAGCATCACAGGCTTTGACTAAGTCGTGGGCATCCTTATAGATCGTGGGCCAATAGAAACCGGAATCAAACACCTTTTTGGCGGTGTAGTTAGGACTATGGTGGCCCCCGGTGGGTCCAGCATGGCAAGCCTTGAGAATATCAGCGGCTTCCTGTCCGGATACACATTGCCTGATGACTTGATCGGCACAGATTTTGAAGAGATAGGGGTCGTCCCAGAAGTAATGTTTAACGTCTTTGAAGAATTTTTTCTTCTGTTGGGACGTTAACCCCTTCACGATGAAGTTACCCGCATGGTAATTTGCAAAGTCGGCAAACCATGGGGTAGTAGAGTCACCACGAAAAGCAACCGCATTGAGTGTCTCGAGAGGAAATGTTTCATTTATTTCCTTTTTCTCGGACACATCCTGATGAGGGTTTTCTAATCGTGAGAGATGATCAGCAGCAAGGTTCTCGGCTCCTTTTTTATCACGGATAATGATATCAAATTCTTGGAGGAGGAGAACCTAACAGAGAAGCCTCGGCTTTGCATCTTGCTTTGCAAATAGGTACTTCAAAGCCGAGTGATCCGTATACACTACGCATTTAGTCAAGATTAAGTATGGCCGGAATTTCTCAAAGGCATACACCACAGCTAGGAGTTCTTTTTTAGTGGTGGTGTAATGACCTTGAGCCTCGGTCATAGTCTTACTTGCGTAGTGTATAGGCTGAAAGTATTTTGCTTTACGTTGCCCCAAGACCGCACCTATGGCAAAATCACTAGCATCGCACATAAGCTTAAAAGGTAGGTCCCAATCGGGGGCAACAAGAATCGGTGCCTCGGTAAGCTTTTTCTTTAATGTTTCAAAAGCTTCGATGCACTCAGGAGAGAATATGAAAGGAGCATCCTTCTCGACGAGATGGGTCATAGGCCAGGCAATCTTAGAAAAATCTTGGATAAACCTACGGTAGAAGCCGGCATGACCCAAAAAGCTCCTAACACCTTTTACGGTGGTGGGATGAGGTAATTTAGCAATGACATCGATTTTGGCTTTGTCAACCTCAATCCCGTTTTTTGAGATTTTATCGCCGAGGACTATGCCCTCTTTAACCATAAAGTGACTCTTCTCCCAGTTGAGACTTAAATTCGTTTCTTTACAACGTTTAAGCATCTGTTCCAAGTGGGAGAGACAGGTCTGGAATGAATCCCCGATGACTGAAAAGTCATCCATGAATATCTCCATAGTTTTCCCGATCATGTCGGAAAATATAGACATCATGCACCTCTGGAACGTGCCCGGTGCATTACATAAGCCGAAAGGCATACGTCTGTAAGCAAAAGTTCCGTAGGGGCATGTGAAGGTAGTCTTCTCTTGATCCTTTGGATCAATGGGGATTTGGAAGTAACCCGAAAAACCATCGAGGAAGCAGTAGTATTCATTCCCCGCAAGTCTTTCAAGCATCTGGTCCATAAAAGGGAGAGGAAAATGGTCTTTACGGGTGGCTTCATTTAACTTTCGATAGTCAATACAGACACGCCAACCCGTGACCAAACGAGTTGGAATCAACTCGTTATCCTCGTTGGTGACAACGGTAATGCCACCCTTTTTAGGAACACAATGAATTGGGCTAACCCAAGGACTGTCAGATATAGGGTAAATCAATCCCGCATCAAGAAGTTTAAGAACTTCTTGTTTGATAACTTCGTGGATTTTGGGATTTACCCTTCTCTGTTGTTGCACTGTTGGCTTAAAGTCATCCTCCATTAAGATTTTGTGTGTACAAAAGTCCGGGCTTATGCCCTTAATGTCGGAGAGTTTCCAAGCAATTGCTTGCTTGTTTTCCTTAAGAACCTTTAGGAGTGCAGCCTTTTCCTCATCTTTTAAGTCTTTAGCAATAATGACGGGTAATTTATCATCACCCTCCAGAAATGCATATTCTAGATGAGGAGGCAAGTCCTTGAGCTCAACCTCGGGAAAGTCTTCAGTTATTTCAACATTTTTGACTTCCGCTTTATGAAGTATTTTTGGAGACGGAGAGGGTGAAGGATCGTCATTTAACAATCTTTCAAGGAGACGAATGTCCCCCTCCAGGTCAAGATAGTTTTCATCAACCCCACTTGGGATTGAGCTATCTTGAGCAAGAAATGCCTCGACCTCTTCCAGAAGGAAGTCACTTCCCTCAAACGGAGTGAGGGAAGGGGAAGGGTCGGAAATGATAGGGTCAGTAGAAAGACTGCCACTGGATGAGAAACCAAGGACTTCTTGAGAATACTCCTCAGACGCAACATCGATGATGTCAATTCGGTTAACCGTTTCTGCGTCATAGTTGGAGGAGTATCTTGAAGTCTGATCAAGATTGAATGTGATGGCCTCGCCACCAACACGTAGAGTGGTTTCTTCTTCGAATACATCGATTAAAGCACGACCCGTTGTTAAGAATCCCCTCCCGAGAATGAGAGGGACTCGTGGGTCAGCATCGAAATCAACAATCACGAAATCTGCCGGAAAATGGAACTTTCCTACTTTCACGAAGATATCTTTGGCAATGCCGAGAGGACGGGATATGGTACGGTCTGCAAGCTCGAGTGTCATGCAGGTCGGAGTGAGAGCAGGAAGTGAGAGTCTTTTCCAGACTGTGTAAGGCATCAGGTTAATGCTTGTGCCAAGATCGGCCAAGGCAAAGCATTCAACCATCCCCGGGAAAATACAAGGAATGAGAAATTTCTCGGGATCTCCAAGCTTTTCGGGAAGCTTTTTCAAAAGCACTGCTGAGCAATGCTCGTTAAGAGGAGTTTTTGCCATTTCACAAAGTTTTTCTTTGTTGCTTATCAGATTTTTGATTGTCGAAGCAAACTTAGGCAAGAGAAGAAGAGCGTCCGCGAAGCTAATATCAAAGTGTAATTCTTGGAAAATTTGATAAAATTTTTCCATCTGATGGTTAGCTTTTTCGTGGTTCTTTTGATCATTCAAACGTGAAGGATATGGAATTGATGGCTTAGGATCATTCTTTGGGATTTCATCAGAACTCACAGGGGGATCAAATACAACTTTCGGCTTACGAGCCGGGACCGGGACAACTTGAGGGTGGACGTTGTTGATACCTCCATTGTTAGTAGGAAGTACCTTGTCCGTAGTAACCTCAGGTTCACGTTCCGCTACCTTAGGAGGAGAAGAAGAGGTAGAAGGAATCGAGGGTCCATTGTATGATACCCCACTTCGGGTGGTGATCGCTTTGACATCGCCCCTCGGGTTAGCGAGTGTTGCTCGGTAATGTACCCGGGCCCGAGGGTCGATCATTTAAAGACTTCTGAAGCTCAGAGATCGTGCTAAGCAATAACCGATTCGTTTCCTCTTGTGCTTTCATGAATTGTTTAAATTCAGCATTGGAGGAAGACGAGGGTTGAACAACGTTTTGATTTTGAACAGGAGGATTTTGAACACGGTAGCTTTGAAAATTCCCTTGATTTTGATTGTTGTTACCCTGAAAAGTGTTTCTCTGATTGAAATTACCCTGATTGTAATTCCCTTGATTCTGGTTTCTTTGAAAATTTCCTTGAAAACCTTGATTTTGATTGCCATTTTGAAAATTGTTTTGATTAAACTGGCCTTGATTTTGATTCGGGTTTTGGAAATTTGAGTTTTGACCTTGGTTAAAATTTTGATTCGCGTTACGGTTTTGATTTTGGTTAAAACCTGGAGGTCCGAGAAAATTGTTGGAACGATAGCTTAAGAGATTACGGTCCCCTTGCGGTTGGTAAGAATTACCCCCCATGTTGTAGGAACCGTGAGCAGCATGTACGTTCTCTTGAGGAAAGCCAGCAGTAGCTGGACACTCGGAATACAGATGAGGGCCCCCACAAGTTTCACAACTTCGGGCCACGGCTTTCACTTGTTGATTTTGAGCCTGATTTTGCATCGTTTGGCTTATTCTCAACACAGCCGTAGAAATATCATCCATCTTTTTGGTAAGAGCAATTATTTCAGGAGATGATGATGAGGGAGTAACTGAATGACATGACGCATCCCTCTCCGCAGAGGAATCCCAAAAGTTATGGTGGGCAGTCATGTTCTCGATTAAGTCATAGCACTCCTCGGGACGCCTTTTCATAAAGATCCCACCAGCAGCAGCATTGAGAATGTCTCGGTGCCTCAATGTCAGACCATTATAGAAGGTATCTATGATGGTAACTTGCAACATATTGTGGTTAGGGCACCGATCAATGGCTAGCTTATAACGCTCCCAAGCCTCAAAAAGAGACTCATCGGGACGTTGCCGGAAGTTGCTGATATCATTTCGTAACTTGGTAACCATGGAAGGTGGAAAATATTTTGCCAAAAACTTGGTTACCATTTCATCAAAGGTACGAATAGAATTTCTTGGAAGTCGGTCAAACCATGCAGTGGCATGATGAGTGAGAGAATAGGGGAAGAGGTACAGCCGGAGGACATCATCGGTGACACCATGTTGTTTCATGCTTTGGGTGACCGTGAGATATTTGTCAAGATGCTTATTGGCATCGTCAGCCGGTAATCCGTGAAATTGACACGAATTCTGGACTTGTTGGATCATGTGGTGCTTGAGGCCAAAGTCCGTAGCCTCAATAGTGAGTGGTGCAATAGGCCCACCCCGCCCTTGCATGGTAGGCTGGCACAGCTCCTCCATCATTCGGAGATCGGGAGCTGGCACACCCACGGGAGGGTCAGGGGGTGGTAAAGGTGGTGGTGGCCAAGCGGCCATTTCGGTCTTTTGTTCTTGTGTGTCAGAACATAGCTCGGGTACGTTTTTCTGTTGTTTACGTTTTGTTTGTGACCGAGTGCGCATGCAAAAAAACAATTTTTCAAAACAAGATCGAGGCAAAACCACAGTGAACTTAAACCAGAAATCACAAGTGAATGGCTTCTTTGAAAAAGGTACACCACTCACAGGGATATAAAGGCAAGTTTTAATCTTAAGTTTGGGAACTTATTATGGGTTTATTAATTAATTTGAAAAACTGCTTTAAGCTTATGGGTGTGTGTGCAGAAAACTTGGAAATATTTTTGGAACTGTTTCGTTAATCGAAATCGTCCCTTTAAGATTACTCGCAGGCTGGCGGGAGGAAGTAAATAGGTTTCCTCTTCAGTTCGCAATTTAATGTCAGAACTTACCTTAAACCAACTGTTTCAGGTTGTAATCTTAAAGAACACGAAGTCATTTAACTTCACAGTTTGTTTTTGATTGTTTTTAATTTTTTTGGTGTTTTCAACACTTCAGGAGAAGTGTTAATTAACGTTTTTTGATATGATTAAGGTTTTACAAAAACTTTTTACAAATTTGTGTGAAATTTGTACAGGGAGGGTTTTGAAAACCACTAAACTTAAAACGATTTTATAAAACACGCAACAACCTCCCCGGCAGCGGCGCCAAATTTTGATTGGGTCTAAACCGTCAGATATTATTGACCAAGGTCAATAAGTCAAAAACAGCTTAGAATCAATACTCCGGTGATAGTATAGTGTTTTCCCGGGTCGTTAAAGTCCCAGCGAGATTGAAATGGTGTCGTTTGAAATCGTTTATGAGAAAGTGGCACTGAGGACAGTAGCCAGATGATGTGGATATATGCACGTATTCACAATTCAGATTTACGCAATCGGACTGAAAAAGTGGGATTTTGGTATTTAACAAACTACAGGGGGTGCTTTTGACACTTCTTGAAACTTAAAATTAAAAATGAAAATGAAATTATGGAAATGATTAAAATACTATTTAAATATTATTTATTTAATAAAACTATTTAAAAACTAAATTAAAATCTAATTTAAATTAACTAACGATTATAACTATTACAAATTAAACTAAAAAGTTGCAAAAACAATTTTTAAACTTAAATTAGAACTTGAAGAAAGTATAAAAAATAAAAATAAATATTTTTGTCTTTTTATGGGTTTTTTATAAATTAAAAACTATTTAACTTAATTAAACTACTTTTAATTACTATTAGTACTAAATTAACTTAGAAAATTAAGATAAAATTTATAAAATTACTTAACCATCACAGGAATCTTACAAAATTATAAAAACTCTAAAAATTATGTTTTAAGATTAATCCACTAATTATTTACCTTTTAATTAACTTAAGTCTAATTTAAACAATTAAAATAAGGAAAATGTAAAATGAACAGTAGAAATTCAAATTATATTTTCTAAAAGTCTATTATACTATATTATAGCTAGGAAAAATATAAAATCTAGGTTTTACTTTATAAAAACTAAATATGAGATTTAATACTTAATATTAATTAATAATAAAGAAAACTAAAATTAAATCTAATTAATACTAAATGACAGAATAAAAATCTGAAAAATTTACTACAAATACTTTACTATATAAGGTAATTAATAAAAATAAAAAAACACTAAGTACTTTATTAAAATCTAAAAATGAAAATTAAAATTAAATTGAATTAAATAGAAACTATCACTTATTTTAAATTGGTTTTTTCTTGGATTTTCTTTTACACACTTATTTTACCACTGAAAATAACAAACTTTTGTAAAACCACTTTTGAAAATTGCTTATAAATAAGCAGTAGCACCCCCTTGGCTTATACAGTTTGACTTTGGTTGACTGTGTGGTCAAATGAGGTCAAATGACTGATGGTGGGGTCCACAATGGTAAAAATGGGTACCAACAAGCTCAACAAGCTTAAACAAGCAGAGAATAGCAAGAAATAAGCACAAATAAGCTGATTTAATTAAATAAGCACTTACAATGAAAATCTGAACACAGGTTTGGGGACAAACTTGATGGGGCTAACCAGGTGGGGTCCACTGAGTCTTAGGTCAAACAAGTGGTCAAAGTCTGATCCCTGGTAGGAGGGGGGTTCAATGGTGCCAAGTTTGGCAAGTGGGGTCCACTGAGTCAACCACAAATCACCACCAAAGGTGGGTGAGTGGGAAGGGTCTGCTGAGACAGGGGACTGAGTTGCCCTGCAGCTCAGTTCCAAGGGTATTTTAGGTACTTAGAAAAAATTGCAAAAATGCAAACTTTGTGTAAACTTAAAGTTCAACTGGTAGATATTACACACAACAATTCTCAGATGCTCAATCACAATACAAAAATCAAGAAAATTCACCCAAATTTTGCAAAAATCTTAAGTTTCACTTTTGACTTTTTAAAGAAAACCTTGCACATTGACTTTTATGAGTTTTGGATGGTAATTACTGGTTAAGAAACTTGTATTAAACCATATTACACCTAACCTAAGCTACATTTACTCCTATTGAACTAATTTGGTGAGTTTGAGATCATAATTCCCTCACAATTAACTGTGAGGGGGATTAAGATGGAATTTTGACTATTTGCCTTTAAACTACTAATGCAACAGTTATTTTGTGGTCTTATGAGCCTAAGAAAAGTGTCTCAAAAGGTTATGGTCTCAGACAAGTTCAAGAGCTTAGCTAAACCAACATATCCAAACACCCTTTTTGTTGGACTGTTTTGAGCTTTTCACGGCAGATGGTCCCTAGGGTTTGTAAACTTGATTTTTAACTAATGATTATGATTAGATAGATCTATTTAAGCACTTGGAAACAGAATGTCACAATAATAACACAAGTATACTACTTAAAATGATTTATGACAGTTAAATCTAGGGTTATGAGTAACTAATAATTCTAACAAACTAGAAATGATTATCAAACTAAAAACTACTTAAACAATGCTCAAACAACACAAACAAGCACAGATTAACAGATATAAGCAAGCAATTAAAACTAACTAGGAACTAGGTTTTTAGTGGAAATTTGAAATGAGAAAAAGCTTACAACCAACCCCTAGCTTGAACAAGGGGCTTCTCCACAGAAGCCTATCTTTAGATAGGCCAAACCAGCTCCAAGCTTGCTCTTTTCACCTCAGAAACCTGCAAATGCAAAATCAAACAAGCAAAGTTTACCAAGGTTGACTTTTTTATATTTTTGAGATTATCTACTAATACTGGATTTTAATGGTTTCTAAAGCTTTAATAAGCTTATGGGAGCTTATATGAACCTAACTCAGTCCATGATTCAAACTCAATACTAGCAGCCTATTATTCAGATTAATACAAGAAACTTGAAACTTGCATAAACAAAATAAGTTGAATAAACTTGCTTATATTAATTTGAAAAGATGAACAATACACTGAATTGACTTCTACAATTGCTTAAAAGCTTTTTGCTACACTACAATTGCTAAAAAAAACTTATACGATTACAATTATACTTAAAAACTAGACTAAGCTTCATCTTGCATCTCTTTCCTTTTATAGCCACATATTAGGGTTTCTTGCATCCTTCTCATCATTTCCCATCTCTTTCTGACTTCTTTGGCCCACTCACAAGGTGCCACGTGTTTTGGCGGGAAAAGACCTATTTGCAATTTGGTTCTGATACACACAATGGGGGTGGTGCATTTAATGTGATGTGAGGTAGGTGTAGGGAGGTGTGGGTGTGTGATGATTATTCTGCAAGTGGTGGGGTGGTGGAGCATTACCAGGGGTGTGGTTTGGCTGAGGGAGAAGGAAGTTGGGCGGTTTGGGTGGTTTCGACCGGTATTTGACCAGGGTCAACGTTTGACCCTGGCTAATAATATTAAGGGTGCAATGGGTTTGTGGTGTGGGCTGGTATAATTTTGGGCCCAAGATAAAAATAGGATGTTGGGTGGGCTATGGCATGGATTGGACTAGTATGGAGTAGTATTATTATTGTTGGT
Organism: Artemisia argyi; assembly: GCA_030686995.1. Classification (NCBI taxonomy): domain Eukaryota; kingdom Viridiplantae; phylum Streptophyta; class Magnoliopsida; order Asterales; family Asteraceae; genus Artemisia; species Artemisia argyi. The sequence goes on from CM060706.1 coordinate 170,751,362, forward strand.
CCGGTTTTGGTTTTTGATTTTCACAAAGACCTTTTTTGTAATTTGATGAAAGTTTGAGGTGTGATCTTGGCATGCTTCTAATTTATTTCCAAGGGTGTATTATGCCATATCATGAATAGTATAAGGTCCTGGCATGAATTTTCCAATTTATTTTCACCAGGGACTGAAACCGTCAAACTTTTAAACTTCAGGGACCATTTGTGTAATTTTCACCAAACTTTCCACCAAGGACCAATCCTGTCATAAAAGGTTAGTGCAAGGACAAAATTTGTTTTTCTCAAAGTTTTTCATATCCCAGGGACTATTTTTGACAATTTTCAAAGTTCAGGGACTAAACTTGACATTTTGCGAAACTTTTCACCAAAGGACTAATTATGTAACTTTTTGATTTATAAGGACCTTTGGTGACTTTTTCAAGTTTTTAGAATGACCAGGGACTAGATTTGACAACTTTTGAAAGTTGGGGGACTGAAACTGCCAATTATGCAAACTTTGTGCGTTTTTCATCTGTTTTTGGTATTTTTGCATTTGAAACATGTAAAACACTTTCCTGGGATATTTTCACTATTTTGATTCATTATTGAGTGTTTTTGGATGTTTTGGCAGCTCAGAAATGGTAAAAATGATGAGTATTTACACACTCATCAATGTTCACCTAAAATTGCCTTTAAAAATTGTTTCGACCTTAGCTCTAGTGGTAGAGATTTTTGTAACCGCCAAGCTTATGATAGAATACGTTCTATGACTATGCGTTGAGTGATCACCCCGAAATTAACACTTAGATTAGGAGAGAGAGATGATTGTTTGTTCCCATAAGTTCAAACTATGCTAAAATGCTCATAAAGGGGAGATTTATTATCAACAAGGATATCATTATTGCATTCTATTCATCCCTTTGGTTCCAGTTTGTGTAGAGGAACATGGTAGGATAAATTAAGTGTTAATTTCCCCCTTAATTACTCATCTTTTATATTTATATGTTAGGATATATACTCTTATTCGTTTATATTCTGTTTTTAGGGCAAAGATGAGCAAAGGAATGAAGAAACGTGGAAATGGAAAGACTAAAGAGAAAATATGTGAAGTATGCGGATTCTGCACCAACTAAGGCGTAGAGGTTTCATCTACCTACGCCATAGCAAGTACTTATGAAGACTACGGCGTAGCTCAGCCATGACTACAGCGTAATGATCTACTAAAGGGATCTACAGAGTAGCCACTCTCCACCTATGGCGTGGACTCCAAAATGAGGCAGTAAAGAACTCACGTGGCCAAAGAAGAAGTTACGGCATAGTTTCCCATATAACTACGCCGTAGGAGCATCTAAGGAAGAAACTACGCCTGTAGCACTTTACCAAGCTATGGCGTAGTTCATATTAACAAAGGCTACGGCGTAGCAACTCCTCCAGCTACGCCGTAGCGAAGTCGGGCCTATAAATATCAGCCGTAATTCCGAGTTTATTCATTCACTTTTTACCACACAGAAGTTGGGAGAAACTTAGGGAGCAGGAGGAACGAAGTTCAGTCTGCATACAAGTTATTTCCAAGGTAGAATTCACACACCAATCATAAGTTTATTCATTCCTTTGATTTGTATTCGATTCATGTTTACATTTGTGATATTAAACTCTTGTTTTACAACAAATTTGAATATGAGTGACTAAACAGGTACCTCTTGGTGTTAGCCTTGTTATGATTTAGTTTTCTATGCTTCTATTATCGTCTTGTTTGTATACATTCTTGGCTAGTCTTAGGACACTCTAGTTTTGGTAGTGTTGAGTATTTGTAGTTCCTTGGAGGCTTGGTGAATTAACCCTATGACCCAAGCCAATGAGGATGTAACATGGTGATAGAAGTATCACCATACATGTGCGAATTAACCATAGGACCACCTACCAATGCGATATGCTTAAAGAAGTTAGAGGGGGTGTAAGATGTGACCAATACTCGCATCCCGCTAGACTTGTCCAAGTTAGTAGAGGTACTTAATGACTCTTGCATCTTCGTAGGTTCACGCCGCCTGATGAACTCTTGTCTTTACAATAGGCGGGAATAGGACAAGGTAAAGGATAGATTTAGGTGATTTAACCCTTTGATCCTAAATGTATATAACCACCAGACGAAACGATAGGATGCACTTGATAGAAAACTAATCATAATAATAACAAGAGTAGTAATTAGGTTAACACTGCTTCTCCCTACTGATTCTCTTCTATTTATTTACTTGTCTTGTCATTTACATTTATTAGTTAATTAATCTCTATAATCATAAACCCCCTTTTAAACGTGACACTAAACTTAGATAGACTCAACACGAATAGCTCTTGGGACAACCTCGTCTTTACCAACTAGCTATACCTCACACGACCGGGTACACTGCCCGATAGTGCATTAGGTAGACCTTAGGTAAACGAGTAACTTTATTATAACAACCCACAAGCACCCGTTACTATCATTCCCATTACAAATACCTATAGTAGGTATTTCACAGGTAAATTTTTACTTTTTTATATGCATTATTACTTGCATGACTCACTAGACCTGCTCACGTATCTACACAAGCCAAATAACTCAACACTCACATCCTATAAACCCCAGGTATGTCAAGCATAAAATCATAACAACACCATAATAAGTAATTCACCAATCTAAAACACTAAACATAACACAAAACCCTAATAAACACTAACTAAAACTTAAGTAGGATTGCGTGCTTATTTGAACCTATATCCTTAGTTTAACTAGTATGAATGTGTCCAAGGCTTAAGTATGAGTTTCCTTAGGAATATTAGGATATCTTAGGACCATTAGGCTATAGAATAAACCCTTTAGAACTTAGATACAAACCCCATAAGCCCAAAACATAACTAGGTCATAATTAACTAGAATTAGGTCTAAACCATCCCAAAACTTCCCCATAGGTCACTACCACTTAGTATAAGCCTCTTAGAACTTAGGAATAGTTATTAGACACTCATAGGACACTAGTCTAGGCACTAAACCATAGGATAAACCCTAGTCTCTCACTAAACACACTTAGATCATTTAGGTTACAAAACTAGGTCAAACCTTCCCAAATCTTTCCCCTAAGTTACCCTCACTTTGAATAAACCCTTTAGGTCTTAGGATTAGTCACTAAACACACTTAGAAACTTAACTTAGGCACCAAAACCTTAGGTGAAACCTTAAACACTTAATAAGTAGAACTAGCTATAAACTTAACTAAAACAAGTAAAACCTAAACGTAAGCAAGCAAGCACTCTACCACCACTCCCTAAGCAGCTTACACACCATCTTGACACTACCAAGCACCCTACCACACACCTCCATCACCTACTTGTCACCTACTAAACTAATCCATCCCTAATCCACCCTAAACCACCACTGAATCTCTACTAAACCACCACTAATCCATCCCTAGTCCACCCTAAACCATCACTAACCCACCAAGCAGCTTACAAGCACCTCCAAGCACCCTAGCAAGGTGGTGCATCACCTCCTTGTAAGCTACTTGTCACCACCTTTGACCAAAACCCCACACGGCAATCTTAAACACCCCAAACCACCTTAAACCGCCTCACCACCCTATACCCTTTAAGCAGCTTACAAGAACCTCCCCTACATTGCCATACCACCTTGTGGCCACCAAGGAGCCTTGTCACCCCAAAACCCTAACCGACCTCCAAACAGCCATATAGCCTTCACACCTCACCACCATAGCTCGTCCCTGTCATCTCTAGACCCTCCACAACCACCACTAGCTGAGATTACTCACCCCTCCCTCATCTCAACACCTGAATCCTTTTTGCTTGGTCACCAAGGCCAAAGAGGGTATAAATACCCCTCGTACACCCTCACTTCCAAACCACACCTCTCCTTTCTTCACCACCTAAATATTTCTGGTCTTGGTAGTAGTACAAGATCTCTAGTAAGCATAGAAGTTGAGTGGTATAGTTTTGCATGCTTGTCGAGTCCATTTTGAGTCGAGGAAACCCTAACCCTAGCTTAAACACACGTAAACCCTCCCCTAACAAAGTAAGTCTTACATTTAGCTTTAGTTTAGTAGTAGGATAATATTAGGATGCCTTAGATAACTTAGGAACCTTTGCATGAGCCTTGAACCATTCCATTTACTAGTTTATATTTTAGAACCCAAGATTGAGTCGTATACTTGCATGCATGCTATAATTCATTCCTTTAAGTCATACACTAGTTATAAATAACCTAGATAAGTTAAAATAAGTAAAACATAAGCTAGAAAACTTAGTTGCTAGATAAAATATAAGTTACATGCATTTAGGACTAGTTTTGCAAAACTTTACATGCATAAGGGTATATATCGTAAATTCCTGAAATTATAAAGTCTAGGGACTGTTTTTGACATTTCCTAGAAGTTATAAGTGTAAGGACTAGTTTTGCATAATATTAAAACCCTAGGATAGATATTAAAATAAGTATAAACTAAAAAGGACTAAAAACGTAAATATTATAAAGTTAAAGATCTAAATGGTAAATATAGAAAACTTAAGAGTCTAAGGTTAGTTACTTAAAATATAAAAGTCTAGGGACTAGTTGTGTCAAGTATAGATTGTTATTAGTATAAGTAATATAAATTTAGGTTAGAAAACGTAAATATATATACTACAAGGGTAAAAAGTGAAAATATCATATAAGTATAAAACTTAAATAAAGTTAGAAGCATAACACAATACTAAGGAGCTTCATGTAAGGAGTACTATGTGGATATTTCGTTTTGACGAGTTTATTGGGTTTACGAATTAAAGTGCCCTGACTCCTCGAACGATTATTGCATATACTTCTGAGATATGATGGCCTGAACGGTGATATGATTATAACTAAACCCTAATAACAACATAACTCAATAGTAGAGAGCTTTGTGTGAGGAGTATTAACTTCTGAATTATAATGGCCCGAGCGGTATTATGTTGATAACATAATACAATAGTAGGGAGCTTCATGTGCGGAGTCATATACTTCTGAATTACAATGGCTTGAACGGTGTTATTTTATATATAAAACATTAACAAACCTAAAAAAAATAACTTGAGAAACATAAACATGATAACTAAAGATTGACATACATCTAAAACCGACAACACACTAGGATACGTGAGTAAGGCGGTCTAGTTTCCAAGTCACTATTTGCATCACTTAGATTACTCTAAACCCAGGTGAGTTTTCGTAGCCTCACATCTTTCTAAATTTTCACTTTAAATGCTTTATTAACCCTGTGAGGGGGATACATGCTAAATGCTTTACTTAAAACCGAATACAAGTCTTTTTTCTTTGGTTGTTGCACGAGTAAACTAACTGCCACCACTACACAACCAAAATTCATGAATCTAATCGTTTGGGATATTTTACCCACGCGAACGCGAATATAGTTGATAGATCTATTGGAGTTTGACAACTCTATTTGGTATTAACACCCTACTAGGTGGTACCAATAAGTAATATATTTGAATCCACTCAAGGAGTAACTTTGGCAAGTTATCCTTCCATCCCCTCATGTTGGGTCTGCAGCCCACATGACCCGGATTGTTAAGGTGTGATTCATGAGCTTAGTGCAACACACTCCACTCCTGATAATTGTACATGCATCGCAATTATCACAAAACCTACATTTTCCAAGATGGGTGTAACAACTAAACCCATGGAACTTGTATTCACTAACCCCTAAACCTATGATTCTCACTCAACACCTAGTGTTGACTTTTTAAGCATGTATTCTAGGTATATTACTTCTATGGGTCCATGGCAGAAGGAGGTACTGAACTTAGAAGACTTTTCATGGTTATCATTCAAACACAACCTAACTCTTAGATTTTTGGGACCTCATAAAAAATAAAAGTATATCTTTTATAATTAAAACTCTGAATGATAACTAAATTTCCAAAACGTCTCTTTTTGAGTCGTTTTCTATTATTGTCTCTGTGATTCTATGAAGTAATACCTCAAACACTTTATCCATTGCGATCAGTGAAAAATGGAGGTGTTATAGATTGGTATCAGAGCTTCAGTTGTAGAGAACAAGGTCAAAACCTAAACTACAACTATTTTTCCTAAACCCGAGAATGTCCTTAGTACCGCTGCCATCCTCCATAACCATACGTGCTAAGGTAAGTATAATAATTGCCTACTTAACTGCTAAATGATTTACAATATTTTCTTTATTATATAGTTATGTCTACTCCCCACTACTCTACCCCTGTCTCATCTAGTCTACATCCGGAGAATGATCTTTCCTCTCCGAATGTACTAGATTATCCCCTAAACCCTTTAACTTAGAAGATTCTAGGAATAGTTTAGATAAACCTTCACCCTTAGGATACACTCCTTCTTTAGATAACCCTCATTTAAAACACATAAGAGATTTCTACGCTAAGACATCACCCCTACCTCCCCTAAACCCTATTATACATCCACTTTTGCCTACCTCTAGATCTGAACCCCATGGTTTCTTTCTTCCAAGATAACCATATATACCAAAACACCCTATGTTTTTGGGTAAAAGGTCAACGACCCGGTAAATATATTACTCCAAAAAGCATTTAAGTACAATAGATATGGGTGAATCCCATATCTCAGCCCGTTGCATAGGCGAAAAGCTTACATAACAAGATACTTCCTATTTTCTAAACAAGAAAACAAAACCACTAATCACATGATAATAAGAGACTCTGACAAAAATATAAACTACTTCCTACGACCTTGGAGATTAAAGCCATAAATGGCATTAAGAGCATCCAAATTCCCTAGAAGATCATAAATTTGCTTCTAATAATCATCACAGTCATCAAACTCATCTTCACGCTCATGACCACCACCAAAAAGATTTGCTGATTTGTCGAACGTGTTAAGAACCTCATCATCATCGCTATCAGATACCACAACCTCACCCACCTTTGAAAAAGGGTTAGCCCTCTTAGTGAAAGAGGTAGACGGAATAGGATGACCATCATCATCCACAAGAGTAGCTTTCCCATCGATAAGTAGCTTTTCAAGCTTACCAATTTTCTCAACTATAGGAGTAGAACCAACTTCCTTTGTTCCCATTGAATCACTCACAAGCGGTTCTTGTGATGTAGTACCAGTCTTAATCGACTCATCCTCATTAACTTCCATTGTACGGCCAGCATCCACATCCTTGTTGGTGTCATTAGTAGGAATACCAAAACCATCCGTATCATCCATATTAAGCGCATCAAACTGATTGGATGTAGTGATCTTCATTCCAGTTATACTAGCCACATCAGAAGCAATCTTCTTAGTGACAACAACTTTCTTCGTTCCACTTGAACTAACCATACCAGAAACATTTTTCTTATTGCCATCCACTTTCTTAGGTTCCTTAGAGGTCTTTTTGGGTCGATACTGAAACTGCTTACCCACAACTGGTATAGTAAACCCTCCTTGACCCGGAAGTGTTTGAGCCCCTTGCTTTCCTTTCTTCTTGTTATTGACAGTCTTGAAACCATCATTAACAGGCATCTGAATAGAAGGCACTGCAACTTGAGGACAATCAATAAGAGTATGACTAAAAACCTTACACTTATCACACCGTGGTGGCTTCCACTCGTCACTACTACAAAAAATCTAATAGTAACCGGTCAAAATAGCCCATGAAGAGTGGTTTTTAGACAACTCTCTCAAGGGGGGTATCTCCATGATCAAAACATATAGAAACCGGTTGCACAACCTGTCTCTGTTAGAAGCATCGACACTGGTTTTTTCCAAAAAATTAGTCTCCATATTAGAGTAAACACACATGTTTTTATTGAACATTAGCACCTGTTCTTCCACAACCTGTCTTTATAGAAACTTCCAACCTGTCTTTATATAGAGTAAAAGGATATGTTTTTATATCAAAACCTATCTTTTTGTAAATCTCTTTTATTAAAAAAAAATTGTTTTTGAAATTCCAATTTCTTGAAATTCCATAATTTACAATTTGACTCATTATAATAAAGAAATATAAATGCAACAAATATATATATATATATATATATATAAAGTGATTTAAATACACCAACAATGTTGAAATCAATAAATTAAATTAAGATAATACTTCAATTCAGCCAAAAATAAATCCTAGACAAAATCAAAATGGAAACACTAGAATTCAACATAACTAGCCAAATTATCCGGGATCAATCATGCCACAATGTAAAGCATACACCAATTGCATTCAACTCTTTGTTCTCAAATGGACGCTCGTCACTCCAAGGTACCTATACGTAAATTAATGAAATAAACACATCAGAAATCTTTGTATGTTTAAATCATGTGACAAGAGAAGGTTGCTAAAGAATGATGTTGTCCACTAAGAAATCCATCAGTTGCTAACTATATGATATATTGACGCAGTAATACTGAACACCCTGGAATAGCGATAGTTACACCCAAAGTGAGCATAAACGAGGAGCAAACACTAAATTAATGCAATACACTATGAAAGTTACTGAGATTGGAATATTATGACGATGAAATAAGTAATACTTTGGTCTGATCAATCAAAGGGGCTAAACAATGTGTGTATGCTGATTTAGTGTGTTTCCGTCTATGTGGTCACTGAATACTATCTGGTATATTCACAACAGTACCAAACATATCAGTACCAAACACACAAATTACAAAGTTTTTATGGTACTATCTGATATGTTAACTGTAACTGACCACACAAACAGAAACATACTAAATAAGCATACACACAAGAAATGTGGCTATTTACCGAGTCATGCATCCATTTCATAACATAAACAGATTGCAAAGTTATTTAACAAGCAATTACTATGTTGGGGAAATTGTCGTTTTGATACTTTAACCTAAACAAATTGCAAAGTTATAAGATGAAAAACTATAAGTTAGAGCAAACCTACAAATGCATCCTCTACCTCAAGAAATAATGTAATAAGTTCACCTATGTTCTACGAATGTAATTAGAGAGAATTTTTAATGTATATCAATGATCTTTAGACATTTGCCACATTCTAGCCCAGTAAATTCATATTTGATGTTTCGCAAAAAGTGATTAAAATAGAGGGTTTTATATATTCATTAAATTTTATTAAAGATTTCTTGAATACTTTATAGACAATTTTGGGCGAGATAGATAAAATATTCGAACTAACCTCAAAACTAAAACCTCACCGGTCACGATCTATCTCTGCCAGCACCTCACCCTCACTGCCCTTCAAAGTAAATGTCCAATTCCTGAAGCTAGGATTCTCAACTGCCGCAAACTGTTCATTTTTGCAAAAAAAAAAATAAAAAAGAAAAGAAAAAAAATGATAATAATAATAATAATACTGTAATAATAATAGTAATAAATAAACCAAGTTATTATTAAAAATAGCCTCAATCAAAAAATTTACTCCCAAGTACAAATCATAAATCCTCCTCCACGATGCCATCTTCTATGAACCACACCAATTTCCTGGATACAGAATAATAAAAAGTTAAAATAGTACTACAACAATTGAACAAGCTACATGTACATTTAACTCGTATCTCAATCTTGTCTTTTTGTAATCTATTTACCATCAGTTTAACTTATCAAACACACTTTAAGTAGTGGTAAATCCAATTTTTTAAATTACAGGGTAACTAAAGGATATTTGTTACTAAAAGTAGACATACTATGAACTTGCGGAGAAAGAGGCACCCTACTAAAATATGCTTTAGTTAATCAGATATTTATAATACAACACATGGAGAGCCAAGTTTATTGGGGAGGAGGGAGAGGGTTGATCTTGATAAGCCATCTATTGTTAGTCTATTAAAAAAGATGAATCCTACATATCATTGTTAGAGGGTTTTTTTACCACGCAGAACATACTTAATTGAGTGATCTATAGTCTTGAAAAATTGACACCTGAACTACAATGCGATCAATTACGGATACATATATAAACTAATAACTAATCGCCTTTTTAATTGTGTTATGCTATAAGATTTATACATATAGGTTATCGATGTGGTGCAATACTCAGTTCTTTCGTTAAGTTACTTGCCATGGCAGGTCACTAATAGTGATCGAGTAAACTCAAAAGCAAATAACACACATAGAACTTCGATTGAACATATTGAGCAGTTAAAAAGAATATGAAAGAATAAAAGAGCATTAATGCAATCATACCAAACGCTCTATTTCAGATGGCCTCCTAGCAAAACAACTGGCTTTAATTCTTTTGATTGCTACATCTGAACCCTTCCATGTCCCATAATAAACAGCTCCATATGTACCAGATCCTAACTCCCGTCTTTCCTCCAGATCATCATTCTTTATCGTCTAATGAAACAGAAAAATTAGAAATATATGGTCATTCATAGTTTTCAGTAAAGCAATTACAAACATGATATATAACTCATTTACATTTTGCAAATCAAATATACAAATGAGGGTAAAAAAGAACCTACAAACCCCTAGCAATAGCTTCCTCCTCAGCCTTTGTCGGTTCGATCTTTGCATTGCTTTGAGTGTCAGTCCCAGAATCCAACTATAAATCCACAGGTGCATCCTAAAAAAGCAAATAAACATATTAGGAACTAACGATAACTAATGTTCAGAACTTAAAACTAGTAGTTTAGCACCGCTTACTTACCCCCGCATCCAATTCCTGCACGGTTTATTCTTTAACCTCAGTATCATCATTCACTGCAGTAGAAGCACCAGCTTATTGAGGTTCAGCTTTTACCTCTTTAACACCTTCTAAGTCTGTTTTCTTTACAGATTCAGTAGGTTGAAGCACGTGACTCAAACACTTAACCTCACGTTCTGTTTGACCCTTGCTGAAATGGTTACAAGAATTATTTTGTGATTCCGTGTTCAAAACTTTCACAGAAAGTACTTTTTCATTAACCAAAGTTGGTGTTGGACCAGACCTTGCCACTATTTCTATTGGAACTGGGTAGTTTGGCAAAATGGAAATCTTAGTCGGTTCAATAATTCCAGGAGCGACCTGACCGGGCTGACCATCCTCTAATTGCTTCCCGGCAAATATCAATCTTTGCTGGTATTGCGGGATACCTTCTTTATACTATGCTAGCGCCTGAACCACTAGTAGACTCACAAAATAATTAGCACCATCTTAAACCCTTTGAATCTCCTATGGGTCCCTATAAATAGAAAAAAATATATAAACATTAAACAAAACGTCTTTTTTTAAAATGTCCGAGTGTCCAGGTAGGAGGGTACCTTTTGTTTGGTATGGAGCTAGTGCTTGTATAAACACTGATTGTTGCAACTTGGTGCTCCTAGTCATAGAGCAACAACTGTCATAAATCCATAAAAATGAACATAAACTTCAATCTATTACAAGATTTGCATTATTCGTATGTCACAATTTCTCAAAGTAGTGTACACTCACATACTTTGTAGGTTGTCCCACAAGTGTTAACATTTGCCATCTAATACGCATGTTTTAGGTACTTTACATCCACAGTTACCCATATAGACAAACACAACTAGCATTTTGGTTGACGAAATCAACCATTTATTCAAGATATGAGATGTATAACCATATAAAACAAATTTTACCCAAATCAAAATGTGATTTATATTCTACAACAGACTATATTTCGAAAGTAAACAAATAGTTGAGAAAATGTACTCATCATTGAGTCCTATTTCGAAAGCATCAAGAACTGCTGTAATCCTATTTCCTGTAAGGATGTAACAGATTAAGCGTGCCCTCAGAAAAGAATATATAAAAATTAATCGTTAAAAAAGGTACCTTAAAGGAAATTTACATCAGTGAGATCAGTAGAGATGAGAGGTTGTGACTTGTGTGACGATTACAGTCGCCAGGATGAGGGCAAGCGTGGGAATGGCGACAGCTATGAATGGGAAGGCTGAAGAGGTGTGGTGTTTACAAGAATAGTTAAAGTGAGATTTGGGTGAAAATAATAGAAAACCTAATCAATTTGGGGGGATGAATTTAGGTCGAATATTTGGGGGTGTGTTTGGGGGGAAGAAAACAAAATTAAGGCGGGTCTTATTTTGGTGTTAAATTAGTCCAAAAACTAGTGCTAAAATTTAGCCTTAATTTTAAATGGTTATTGTTCATAAGTTTTTAATTAGTATAGTTTTTTGGAAAATTATATAATCATAACTAATAGAGTTTTGCTAGAAGAAAGTATATTAATAATAACTGAGTGAAAAAAAAAAAAAAAAAAGATTTGTTATCATGGTGTGATTCAAATTATGGTTTCGTGTTGGACCATGTTTTACATTGGACTAATGATACATCTTGTAATATATTTTTATTAACATGTATTTATTTTTAAGTTTATCATACGTTATTTTTTAAAATATATTAAGACCGGTTATTTTAAGTATCTAGAACCAGTTCTTATGTGTTTTGTATAATAGAAACCGGATTTCTTCTCGAGACCAGTCTATGTTACTTCCATGCCTCCTACTTTTATACAATAGAAACCGGATTTTATACAACCGGTATCTATAGAGGGGTGTTTATAGCTTTTTCTGTAGTAGTGCGTATTCAATCCGAATCTTCTCAATAGTATACCCCGTACCATCAAGTAAAGGTATCTCAACAGTGAGGCTATCCCAAAGCACCTCATCCTACTTTACTTCAATCATGCATCTAGCAAAACTACTACGGCTCCACGAATCCTTACACATATGGCTGGTAAAAGCATCTAACCTTTTGGGTATACCAATCAATATAGCAAGAAGACTAAGACCATCATCAGAAAACATAGCAAGAGGAACATCATGGAATTTAACCCACACCGGGATAATGGTCAAATCCTCTTTAAGTAAATTGGTGTTCAATGTCCATGGTTTAAGAATAATAGGAACGTTTCTAATCAACCAAGGACCATTTTCAAGTAAATCATCAACACCTTTACTCGAATTTAACTTAAAGAAAAAGAACCCCTTTGCATTCATCATTACCTTTCGTATACCAAACTTAGCCCATGCATTGCGAAAATAATAATCAACAACAGGAAACGCAAGGCGTTGACCAAGAAAATACCCATAAAGCGTATTTTCAAATCTGATATTCACCTCTTCCACTACATTCATTGGAATAGAAAGATCAACATCAGCCTTCTTCTTGCTACATTCCAACCTACGAAAGTTAGAAACATGTTTCAGAGGTTCATTAGAAGTAGCACCCGCGTAAGAAACCGATTTCACTCCAGTACGATTAGTAGTATCAACCTTGTGAGCATTAGGACCAGAAGTAGCACTATTATTCATGTTCACATTTGTCCCAAACGAAGGAGGAGTACTTGTAAGATTAACTTCATTAGCTCCAATCTCACTTTGAATTTTATTCATGGCTTCATCAAAATTCTTATGCGCATTATCAATCAATTGCTTCACATTTTCAGCACTTGTAACCGGCTCCAAGTGGTCACCATGTGATGTATCTTTTGTAAGTGGAATCGGCTCCACTTTTTTAGTACCATTCTTAGAACAATCAGGTGCATCATCCACATTCCATCTTAGGCAACCCTATACCTTAAACCCTACCCCTTACTTAATAAACCCTCCCATTCCATCTTGGAAAGATGAAATTAGAGAGAAACCGTCTAGGTTAACTCTAGAAGATGAGGAAAACCAATTAGAGGAGATTTTAAATAACTTAGATGAAATTTTTCTTGATCTCCTTGAGAAGATAGAAAAAGGTCATAATAATAATAACTTAAATAATCAACCTGACTATAGTAGTTTAAGAAAGACTTTACTAGAAAACCGTTTTAAAATACCTAAAATACACAAAAACCAAATGAAACATCACCATAAAATAGCCTTTGCCCGCTTTAGGATTTGCACTTTTGAAAAGATAATAGATAATGATGAGGAAAACTTAGAAAACACTAACTCATGGAATTAGGAAATTAGGAAACCTTAGAAAACCCTAAGTAAATAAATAACCCTAGGAGATATGCCTTAGAATACTTAGTGCCTATAGGATAAGTAGAATAGAAAATAAATAAAACAAGTTAGGATTTAGAAACTACCTGGTACCCCTCAATTAGGATAGATTAGATAACTAGACTTAGGAATGCCTTTCACCTTAGGACACCCTTAAACCAATAAAACATAACAAGTTGGGTACTTGTTATAACCTACCCTTAATCCTTACCTTTAGGATCTTAGGAAACCTACCCCGATATCTTAGGTATATAGAATCTCTAAACTATTTTAAATTTCCCTTACCCTAACCTTTTAAAAACACTTTTCCCTTACCGATGGTGAGAATCCTCATTCTTCACCATAGAGATCTAAATTCTTTCTCCTCCGATCTCTAAGCCTTCATTTCTTTCCTTAGCTTTCTTAAGCTATCTTCATTCTAGTTAGAGATTCTACCCCTAACTATCCCATATGCAAATATATGATCCTCATATATAGGCATATTCCTACCCTTTATTCCCCTAGATTACTATGATTCCCGAGCTAGTTTTCCCCAATCCCTTTTAGTAAACCCTAAAACCTTAATTAGGATTCCCATACATGAGGTTAGAAATAACATTAGGATAACCCTAGGAAACATAAACTTAGGAATTGTTGGATCGATATACTCTGACCAAACTTAACTATAACTTGTAATGGTCTTAGCAATCTTGAATAACACAAAACTACTAACAATGAAACACTGATATAACTTTGTAAAGTATGCGGAATCTACTAACACAAAGCTAAGAAGAACTTTGAATTATTATATTAAAACCAACTTTGAACCTGCTTCTCTATACAGATTCACTAACAATCCCTAACTCTCTAATATCGTACTTGCTAATATTTGTTTTTCTGAATTCGTATGTCTAATACCATCCTAAGGCTCCTTTTATAGACACAAGGAAAACCTTAAGTCGGTTTATAATACTTGAACGACAAGTAAACTATCCCTAATTTATTCTAGAATATTATGATAATATTACATAGCAATTCTTAAACAATATTGCATATCAGTCCTTTATCTTATAAGTGCTTTGAATATTCTCCATGCACGAACAATACTTTGACCTCGAGCAACACTTTGACACAGCAGTACTTTGAACTTCCAGAAGTACTTTGATCTTCATATCCCAATAATCCTCCGCTAACTTGAATTCTACTTCCTTGATTTCAAGTTTCTTTGTTATCTTTTTGATCTTCAGCATCTTTATCTTAAAGGAAAATTGTATCTTTTACTTTTATCTGACTTGTGTGTCAAAGTACTCTTTATCAGCTTCAGATGATATCTTCACAACAACAAATCTTTTCAGCAACTCAGCAACATTTTGACAAAGTGTACATCAAATCTTTAAAGTTTCATACCATTCTCATCACTTCCAGGTGTGTAAACTCCTGTGAGAGGTGAATCATTAAAATTAAATTGATTCTGATGTCTCTTTACCAAAGCCGTTAACTCTGGAGTAGCCAATGCTTATGTTAGAACAACCATGGTACATTGATAACCATATGATTTTTAGCAAATCATCAGCTATCAACGGATTTGTTTAGTCTTTACCAAAAGCCATTTGCTTTTGGACTAGTTAGTTCTTTTATCACAACCATGGTAAACTAATTACCATATAAATGGGTTTTCCACAGCCTTTACCGCAAGCCATTTTCTTGTGGGCTAGCCAACTCTTCACTTTTACAGATATGGTGAGTTGAAAACCATACAATTTTTAGTAAATTTTCAACTAAAAATGGATTTGATTATCACATCAGAGCCGTACCCTCATGATGAGTTAAACTCTTTCTTGTCTGTTAAACATGGTGACTTGATTAACATTTGTTGTGTAGTACAAGTACTAATACCATGTGTGACTTCTCAAAACCTTTATTGATATCATCTTATGCTTCACAAAGTTTTTCTTTTAAAACTTAATCAATATCAAAAGACTTTACTGGTTTTATGCAGCAAGCAGTACTTTGAGAAAGTACTGTTTGTCTTGCAGTACTTTGAATAAAGTACTTTATTATTCAAAAAATATTTACATAATACAAATCATACCAGTATTTATGCAATATCATTCATCTGAAGTAGTCCACTGTATGAACAATTCAATCACCATTAATGCTACTTTAGTCTCATTCTCAACTTCCATACCATGATCCAACAGTCTAACCATAATCTCCCTTATCAGAGGATATCTTCTCTCTGCAAACATATGGATCATAGCTCCATCTTCCATTTCAAGTGAGTGTACCCCTAATGACTCAAAGAATCTCCATCTTATTATCTCCCAATTCTCTTGATCAATCCACAAAGCATCACTACTTGTTTCAATTGTCTCCCAGATGGTCATTAAATCACCCAATAAGATCAATCCCACTCCTTTTAGCTCAGTATTCTCAAAATTATCCTGCACTTGTAGATTCAAATAGTATAAATCTTCTCTATTTACCTTGTGCAGTATATCCCATAGCATATTGAATACTGTAAAGCTTTCATCTTCTTTATGAAAAATAAGATAATCTCCATCAGATGCTTCTACCATAGAAAATGTAGAAATCTTGGACTTCTTCTCAACATTCTCTGTCTTATTTGGATTTTCAAAATCCACAACCCTAAGATAGTTCTTGTGTTCATCACAGTATCTGCTCTCAGCATCTTGAGCCTTTTTGATAACTGATCATCTTGTGTTGCTCTCTTCCTCTTTAACTTTCTTTTCTCAACTAGTTCTTTTCTTTCTTCTTCCAGCTTCTTTTCTTTCTCAGAATCCATAGGCACAAAACTGTCTAACTCTCTTTTGATTGACTCTTGAACACTGTCATATAATTCTTTCACCTGTAGATGTGTTAGCCTTTGTAGATTCTTAAATCCTATGCCTCTCAGAAAACTTATCATAGAATTTCTCTCTTGAGCTTTGGATAATGGCCTTCTTGTTTCAATAACTGGGTTTCTTGTTTCCCTTAAGTATTCAACATCCAAATCAGCTTGATACTTTCTAGCAGCCTCTTCATTCTTAGCTATTTCAAAAGCTCTTAGCTATGCCAGTGTAAACTTCTTATTCTTCTTGGAAACTTTCATAATTCCTTTTCCCTTGTCATGAGGATCCAATTCTTCATATTCAGAAGAAGCTTGTGAGACTTGAGTTTGTTCAACACCAGGAATACTTATCCCTCTTGGTCTTGACATATTAACCATAATCTGAGCAATAGTCTCATCATCACTAGCTGTGTGCTCATTTATCTCTTCTTGCTGAATAGAAGGACCTGCTTTATCATCAAAAGTTCTTGTAGAAGGTCCAGCTTCATCAATCTTTAAGGCAGTAGTACCTTGATCAGCTTGATCCAAAGTACTTTGCACACCAATACTTTGAGGATCAGTACCTTAAATCTCTATATGTTGATCATCAGTACTTTGTGCTTTATTCTCTTCTGCAACAATTTGCTCAATTTCATCAAGTTTTCTTTCAGCAGTACCTTGAGCAATGTTTTTAAAATCCATAGCATGAGCAGACGAAGGATAATTTGATATTTGTTTGATGAGAGAACAAAATCCTAGCATCATAAACCTGAATCAAACCCTATACCTTCAACTTTGGCAACAAAAAGAACACAAACCCTAATTGATCATATTTGTACGTTATGGTACGTTTTGTGGAGTAAGTCTACTGGTTGATGTAATAAATACTAGTCTTGGTGAGTTGAATGTGATTTCAATGATGAACCCTAGTATATATCATAAGCTGGATGTCGAATAATACTTGAAAGTACTGCTTGAAAGTACAGCTACTCAGAAGAAAGTTACCACTGCTATTCTTAATTATTGAAAGGCAGTTTGTTGGGCATGAAGTACAAAAGTGAGGGGAAGTATTTATTAGATTTGGAACACGTTGGTTCCAAAAGACACACAAGGGAAGACACACACACAAGAAAGATTTTTGGAGTTTGATTTATTTTGTTCTTAAAAGTTTAATGGCTCGTTCTTATTGCTTAATTGATTACGAAGAAAGGTGAATATCATTTATTTGATATTGTAGTTGAGTTTCACAGGTGCGTGTTCTTATCATATCTCAAGGTGGGTGTTACACTTTGGAGATAACTTGTTCGTGCTTTATTATTGTGACAAAGACTTGATGAATCTAGCAAATTGGTGTGTGATCTACAAACTGAAGGTGCTTAATTCTCACATTTGCTATCACTTAAAGGAGTTACGTTGTAGTGCTCAGTGTCTCATATATAGTTGAGGATTTTGTCAAGAGGTTGTTGTCTACTTATACTTTCTAGTTTGGTATGAGTTTGGAGTCACGTGGATAGTGCAAGATATAAGACGCAAGTTTAGTAAATTCAAATTCGTTATACTCAGTTTTCTTCATTAGTGATCATTACATAGAGCCTACAGAATTGAAGAATCAAGAGATGGTAAACATATTAGTTTCAGGGGAAGCTTATTGATTAAATGTTTAAACCATCTACATGCACCATTTAAGGGGAAGTGCTTCATTACTACTTCTAGTCATTATTAATACAGCTAGTTTAAAATTTCTATTGTCTTGAGTTCATTTTTTGCAAGCTTTTTGGTGTTCTTCAGAGATATGATTTGCAGCTTATTTATATGTGGTGACATGTTCAAGAAGATCTTAAGTCGAGGGGAAGCATTGAAGATTGTTACATTCATGGAGATAGTTTTGTAATATCAAATAGGGGAAGATTTTTGGGAATTATAAATTTGATGATTACAAAACCACATGTGCTTATATGAAGAAGAATCAAAGTACTTCTGTTGCAAAGTACTTCTGCTGAACCAAAGTACTTCTGATGCAAAGTACTTTCTGCTGATCCAAAGTACTGCTGAACCAAAAGTACTTTGAATCAAAGTACTTCTGCTGCAGTATTTGAAGAAGAATGAAACACAAGGGCTTAATATGACAAGTTGAGAAACTACAAAAAAATGGAGATTTCAGAAGATTCTAGAAGAATATTTAGTTTCCTATAATATTAAAATTGTCTTTCTTGTAAACCCTAATCCTCTAGTATATAAAGAGGACATGGGTCATTAGGTTGAGTACACAGAAAATATGTAGTCGACTTAAAGGTGTGTGTGTGTCTAGGCGTCAAGTTCCTACAATTGACGCCTAGGGTTTGTAAGTTAGTAGTTGTTACTTCAGCCTCAAGGTCAAGTCCTTGATCCCTGTTACATGGTGTGTAACAAGTTCTACCTTGATCAAGTAGAATTGGGGCTGTAGATGATTGTAATAGTGTTAGGAAATGATGACGAAGAACCTTAATAACAACAATGATGTTTTGATTATTCCGTTGCATATTATATTGTTAGTCATTGTTAGTGTGCTTATTGTTAATCCTAGATCAATGTTTAAACAACATGGAGTCCAAAACGGTCCTAAGAACTTATAGAAGATGGTGTGCATGAGTTCTATCAGGAATAGAAAACCTTAGATTATTAGGATAAGAAACCCTTGAGGAAAAATAGAAAAAAAAAAAATAAGACTAGGAAGTTTTAGGAATTTTTAGGCTAGAAACCAAAACCCCTACCCCAATAGATAGAAAGATACCCCTGTAGGATAAGATTTAGTAGGAAAACATTATGATTAGAATATAGATTAGGAAAAACTTAGGATTAGATAACCCTCACCCTAAGCCTTTAGACCCCTAGTTTAGGATAGACACATTAGAAAACTTCTACCCTATAGGAATAAGTAGATTTAGGTCATAGATTACCCATACCTAGCTCTTAGGATACCCATACATATACACTTGAGTATTTTAGATTATACCTTAGGATTTGACAATTTTAGAATACCCATTAGGAAATTTCACTTAGAAGATACTATGGACAGTGCCCTAGCTGGTTTCAAATTCCTAGGAATAGTAATACTCATAATAATAGTAATAATAGTAATAATAGACAACCTAAAACAAAAGGGAAAACCTGAAACTACACCTATGAATAAGGATATACCAAGTCAACCCTTAGGAAAGAAAACATTTAAACCTAATCCCTCTTTAGAACCCTCTACCTCAATAGAACCAAACACCTCACCCTTAGAAATATGGATTAGTTAGGAAACAAACTAAAAGAACCTTCGGGGGAAAACAAAACTCTGGGAAGAAATCTAGTAAATCTAAAACTCCGTTAGGATATTCTCTTTCAGGTATCCTATACTCTTACTCTTTCGTTTAATCTCATCTTTTCATTTCTCTCTTTCTACCGTTTAAATCTTCTCCTCCCACTTTTTCCTACTCTTCCGTTTAAAATCCCATTTTCCCGTCTTTTTCCCCACTCCACAAATAAAACCCTATTTTTCCATTTTCTCCACTCCTATACTTTTTCCACTCCACCTACACCAAACTCCTTTTCCTTTTCCATTTTCCCCTACTTTATCATTTCATCCTTTTTCCTTTCTCAATCCACTCCACTCCACTCTAATAAATCCTTCACAACATTTCCCTTCATTTTTATTTCTCCGTCATTTTACACTCTATTTTCTTCTCTCTATATTCTCTCCCTACCTCATCCTGCAATGTTCTATTAACTAGAACTTGTATTTTTGGTCATACCACAAGATTCTATTATCTAGAACTTGTAACAATATCTACATCGAACTTTAATCCTCATTATGTTCGACTATGATATTAAATCTCGCTTTGCAAGAAATTGCAAAAAAATGAGATCTTCTACGTCCGTAATTCTAGTCTTAGCATGGAAACCTACCATGTGACAAGTTGCTAAACAGGAGAACTTTGTGGAAAACTAGAAGGGGGGGGGGGTTGAATAGTTTTACTTCTTTTTAATTTGTTATAAAAGATTATTTGTGTGTTTTCTTAACTTTCACAAACTTAGATTCGATATTATGTGAACTCAAGTCTTGCACATTATAAACAACAATATATAAGTCTGATATAACAAGAATAAAGTAAGTAAAGTAATAAATGAGAGATGGAAAGATCGAACCGCGAGACAAGAGATTTATAGTGGTTCGGCTACAAGGACACCTTCCTTGCCCTACTCCACTCCCCGAGCACCTAACTCGAGAGTTTTCTTCACTATGTCAACAAGCTCCCTTATGGCGGAGAAAACCATACACACCAATTTACACACCACAACTTCGTCACAATTTGATCACACCTTATATACAACTATTTCACACCTATCTATCTTCACACCTATCTTCTTCACAACTATCTTCTTCACAACTATCTACTTCCCAACTATCTTCTTCACTACTATCTACTTCCCAACTATCTACTTCACACCAATCTTCTAAACAATCACTCTATCTACACACTAAACTAATCTATCTTCTACCAAATATTCACAACTAATAACACAAAGAAATATATGTAATGAATGATGCTCTAACAACTTGGATGTGGAGGTCACAACAAGTTGTAATACTTCTTGTCTTGGAGGCTAGAAGTATTCTTCTCTTGCACTTAAGAGGTTGATGTTTCGATCACTTTGAAAAAAGATTTATGTATGTATGATCAAAGGATTTAAAGAATAGAGATGGAGGTCTACAACAGAAAGTTTAGGAGTGCAAAAGGTGAGAAAAATCTGTGAAATGAACCAGTATTTATAGGGGAACAATTTACTGTTCTGGAGCGTGGCCGGTCCCCTTAATCATTAAGGGGGCCGCCTATGAATTAAGGGGGCCGCTCCCTCCAGAACATTGGAATTGTTTGTCCTTTTGTAAGGAAGGTTTTTCTGGATAATATTTGCCATTTTTGGTTGAAAATTTGAAATCATATATTTATGATGAATTAAACATATTCTTTTAATTCCAAAAATGATTTTATAAAAGATATAAAATGTTTATGACATTTTATAAAAGTTCTAGTGACTTAGAAAATTTTCCTTTGATCATAGATTGCAATAAACACTTTGTTTATTCATACCTTAAGTGATTTGGATGTAAAGAGAAATATTTATCACTAAATACTTGTTTACGTCATAAATTTTAGTTCAATGAGTTTTATGTTTTGTAATTATCAAAACATAGAGATATTGTTAATATGTTAACAATGTTTTTAGGCATTATTTATGTCAACAATCTCCCCCTTTTTGATGATTACAAAACCTTAAACTCATTAGGTCTAAAAATTAATTTTTAGACAAGTATTTAAGAGTTTAATATTCTCTTCTCCCCCTTTTTGTAAAAGCAAAAAGGTTAAACCGATTAACCTTCATAAAAGAAGTTAAACGGGTAGAAAGCTCCCCCTTGATGTATGCTCCCCCTCATTTGAGAGCACCAAGGAAACGAGCTATGGAAAGCTTGGCTACAAAAAATGTGTGAGGAGAACAAGACATATATATATATGCAAAGCAACAATAATGCAAATAAAAATAGATTTATTCAAGCATATATGAGATGATCATAGAAATGATCATCATTACAACATTCAATATGCTTGAAGCATATTGATTAAAATAAAACAAAAGAAACAACATAGTCCTACTTGCCAAAGAGAGCACTTGGACTTGCTTGCAACCCATGGTTGAGTGTTTTATTTGCTTGAGGGGAACATAAGCATAGAGCTTAGTTGTTTGATGGAGTAGGATATGGAGTGGGGTATGGAGCGGAAGAGGTGGATCTCACGATGTTGTATAGTGTCAAGGGTGGTATTGGATGAGGACAAGTGAGAAGATATTCGATCCAAGAAGTATCTTCACTCAAGTAGAGGATTTGTTTTTGAAGGAAGATGCAACAAGGGCAAAAGTGAGTGTGGTTTGTAACTTGGTCCAAGTTAAGAGAGTGAGGTAGGCAATTTGCATAGGGTGATGATGGAGGTTGCCCTTTGTTGCGTTGTGCAAGATACATAGCAAGGAGATCACTAAGATCATGGATTTGGTTTAATTCATCATGGAACTTTTCTTTTTCTGTGGCAATGTGGAGAGAATCAATGTGTTGATATGGATGAATTGGGGTTGTGTAGTTAGAATTGAAATTGTTGGAAGTGTAGTTTGATGGTTGATCAAACTTGTATGGATCATTATAAGTGGTTGGAGGTTGAGATGAGTAGTTTGGCATGAAAATGGATGTTTGGCCAATGTTGCATGGTTTGTAAAGAGGATCAAATGAATGTCCTTGTGGGTTTTGTGTAAAGTTTGGGAAGTAAGTAGTTGGAGGTGTTGAGTGATTTCCAACTTCATTGGTTATGATGGATTTGTTTCGACGGCTTTTTCTTCGCCAAACAGGTTTCTCCGTCATCCATGCTAGCCTTGAGGCTTTTGATTTTGGTTTGTTTGGAGAGGTCATGATGGGATGAATGGAGAGTTTTGAAGATTTGGATATTTATAGTGTAAGATTTGTGTGTTTATGGATGGATAAGGTTTGTTTGGGAGATTAGGACAAAATATGTTGGTGAAAATTGGGAAATGTAGGTTGAAATGGGCTAAAAAGTAGAAAAGATTCGGTAAACCCAACCATCAGATGGCCGGTCCCCTTAATTAGGGGGCGGTCCCCATAAAGATTAAGGGGGCCGCCTTTCATAATTAAGGGGGCCGCCCATCTGGTGGTTTCCAGATTGCCAGAATTGGGTTTTTGGCAGAAAATTTGCAGAAAGGTTGTGTTTTTGGATTTGGATTCAAGCAAGTTCAACTCTTTGAGGAAATATAGCATCTAATCTAATCATAATATAGCATGCATGCAAAAACATTTAATAAATAGAGCAAACAAGCAATAAATAATGATCTAGAAGAGACAAGTAAAGGCAAAGGCACTAAATCTTCCTAGAGTAACTATCTTAGATCAAAGGCAAAGGCAACTAATGAGTGAAAAACTAGTGATGGAACAAGATGACAACATTGTGAGTGATTTTATCCTAGTGTGTGCCTATATGCAACAAATGTGGAGTTGTGATTGTTTTGACTCCTAAATGCAAATAAGTAAACTTCCTAAGAAACAATCCAAAATCTCCTTGATTCGATTTTTGCTCGATTCATGAATGTCAAAGATATATATTAGATTATATACTTTGACAATTTATGTGAGAGTTTATGCATGATTTAGGAAAGAGGTTTTTAGCATTTGTAAACAATGCAAGGAAAATGATTTTCATGTAATTCCTAGATGTGAGAATAGTTTTCAAGAAATTTTGATTGGGTTTTACAAGAGAGTATATGCAATAAAAAATGAGGTTTCCCAATCTCTAATTTTGTGCGAAATAGATTCCTAGACTCAGAAATGGAGAAGTGGAAGAAAAATAAATTTTTATGCAAGTAAAAAATTTGTGTAAATGCAATAGAATTTAGTCAACTTGTTCCATCATTCCTATCCTAAACGCAAGTGGTTGAATAAATCACGCTTAAGTGGTTTAGTGAATATATCCGCAACGTTATCTTCCGATGCAACCTTTTCTATAGATATGTTTCCTTTTTGTACATTATCTCTAAGGAAGTGGTAGCGTATTTCTATATGTTTAGTCCTAGAGTGTTGAACCGGATTTTTACTTAAATCTATCGCTCCTTCGTTATCGCACATAATAGGAACATTTTCTAACTTAATGCCATAGTCTATGAGAGCTTGTTTCATCCATAGTGCTTGTTGACATGCCTTTCCAGTGCTTATGTATTCGGCTTCGGTGGTAGAAATAGCAAGAGCGGTTTCCTTCTTTGAAAACCAAGATGTTAGACAACATCCCATAAAAGTGCAAATACCGCTAGTGATCTTTCTATCTACGTAGTCTCCCGCATGATCCGAATCCGCATAGACGATGGTTTCTATGCCGGATCCCTTAGGATACCATAATCCTAAGTGTATAGTGCCTTTAATGTATCGGAAGATACACTTAACCACTTCTAGGTGAGAGGTTTTGGGATCCTCTTGAAAGCGGGCACAAAGGCAGGCACTAAACATGATATCGGGTCTACTTGCCGTTAAGTATAGCAAACTACCTATCATTCCTCTATACTTAGTGTTTTCTACGGACTCGCCATCATCATCCTTTGTGAGTTTTACTTCCGTAGACATGGGAGTTTTCATGGGTTTTAAGTCTTCTAGGCCAAATTTCTTAAGCATTTCCTTAATGTACTTAGATTGGTCAAAGAATATTCCATCTTCTAATTGTTTTATTTGTAATCCTAGGAAGAAGTTTAGTTCACCCATCATACTCATCTCGAACTCATCATGCATGATTTTGGCAAATTCATCACACATTTCTTGACAAGTCGATCCAAATATAATGTCGTCAACATATATTTGAACAATGATGAGATTTGGGTCTTTCTTTTTAGTGAAAAGAGTGTTATCTACCATTCTCATGGAATAATTATGTTTAATAAGGAAAGCTTTTAATCGATCATACCAAGCTTTGGGAGCTTGTTTGAGTCCATATAAAGCTTTCTTTAACTTATAAACATAATCAGGTTTTGCAAAGTCAATGAATCCTGGAGGTTGTGCCACATAAACCTCCTCATTGATAAAACCGTTAAGGAATGCACTTTTCAAATCCATTTGGAATAACTTAAAGTCTAGGGTGCATGCATAGGCAAGTAATATCCTAATAGATTCTAGTCTAGCTACGGGGGCATAAGTTTCGTCATAATCAATCCCTTCTTGTTGATTATAACCTTGGGCAACTAACCTAGCATTTTTCCTAGTTACTTTTCCATTTTCATCTAACTTATTCCTATATACCCATTTAGTTCCTATGATGGTCATGTTCATTGGATTTGGGACTAATTCCCAAACATCATTTGCCTTAAATTGGTTTAATTCTTCTTGTATAGCTATAACCCAACTTTCGTCTTTTAATGCTTCATTAATATTCTTAGGTTCTATTGCTGAGAGGAAACAAAAGAAGTTATTCTTATCTTGGGCTTGTGACCTAAGGGTTCTTTGATTAAGATGTCCTATTATATTATCTAATGGATGTGATTTAGATTCCTTAATATTTACAATTTCGTTATTTCCTAAGTCAATGTCCTCAACATCATTTCCTATGGGTTTTGTTTTACTAACCTCAATAGCTTCATCTTCGACTAAGTCATCATCTTCTAAAGGTAATGTTTTAGGAGGTGGTGGTGTTTCATCAAATGTTACATTTAATGCTTCTTCTACTTTCATAGTGTGTTTGTTAACTATAATATATGCTTTACTATTTTGTGAGTACCCTAAAAGTATTCCTTCATATGATTTTGGGTCAAACTTAGTAAGGTAGTCCTTAGTGTTTAAAATATAACATTTACTTCCAAATACCCTAAAGTAGCTTAAGTTAGGTTTTCTACCTCTTAGTAACTCATAAGGAGTTTTTCCTAAAATTCTCCTAATTGATACCCTGTTAATAATATATGTTGATGAATCTAAAGCGTGACACCAAAATTTTTGTGGAATGGATTGTTCATTTAACATTGTTCTACTCATTTCTTGTAGTGACCTATTCTTTCTTTCTACTACGCCATTTGATTGAGGAGTACGAGGAGTGGAGAAATTGTGAGATATTCCATTTAAATCACAATATTTTCTGAATTGTACTTCGTTGTCAAATTCCCTACCATGATCCGTCCTAATGGCTACTATTGTGCATCCTAATTTATTTTGTATCATTTTACTAAATATTTCGAATTTTTCAAAGGCTTGGGTTTTGTCACTTAAGAACTTAGTCCGCGTTTATCGTGAATAGTCATCTACTATTACTAAGGTATATTTGTTTCCTCCATAGCTCCGCACAGCAGATGGACCAAATAGATCCATATGTAATAATTCTAGGCACCTAGTAGTGGATACTATATTCTTAGCTTTGTGACTAGCATGAACTTGTTTTCCAATTTTACATGCATCACAAAAATGCTTGTCATATCTTAAGTTAGGCAAGTTTCTAAATAGTTCTTTAGATGCCAAAGATTGTATTTGTTGCATGTTAGCATGTTCTAATCTCCTATGCCACAATGTGGAGTTTTCGTCTAAGGTTGTTAGGCATATCCTATATTCCAGTTTGTTTCCTAGTTACATAACATATATGCCTCCTTTTCTAATTCCTCTACCTATGATCTTTCCATTCTTAACTATTTTGCTATCCTCTTCGAACCCTACATTTATTATCGCATATTTGGCCTATACTAAGAAAGTTATATGTTAAATTATCTACATGCTCAACATTTTCAATAGTAAGTGAGTCTTGAGAAATCGTACCTTTGCCAATGATTTTTCCACGCAAGTCACTACCGAAAATAACGTTACCTCCATTGTATGCCTTATACGTAGAAAATAGCTTGCGGTTCCCCGTCATGTGCCTCGAACATCCGCTATCCTTGATCCATTCGTCAGGCTCCAAGTCAATTCCTAAACATATTTTGTCGGTTGCTTTGGCCACAAAACATTTTTCGTCTCTTGGTTTTTCCACTTCTTCTTTGTCACTATCACTCCATGTTCCACTAACAAAGGCACCTTGATTTTCATAACCCGGCGGCTTCAGACATTCACCAATGAGATGATTTGGACTTCCACATCTAAAGCACTTTATTTTCCCGTAGTTATCACTTCTATTTTTTTGGAACGACTTTCTTTCGTCTCGTGGTAATCTAGTGAATCTTCCTCGTCTTTTGAAGAATTTCTTGAATTCTCTTACGGCCATTGCATATTCTTCGTCTTCACTCTCGTCACTTGAGTCATCATTGTCACTAGGTTCTTTTTTGGCTTTTAGAGCAATGGATTTGGTTTGTTCTTTCTTGACTTTGACCATTTCCGAATCTCTTCTTATAATTTATTCATGGGCCTTCAAGTTGCCAATAAGTTCATCAAGTGATAACGTCATCAAATTATTTGATTCTTCAATTGCCATGACCTTAGCTCGCCATTTTAGATGCAATGCCCTAAGAAATTTCCTAACAAAATTTTTACTAGAAAATGTCTCATCAAGTGCTTTTAAACTTGTGATAATAGTGTTAAATTTAGCAAAAGCATTATCAATTGATTCCTCTTCCGGAATCGTAAATTATTCATATTGTTGTACAAGAAGATCTATTTTATTATCTTTGACTTGGCTATTACCTTGGTGGGTAATAAGTAGTGATTCCCAAATTTCTTTGGCGGTTTTACACATAAAAATTCTTTCATATTCTTTACGCGGTAACGCATTATAAATTACCATTTTAGCTTCATTATTTTTAGCTAGTTTCCTTTTCAAACCATCATTTTGTTTTTTCAAAAGATACAATTTCATCCTTTTTTGTTTCCGGATTTTATTGAGTGGGAGGAAAATCACCAAAGGTAATAACATGCCAAAGATCAAGATCTTTAGATTTCACATAAGTTTCGAATCTATTTTTCCAATATAAAAATCCATCACTTTCAAATAGTGGTGGTATTTGCATAGATTGCCCTTCTAAATATTTTTCAGATTTCATAGATTGTTACAAGTTTTAAAATACAATATATTTTAAAAAGGGTTTTTCTAACTTGTGCCCTAAGGGCACAAGTTAAGCACAACAAAAAGTACATAAAAGTACTCAGGGACCCACGCAAAAGTACAGACAAGTGTACTTTTGTATGAATTCTTATGTCCTTTTTCGTCGGTCCTATAGTACTTTTTGTGTGCTTAACATGTGCCTTAGGGCACATGTAAGAAAAACCCTTTTAAAAATCTTGCTAGATGTGGCTCCTGATACCAATTGTGGAAAACTAGAAGGGGGGGTTGAATAGTTTTACTTCTTTTTAATTTGTTATAAAAGATTGTTTGTGTGTTTTCTTAACTTTCAAAAATTTAGATTCGATATTATGTGAACTCAAGTCTTGCACAATATAAACAACAATATATAAGTATGATATAACAAGAATAATGTAAGTAAAGAAATAAATGAGAGATGGAAAGATCGAACCGCGAGACAAGAGATTTATAGTGGTTCGGCTACAAGGACACCTTCCTTGCCCTACTCCACTCCCCGAGCACCTAACTCGAGAGTTTTCTTCACTATGTCAACAAGCTCCCTTATGGCGGAGAAAACCTTACACACCAATTTACACACCACAACTTCGTCACAACTTGATCACACCTTATACACAAGTATTTCACACCTATCTATCTTCACACCTATCTATCTTCACACCTATCTTCTTCACAACTATCTTCTTCACAACTCTCTACTTCCTAACTATCTTCTTCACCACTATCTACTTCACACCAATCTTCTAAACAATCACTCTATCTACACACTAAACTAATCTATCTTCTACCAAATATTCACAACAAATAACACAAAAATATATATGTAATGAATGATGCTCTAACAAGTTGGATGTGGAGGTCACAACAAGTTGTAATACTTCTTATCTTGGAGGGTAGAAGTATTCTTCTCTTGCACTTAAAAGGTTGATGTTTAGATCACTTTGAAACAAAGATTTGTGTATGTATGATCAAAGGATTTAAAGAATAGAGATGGAGATCTAGAACAGAAAGTTTAGGAGTGCAAAAGGTGAGAAAAATCTGTGAAATGAACCAGTATTTATAGGGGAACAATTTACTGTTCTGGAGAGTGGCCGGCCCCCTTAATCATTAAGGGGGCTACCTATGAATTAAGGGGGCTGCCCCCTCCAAAACGTTAGAATTGTTTGTCCTTTTGTGAGGAAGGTTTTTCTGGAAATAATATTTGCCATTTTTGGTTGAAATTTTGAAATCATATATTTATGATGAATTAAACATATTCTTTTAATTCCAAAAGTGATTTTATAAAAGATATAAAATGTTTATGACATTTTTAAAAGTTCTAGTGACTTAGAAAATTTTCCTTTGATCATAGATTGCAATAAACACTTTGTTTATT
The DNA here is from genome assembly GCA_030686995.1 of Artemisia argyi. Taxonomy (NCBI): domain Eukaryota; kingdom Viridiplantae; phylum Streptophyta; class Magnoliopsida; order Asterales; family Asteraceae; genus Artemisia; species Artemisia argyi. The sequence continues at coordinate 170,781,079 of CM060706.1, forward strand.
CATACCTTAAGTGATTTGGATGTAAAGAGAAATATTTATCACTAAATACTTGTTTATGTCATAAATTTTAGTTCAATGAGTTTTATGTTTTGTAATTATCAAAACATAGAGATGTTGTTAATATGTTAACAATGTTTTTAGGCATTATTTATGTCAACAAACTTGTCTCTATCATGACTAGAACTTGTCTTTATCATGAGTAGAACTTGTCTCTACCATGACTAGAACATTCTTCTACCATATCAAAAACTTATCTCCACAATGATGAGAACTAGTTGTCATCTCGGTTGAAACTTGTCTCTAAAATATTCCCTTACCATATATCCTTAAATATGGTAAAACTCTCTTCATTTTTCACCGATACTACTTAAGGATGATATATGATGACTATCATCTTAAAATGAATTAGGATGTTTGTTAGATCGATATACTATGACCAAACTACTTTGTAGCTTGTAAGATTTTAGTGATCTTTGAATGACTCAAAAGTACTAATATTGAAATACTAATATAACTTTGTAAAGTATGCGGAATCTACTAACACAAAGCTAAGAAGAACTTTGAATTATATTAAAACCAATTTTGAACACAGATCCACTAACAATCCCAAACTTTTCTAATATCGTATTCTAGTATTTGTTTTCTGAATGCATACCTCTAATACCATCCTAAGGCTCCTTTTATAGGCATAAGGAAAACCTTAAGTCAGTTTACAATACTTGAACGACAAGTAAACTATCCCTAGCTAATTCTAGAATATTCTAATAATATTACATAACAATCCTTAAACAATATTGCATATTAGTCCTTATTCTTAGAAGTACTTTGAATAATCTTCATGCACGAGCAGTACTTTGACCTTGAACAGCACTTTGTTCTTTGAGCAGTACTTTGACACAGCAGTACTTTGAACTTCCAGAAGTACTTTGATCTTCATATCTCACCAATTCTCCCCTAACTTGAGTTCTACTTGCTTGATTTCAAGTTTCTTTGTTATCTTTTTGATCTTCGGCATCTTTATCTTCAAGGAAAATTGTGTTCTTTAACTTTTATCTGACTTGTGTGTCAAAGTACTCTTTATCAGCTACAGATGGTATTTTCACAGTAACCAATCTTTTCAGCAACTCAGCAATAATTTGACAAGGTGTACATCAAATCTTTAAAGTTTCATACTATTCTCATCACTTCCAGATGTGTAAACTTTTGTGAGAGGTGAATCATTGAAATTTAATGAATTTTTATGTCTCTTTACCAAAGTCATTAACTATGGAGTAGCCAATGTTTAGGTTAGAACAACCATGGTACATTGATAACCATATGATTTTTAGCAAATCATCAGCTATCAATGGATTTGTTTAGTCTTTACCAAGATCCGTTTGCTTTTGGACTAGTTAGTTCTTTTATCACAACCATGGTGAACTAATTACCATAAAATGGATTTTCCACAGCCTTTACCACAAGCCATTTTCTTGTGGGCTAGCTAACTCTTCACTTTTTACAGATATGGAGAGTTGAAAACCATACAATTTTTAGTAAATTGTCAACTAAAAACGGATTTGATTATCACATCAGAGTCGTACCCTTATGATGAGTCAAACTCTTTCTTGTCTGTTAAACATGGTGACTTGATTACCATTTGCTGTGTAGCACAAGTACTAACACCATGTGTGACTTTTCAAAGCCTTTATTGATATCATCTTATGCTTTCACAAAATTTTCTCTTAAAACTTAATCAATATCCAAAGACTTTACTTGTTTTATGCAGCAACAATACTTTGAGAAAGTACTATTTGTCTAGCAGTACTTTGAATAAAGTACTTTATTATTCAAAATATATTTATATAATACAAATCATACCAGTACTTATGCAATATCATTCATCTGAAGTAGTCCACTGTATGAACAATTCTATCACCATTAATGTTATTTCAGTCTCATTCTCAACTTCCATACCATTATTCAACATTCTAACCATAATCTCTCTTATCAGAGGATATTTTCTCTCTGCAAACATATGAATCATGGCTCCATCTTCCATTTCAAGTGAGTGTACCCCTGATGACTCAAAGAATCTCCATCTTGTTATTTCCCAATTCTCTTGATCATTCCACAGAGCATCACTACTTTTTTCATTTGTCTCCCAGATGGTTATTAAGTCACCCAATAAGATTAATCCCATACCTTTTGGCTCTGTATTCTCAAAGTAATCCTGCACCAGTAGATACAAATAGTATAAATCTTCTCTGTCTATCTTGTGCAGTATATCCCATAGCATGTTGAATACTGTAAAGCTTTCATCTTCTTTATGAAAAATGAGATAATCTCCATCAGATGCTTCTACTACAGAAAATGTAGAAATCTTGGACTTCTTCTCACCATTCTCTGTCTTTTTTGGATTCTTAAAATCCACAACTCTAAGATAATTCCTCAATTCATCAACAGTATCTGCTTTTAGCATCTTGAGCCTCTTTGATAACTGATCATCTTGAGTTGCCCTCTTCCTCTTTAACTTTCTTTTCTCAGCTTATGCTTTCATTATATCTTCTAACTTTTTTTCTTTCTCAGAATCCATAGGCACAAAACTATCCAACTCTCTTTTTATTGATTCTAGAACACTATCATATAGTTCTTTCACCTATAGATATCTCAATCTTTGTAAATTCTTATATCCTCTGCCTCTCAGAAAACTTATCATAGAATTTCTCTCTTGAGATTTAGACAGAGGCCTTCTTGTTTCAACAACTGGCATTCTTGATTCCCTTAAGTAATCAGCATCCAAATCAGCTTGATGCTTTCTAGCAGCTTCCTCATTCCTTGCTACTTCAAAAGCTCGTAGCTGTGCCAGAGTGAATTTCTTCTACTTCTTCTTCTTTGATTCTTGCATAATCCCTTTTCCTTTATCCTTAGGATCTAATTCTTCATATTCAGAAGAAGCTTGTCAGACTTGAGCTTGTTCAACACCAGGAATACTTATCCCTCTTGGTCTTTACATATTAACCATAATCTCAGCAATAGTCTTGATGAGGCGAAAAATGAATCACTTTTAAGGGGTCATTTAAGCCTGGAATTGAATTTATTTGATCAAATATTGCCCTAAATCGTTCCTTTTGTGATTTTAGGTACTTTGGGAGTGAAATCTGGAAAAGGAAGTAATTCGGACGTTTTTGAAGCATAAAAGTGAAGAAAACACCAAAGACTTAATTTTCCAAGCTGGGAACAGTGTGTGACGGCGTTAAGAGGAAGAAGTTGACGGCGTCAAGAGTAAAGATCATGACGACCCAGTACAGAAATGAAGGCGTCACAAAGTAGAACGTCAAGAGTTAAATGTGTGACGGCCTGGAAAAATAGAATACATGACGGCGTCAGATGTAGATCAAGGCAGTCCGAGGATTATTTTGGCGGCGAGATGACGGCGTCACAAGGTTGTTCTTGACACCGTCAGACTCTATTATCTATATATAGTTTTCTAATTTTCATTCATTAAGAGGAACAAGTTTGGAGAAACCCTAAGGCCGAACCATATACGTATTTTACAGCTTTTTCAAGGGTTTTCAGCCCTTGAACCCTTACATGTGTTATTGTGATAAGTATTCTTTTAATTCAATCAATATGTCTATGTGTTGGTTGTCTATATCTTGTGCTTGTCTTGATTCCACCATGCTAGGCTAGATTTATCTTGTGTTTGCTTAGATCTAATGAAACCTAGATGTTGATTATGTGTTGATTACTTGTTTATGGTTGTATTGGATGAATGATTTCAATGTTAGGCTTAAGAAAACTGGCAGATCTCCAAATGGTAACATGCTTGAACGTCTTAGGAAACATGAACCGATGTGTACTAGGTTTTATTGGTTGTATTTAATGCATGAGTAAATTCTAGTGATCCCATGTTAGGAGCTTCTTAGCCGGCTCGACATAGGAGTGAAGTAGGTACTCATAGGATTGGGGAGTTAAGCACGCCACCCCATGAATGGTATTAAGGAATACAATCCGTCATCCACGCAACTATAACAAGTAATTAATGTGTAAAAGATATCTAGGGAGTAGTGAAATCTAAGTAAACACATTTCTCCACTTATTGCTCACAACCTTAGTTTAATTTAGTTTTATTTTCATTTTTAGTATTTTATTTTGATTGCATCTTTAGTATTGGGTTAGTTGACTAGCAACTAATTCTGCCCAAATCCTTCAAACCTGAGATATTTACTTGCTTTCTAAAAAATATAAAAAATACAAAAAGAATCATCCCTCATCTCTAGAACTAGTATTTAGGTTTTCTAATCCTAGCGACACTATTCCTAGCTGAACGATCAATCCCCCGGTACTTGTCACTATACTATACTACAACGATCAGGTACACTGCCTGGTGGGGGTTGTAAACTTCTCGAGATCCCTTGAGAGGTAAAGCCTGGTGCAATCCCTACGCATCAAGTTTTTGGCGCCGTAGCCCGGGGAATAGTTATTGTCTAGGTTAGAATCTCTTTTTATTAGGTCTACTTGCTAGATTCCTTTCTAGGAAGATTTTATTTTTATTTTTAGGTTTTCTTTAGTCTATCTTATTTCTTTGTTTCCTTTGTTCGTAAACTATTTCGATGGATAACAATAACACTGATCGTTTGATTCCTGTTATTCGTGTTTTTCGTCGTAGGATTTTCCAAATGCCCGCCCCACCCCCTTTAGTCGAGAATGAGAACCCACCTAACCTCTCGCCCAACCACCACTTTGACAATAATTCTGAATTAGAGGAGTCTGATCATGATGATGACCGTAGGGCTAGTCCTTTTTACTATTCAGACTCCGATGAGGATCTTGATGATGGTGATGTGATTAATGAGAATAGGATGGAAGATGAAGTGAACCCTCTTAGGTATGTCGACCTTAGAACAAGGATTGAGAGTGATAGTTCATTCAATATGCAATTTCCTTGTAAGATTGGATTTATGAGCTTTAACGCCTACCTTAACTCATCTCTCCCAATGAACATAATCTCGCGTAGTGAATATAATAAAATCATGGTAGATGAGTTAGAATATAAAGGAGATAATATCATTGCTAGGGCAATATCATTGCATGTTTTTGTAGGACGCTTTGCTTATCTTGCTGAGTTCATGGTTATGGAGAATCTAGAAAAATTTATTGACAGTAAGTTAACCCAAGTTTTATTTGGAAAACCTTTCAAAAGGTTGACCAACCTTGATGAAAAACTTATGGAAGGGTTAATTACATTCTCGGATGGGGACGAAGATTTTGTCTACCAAATGCCCCGTGCACACCCTAGGTTCAAGGATTTTTCCATGGAGAAGTGTAGTAGGTATCCGCCCATAGAAATGCTAAGTGAGAATGATAAGAGAAAAGGGCTTAAATATGTTCATGAAAAGAATAAAAAATACTATCATGGATGTTTAGAGTTAGGAGATGATTATAAGAAAGATGAGGCGACCATTAGATGGCTCACGCTTGGTTATGTGAGCATAAGCGATACACGGTAACCCATGACCTTGAGTCTAGCTACAAGACTCGTAATTAAAGAAAAGCGCTTCTTGGGAGGCAACCCATGACTTTGTGTGATTTTATTTTGTTTGTTTGTTATTTCCTTCCGTATGCATGCTTTATTTTTATTGTTGGTAGATCATGTTTCAAATTAAAATGGTGAAAATACTTTATTTTGTTGTTTTGGCCTAGTCTTAACTCCACCTAAAAGTATTTTTGCAAAAGATAAGTGTAAGGGGAAACCCCAAATATGTTTTTAAGAAACAAACCGATCATGATTCTCCACAATATTAAGTGAACATCTATATTCGTATTTGTTAGAGTCAAATGCTTGTATTGAGTCATAATGAAGTTTTGCAGGATTTTCCAGGAAGTAGGACCAAGTTTTGCCAGAAATTTTCTGGAAACATAACACAAGAATTTCTATAGGTCACTTCTGACGGCGTCATGAGCTTGCTCTTGTCGGCGTCACGTGTAAAAATCTGAAAATTTTACCAGTTTTGTTTTTCTAACGGAGTTTTAAAGTTTTTGTTGAATTATTAAGTTTTATAATCTCCAGGAAATCTGCAAACTTCATTCCACAAGCATTATATTTTTTTTTTCTAGGATTTAGTAACTTATGTAGATTGCCGCCGATTTTATGCGAGGTTGCTTTGTTTGTTTTCTCAGGATTTACAGGTTATGCATGACAAGAAGATGGTTTATACTCTGGAAGGGAAGCTTTAATTGTTCATTTTCTTGGAGGAAGATCTAACCTGGCCACCTTATTATCCATACCGAGCGAATCAGGGGAGTATTTGATTTCATTTGTTTTACTTATTTCACTTTTACATTCTTTACTTGAACATTGGGGACAATGTTCATCCTAAGTGTAAGGGGAGGGTAAAATGATGATACCTTACAAATACACTTTTGCTTGAGTTTGTTTGTTTGATGGCAGGTGTGTAATAAAACTATGAGAAATACTTGTTAGTGCAATTTTAGCGCCAAATTTAAATTTTTTTACAACATTTAGGAGTGAAACTTTAGCCATAGCAAGCGTCTCATGGATAGGAGTCGTATGACTAGCACAAAACCATACTTTCAGAAAAATTTTCCACCCAAATATGTGAGGTTAGCCTTTAGATTTGATAGGAAAAGCATTCATTATTAGTGCTTATGAGTGTACCGGTAGCATTTAGATTCTAGAACTTGTGTTAGTGATGCATCTCGAGACCGCTAGTGAGACTACATTCGTGTGGTAGGATTTACTACATGATAAGAGGCATTAGGATCACCCTTGTGTTAAACCCGTATCATAATTACTTGACTATTTAAGTCATATTACTTGGCTAGTTAAGTCAACTAATTTTCCCACACCCTTAGCGTTGTACTCATTTTTAGTACACGAAACCCCTAGTACACCCCTCCGAGCCTATCTTTTCGTTTTTAACTTTAAGCATTTCACTTAAAGGAAGAATTTGTTACACCTCACTTAAATGTACACCCAAATCGCCTTAGCCTTCCGTGTATGCGCTCATTTTTAGTGCATTATTGTTGTTTGTTAAACCCTAAGTTAACTATCTAATTGATTACATGGTTGCTAAGTCGAGTCATATCCTTGTACATATTGTTTTGGGACGATTGGGACTCATGGGTAAAGTACTTATTTTATGGAGTAATGGGGAAGAACATCATTTATTACCCCCATATGTGCGTTAATCTTAAAAGTGCTCCAAGTGTTTTGATTTTCTTAATTCGAGTCACTAGATTAGTTTATTGTAAAGTATGTAAAGATTCAAGTGTAAGGGGAATGTTCATTCCCTATGATGTATTATTTTGGATGGTAGGGTAAGAGTGTATGCAAAAAAAAAAACAAAAAAAACAAAAAAAACAAAAAAAAAAATCAAAAAAACAAGAAAAAGAAAAGAAAAAAAAATAGAAAAAAAAAAGAGAAAAAAACATACGGACTACCATCCCGTTTCATTCTATATTCATTTTATGTTTTTGTTATTTTTGATTTATTAGCTTAAGTCGAGTCTAGTCTTGGCTTAGCAACGCCATATTGTACAAGTAATTAACTAAGATTGTTAACTCGCCACCAGTAAAGACTGCCTATATCCAACAAAACCGTGTATTTCATATCCCTACACCTAACGTTACAACCCTTTAAAAGACCTCTTTGATAGTTTATCCTAGGTGCTTACGCCATGTGGTGGAGGTTTGATCCTTTCCCAAGCCTATGGTAATCTGTTTTGCTATGACAGGTAGTGAGAGATATCTTCCGTTTCCATATTGTAATTTATACTTTATTACACCCGAGAGATGTGAGTATCTAAACACTATTTGTGAGGTGCTTGTGTATGACCTCCGTGCTTGTCTTTGGTCTTTAGTGGAACGATTATTTTTTGTAATTACTTTTATATTAGTGTTAAATGACCCCTAACTTGTATTTTGACTTGAACAAAAGCGCATTTGCTTGAGGACAAGCAAATCTCAAGTGTAAGGGTATATGATGAGGCGAAAAATGAATCACTTTTAAGGGGTCATTTAAGCCCGAAATTGAATTTATTAGATCAAATATTGCCCTAAATCGTTCCTTTTGTGATTTTAGGTACTTTGGGAGTGAAATCTGGAAAAGGAAGCAATTCGGACGTTTTTGGAGCATAAAAGTGAAGAAAACGCCAAAGACTTAATTTTCCAAGCTGGGAACAGTGTGTGACGGCGTCAAGAGGAAGAAGTTGACGGTGTCAAGAGTAAAGATCATGACGACCCAGTACAGAAATGAAGGCGTCACAAAGTAGAACGTCAAGAGTTAAATGTGTGACTGCCTGGAAAAATAGAATACATGACGGCGTCAGATGTAGATCAAGGCAGTCCGAGGATTATTTTGGCGGCGAGATGACGGCGTCACAAGGTTGTTCTCGACGCCGTCAGACTCTATTATCTATATATAGTTTTCTAATTTTCATTCATTAAGAGGAACAAGTTTGGAGAAACCCTAAGGCCGAACCATATACGTATTTTACAGCTTTTTCAAGGGTTTTCAGCCCTTGAACCCTTACATGTGTTATTGAGATAAGTATTCTTTTAATTCAATCAATATGTCTATGTGTTGGTTGTCTATATCTTGTGCTTGTCTTGATTCCACCATGCTAGGCTAGATTTATCTTGTGTTTGCTTAGATCTAATGAAACCTAGATGTTGATTATGTGTTGATTACTTGTTTATGGTTGTATTGGATGAATGATTTCAATGTTAGGCTTAAGAAAACTGGCAGATCTCCAAATGGTAACATGCTTGAACGTCTTAGGAAACATGAACCGATGTGTACTAGGTTTTATTGGTTGTATTTAATGCATGAGTAAATTCTAGTGATCCCATGTTAGGAGCTTCTTAGCCGGCTCGACATAGGAGTGAAGTAGGCACTCATAGGATTGGGGAGTTAAGTACGCCACCCCATGAATGGTATTGAGGAATACAATCCGTCATCCACGCAACTATAACAAGTAATTAACGTGTAAAAGATATCTAGGGAGTAGTGAAATCTAAGTAAACACATTTCTCCACTTATTGCTCACAACCTTAGTTTAATTTAGTTTTAATTCCACTTTTAGTATTTTATTTTGATTGCATCTTTAGTATTGGGTTAGTTGACTAGCAACTAATTCCGCCCAAATCCTTCAAACCCGAGATATTTACTTGCTTTCTAAAAAATATAAAAAATACAAAAAGAATCATCCCTCATCTCTAGAACTAGTATTTCGGTTTTCTAGTCCTAGCGACACTATTCCTAGCTGAATGATCAATCCCCCGGTACTTGTCACTATACTATACTACAACGATCAGGTACACTGCCTGGTGGGGGTTGTAAACTTCTCGAGATCCCTTGAGAGGTAAAGCCTGGTGCAATCCCTACGCATCAAGTCTCATCATCACTGGCTGTGTGCTCTTTTGTTTCTTCTTGCTGAATAGAAGGACAGGCTTCATCATCAAAAATCCTTGTAGAATGTCCACTTATATCAACATTAAAGGCAGCAGTACCTTGATCACCTTGATACAAAGTACTTTGCACACCAGTACTTTGAGGATCAGTACCTTGAGGATCTATATGTTGATTAGCAGTACTTTGAATATCAACACCTTCAATATCAGTACTTTGTGCTTTATCCTCTTCTGTAAAAATTTGCTCAACTTCATCAAGTTTTTTATCAGCAGTACCTTGAGCAATATCTTCAAAATCCATAGCATGAGCTTCTTCATATTGACCTTGAGGCAGAGCATCATCTTCATTCAGATTATCATTCTGATTCCTCCCCAATATGAATGATGATGACCTCTTCTGGCTCTTCTTAGATTTAGAAGCCTTCTTGGATTTCCTAGCACTTCTCATCTTTTGCTTGACCCATAATCTGTGAATTTGAACAAGTGGCCAAACAAATCTCTTCAATCTCCTGAACTTGTTTATCAATCTCTTGATCTCATCAGCTTGTGCATTAATGACCTTCTTCATCCTTCTGAATTCCCTAGTCAAAGCATAAGTATCCAGATGTCCCACATAGGAATTTACTTCATACACATAATTTTAGTAGGCCCACATAACTTTTATTTGTAAAATTTATGTGGGTCCCACTAAATTTATGTGTATGAAGTAAATTCCTATGTGGAGATATCACTACCCTACAAAATAGAAACATGCAACTACGGTATAAATCACCCAACGACAAAAACAGGGACGAAACAAACAATTTGAAATAACGCCAAATCAGGAGAATCCAGTAAAAACCAAGACAACAAATCAAAGAAGACATAAAGTAAGCATCAAAACAAAATCATAAGCGTGTAAGTCAGATCCAGAAACCCTACCTAGAAAGTTGGTGAGTTGCTTTTGGAAAAAGAAAGTAACAATGAGAACACCAAACCTTAAACGGAAAGGTTATACATCACAGACCAAGGACTGGCCTAACATAGGGCCCAATTGACGGTTCAATATGAAGGCTTATCACACAGGCCTTTGGAAAAAAACAGTCCAAGGACCAAAAGTATTATGACATACATAAAGTGCCCGCCGAAGTTGTTTTTATATTCGAAGGATACCAACAGTATTTTATTTCTACGCATTGGAAGATAAGAAATATTTTATATGCGTCATTAGAGAATAACAACAATATTTTATTTGCATTGGAGTATGGTCCATCGCTCCTTGTTATATACAAGGTCGAGGAACCCGCCGCGTTGTGGCGGGGTGGTTGCTATATTATTCGGTCTTTCAAATAGTAAGGCTGGCATTTGCAAGTGAAACAGCTTTAGTAAACTTGTTCTTTAAATTATAGGCACCAAATTGTAGGTTTTTTTACACATGCATATGTGTCGTTTGCTGTACAAACTGCGTACCAGTTTAAGGTAACTAACTACTACTTATTGTACATACCAAATAAACCTACGGACGACACGCACATTACATAGACGTTTTTAGTTTTACGCTTATTATACAGATATCTTGGTTATGACTCCAGGTCACCTTGGGCTATAACCGAGAAATGTTGTTGCAAGACTCTGGAAGTTGTTGGACAAAAACATTTTCAGCGATCATATCGTCCTTAACACGCATTTGCAGCACTACCTACAGTCAACAAAACGGCCTCATAAGAACCCACATTGAGTAAAAGGTCAGGTACAAATAACATTCCACAAATTAGCTAATGGCTTCCCACAACATTCATCATGCAACCTTTCGCCTCGCTTTAACCTTTTCCCAACTGTTGATGCTTCTAAATTGGACGATTTTTTCCAGGAAATCCCCAACGAAAAATACACACAGTTCCTCACGGAGCGGCATACCGAACAACACTATTATTTAACAAACTTGTTAAATATTTTGTGTATGTAGCTATAATACATTACCTCATAATCTATCAGAAAGAGTTGCAAAAAAATTATTTCTTACCTCTGGCTTGACTTCTACCCTCTGCAAGAACAAAATGTGTCCTTAAAACAGTAAATCTGTTTGTCTTTCAACGGCCTAGGTCAGCGCACCCTTGGAAATATATTCACAAAAATTCACCAGCCACTAACCTGCTTTTCAGAAGTACATGTTGTTACTTGTTAAGAGATCATCACGTTTCTGACATCGCAATTTCTTACCAGAATGAGACAACCCTTTTATGCATGTGGAAAACTAGAAGGGGGGTTGAATAGTTTTCCCTTCTTTTTGATTTTATAAAAACTTTGTTTCAAAATGTTGATTCAAATTTATTCAATTGTTTGTTTGGAAAACTTCAATTAGAGTTTAGTATGAAAACAACATATAATCAATATGATCAATTATATATGTAAGCTTTTGAAAAAACTTAGTTTTATGAATGGAGCTTTGGTCGATCTTTATGTGAATACGTTTTCCTTTTAAAATCTTAAAACGTTTTGTATCAAATTATCTATCAAGTTAAACTTAATATGAGAAGTGTGAATAATAATCTATTTGACCATATCATGCAATTATACACACAATCACAATATTAACTACTATGTTCAACACAATCAATCATCACAACTATATAAGCAACAACTAAGACATGTACGTAAGCATAGAAGTAAAGCGAGAAATGCAAGAACAAATGATAAGAGATAAGAGAAAGGAAATGCAAACCGGACATGATGATTTATAGTGGTTCGGCTACAAGGACACCTTCCTTGTTCCTACTCCACTCCCCGAGTCACCTACTCGAGAGTTTTCTTCACTACTCAACAAGCTCCCTTTTGGCGGAGAAAACCGTACACAACTTTTGCTTACACCATTTAACGACACTAAGCTAAATGTCGAGTTCTAATAGTAGCTAGAACCAATCTCAAAACACAACTTCGATCACTACACAACTTCTACACAACTTCACAACTTCACGACTTCATCACAACTTCTTCTAAACTTTTTCACGGCTTCACAACTTCTTCACGACTTCATAACTTCATCACAACTTCTTCTAAACTTCTTCACGGCTTCACAACTTCTTCACGTCTTCACGACTTCACAGCTTCATCACAACTTCTTCTAAACTCCACTACTTAATTACACACCTACATCTTCACAACTACATGTTTTCTCCACACTACTACTTCCTCCCACTACTTCTTACTCACTCATTGAATCACTACTAAGTAAGATCATCTTGATCTACTTATTACATATACATAACTCACAACTTCACATAAGCACTAACTAGATCCTAATACATCTTTGGCTTTATGATAGGGAGAATTCTTCTCTTGCACTTTGAGTGATGAGAAATTGGATCACTTGAAACAAAGATTAATAATCTTATGATCAAAGGGTTTTAGAAGGATGTTTAGAGAGAATTGGATCTGAAAATTTTTGTGCAAAAGGTGAGAAAAATTCCAGGTTTGAGGTGGTATTTATAGGCAAAAGATTCTGACAGAGGAGCGTGGCCGGTCCCCTTAAATCAAGGCCGGTCCCCTTAATTTTAAGGGGACCGCCCCTTATAATTAAGGGGGCCGCCTAGCTGAAACGGCCAGAATCTTTGTCTTTTAGTGGGGGAAAAATCTAACTGATTTTGGTTAAAAATTTGAATTCATATATTTAGTATGAATAAAACATTTTTCTTTATTACCAAAAGTGTTTTTCAAAAATATATAATATGTTTATATAATTAAATAAACTTTGTGTTAGTTAATTAAATACCCCTTTGATCATGAGATGTATTAAGCACTTGTTTATCCATACCTTAAGTGATTAAGTTGGATATAGTGATATAAACTAGCTTAATACTTGTTTACGTCATAATTTATAGTTCAATGAGTTTACGTTTTGTGATTATCAAAACATAGAGATATCGATATATGTTAATAATGTTTTTAGGCATTATTTATATCAACAATCTCCCCCTTTTTGATGATTACAAAACCTAAACTCATCAAGTCTAAAAATTAATTTTTAGACATGTATTTAGTGAGTTTATATTCACTTCTCCCCCTTTTTGTAGAATCAAAAAGGTTATGCCGACTAGCTTCATAAATGAAGTTAGACGGGATGAAAGCTCCCCCTTGATGTGTGCTCCCCCTCGTTCGATGGCACCAAGGGATCGAGATATGGAATGCTCGCAAAAAAAAATTAGAAGCACAAGCATATATAGAAGAATATGCAATATACAAATAACAAGCATAGCAAACAAATATTAATGATACATAACAATTAATTCAAAGAGATTATGTTAAAGATCCTAATTTGCCAAATTGAGCCATCGGACTTGCTTGTAACAAAAGGTTGGTTGATTCGTATTTGGAAGTGAAAATCATAAGCATATAGTATGCTTAGATGGTTGATGATGGAGTGTTTGGAATGAAGATGGTTTAGTTAGGGTGAGGTTGTTGGATTAATGGAGGTATATGTTTGGGTCATGAATGTTGGAGAGTTTGGTTGTGGAGAGTTTGTAGCGGAGGAGGTTGATTAAGGTTTTGATGTTGTTCAAGTGATGGTGTTTGTTGAGATCTAGTAAGAAGATACTCAATCCAAGTGAAGTGCTCATTCAAAGCAGTGGTTTGTTGTTGAATGGAAGATGCAACAAGGGCAATTGTTAACATGCTTCTCAATTTGGTTGATGTTGTGTGGTGGTGATGGTGAGCTTGATTGGGGTGGATGCAAATTGCGCTGAGCAAGATGTAATGCTAAAAGAGCACTAAGCTCATGGGCCTCTTTTAGCTCCTCAACGAACTTCAAGTGTTCGGAGGAAGGTGATGAGGGTGGAACATGATGGTTGTCTTGGGTGAAGGTTTGAACATGCAACATAGGAATGGCATGTGAAGTTGTAGGATGTGGTGGTGGTACTCTTGGTGGTGGAGACATGGTTGAGCTTGGGTAGTCATGAAAACATGAAATGGGTGGAAGAGGTTCTCCAAGAGTTAGTGGCGTTTTTGTTGAATGAGCAACATGTGAAGTATTGATTGAGAGATTGGGATTGTTGTTTTGGGATTGAGCATGCTCATCATAAGAAGAAGCATTAATGAGGGAATGAGTAGGTGATAGGTTAGTGTGGGTTTGAGGTTTAGTAGTTTGTTGACTTGGAACAACGTCACTTGAGTTATGAAAAGATTATGAGGTTTGAGTGTAATGTAGAAGGATATGGGTGAGTAAAGGTTGAGAGGAATGAGAGTGTTTATAATGTAGGATTGGTGGGATTAAGGATGTATAAATTTTGATAGAAGGTTTAGGATAAAATAGGTTTATGAATTTTGGGAAGTGTAGGATGAAATGGGCTGAAAAGTAGAAAAAGGAGACAACACCTTTGACCATCAGATGGCCAGTCCCCTTAATTGGAGGCCGGTCCCCTTAATAATTAAGGGGGCCGCCCATCTGGTGATTCCCAGATTGCCAGAAAAAGGGTTTTTGGTAGTGAATTGCAGAAAGGTTGTGTTTTTGGTTTCAAACAAGTCCAACTCTTTGAGGCAATTAAGCATATACTAATTATGTAGGCAATTATGTAGCCAAAACATGTTAATCAAAGAGATTAAGTAAACAAGTAATTTCATCTAGCATGCAAACATACACATCAAGCAAGTAAAATATAAGTGCTGGGAAACAATAAGCAACATCATGTATTTCATAACTACATAACTAGGAGGATTAATCCTAATGTGTATCAATGTGCAATAAGTGGGTAGTTATGATAGCATGGATTTCTAGACTTGTTACAAACAGAGTCTTAATGAACAAGCCATGGTCCTCTTGATTTGATTTAGTTCACTTATAAGTGTCATTTATATGAATATAGATGACAAATATGAGATCACCATGCATGATTTTAAAAGAGACGTTTTTAGCATTATTCAACAATGTTTGAAAGTAAGTTTTCACTTAGATGTGAGAATTATTTGAATAAAATAGATTGGGTTTTTACTTCAAAATGTGTGAATGAAAGGTAAAGAATATTTTCCCAATCTTTAGTTTTGATCAAAACAAAATTGTGGATATTGATAATGAAAACATGTTATTTAAAAGTGGGATAGTTATTTGAAAAACTATTTTCCAAAATGTGAGGTTTTTGCATATTTTTAGAGATATTAGATTTTTGACAACAAATATCATAAATCAAATATTTTTAAAAAATGTTTATTAAAGATCTCATGCTCAATCGGAATGGTTAAGCCAAATATTATCTCATGCTATCGTTTCTACATATCCTATGATCCTAAAGGGAATGAAAACGATAATTTATATGTTAGATGCGAGAGTGTTGAATGGGGTATAACCTAACATCTATAGTTCCTTTGTTTTCACACGCTTATCTAGCTTAATGCCATAAATCTAGGAATGAAAGAATCTAATGAGAAGCAAAGTTCATAAAAGTAAACTAGCGTTAGGTATATACAGGAAGAGCAATTTAATCAAGTTGGAGAATGAGTATGAGACTATTACTAGTGGTGCTCAATTCAGGCTAAACACGACCATTTTTACGGGTTACACACACCCAACTTCTCACATAGAAGCAATTCAACCGTTAGGTTAAATTGAATTTCTAGTCAATAGATTCTCCAGTAGTCATTCTCTTTTTAGAAGAAATCGAGTTCCTAAATTTACCTATCGAAGATTACTAAATATGAAGTTTGCTTGATTCACTAATACTTGGCTTAATGTGACTCAAACATCATGTTTTTATGAAGGTAAATATAGATGATATATTTTATTGACGATTCTAATAGAGACGTGTTGAATGTTTAGATAAGAGTAGTGATGCGTGGGAATCGCACCTTGCTTTACCTCTCGAGGGATCTCGAGAAGCTTACAACCCCCACCAGGCAGTGTACCTGATCGTTGTAGTATAGTATAGTGACAAGTACCGGGGGATTGATCGTTCATCTTAGGAATAGTGTCGCTAGGATTAGAAAACCTAATTACTAGTTCTAGAGGTGAGGGATGATTATTTTTGTGTTTTTATATTTTTATGAAAGCAAGTAAAATCTCGGGTTTTGGAAGAGTGGGCGGAATTAGTTGCTATTCAACTAACCCAAAACTAAGATGCAATCAAAATAAAATAATAAAAATAAAAATAAACTAATTATTACAAAGGTTGTGAGCAGTAATTGGAGAAATTGTGTTTACTTAGATTTCACTACTCCCTAGATATCTTTTACACGTTAATTACTTGTTATAATTGTATGGATGACGGATTGTATTCCTTAATACCATTCGTGGGGTGGCATACATAACTCCCCAACTCTATGAGCTCTTATCTCCTCCTACACCATGACCCAGCACAACTATAGGGATTGTAAACAGTGGCTCATGCGTTAAATACAACCAATAAAGACCTAGTACGCCTCGGTTCATGTTTCTTAAGACGTTCAAGCATGTTACCATTTGGAGATCTGACAGTTTTCTTAAGCCTAACGTATAAAATCATTCATCCAAGACAAGAATAAACAAGTAATCAACACATAATCAATATCTAGGTTTCATTAGATCTAAGCAAACACAAAAGAGATCTAGCCTAGCATAATGGAATTGAGACAAGAACAAGATATAGACAACCAACACATAGACATATTGATTGAATTAGAAGAACACTTATCTCAATTACAATGCAAGGTATCAAGGGTTTGGAACCCTTGAAAAACCTGTAAAAGTACCACCAAATTCGTCTTTAGGGTTTCACCAAAACTTCTCTCCTCTTTTAATGTAAAAACTAGAAAACTATATATAGGAAAACTGGGCTGACGGCGTCAAGACAACCATGTGACGCCGTCACCTCGCCGCCAAATACTTCCTCGGACGGCCTTGATCTACTTATGATGGCCTGTGTGACGCCGTCACCAACCACGGTATTTTATTCTTGGTACTCTGACGCCGTCAGGATGACTTTTGACGCCGTCATCAACTACGGTATTTTATTCTTGATGTCTGACGCCATCAGGAGTTTAGTCTTAACACCGTCATGCACTGTTCTCAGCATGGAAAATAGAGACTTTGCCGTTTTCTTCACTTTTAAGCTCCAAAAACGTCCAAAATAGCTTCTTTTCCAGAATTCACTCTCCAAGTACCTAAAATCACAAAAGGAACGATTTAGGGCAATATTTGATCAAATAAAGTCGGATTCGGGCTTAAATGACCCCCTAAAAACAGATCATTTTTCGCCTCATCATATACCCTTACACTTGAGATTTGCTTGTCCTCAAGCAAATGAGCTTTTATTCTAATCAAAAGACAAGTTAGGGGTCATTTAACACTAATATAAAAGTAATTACAACAAATAATCGTTCCACTAAAGACCAATAGACAAGCACGGAGGTCATATACAAGCACCTCGTAAATAGTGTTTAGATACTCACATCTCTCGGGTGTAATAAAGTAATATAACATTATGGAAATGGAAGATATCTCTCACTACCTGTCATAGCAAAATAGATTACCATAGGCTTGGGAAAGGATCAAACCTCCACCACATGGCGTAAGCACCTAAGATAAACTATCAAAGAGGTCTTTTTAAAGGGTTGTAACGTTAGGTATAGGGATATGAATTACACGGTTTTGTTGGATAAAGGAAGTTTTACTGGTGGCGAGTTAACAATCTTGGTTAATTACATGTACAAGATGGCGTTGCTAAGCCAAGACTAGACTCGACTTAAGCTAATAAATGAAAAATAACAAAAACATAAAATGAACATTGAATGAAAAGGGATGGTAGTCCGTATGTTTTTTCTCTTTTTTCTTTTTCTATTTTTTTTTTTTTTTTTTTTTTTTTTTTTTTTTTTTTTTTTTGCATACACTCTTACCCTACCATCCAAAATAATACATCATAGGGGTTTGAGCATTCCCCTTACACTTGAATCTTTACATACTTTACAATTAACTAATCTAATGACTCGAATTAAGAAAATCAAAACACTTGAAGCACTTTTAAGATTAACGTACATATGGGGGTAATAAATGGTGTTCTTCCCCATTACTCCATAAAATAAGTACTTACCCATGAGTCCCAATCGTCCCAAAACAATATGTACAAGGATATGACTCGACTTAGCAACCATGTAATCAATTAGATAGTTAACTTAGGGTTTAACAAATAACAATAATGCACTAAAAATGAGCGCATACATGGAAGGCTAAGGCGATTTGGTTGTACATTTAAGTGGGGTGTAACAAATTCTTCCTTTAAGTAAAATGCTTAAAGTTAGAAACGAAAAGATAGGCTCGGAGGGGTGTACTAGGGGTTTCGTGTACTAAAAATGAGTACAACGCTAAGGGTGTGGGAAAAATTAGTTGACTTAACTAGCCAAGTAATATGACTTAAATGGTCAAGTAATTATAATACGGGTTTAACACAAGGGTGATCCTAATGCCTCTTATCATGTAGTAAATCCTACCACACGAATGTAGTCTCACTAGCGGTCTCGGGATGCATCACTAACGCAAGTTCTAGAATCTAAATGCTACCGGTACACTCATAAGCACCAATAATGAATGCTTTTCCTATCAAATCTAAAGGCGAACCTCACATATTTGGGTGGAAAATTTTTCTGAATATACGGTTATGTGCTAGTCATACAATCTCCTATCCATGAGACGCTTGCTATGGCTAAAGTTTCACTCCTAAATGTTGTAAAAAATTTTAAATTTGGCGCTAAAATTACACTAACAAGTATTTCTCATAGTTTTATTACACATCTACTGTCAAACAAAACAAACTCAAGCGAAAGTGCATATGTAAGGTATCATCTTTTTACCCTCCCCTTACACTTAAGATGAACATTGTCCCCAATGTTCAAGTAAAGAATGTAAAAGTGAAAAAGTAAAGAGAATGAAATCAAATACTCCCCTGATTCGCTCGGTATGGATTATAGGTTGGCCAGGTTAGATCTTCCTCCAAGAAAACGAACAATCAAAGCTTCCCATCCAGAATATAAATCATCTTCTTGTCAAAAATAACCTGTAAATCCTGACAACAATAGACAAGACAACCTCGCGTAAAATCGGCGGCATCCTATATAAGTTACTAAATCCTAGAAAACAAAGTAAGATATAATGCTTGTGGAATGAAGTTTGCAGATTTCCTGGAGATTATAAAACTTAATAATTCACAAAAACCATAAGACTCCGTTAGAAAAACAAAACCGGTAAAATTTCCAGATTTTAACTCCTGACGCCGTCAAGAGTAAAACTCTGACGCCGTCAGAATGGACATGCAGAAATTCTTATGTTAAGTTTCCGGAAAATTTCTGGAAAAACTTTGTCCTACTTCCTGGAAAATCCTGCAAAACATCATTATGACTCAATACAAGCACTTGACTCTAACAAATACGAATATACATGCTCATTTAATATTGTGGAGAATCATGATCGGTTCGATTCTTAAAAACATATTTGGGGTTTCCCCTTACACTTATCTTTTGCAAGAATACTTTTAGGTTGGAGTTAAGACTAGGCCAAAACAACATAGTAAAGTATTTCCACATTTTAATTGAGAAACATGATCAACCAACAATAAAAATAAAGCATGCATACGGAAGCAAATAACAAACAAACAATTAAAATCACACAAAACATGGGTTGCCTCCCAAGAAGCGCTTGTTTTTGTTCGAGTCACGAGCCTGACTCTACCCTTATTTAACGGATAAAAGGGAAGTTTTCCCTACACTTAGGATTAAGTGCGGGTGGAAGTAACGATACACACCCTTAGGGTGGAAATATGCCACGTGAGGAAAGTGTGGTGGATGAATTATATGCTCAAACGGGTGTGCTCCTATCATCATAACTTTACCTAATTCAATCGGGTTAATGGGTGGATTAAGATTTTCTCCTAGAAAGGGATCATTTTCTATCATCTTCAAGAGACTACTAGTTGGGGATCCATCTTGACCTAATAAACCCGGTTTAAACCCATAATGTTTCTTATGATCAATCATGAATGGGTGATGTAAGTATGTAAGGTCATGGTTCACTCCTATGTCAACTTCCTCTCTACAAGGCTTAGAGTCTACTACCTTTATCTTAAGACTACCCGGACTATATGGTTTGATGGGTAGATCGGAACCTATTTTAATTCCTAAATTCACATCCAAGGATGGAAGATTAGGTAACGGTTTTGGTTGAGGCTCCGGTTCATCAAAACTAGAAACTTCCCTAGAACTAGGAGTAAGGTTATCACTACAAGTGTTCAAACCTATATCCTCTAGTTGTGTTTGGTCCAAGGGTTCTACCTCTATTGGGGTTCCTATGGTCTCTTCTACTTCTTCCGGGTAAGCCACGGGCGGTGTGTGTGCCTCAAATGATGGTAGGATTTGTGGGGTACTTGGTGGGCTTACGTTACTTACCTCATCCTCCATTTTATCTAGATTACCTATGTGTTTGCTTTGTACTATGGCTTTAGGTGACATCCACACAGGTATCCCTAAGTAATCATCCCTAGATAAACTTCCTGTTTGCTCCATCATACTTGTTTTTGATTGATTTGTGATGTTGTTTGTTGGGTTGTCTACTCTATAATAATATTGGGCACAGTTTTCTATGGTATCCCATGCTTCTTCTGCACTTAATTCCCTAGGGCCCCCATTGGCAAAATCATCAATGCGCATTTGGTCACATTGGCTGACACGATAGTAAAAGGTTTGGGTTAGAGATGCTAAAGAGAAACTATGATGAGGGAATTTTCGAAGTCAAATTTTAAAACGAGTCCATGCATCATATATGGGTTCATCTCGATATTGTTTGAAATTCGAGATGTCAATAGGGTAGAATGGCCTTTGTGGTTGGTGGTATGGTGGATTCACGTACTCCATAATGGTGAACGGAAGAGTCAATGGAAATTACGAACAAACACACAAAGAAAAAGATAGACTAAAGAAATCCTAAAAATAAAAATAAAATCTTACTAGAAAGGAATCTAGCAGGTAGACCTAATAAAAAGAAATCCTAACCTAGACAATAACTATTCCCCGGCAGCGGCGCCAAAAACTTGATGCGTGGGAATCGCACCTTGCTTTACCTCTCGAGGGATCTCGAGAAGCTTACAACCCCCACCAGGCAGTGTACCTGATCGTTGTAGTATAGTATAGTGACAAGTACCGGGGGATTGATCGTTCATCTTAGGAATAGTGTCGCTAGGATTAGAAAACCTAATTACTAGTTCTAGAGGTGAGGGATGATTATTTTTGTGTTTTTATATTTTTATGAAAGCAAGTAAAATCTCAGGTTTTGGAAGAGTGGGCGGAATTAGTTGCTATTCAACTAACCCAAAACTAAGATGCAATCAAAATAAAATAATAAAAATAAAAATAAACTAATTATTACAAAGGTTGTGAGCAGTAATTGGAGAAATTGTGTTTACTTAGACTTCACTACTCCCTAGATATCTTTTACATGTTAATTACTTGTTATAATTGTATGGATGACGGATTGTATTCCTTAATACCATTCGTGGGGTGGCATACATAACTCTCCAACTCTATGAGCTCTTATCTCCTCCTACACCATGACCCAGCACAACTATAGGGATTGTAAACAGTGGCTCATGCATTAAATACAACCAATAAAGACCTAGTATGCCTCGGTTCATGTTTCTTAAGACGTTCAAGCATGTTACCATTTGGAGATCTGCCAGTTTTCTTAAGCCTAACATATAAAATCATTCATCCAAGACAAGAATAAACAAGTAATCAACACATAATCAATATCTAGGTTTCATTAGATCTAAGCAAACACAAAAGAGATCTAGCCTAGCATAATGGAATTGAGACAAGAACAAGATATAGACAACCAACACATAGACATATTGATTGAATTAGAAGAACACTTATCTCAATTACAATGCAAGGTATCAAGGGTTTGGAACCCTTGAAAAACCTGTAAAAGTACCACCAAATTCGTCTTTAGGGTTTCACCAAAACTTCTCTCCTCTTTTAATGTAAAAACTAGAAAACTATATATAGGAAAACTGGGCTGACGGCGTCAAGACAACCATGTGACGCCGTCACCTCGCCGCCAAATACTTCCTCGGACGGCCTTGATCTACTTGTGACGGCCTGTGTGACGCCGTCACCAACCACGGTATTTTATTCTTGGTACTCTGACGCCGTCAGGATGACTTTTGACGCCGTCATCAACTACGGTATTTTATTCTTGATGTCTGACGCCGTCAGGAGTTTAGTCTTGACGCCGTCATGCACTATTCTCAGCATGAAAAATAGAGACTTTGCCGTTTTCTTCACTTTTATGCTCCAAAAACGTCCAAAATAGCTTCTTTTCCAGAATTCACTCTCCAAGTACCTAAAATCACAAAAGGAACGATTTAGGGCAATATTTGATCAAATAAAGTCGGATTCGGACTTAAATGACCCCCTAAAAACGGATCATTTTTCGCCTCATCAAGTAGACAAAAAAAATTTTAATCCTTTCTTCATGATTTACCGGTTGTTTGGTTTTGATGACATATTACTTGATTTAATAACTGTGCTAGACTTAAGAGTGCACCTTAGCATCTCTTGTGAAATGAATCTCATTAAGATTATTTATCTTAAATGAGTTTGTGATTCTCAAATGATATCAAAACTAGACATTAATATATTTTTTAAACAAATATTATTTTCTATGATTTTTGCCAATGTTATATATCATACTTTAACAAGTATTTAAAAAAAAAATTAAAAAAAAAATAAAAATAAAATAAAATTTACATGTTTATGGATTGTGACAAGTTATTTTTCAATTCTAATAACTTATATTATTAAAAAAAAAATGTAGTGCATTATCTTGTAACACAACCATTCATGCTACAAAGAAAATGAAATACATAGAATATATAGTGTGCATTATTCTTAAATATGTATTTTATCTTGAAGTGATAATTTTAAGTAGTGTGAGCAAAGTTTACATATGTTGTTAGTTTGCTCATGTTTGGTTTTTCGGATATGACACATTTATCCATTGCATTGCAATGTAAATTGCTTGAATATTTCGGACGAAACATCCAAGTCGTCAATCCTACATCATTGTATATTTTATGAATGTGTTCAAAATGTTATTCTAATATTTGGAACACAATTATTGGACAAGTAGATTCAATATGACATTATCAACACAAGTGTGAGTTATGATCCAATGCATACTCTTTTCATCTACAAAGGATGTAACTATTTTCATATCAATCTAGTGTGATTGAGTATGTAGATTCAAGACTATATCTTTTGTTGTAATTTGATATAATATTGAAACTAAATAAATAGCAATCCAATTTCTTGTCCACACTTAAAAACACGTCAATTAGATTTGATGAATATATCAACCATAATTTGAATAATGAATTGATATAATATCAAGATCTTTCTTGACCCTCTCGGACACTCATTTGAAATAAATAAACATTTTGATAGTGTGTTCCATTAATCCTAAGATTATTTATTAGTGAATGATTGAAAGTTGACTTATTATTTCATGATTGTTATATGTTTTGTTTCTGTGAAAGACTCTTCATTTTAACTTATTATGAACACACTTAGATTTTGAAAATACTTTTTCTTTTATATAACTATTAATGTTTTACAATGATTCAATTTCTCTTATTAAACATCTTAAGGTAAAACAAGCTAATTTGTAGAAAATATTTAAGTGTGTTGTGAAGAATAGAATAAATTGTTTGAAATGTTTAGGTGACTAGATTGAACTCATTTACAAGATGTTTGAGTAACATTAAGTCATCTATACCTATATGCAATGCAAGCATATTATAACAATCCTAACGCAAGAAATCTAGCATAAGATCTAGTTAAGTATAAATCGGAAATCTAGCTATAAACTAATAGGGCACATATGCATAGATATACACATAGCTAAACTTCAAATAGCAACAATCATTTAATATATTCAATTTAGAAAATAAAGTCCCAAAGAAGTTCACATAACACATAAAACACTTGTCATCGTTTTGTGTATTATATACACCAATGTTTACTTAGCTCAAATTTATTTGAAAATAAAATATTTTCCTCTCCATTCTATAATTTAATTAAGATCAATATTTTGAAAACATAAATACTTAATTTTTCAAAAGTATATCAACTAGGAATGCCCGACTTGAAGGAAAAGGTAAAACAAAAGTTTTACGTTAAAACGAAACACAAATTTTTGACCACCGTATAGTATTTTGACTTTCTTACTTATTTAAGTTTTTAATGGTTACTTGTAAGTATTTTTAAATAAAAGTAGACTTAATTACCTTTAAAACGCCGGGTGGCACGACTTCTATGGAGTTACGGTTAATTTTATATGATTTTTCAAAGTTTCTGAAAAACTGTCAAACAGACAGGCGGACCCCTTAAATTTAAGGGGGGCGCCCAGTATTTAAGGGGGCCGCCATGACAATTAAAGGGGCCGCCCATCTGATACTCAAAAATGCAATTTTTGTTAAAAATTGTTTTCTGACTTTGTGGAAAAGTGTGTAACTTTCTGATTTTAAGAACGAACATATAATATTTGTTTTAAGCATAATTCTTATCTCGAGCTAGTTTAATTAGTGTATATAATATCAAAACTAATACAAGTTAATCAACAAAACACTTTTCATATTAAATCCTCCTTAATGGGTAATTTGATACATGGATCGTACTCAATTTTTAAAACCATTTGTTTTGAAAATTTGAGCGACGTGTCTTTGATACCAATTGTGGAAAACTGGAAGGGGGGTTGAATAGTTTTCCCTTCTTTTTGATTTTATAAAAACTTTGTTTCAAAATGTTGATTCAAATTTATTCAATTGTTTGTTTGGAAAACTTCAATTAGAGTTTAGTATGAAAACAACATATAATCAATATGATCAATTATATATGTAAGCTTTTGGAAAAACTTAGTTTTATGAATGGAGCTTTGGTCGATCTTTATGTGAATACGTTTTCCTTTTAAGATCTTAAAACGTTTTGTATCAAATTATCTATCAAGTTAAACTTAATATGAGAAGTGTGAATAATAATCTATTTGACCATATCATGCAATTATACACACAATCACAATATTAACTACTATGTTCAACACAATCAATCATCACAACTATATAAGCAACAACTAAGACATGTAGGCAAGCATAGAAGTAAAGTGAGAAATGCAAGAACAAATGATAAGAGATAAGAGAAAGGAAATGCAAACCGGACACGATGATTTATAGTGGTTCGGCTACAAGGACACCTTCCTTGTTCCTACTCCACTCCCCGAGTCACCTACTCAAGAGTTTTCTTCACTACTCAACAAGCTCCCTTTTGGCGGAGAAAACCGTACACAACTTTTGCTTACACCATTTAACGACACTAAGCTAAATGTCGAGTTCTAATAGTAGCTAGAACCAATCTCACAACACAACTTCGATCACTACACAACTTCTACACGACTTTACGACTTCATCACAACTTCTTCTAAACTTCTTCACGGCTTTACAACTTCTTCACGTCTTCACGACTTCATAACTTCATCACAACTTCTTCTAAACTTCTTCACGGCTTCACAACTTCTTCACGTCTTCACGACTTCACAGCTTCATCACAACTTCTTCTAAACTCCACTACTTAATTACACACCTACATCTTCACAACTACATGTTTTCTCCACACTACTACTTCCTCCCACTACTTCTTACTCACTCATTGAATCACAACTAAGTAAGATCATCTTGATCTACTTATTACATATACATAACTCACAACTTCACATAAGCACTAACTAGATCCTAATATGTAACAACCCGCATTTTCAGGACATTTTTCCTATTTACTATTCATCATTTACTATTCACCGGTCACTATTCATCATTTTACTATTCATCGTTTTCGGAGTCAGTTTGTGATTCCGAGAAGTGTTTCAAAATTTTACTTTTCATATGACACTATTCATTTCCGGAAGAAAATCACTATTCACGATTGCTGTTCATTTCATCGTAAACTGAGTTTACGGGTCTTCAAATTCGCGTAACCAATGTGGTTTAGCTGTAAATTCATGCATCATTCATTAATGACACGTCATATAGACTGGAGTAGTCTACATATCCTCGGTTACATCATCATCACATTTTAGGCCCTACACGGATATGCATTATTTCTATATACGTATGCTTAATTTGTAATTAATGTTATCACTCAGTTTTTACTACGAACGTATACCCAATACTCCCGACTACGATCCAAACATATTTTCATACTTATTATAATGATATAAAAATTATATTATTAATTTACCCGGTGTTTTTAAATCAATTACCATATTTTACGGTCGGAGCTTATTACTTCGTCGGTTTGCAATATTTCAATTCAATAATTATTCTAACACCCGATTCTCATCAGGAATATTATTTTACAACTTCGTCGTATTTTATTTCACCTCGTCAACATTTATTTTTAGTTAACTCGGTACCCGATAACACCTAAAATACAAAATATCTAACCAACACATGTGTTAGACAAGCTCATTAATTAAGCCACCAACAAGCTTCCATGTTTTGCTCCTTTTTACTCCTTGTACCGCCCCCCCCCCCCTAGCCCCCCTAAAAACATGGATCTTGTCCTCTAAATTAAATATTAACACTAATATGCAAGTATATATTTCATCTTTCCACACATACATCCATTTTTACAAGACAAATAAACTAGCTAAGATATCAAACTCTCTCATCTTCTTTCTTCTTCATATGGTTCGGCCATCAACAACAAACAAGGAGGAAATCATAAACTTTCAAGATCCAAGTGTTAAATCAAGTCCTAATCATGATCTAGTTGGGGTTTTGTGGTAAAAACCCTAGGTTATTATACATTTTCTCCTCAAATCACTCCAATATTTCAAGTAAGCTTCAAAAACACTTTTGATCTTTTCATACTTTCATTTACTTTATATTTTTATGTATTTTCAAGATATATTGGTAAAACATGCAAGTATGTAAGATCCATACCACTTATTACTCATTTTGTTTTTATAAACATAGATCTATAATTTTTACTAGCAATCTCATTAGATCCACTAAGATTGGTGATGTCTAGGAACCCATGACACCCTAAGAAGGTGTATGGTAGGACTTGGTACTTATGGAGTTGATTTGAGATAATTTGATTTAGTCTTGAACAAGTTACAAACTAGAAAAGTTTATTTTTACAACTATATAAAAGCTACTGTCCATTTTTGTTAAACGTGGGAAACTCAGGGTCTAGGGTGTAGTTTTGGACCAAAGATTTAGAAAATACATTCCGAGACAAAACTATGGCAAAAAACGGGGATAAAAACGAGTTAATAACGAAGGAGATATGATTTTCCAAATATTAACAACGAAAAATACTTTCAAATATAGGTTCTGTCCCAAATCGCCAATTTCAGAAAACTCAGGGGTTTCCGGGTAACATTGGGTTAGATATTCAGAAAATACTTTCAAAAACAAAACCGTGGCCGCTTGAATCACTAAAATCCGATTTACGACGAAAAAGATATGCTATTTTCAATTTTAACGACGAAAACTATTTTCTGAAAAATAGCTTGCTGTTGAACAGTTTTCATGGACTGTTTCGAGACGTAAAACTTGATCTAGCCGTCCCGACTTATCAAAAATATATTAGTATGTTGTCCCACGATTCCGGGGATATAAAGAACGTAGAAAACGAGCTTATAACGAAAAAGATACAAGCGTTTGAACTTAGACGATTTTTACAAATTTCCATCAGCTTTTCTATTATTATTTTGCCGCAAAACTGTCTTAGCGAGACACCATTTTCTTGGCTGTTTTTCTTTATGATCGGATCAATTTGAGTCCGAGCCGTAGTTTTATGAAATCAAGATCTTCCAACAAGCTTTTCAAATCAATTGGCAGTTCGTCGAATAGACTTATAACGAATAAACTACGACCTCATTTATATACCCGATAAACTATATATATTTTGACAGCTTTTACTATAATGAAATTTTCTAAGTATTGAACATAATACTTTCAAGTAACAACAATAAGAGTCGATTTTCTCATCGATCGAGACCCGTATCGCCAAAAGTTAAATGACATGACTTCAAGATATTGTTACAAGGTTTTCAAAAACGCCGAGTTTCATCACTTACCCTTAACGTACAACATTTCGCGACTTGTTTTGCGAGGCCATTTTGGTCATATTTTCAAGTAATGAAAATGTTATTTTTGCGACGAAAACATTATATTTTCCGATAGAACACCAAACAAGGATCATGGAGTGCCGTTTCAACCTATTTACATGAAAAGTGGTTATTAATCTAACGAGACGTCAAAAACGTATTTGTCGACGATAAACGTTATTTTCAAAACTAATGAGTGGTATCGATAGCATACGTATTTGCATGTGTAGCATTACTTCATTTCTTACATTAGATCATATCATTCATGTTAGTTTACGGTTGGAGATCGTGCCCCATTTCTGTGTATTCATTGTTGTCATCGTAGCTATTGCACCAGGTGAGTTCATAACCCCTACTTTTACTTGTTTCACAACTGTTTTGGGGGAAGATACATGCTCCTTACTATTTAAATTCAATGCTTGTTTTACTTGAACGCGATTCATTTTCTCAAACATTACTGGATGGTTGAAATACTTGATTTATTACTTGAATACATTATGAATTACTTATTCCATCCTTGATTTCTTTCTTATGAACACAAGTTCTTGCTTTTGCGGACATAAATACAAAACTGTTACTTTGCCTGAGTTACCTATTACTGCCACTGAAGTCCCCTTTATCATGAACCGTTAATTACATGCATGTGAGCGCGAATGCTGTGGATAGATCTATTTGGGTTGACACCCCGTCCGAGTTGGTCGCGCCAACCTGTTAAACGGACGCATATCATTCGGATTACTTCCGAGTGTCTGGCAAACACTTAATTGGGGCATTTTATGCTTGATTGCATACGATTACGTCGAGCTTCGGGGTCATGAGCTTAGGCACTCTATACCTTATTTTTAGCTGTGACATTGTATTTGTTATATTGTCTTGCTACTGAAAATCTCGTGTTCCGCAAATGACTTGTTTACTTAAACAAATTCATATTTGGCAGCGGGTCGTGAACACACAGGTTACAAGTCTCTTATGGCGGGACTTGCAACTGAGTGGATTTACGATGCCTTTGCTGGGAAATACTTGTTTACTGGAAACACTTGTTTACGGGAAATACTTGTTTACTTAAAACTATGAACTCACCAGCTTTATGCTGACGTTTTAGCATGTATTTTCAGGTATTAAGCAATGGCACGCTACTGGAGGTTTTGGCAGGGCATGGCATGGTCATAGAAGACTCTGATATTCCTTTGGGGACCATTTTAAATTATTTTAAGGACCTACTTCCGCATAAATTTTAAACAATTGATACGTGGGAATCGCACCAGGCTTTACCTCTCAAGGGATCTTGAGAAGCTTACAACCCCCACCAGGCAGTGTACCAGATCTTTGTAGTATAGTATAGTGACAAGTACCGGGGGATTGATCGTTCAGCTAGGAATAGTGTCGTTAGGATTGAAATTAATCTAACTAGGTCTAAAGGTGAAGGATGATTCTTTTTATGTTTTTATATTTTATGAAAAGCAAGTAAAAATCTCGGGTTTTGGAAGAAGGGGCGGAATTAGTTGCTAATCAACTAACCCAAAAGCTACTAATTAAACTAATTAATAAGAAAAGTAAACTAGGGTTCTACAAGATAAGTGAAGCATGTCTACCCATGATATGTTACTCCTTGCTAGCTATCCAATCCTACCTATTGAATTGTAACCTTGTTTTAATTGACGGGTTGTATTCCTTAATACCATTCATGGGGTATCGCACATAACTCCCCAATTCTATGAGCTCTTATCTCCTCCTATACCATGCCCAGCACAACTATAGGGATTGTAAACAGTGGCTCATGCATTAAATACAACCAATAAAGACCTTAGTGCAATAGGTTCATGTTTCCTAAGACGTTCAAGCATATTACCATTTGGAGATCTGCCAGTTTTCTTAAGCCTAACATATAAATCATTCAATCAAAACAAGAATCAATAGGAAACAAGGATTATAAACTAAACCAACTAGATCTATTGAAGTTGTCACGCCTTAATTGATGGAGATAGACACAACATCAACAAGAAATCAATGAGATCTAATCAATTATATACAAGTTTCACATAATCATAAGTAAACACAAGGTGAATTAGCAAATCATCATCAAAGAAGAGCAAACAACAATGATAATGGAAAACACAATTAAGATAGAATCATCAAACCAATACATGATGTTTATGGAGTGATTGAAACCCTCTAAGTTGCTGGAAAAACACCCACCTAAACCCAGGAATCGACCTTAGGGTTTAGGGCTTACAAAAAGTGAAGTTATGATGTTATATTTATAGGCATGTTTTCTGTCGGCAAGGCTTGACGGCGTCAGCTCGTTCTCTTGACGCCGTCATGACCATTTTTTCACCAAATTGTAGATCTCTTCGTCCTCTTCGCGTGGGCTTTTGAATCACCTAAATCCGAGTTCGTACGCAAAAGTTATGACCAAAACAATATCAGCTACTCCGCGCGCAAGTTTTGACAAGTTAACACGTGACGGCCTTGGGTGACGCCTTCATGTTCTCTCTGGGCCGTCACCACTTTTACTCTTGACGCCGTCACCAAAATGCTCTTGATGCCGTCAAGTACTGTTCTCAGCATGGAAAATTAAGTCTTTGGCGTTTTCTTCACTTTTATGCTCCAAAAACGTCCAAAATGCTTCCTTTTCCAGATTTCTCTCCCAAAGTACCTAAAATCACAAAAGGAACGATTTAGGGCAATATTTGATCAAATAAATTCGAATTCGGGCTTAAATGACCCCCTAAAAACGGATCATTTTTCGCCTCATCATATACCCTTACACTTGAGATTTGCTTGTCCTCAAGCAAATGCGCTTTTATTCTACTCAAAAGACAAGTTAGGAGTCATTTAACACTAATATAAAAGTAATTACAACAAATAATCATTCCACTAAAGACCAATAGACAAGCACGGAGGTCATACACAAGCACCTCACAAATAGTGTTTAGATACTCACATCTCTCGGGTGTAATAAAGTGTAAATTACAATATAGAAACGGAAGATATCTCTCACTACCTGTCATAGCAAAATAGATTACCATTGGCTTGGGAAAGGATCAAACCTCCACCACATGACGTAAGCACCTAGGATAAACTATCAAAGAGGTCTTTTAAAGGGTTGTAACGTTAGGTGTAGGGATATGAAATACACGGTTTTGTTGGATAAAGGAAGTTTTACTGGTGGCGAGTTAACAATCTTGGTTAATTACATGTACAATGTGGCGTTGCTAAGCCAAGACTAGACTCGACTTAAGCTAATAAATGAGAAATAACAAAAACATAAAATGAACATAGAATAAAAACGGGATGGTAGTCCGTATGTTTTTTTTCTCTTTTTTTTCTATTCTATTTTTTTTTTCTTGATTTTTTCGATTTTTTTTTTTTTTTTTTTTTTTTACATACACTCTTACCCTACCATCCAAAATAATACATCATAGGGGATTGAGCATTCCCCTTACACTTGAATCTTTACATACTTTACAATTAACTAATCTAATGACTCGAATTAAGAAAATCAAAACACTTGGAGCACTTTTAAGATTAACGTACATATGGGGGTAATATATGATGTTCTTCCCCATTACTCCATAAATAAGTACTTACCCATGAGTCCCAATCGTCCCAAAACAATATGTACAAGGATATGACTCGACTTAGCAACCATGTAATCAATTAGAAAGTTAACTTAGGGTTTAACAAATAACAATAATGCACTAAAGATGAGCGCATACACGGAAGGCTAAGGCGGTTTGGGTGTACATTTAAGTGGGGTGTAACAAATTCTTCCTTTAAGTAAAATGCTTAAAGTTAGAAACGAAAAGATAGGCTCGGAGGGGTGTACTAGGGGTTTCGTGTACTAAAAATGAGTACAACGCTAAGGGTGTGAGAAAAATTAGTTGACTTAACTAGCCAAGTAATGTGACTTAAATGGTCAAGTAATTATGATACGGGTTTAACAAAAGGGTGATCCTAATGCCTCTTATCATGTAGTAAATCCTACCACACGAATGTAGTCTCACTAGCGGTCTCGGGATGCATCACTAACGCAAGTTCTAGAATCTAAATGCTACCGGTACACTCATAAGCACTAATAGTAAATGCTTTTCCTATCAAATCTAAAGGCGAACCTCACATATTTGGGTAGAAAATTTTTCTGAATATACGGTTATGTGCTAGTCATACAACCTCCTATCCATGAGACGCTTGCTATGGCTAAAGTTTCACTCCTAAATGTTGTAAAAAATTTTAAATTTGGTGCTAAAATTGCACTAACAAGTATTTCTCATAGTTTTATTACACATCTACCATCAAACAAAACAAACTCAAGTGAAAGTGCATATGTAAGGTATCATCTTTTTACCCTCCCCTTACACTTAAGATGAACATTGTCCCCAATGTTCAAGTAAAGAATGTAAAAGTGAAAAAGTTAAAAAGAATGAAATCAAATACTCCCCTGATTCGCTCGGTATGGATAATAAGGTGGCCAGGTTAAATTTTCCTCTAAGAAAATGAACAATCAAAGCTTCCCTTCCAGAATATAAATCATCTTCTTGTCATACATAACCTGTTAAACCTGAGAAAACAACTACAAAAACCCAAAGCAGCAATCCGAACAAGGATAACTCACAACTAGATGTAATTCCAGACTTAGGAATAAAAACAAAACAATTAAAGATATAATGCTTGTGGAATGAATGTTTGCAGTTTTCCTGGAGTTTATAAAACTAAAGAATCAACAAAAACTTTAAGACTCCGGTATAAACAAAACTAGCAAAATTTCCAGAATTTTACACGTGACGCCGTCAAGAGTAAACTCATGACGCCGTCAGAAGTGACCTGCAGAAATCTTTATGTTAAGTTTTCGGAAAATTTCTGGAAAAACTTATGTCCTATTTCCTGGAAAATCCTGCAAAACATCATTATGACTCAATACAAGCATTTGACTCTAACAAGTACTAATACACATGTCCATTTAATATTCTTGTGGTTCATGCACAATTTTGTTCTTATAAACAAATTTGGATCTCCCTTACACTTATCTTTTGCAAAATACCTTCATATGCAATTAAGACGAAGTTAAAAACAAAATAAAGCATTTTCACAATTTACTTTGAAACATGAGCCACAAACAATAAAAATAGAACATGCATACGGAAACAAATAAAATCAAACAAACAAACAAACAAATAAAACACACACAAAACATGGGTTGCCTCCCAAGAAGCGCTTGTTTTTGTTCGAGTCACGAGCCTGACTCTACCCTTATTTAACGGAAATAGGGGAGGTTCTCCCTATACTTAGGATTAAGTGTGGGTGAAAGTAGCGATACACACCCTTAGGGTGTGAATATGCCACGTGAGGTGAAGGGGTGAGTGAATGGCTTCCTTCATCCTAAAACTACCCGGATAATATTGGTTGATGGGTGGATCGGTTCCTCTTTTATCTCCTAGAAATATATCTAAGGATGGAAAGGTGTGTAAAGATTGAGGTTCCGGTTCATCAACACTAGGAAATTCCTTAGAACTAGGAGTAAGGTTATCACTACAAGTGTTCAAACCTATATCCTCAAGTGGTGCCTGGTCCAAGGGTTCTACCTCCATTGGAATTCCTAAAGTTTCTTCTACTTCTTCCGGGTAAATCACGGGCGGTGCGTGTGCCTCAAATGATGGTTGAGTATTTTGTGGGCTTATGTTGTTCACCTCATCATTCCATGTGTCAGGATCTAGCCCTAACATTCTCCCAAGTATCTCACGTGCTTCTCTAGGCATCTCAACTTCTATGTCCGAATCATAAGGGTCATCCTCAATATTCTGACTGCTATATACAAATTGCCCAAGAGATTCATCATCTGTTTCTTGAGATTCATCATTATCGATCATAAAACCTAGGTCTTTTTGATCAATGTGATCATGCTCGGCTAAATCCTCCTCAATTGTTTTCTTAGGTAGTGATAATAGCAAACCTAGTGCTTCATCGAACTTATGATTTATTGCAATGGCTCTCTCCATAATTCCTTGGCAAACTAGGTCGCATTTCCTATTGGCCTCACTAAAACTAGATCTTAAACATGGAGGTTGTTCATAAGAATCTATCCTACGTGAAGGCTCATATGATTCATAGGTGTCTCTAAATGAGGTATTTTGAACTTCTTGGAATTCTAGCCACTCAACCATATATTGCAATCTTAGAAGTCTAAGTGAAGTGTCCATTTGAAGCAAATTACAAACAAAATCACAAAGAAAAGATAGACTACGAGAAAGCCACAAAATAAAAAGAAAAAATCTCACTTGATAGGAATCTAATGAGTAGACCTAATAAAAATCAAATTCAACCTAAACAATAACTATTCCCCGGGCTGCGGCGCCAAAAACTTGATACGTGGGAATCGCACCAGGCTTTACCTCTCAAGGGATCTTGAGAAGCTTACAACCCCCACCAGGCAGTGTACCTGATCGTTGTAGTATAGTATAGTGACAAGTACCGGGGGATTGATCGTTCAGCTAGGAATAATGTCGTTAGGATTGAAATTAATCTAACTAGGTCTAAAGGTGAAGGATGATTCTTTTTATGTTTTTATATTTTATGAAAAGCAAGTAAAAATCTCGGGTTTTGGAAGAAGGGGCGGAATTAGTTGCTAATCAACTAACCCAAAAGCTACTAATTAAACTAATTAATAAGAAAAGTAAACTAGGGTTCTACAAGATAAGTGAAGCATGTCTACCCATGATATGTTACTCCTTGCTAGCTATCCAATCCTACCTATTGAATTGTAACCTTGTTTTAATTGACGGGTTGTATTCCTTAATACCATTCATGGGGTATCGCACATAACTCCCCAATTCTATGAGCTCTTATCTCCTCCTATACCATGCCCAGCACAACTATAGGGATTGTAAACAGTGGCTCATGCATTAAATACAACCAATAAAGACCTTAGTGCAATAGGTTCATGTTTCCTAAGACGTTCAAGCATGTTACCATTTGGAGATCTGCCAGTTTTCTTAAGCCTAACATATAAATCATTCAATCAAAACAAGAATCAATAGGAAACAAGGATTATAAACTAAACCAACTAGATCTATTGAAGTTGTCACGCCTTAATTGATGGAGATAGACACAACATCAACAAGAAATCAATGAGATCTAATCAATTATATACAAGTTTCACATAATCATAAGTAGACACAAGGTGAATTAGCAAATCATCATCAAAGAAGAGCAAACAACAATGATAATGGAAAACACAATTAAGATAGAATCATCAAACCAATACATGATGTTTATGGAGTGATTGAAACCCTCTAAGTTGCTGGAAAAACACCCACCTAAACCCAGGAATCGACCTTAGGGTTTAGGGCTTACAAAAAGTGAAGTTATGATGTTATATTTATAGGCATGTTTTCTGTTGGCAAGGCTTGACGGCGTCAGCTCGTTCTCTTGACGCCGTCATAACCATTTTTTCACCAAATTGTAGATCTCTTCGTCCTCTTCGCGTGGGCTTTTGAATCACCTAAATCCGAGTTCGTACGCAAAAGTTATGACCAAAACAATATCAGCTACTCCGCGCGCAAGTTTTGACAAGTTAACACGTGACGGCCTTGGGTGACGCCTTCATGTTCTCTCTGGGCCGTCACCACTTTTACTCTTGACGCCGTCACCAAAATGCTCTTGACGCCGTCAGGTACTGTTCTCAGCATGGAAAATTAAGTCTTTGGCGTTTTCTTCACTTTTATGCTCCAAAAACGTCCAAAATGCTTCCTTTTCCAGATTTCTCTCCCAAAGTACCTAAAATCACAAAAGGAACGATTTAGGGCAATATTTGATCAAATAAATTCGAATTCGGGCTTAAATGACCCCCTAAAAATGGATCATTTTTCACCCCATCAATAATGCAAATTCAATGCTTTTAGTTAAACAATTTTAGTCTAAATGATTTAAGTGAAAACCAATTTTGTACTTGTACTGTAATACCAATTGAGTTACACCCCAGTTACTTGTATGCTTCCGCTGGACCCGATTTTTGGGGGTGTGACAGATTGGTATCAGAGTCTTGGCTATAGCGAACTGAGTGTTTTTAAAACCTAGACTATAGCTACTTTTACGAAAACTTAACCCTATGACCGTCACGTACCTGCCTGCCAAGCTGAAGCCTCATTTGTGGTTAGTTGCTGACATAGGTGATGAGATTTGTGTCTCATTATCTGATATATTATATTCATTTATTATAGTTGATTACTATAATTGTCTTTCATATAAGCATGCTCATGTATCATATATGTCACCGCATTATGTTTTTCCTTGCATAGTTTCATCATTTGACCTCGAGTTTGGTCACCTGCTTTTGTCTTTCAGAACATCTTGGTATTTGTGAAGGACATGGTATTAGTATAACTGAGCTGAGTATTTCAAAATTCATGGAACCTCGGTGGAATATAGACTGGTCATCTATATTCAACCCGGGATAGTGAGATATAGGCTGACCACCTATGTCTGACTCAGAGATGAATTTTGCAACACTGAGAATGGTTATAATAAGATTATGTCTGGATTGAATCCCCTACTCAATTTCCAAATGTTTCATTCATGTGTGTGTATACTCTCGTTGTTGGAACCTTCATACTTTTCATCACTTCGTAAACCACCGATTGGAAGCATGTCAGCTAGTCATTTTATTTCATGAACTTTCATATTTATGCACGATACACTCATATCACAGTATTTTCTTTTGCCACAATCTCATTTTGTCGCAGTTGTCACAGTCTCTTCCCTTCTCACCATCACTATCATTTCCTTTCCCCACCCCCATATATATATAAGGAATTAGCTAACACTCTATAGATTCCGATGTCACTCATCCCTCACTACTCCCTATATTGATAAGTGGATATTATCAATGACCTCCCTAGGAAAGACTTTCCATACCTTCTATGAGGATGATCCCTCGGTACATTAAGACCATTCATAACTCAACAAAAAAAATATCAAGATATCACAAAACCATTCGAACCACTATCACTGGCCTGATCGCCAAAAATTCCAGCATCTATAAAGTATTGGCTTGACTGAATTACAGGATTTGTTTCGATACGAGTGCTCACTAAGCAACACCATAGAGATAAATCCAACCTCTTAACCGAGACTATAGATTGAACATGTCTTCACCAATAGACTTTATTCAAACATGTTAGACACCTATGCATTTGTGCAGACATACATACCTGGCTATTTTATCCTCTTAATACTTTCACTTTTAATTGGATTTTTCTCCAAACTACCGTTATACGAAACATATATCTTGTAAGAAATACTTTTCTAAGGCACTTATTTTGACAAGTAAATTCCTTTTGGTTACTCTTTTACAAAACTATTGAATGTTAAGAAAATTTTAAACATCGATCTTTTGGTAAACCATATCATCCACCTTATGTTGGAAATAGTCCTATCTTGCATAACTATTAAATTTTGAAACCTCGAGAAAAACGTTACTTAGAAAGCTGCTTGCTTAAAAATTGTAAATTTATTTATTCAGGGAAGGTTTATGAACAAAACACAATCTCAAAACAAACTTTGAAAATCAATCACTATATTACCTCACTTATACCTTTAGGAGTTTGTGAGTTGATGACATATAACTTAGGGAAAATCTTAGTAATGGAGACTAAGCACCGTAGGTGGAGAAAGACTCAATTCCTGACATCCTGCGGAGGATCACAACCTTATCCTAACCTATTATTTTCAACAACACCCTTTTACGGATTTAACCCTGCAAGTCTTTCAAAACAAGATTCATGATACCCATTTCAATTATTCCTAATAAAGAAATTTGATTCACCTCAACTCCTAGCGATTTCATTAAGATTCCTTTGGAACCACACCAACTATCATCTACAGACCAGTGGTCAGAAATTAGAGAACGATTCAAACATAGGGAGATATGCTCAGAGCATGAGTGATTGACTCTAGAGATGGTTGGACTAACCATTTGCCATAACTCAGGTTCCTTTACAACCATAGTTATCGCGCGAGCGTAGAGACTACACCATTTGAAGCACTCTATGGTCGTAGTGCCAACATCCATTGACGGATCAAAGTTTGGAAAAGCCCAACTCACTAGTCCCGTAAGCATTCATGAAATAACCAGGAAATTTCCTACAAATCAAGAATCGGTTACAAGTTCGATAAGCGGTAGACCCTTAGAATTTCAAGTTCGTGGCAGGATTATGTTGAAAGTTCTGCCTAGAAAAGGCATGATACCATTCAGAAAACTTCAGAAAGTTAAACCCGATACACACTGAACCATTCAATATTTTAGACAGAGTAGGCCTAGTGGCCGTCAGACTTGAACTTTCTTAGAGCTCAGTAGTATACACGATAAAAATCATCACCTTTTCACCAATACAACTTCAGAGACCAACACAAACTGAACTTCGGGACGAAGTTCCTTTTAAGGGGGTGAGACTGTAACAACCTGCATTTTCAGGACATTTTTCCTATTCACTATTCATCAGTTACTATTCATCATTTACTATTCACCGGTCACTATTCATCATTTTACTATTCATCGTTTTCGAAGTCAGTTTGTGATTCCGAGAAGTGTTTCAAAATTTTACTATTCATATGACACTATTCATTTCCGGAAGAAAATCACTATTCACGATTGCTGTTCATTTCATCGTAAACTGAGTTTACGGGTCTTCAAATTCGCGTAACCAATGTGGTTTAGCTGTAAATTCATGCATCATTCATTAATGACACGTCATATAGACTGGAGTAGTCTACATATCCTCGGTTACATCATCATTACATTTTAGGCCCTACACGGATATGCATTATTTCTATATACGTATGCTTAATTTGTAATTAACGTTATCACTCAGTTTTTACTACGAACGTATACCCAATACTCCCGACTACGATCCTAACATATTTTCATACTTATTATAATGATATAAAAATTATATTATTAATTTACCCGGTGTTTTTAAATCGATTACCATATTTTACGGTCGGAGCTTATTACTTCGTCGGTTTGCAATATTTCAATTCAATAATTATTCTAACACCCGATTCTCATCAGGAATATTATTTTACAACTTCGTCGTATTTTATTTCACCTCGTCAACATTTATTTTTAGTTAACTCGGTACCCGATAACACCTAAAATACAAAATATCTAACCAACACATGTGTTAGACAAGCTCATTAATTAAGCCACCAACAAGCTTCCATGTTTTGCTCCTTTTTACTCCTTGTACCGCCCCCCCCCCCCCCCCTAGCCCCCCTAAAAACATGGATCTTGTCCTCTAAATTAAATATTAACACTAATATGCAAGTATATATTTCATCTTTCCACACATACATCCATTTTTACAAGACAAATAAACTAGCTAAGATATCAAACTCTCTCATCTTCTTTCTTCTTCATATGCTTCGCCCATCAACAACAAACAAGGAGGAAATCATAAACTTTCAAGATCCAAGTGTTAAATCAAGTCCTAATCATGATCTAGTTGGGGTTTTGTGGTAAAAACCCTAGGTTATTATACATTTTCTCCTCAAATCACTCCAATATTTCAAATAAGCTTCAAAAACACTTTTGATCTTTTCATACTTTCATTTACTTTATATTTTTATGTATTTTCAAGATATATTGGTAAAACATGCAAGTATGTAAGATCCATACCACTTATTACTCATTTTGTTTTTATAAACATAGATCTATAATTTTTACTAGCAATCTCATTAGATCCACTAAGATTGGTGATGTCTAGGAACCCATGACACCCTAAGAAGGTGTATGGTAGGACTTGGTACTTATGGAGTTGATTTGAGATAATTTGATTTAGTCTTGAACAAGTTACAAACTAGAAAAGTTGATTTTTACAACTATATAAAAGCTACTGTCCATTTTTGTTAAACGTGAGAAACTCAGGGTCTAGGGTGTAGTTTTGGACCAAAGATTTAGAAAATACATTCCGAGACGAAACTATGGCAAAAAACGGGGATAAAAACGAGTTAATAACGAAGGAGATATGATTTTCCAAATATTAACAACGAAAAATACTTTCAAATATAGGTTCTGTCCCAAATCGCCAATTTCAGAAAACTCAGGGGTTTCCGGGTAACATTGGGTTAGATATTCAGAAAATAGTTTCAAAAACGAAACCGTGGCCGCTTGAATCACTAAAATCCGATTTACGACGAAAAAGATATGCTATTTTCAATTTTAACGACGAAAACTATTTTCTGAAAAATAGCTTGCTGTTGAACAGTTTTCATGGACTGTTTCGAGACGTAAAACTTGATCTAGCCGTCCCGACTTATCAAAAATATATTAGTATGTTGTCCCACGATTCCGGGGATATAAAGAACGTAAAAAACGAGCTTATAACGAAAAAGATACAAGCATTTGAACTTAGACGATTTTTACAAATTTCCATCAGCTTTTCTATTATTATTTTGCCGCAAAACTGTCTTAGCGAGACACCATTTTCTTGGCTGTTTTTCTTTATGATCGGATCAATTTGAGTCCGAGCCGTAGTTTTATGAAATCAAGATCTTCCAACAAGCTTTTCAAATCAATTGGCCGTTCGTCGAATAGACATATAACGAATAAACTACGACCTCATTTATATACCCGATAAACTATATATATTTTGACAGCTTTTACTATAATGAAATTTTCTAAGTATTGAACATAATACTTTCAAGTAACAACAATAAGAGTCGATTTTCTCATCGATCGAGACCCGTATCGCCAAAAGTTAAATGACGTGACTTCAAGATATTGTTACAAGGTTTTCAAAAACGCCGAGTTTCATCACTAACCCTTAACGTACAACATTTCGCGACTTGTTTTGCGAGGCCATTTTGGTCATATTTTCAAGTAATGAAAATGTTATTTTTGCGACGAAAACATTATATTTTCCGATAGAACACCAAACAAGGATCATGGAGTGCCGTTTCAACCTATTTACATGAAAAGTGGTTATTAATCTAACGAGACGTCAAAAACGTATTTGTCGACGATAAACGTTATTTTCAAAACTAATGAGTGGTATCGATAGCATACGTATTTGCATGTGTAGCATTACTTCATTTCTTACATTAGATCATATCATTCATGTTAGTTTACGGTTGGAGATCGTGCCCCATTTCTGTGTATTCATTGTTGTCATCGTAGCTATTGCACCAGGTGAGTTCATAACCCCTACTTTTACTTGTTTCACAACTGTTTTGGGGGAAGATACATGCTCCTTACTATTTAAATTCAATGCTTGTTTTACTTGAACGCGATTCATTTTCTCAAACATTACTGGATGGTTGAAATACTTGATTTATTACTTGAATACATTATGAATTACTTATTCCATCCTTGATTTCTTTCTTATGAACACAAGTTCTTGCTTTTGCGGACATAAATACAAAACTGTTACTTTGCCTGAGTTACCTATTACTTACCTATTAC
Source organism: Artemisia argyi (assembly GCA_030686995.1). Taxonomy (NCBI): domain Eukaryota; kingdom Viridiplantae; phylum Streptophyta; class Magnoliopsida; order Asterales; family Asteraceae; genus Artemisia; species Artemisia argyi. The sequence continues at coordinate 170,823,099 of CM060706.1, forward strand.
TGCCACTGAAGTCCCCTTTATCATGAACCGTTAATTACATGCATGTGAGCGCGAATGCTGTGGATAGATCTATTTGGGTTGACACCCCGTCCGAGTTGGTCGCGCCAACCTGTTAAACGGACGCATATCATTCGGATTACTTCCGAGTGTCTGGAAAACACTTAATTGGGGCATTTTATGCTTGATTGCATACGATTACGTCGAGCTTCGGGGTCATGAGCTTAGGCACTCTATACCTTATTTTTAGCTGTGACATTGTATTTGTTATATTGTCTTGCTACTGAAAATCTCGTGTTCCGCAAATGACTTGTTTACTTAAACAAATTCATATTTGGCAGCGGGTCGTGAACACACAGGTTACAAGTCTCTTATGGCGGGACTTGCAACTGAGTGGATTTACGATGCCTTTGCTGGGAAATACTTGTTTACTGGAAACACTTGTTTACGGGAAAAACTTGTTTACTTAAAACTATGAACTCACCAGCTTTATGCTGACGTTTTAGCATGTATTTTCAGGTATTAAGCAATGGCACGCTACTGGAGGTTTTGGCAGGGCATGGCATGGTCATAGAAGACTCTGATATTCCTTTGGGGACCATTTTAAATTATTTTAAGGACCTACTTCCGCATAAATTTTAAACAATTGATACGTGGGAATCGCACCAGGCTTTACCTCTCAAGGGATCTTGAGAAGCTTACAACCCCCACCAGGCAGTGTACCAGATCTTTGTAGTATAGTATAGTGACAAGTACCGGGGGATTGATCGTTCAGCTAGGAATAGTGTCGTTAGGATTGAAATTAATCTAACTAGGTCTAAAGGTGAAGGATGATTCTTTTTATGTTTTTATATTTTATGAAAAGCAAGTAAAAATCTCGGGTTTTGGAAGAAGGGGCGGAATTAGTTGCTAATCAACTAACCCAAAAGCTACTAATTAAACTAATTAATAAGAAAAGTAAACTAGGGTTCTACAAGATAAGTGAAGCATGTCTACCCATGATATGTTACTCCTTGCTAGCTATCCAATCCTACCTATTGAATTGTAACCTTGTTTTAATTGACGGGTTGTATTCCTTAATACCATTCATGGGGTATCGCACATAACTCCCCAATTCTATGAGCTCTTATCTCCTCCTATACCATGCCCAGCACAACTATAGGGATTGTAAACAGTGGCTCATGCATTAAATACAACCAATAAAGACCTTAGTGCAATAGGTTCATGTTTCCTAAGACGTTCAAGCATGTTACCATTTGGAGATCTGCCAGTTTTCTTAAGCCTAACATATAAATCATTCAATCAAAACAAGAATCAATAGGAAACAAGGATTATAAACTAAACCAACTAGATCTATTGAAGTTGTCACGCCTTAATTGATGGAGATAGACACAACATCAACAAGAAATCAATGAGATCTAATCAATTATATACAAGTTTCACATAATCATAAGTAGACACAAGGTGAATTAGCAAATCATCATCAAAGAAGAGCAAACAACAATGATAATGGAAAACACAATTAAGATAGAATCATCAAACCAATACATGATGTTTATGGAGTGATTGAAACCCTCTAAGTTGCTGGAAAAACACCCACCTAAACCCAGGAATCGACCTTAGGGTTTAGGGCTTACAAAAAGTGAAGTTATGATGTTATATTTATAGGCATGTTTTCTGTCGGCAAGGCTTGACGGCGTCAGCTCGTTCTCTTGACGCCGTCATGACCATTTTTTCACCAAATTGTAGATCTCTTCGTCCTCTTCGCGTGGGCTTTTGAATCACCTAAATCCGAGTTCGTACGCAAAAGTTATGACCAAAACAATATCAGCTACTCCGCGCGCAAGTTTTGACAAGTTAACACGTGACGGCCTTGGGTGACGCCTTCATGTTCTCTCTGGGCCGTCACCACTTTTACTCTTGACGCCGTCACCAAAATGCTCTTGATGCCGTCAAGTACTGTTCTCAGCATGGAAAATTAAGTCTTTGGCGTTTTCTTCACTTTTATGCTCCAAAAACGTCCAAAATGCTTCCTTTTCCAGATTTCTCTCCCAAAGTACCTAAAATCACAAAAGGAACGATTTAGGGCAATATTTGATCAAATAAATTCGAATTCGGGCTTAAATGACCCCCTAAAAACGGATCATTTTTCGCCTCATCATATACCCTTACACTTGAGATTTGCTTGTCCTCAAGCAAATGCGCTTTTATTCTACTCAAAAGACAAGTTAGGAGTCATTTAACACTAATATAAAAGTAATTACAACAAATAATCGTTCCACTAAAGACCAATAGACAAGCACGGAGGTCATACACAAGCACCTCACAAATAGTGTTTAGATACTCACATCTCTCGGGTGTAATAAAGTGTAAATTACAATATAGAAACGGAAGATATCTCTCACTACCTGTCATAGCAAAATAGATTACCATTGGCTTGGGAAAGGATCAAACCTCCACCACATGACGTAAGCACCTAGGATAAACTATCAAAGAGGTCTTTTAAAGGGTTGTAACGTTAGGTGTAGGGATATGAAATACACGGTTTTGTTGGATAAAGGAAGTTTTACTGGTGGCGAGTTAACAATCTTGGTTAATTACATGTACAATGTGGCGTTGCTAAGCCAAGACTAGACTCGACTTAAGCTAATAAATGAGAAATAACAAAAACATAAAATGAACATAGAATAAAAACGGGATGGTAGTCCGTATGTTTTTTTTCTCTTTTTTTTCTATTCTATTTTTTTTTCTTGATTTTTTTGATTTTTTTTTTTTTTTTTTTTACATACACTCTTACCCTACCATCCAAAATAATACATCATAGGGGATTGAGCATTCCCCTTACACTTGAATCTTTACATACTTTACAATTAACTAATCTAATGACTCGAATTAAGAAAATCAAAACACTTGGAGCACTTTTAAGATTAACGTACATATGGGGGTAATATATGATGTTCTTCCCCATTACTCCATAAATAAGTACTTACCCATGAGTCCCAATCGTCCCAAAACAATATGTACAAGGATATGACTCGACTTAGCAACCATGTAATCAATTAGAAAGTTAACTTAGGGTTTAACAAATAACAATAATGCACTAAAGATGAGCGCATACACGGAAGGCTAAGGCGATTTGGGTGTACATTTAAGTGGGGTGTAACAAATTCTTCCTTTAAGTAAAATGCTTAAAGTTAGAAACGAAAAGATAGGCTCGGAGGGGTGTACTAGGGGTTTCGTGTACTAAAAATGAGTACAACGCTAAGGGTGTGAGAAAAATTAGTTGACTTAACTAGCCAAGTAATGTGACTTAAATGGTCAAGTAATTATGATACGGGTTTAACAAAAGGGTGATCCTAATGCCTCTTATCATGTAGTAAATCCTACCACACGAATGTAGTCTCACTAGCGGTCTCGGGATGCATCACTAACGCAAGTTCTAGAATCTAAATGCTACCGGTACACTCATAAGCACTAATAGTAAATGCTTTTCCTATCAAATCTAAAGGCGAACCTCACATATTTGGGTAGAAAATTTTTCTGAATATACGGTTATGTGCTAGTCATACAACCTCCTATCCATGAGACGCTTGCTATGGCTAAAGTTTCACTCCTAAATGTTGTAAAAAAATTTAAATTTGGCGCTAAAATTGCACTAACAAGTATTTCTCATAGTTTTATTACACATCTACCATCAAACAAAACAAACTCAAGCGAAAGTGCATATGTAAGGTATCATCTTTTTACCCTCCCCTTACACTTAAGATGAACATTGTCCCCAATGTTCAAGTAAAGAATGTAAAAGTGAAAAAGTTAAAAAGAATGAAATCAAATACTCCCCTGATTCGCTCGGTATGGATAATAAGGTGGCCAGGTTAAATTTTCCTCTAAGAAAATGAACAATCAAAGCTTCCCTTCCAGAATATAAATCATCTTCTTGTCATACATAACCTGTTAAACCTGAGAAAACAACTACAAAAACCCAAAGCAGCAATCCGAACAAGGATAACTCACAACTAGATGTAATTCCAGACTTAGGAATAAAAACAAAACAATTAAAGATATAATGCTTGTGGAATGAATGTTTGCAGTTTTCCTGGAGTTTATAAAACTAAAGAATCAACAAAAACTTTAAGACTCCGGTATAAACAAAACTAGCAAAATTTCCAGAATTTTACACGTGACGCCGTCAAGAGTAAACTCATGACGCCGTCAGAAGTGACCTGCAGAAATCTTTATGTTAAGTTTTCGGAAAATTTCTGGAAAAACTTATGTCCTATTTCCTGGAAAATCCTGCAAAACATCATTATGACTCAATACAAGCATTTGACTCTAACAAGTACTAATACACATGTCCATTTAATATTCTTGTGGTTCATGCACAATTTTGTTCTTATAAACAAATTTGGATCTCCCTTACACTTATCTTTTGCAAAATACCTTCATATGCAATTAAGACGAAGTTAAAAACAAAATAAAGCATTTTCACAATTTACTTTGAAACATGAGCCACAAACAATAAAAATAGAACATGCATACGGAAACAAATAAAATCAAACAAACAAACAAACAAATAAAACACACACAAAACATGGGTTGCCTCCCAAGAAGCGCTTGTTTTTGTTCGAGTCACGAGCCTGACTCTACCCTTATTTAACGGAAATAGGGGAGGTTCTCCCTATACTTAGGATTAAGTGTGGGTGAAAGTAGCGATACACACCCTTAGGGTGTGAATATGCCACGTGAGGTGAAGGGGTGAGTGAATGGCTTCCTTCATCCTAAAACTACCCGGATAATATTGGTTGATGGGTGGATCGGTTCCTCTTTTATCTCCTAGAAATATATCTAAGGATGGAAAGGTGTGTAAAGATTGAGGTTCCGGTTCATCAACACTAGGAAATTCCTTAGAACTAGGAGTAAGGTTATCACTACAAGTGTTCAAACCTATATCCTCAAGTGGTGCCTGGTCCAAGGGTTCTACCTCCATTGGAATTCCTAAAGTTTCTTCTACTTCTTCCGGGTAAATCACGGGCGGTGCGTGTGCCTCAAATGATGGTTGAGTATTTTGTGGGCTTATGTTGTTCACCTCATCATTCCATGTGTCAGGATCTAGCCCTAACATTCTCCCAAGTATCTCACGTGCTTCTCTAGGCATCTCAACTTCTATGTCCGAATCATAAGGGTCATCCTCAATATTCTGACTGCTATATACACATTGCCCAAGAGATTCATCATCTGTTTCTTGAGATTCATCATTATCGATCATAAAACCTAGGTCTTTTTGATCAATGTGATCATGCTCGGCTAAATCCTCCTCAATTGTTTTCTTAGGTAGTGATAATAGCAAACCTAGTGCTTCATCCAACTTATGATTTATTGCAATGGCTCTCTCCATAATTCCTTGGCAAACTAGGTCGCATTTCCTATTGGCCTCACTAAAACTAGATCTTAAACATGGAGGTTGTTCATAAGAATCTATCCTACGTGAAGGCTCATATGATTCATAGGTGTCTCTAAATGAGGTATTTTGAACTTCTTGGTGTTCTAGCCACTCAACCATATATTGCAATCTTAGAAGTCTAAGTGAAGTGTCCATTTGAAGCAAATTACAAACAAAATCACAAAGAAAAGATAGACTACGAGAAAGCCACAAAATAAAAAGAAAAAATCTCACTTGATAGGAATCTAATGAGTAGACCTAATAAAAATCAAATTCAACCTAAACAATAACTATTCCCCGGGCTGCGGCGCCAAAAACTTGATACGTGGGAATCGCACCAGGCTTTACCTCTCAAGGGATCTTGAGAAGCTTACAACCCCCACCAGGCAGTGTACCTGATCGTTGTAGTATAGTATAGTGACAAGTACCGGGGGATTGATCGTTCAGCTAGGAATAATGTCGTTAGGATTGAAATTAATCTAACTAGGTCTAAAAGTGAAGGATGATTCTTTTTATGTTTTTATATTTTATGAAAAGCAAGTAAAAATCTCGGGTTTTGGAAGAAGGGGCGGAATTAGTTGCTAATCAACTAACCCAAAAGCTACTAATTAAACTAATTAATAAGAAAAGTAAACTAGGGTTCTACAAGATAAGTGAAGCATGTCTACCCATGATATGTTACTCCTTGCTAGCTATCCAATCCTACCTATTGAATTGTAACCTTGTTTTAATTGACGGGTTGTATTCCTTAATACCATTCATGGGGTATCGCACATAACTCCCCAATTCTATGAGCTCTTATCTCCTCCTATACCATGCCCAGCACAACTATAGGGATTGTAAACAGTGGCTCATGCATTAAATACAACCAATAAAGACCTTAGTGCAATAGGTTCATGTTTCCTAAGACGTTCAAGCATGTTACCATTTGGAGATCTGCCAGTTTTCTTAAGCCTAACATATAAATCATTCAATCAAAACAAGAATCAATAGGAAACAAGGATTATAAACTAAACCAACTAGATCTATTGAAGTTGTCACGCCTTAATTGATGGAGATAGACACAACATCAACAAGAAATCAATGAGATCTAATCAATTATATACAAGTTTCACATAATCATAAGTAGACACAAGGTGAATTAGCAAATCATCATCAAAGAAGAGCAAACAACAATGATAATGGAAAACACAATTAAGATAGAATCATCAAACCAATACATGATGTTTATGGAGTGATTGAAACCCTCTAAGTTGCTGGAAAAACACCCACCTAAACCCAGGAATCGACCTTAGGGTTTAGGGCTTACAAAAAGTGAAGTTATGATGTTATATTTATAGGCATGTTTTCTGTTGGCAAGGCTTGACGGCGTCAGCTCGTTCTCTTGACGCCGTCATAACCATTTTTTCACCAAATTGTAGATCTCTTCGTCCTCTTCGCGTGGGCTTTTGAATCACCTAAATCCGAGTTCGTACGCAAAAGTTATGACCAAAACAATATCAGCTACTCCGCGCGCAAGTTTTGACAAGTTAACACGTGACGGCCTTGGGTGACGCCTTCATGTTCTCTCTGGGCCGTCACCACTTTTACTCTTGACGCCGTCACCAAAATGCTCTTGACGCCGTCAGGTACTGTTCTCAGCATGGAAAATTAAGTCTTTGGCGTTTTCTTCACTTTTATGCTCCAAAAACGTCCAAAATGCTTCCTTTTCCAGATTTCTCTCCCAAAGTACCTAAAATCACAAAAGGAACGATTTAGGGCAATATTTGATCAAATAAATTCGAATTCGGGCTTAAATGACCCCCTAAAAATGGATCATTTTTCACCCCATCAATAATGCAAATTCAATGCTTTTAGTTAAACAATTTTAGTCTAAATGATTTAAGTGAAAACCAATTTTGTACTTGTACTGTAATACCAATTGAGTTACACCCCAGTTACTTGTATGCTTCCGCTGGACCCGATTTTTGGGGGTGTGACAGATTGGTATCAGAGTCTTGGCTATAGCGAACTGAGTGTTTTTAAAACCTAGACTATAGCTACTTTTACGAAAACTTAACCCTATGACCGTCACGTACCTGCCTGCCAAGCTGAAGCCTCATTTGTGGTTAGTTGCTGACATAGGTGATGAGATTTGTGTCTCATTATCTGATATATTATATTCATTTATTATAGTTGATTACTATAATTGTCTTTCATATAAGCATGCTCATGTATCATATATGTCACCGCATTATGTTTTTCCTTGCATAGTTTCATCATTTGACCTCGAGTTTGGTCACCTGCTTTTGTCTTTCAGAACATCTTGGTATTTGTGAAGGACATGGTATTAGTATAACTGAGCTGAGTATTTCAAAATTCATGGAACCTCGGTGGAATATAGACTGGTCATCTATATTCAACCCGGGATAGTGAGATATAGGCTGACCACCTATGTCTGACTCAGAGATGAATTTTGCAACACTGAGAATGGTTATAATAAGATTATGTCTGGATTGAATCCCCTACTCAATTTCCAAATGTTTCATTCATGTGTGTGTATACTCTCGTTGTTGGAACCTTCATACTTTTCATCACTTCGTAAACCACCGATTGGAAGCATGTCAGCTAGTCATTTTATTTCATGAACTTTCATATTTATGCACGATACACTCATATCACAGTATTTTCTTTTGCCACAATCTCATTTTGTCGCAGTTGTCACAGTCTCTTCCCTTCTCACCATCACTATCATTTCCTTTCCCCACCCCCATATATATATAAGGAATTAGCTAACACTCTATAGATTCCGATGTCACTCATCCCTCACTACTCCCTATATTGATAAGTGGATATTATCAATGACCTCCCTAGGAAAGACTTTCCATACCTTCTATGAGGATGATCCCTCGGTACATTAAGACCATTCATAACTCAACAAAAAAAATATCAAGATATCACAAAACCATTCGAACCACTATCACTGGCCTGATCGCCAAAAATTCCAGCATCTATAAAGTATTGGCTTGACTGAATTACAGGATTTGTTTCGATACGAGTGCTCACTAAGCAACACCATAGAGATAAATCCAACCTCTTAACCGAGACTATAGATTGAACATGTCTTCACCAATAGACTTTATTCAAACATGTTAGACACCTATGCATTTGTGCAGACATACATACCTGGCTATTTTATCCTCTTAATACTTTCACTTTTAATTGGATTTTTCTCCAAACTACCGTTATACGAAACATATATCTTGTAAGAAATACTTTTCTGAGGCACTTATTTTGACAAGTAAATTCCTTTTGGTTACTCTTTTACAAAACTATTGAATGTTAAGAAAATTTTAAACATCGATCTTTTGGTAAACCATATCATCCACCTTATGTTGGAAATAGTCCTATCTTGCATAACTATTAAATTTTGAAACCTCGAGAAAAACGTTACTTAGAAAGCTGCTTGCTTAAAAATTGTAAATTTATTTATTCAGGGAAGGTTTATGAACAAAACACAATCTCAAAACAAACTTTGAAAATCAATCACTATATTACCTCACTTATACCTTTAGGAGTTTGTGAGTTGATGACATATAACTTAGGGAAAATCTTAGTAATGGAGACTAAGCACCGTAGGTGGAGAAAGACTCAATTCCTGACATCCTGCGGAGGATCACAACCTTATCCTAACCTATTATTTTCAACAACACCCTTTTACGGATTTAACCCTGCAAGTCTTTCAAAACAAGATTCATGATACCCATTTCAATTATTCCTAATAAAGAAATTTGATTCACCTCAACTCCTAGCGATTTCATTAAGATTCCTTTGGAACCACACCAACTATCATCTACAGACCAGTGGTCAGAAATTAGAGAACGATTCAAACATAGGGAGATATGCTCAGAGCATGAGTGATTGACTCTAGAGATGGTTGGACTAACCATTTGCCATAACTCAGGTTCCTTTACAACCATAGTTATCGCGCGAGCGTAGAGACTACACCATTTGAAGCACTCTATGGTCGTAGTGCCAACATCCATTGACGGATCAAAGTTTGGAAAAGCCCAACTCACTAGTCCCGTAAGCATTCATGAAATAACCAGGAAATTTCCTACAAATCAAGAATCGGTTACAAGTTCGATAAGCGGTAGACCCTTAGAATTTCAAGTTCGTGGCAGGATTATGTTGAAAGTTCTGCCTAGAAAAGGCATGATACCATTCAGAAAACTTCAGAAAGTTAAACCCGATACACACTGAACCATTCAATATTTTAGACAGAGTAGGCCTAGTGGCCGTCAGACTTGAACTTTCTTAGAGCTCAGTAGTATACACGATAAAAATCATCACCTTTTCACCAATACAACTTCAGAGACCAACACAAACTGAACTTCGGGACGAAGTTCCTTTTAAGGGGGTGAGACTGTAACAACCTGCATTTTCAGGACATTTTTCCTATTCACTATTCATCAGTTACTATTCATCATTTACTATTCACCGGTCACTATTCATCATTTTACTATTCATCGTTTTCGAAGTCAGTTTGTGATTCCGAGAAGTGTTTCAAAATTTTACTATTCATATGACACTATTCATTTCCGGAAGAAAATCACTATTCACGATTGCTGTTCATTTCATCGTAAACTGAGTTTACGGGTCTTCAAATTCGCGTAACCAATGTGGTTTAGCTGTAAATTCATGCATCATTCATTAATGACACGTCATATAGACTGGAGTAGTCTACATATCCTCGGTTACATCATCATTACATTTTAGGCCCTACACGGATATGCATTATTTCTATATACGTATGCTTAATTTGTAATTAACGTTATCACTCAGTTTTTACTACGAACGTATACCCAATACTCCCGACTACGATCCTAACATATTTTCATACTTATTATAATGATATAAAAATTATATTATTAATTTACCCGGTGTTTTTAAATCGATTACCATATTTTACGGTCGGAGCTTATTACTTCGTCGGTTTGCAATATTTCAATTCAATAATTATTCTAACACCCGATTCTCATCAGGAATATTATTTTACAACTTCGTCGTATTTTATTTCACCTCGTCAACATTTATTTTTAGTTAACTCGGTACCCGATAACACCTAAAATACAAAATATCTAACCAACACATGTGTTAGACAAGCTCATTAATTAAGCCACCAACAAGCTTCCATGTTTTGCTCCTTTTTACTCCTTGTACCGCCCCCCCCCCCCCCTAGCCCCCCTAAAAACATGGATCTTGTCCTCTAAATTAAATATTAACACTAATATGCAAGTATATATTTCATCTTTCCACACATACATCCATTTTTACAAGACAAATAAACTAGCTAAGATATCAAACTCTCTCATCTTCTTTCTTCTTCATATGCTTCGCCCATCAACAACAAACAAGGAGGAAATCATAAACTTTCAAGATCCAAGTGTTAAATCAAGTCCTAATCATGATCTAGTTGGGGTTTTGTGGTAAAAACCCTAGGTTATTATACATTTTCTCCTCAAATCACTCCAATATTTCAAATAAGCTTCAAAAACACTTTTGATCTTTTCATACTTTCATTTACTTTATATTTTTATGTATTTTCAAGATATATTGGTAAAACATGCAAGTATGTAAGATCCATACCACTTATTACTCATTTTGTTTTTATAAACATAGATCTATAATTTTTACTAGCAATCTCATTAGATCCACTAAGATTGGTGATGTCTAGGAACCCATGACACCCTAAGAAGGTGTATGGTAGGACTTGGTACTTATGGAGTTGATTTGAGATAATTTGATTTAGTCTTGAACAAGTTACAAACTAGAAAAGTTGATTTTTACAACTATATAAAAGCTACTGTCCATTTTTGTTAAACGTGAGAAACTCAGGGTCTAGGGTGTAGTTTTGGACCAAAGATTTAGAAAATACATTCCGAGACGAAACTATGGCAAAAAACGGGGATAAAAACGAGTTAATAACGAAGGAGATATGATTTTCCAAATATTAACAACGAAAAATACTTTCAAATATAGGTTCTGTCCCAAATCGCCAATTTCAGAAAACTCAGGGGTTTCCGGGTAACATTGGGTTAGATATTCAGAAAATAGTTTCAAAAACGAAACCGTGGCCGCTTGAATCACTAAAATCCGATTTACGACGAAAAAGATATGCTATTTTCAATTTTAACGACGAAAACTATTTTATGAAAAATAGCTTGCTGTTGAACAGTTTTCATGGACTGTTTCGAGACGTAAAACTTGATCTAGCCGTCCCGACTTATCAAAAATATATTAGTATGTTGTCCCACGATTCCGGGGATATAAAGAACGTAAAAAACGAGCTTATAACGAAAAAGATACAAGCATTTGAACTTAGACGATTTTTACAAATTTCCATCAGCTTTTCTATTATTATTTTGCCGCAAAACTGTCTTAGCGAGACACCATTTTCTTGGCTGTTTTTCTTTATGATCGGATCAATTTGAGTCCGAGCCGTAGTTTTATGAAATCAAGATCTTCCAACAAGCTTTTCAAATCAATTGGCCGTTCGTCGAATAGACATATAACGAATAAACTACGACCTCATTTATATACCCGATAAACTATATATATTTTGACAGCTTTTACTATAATGAAATTTTCTAAGTATTGAACATAATACTTTCAAGTAACAACAATAAGAGTCGATTTTCTCATCGATCGAGACCCGTATCGCCAAAAGTTAAATGACGTGACTTCAAGATATTGTTACAAGGTTTTCAAAAACGCCGAGTTTCATCACTAACCCTTAACGTACAACATTTCGCGACTTGTTTTGCGAGGCCATTTTGGTCATATTTTCAAGTAATGAAAATGTTATTTTTGCGACGAAAACATTATATTTTCCGATAGAACACCAAACAAGGATCATGGAGTGCCGTTTCAACCTATTTACATGAAAAGTGGTTATTAATCTAACGAGACGTCAAAAACGTATTTGTCGACGATAAACGTTATTTTCAAAACTAATGAGTGGTATCGATAGCATACGTATTTGCATGTGTAGCATTACTTCATTTCTTACATTAGATCATATCATTCATGTTAGTTTACGGTTGGAGATCGTGCCCCATTTCTGTGTATTCATTGTTGTCATCGTAGCTATTGCACCAGGTGAGTTCATAACCCCTACTTTTACTTGTTTCACAACTGTTTTGGGGGAAGATACATGCTCCTTACTATTTAAATTCAATGCTTGTTTTACTTGAACGCGATTCATTTTCTCAAACATTACTGGATGGTTGAAATACTTGATTTATTACTTGAATACATTATGAATTACTTATTCCATCCTTGATTTCTTTCTTATGAACACAAGTTCTTGCTTTTGCGGACATAAATACAAAACTGTTACTTTGCCTGAGTTACCTATTACTTACCTATTACTGCCACTGAAGTCCCCTTTATCATGAACCGTTAATTACATGCATGTGAGCGCGAATGCTGTGGATAGATCTATTTGGGTTGACACCCCGTCCGAGTTGGTCGCGCCAACCTGTTAAACGGACGCATATCATTCGGATTACTTCCGAGTGTCTGGAAAACACTTAATTGGGGCATTTTATGCTTGATTGCATACGATTACGTCGAGCTTCGGGGTCATGAGCTTAGGCACTCTATACCTTATTTTTAGCTGTGACATTGTATTTGTTATATTGTCTTGCTACTGAAAATCTCGTGTTCCGCAAATGACTTGTTTACTTAAACAAATTCATATTTGGCAGCGGGTCGTGAACACACAGGTTACAAGTCTCTTATGGCGGGACTTGCAACTGAGTGGATTTACGATGCCTTTGCTGGGAAATACTTGTTTACTGGAAACACTTGTTTACGGGAAAAACTTGTTTACTTAAAACTATGAACTCACCAGCTTTATGCTGACGTTTTAGCATGTATTTTCAGGTATTAAGCAATGGCACGCTACTGGAGGTTTTGGCAGGGCATGGCATGGTCATAGAAGACTCTGATATTCCTTTGGGGACCATTTTAAATTATTTTAAGGACCTACTTCCGCATAAATTTTAAACAATTGATACGTGGGAATCGCACCAGGCTTTACCTCTCAAGGGATCTTGAGAAGCTTACAACCCCCACCAGGCAGTGTACCAGATCTTTGTAGTATAGTATAGTGACAAGTACCGGGGGATTGATCGTTCAGCTAGGAATAGTGTCGTTAGGATTGAAATTAATCTAACTAGGTCTAAAGGTGAAGGATGATTCTTTTTATGTTTTTATATTTTATGAAAAGCAAGTAAAAATCTCGGGTTTTGGAAGAAGGGGCGGAATTAGTTGCTAATCAACTAACCCAAAAGCTACTAATTAAACTAATTAATAAGAAAAGTAAACTAGGGTTCTACAAGATAAGTGAAGCATGTCTACCCATGATATGTTACTCCTTGCTAGCTATCCAATCCTACCTATTGAATTGTAACCTTGTTTTAATTGACGGGTTGTATTCCTTAATACCATTCATGGGGTATCGCACATAACTCCCCAATTCTATGAGCTCTTATCTCCTCCTATACCATGCCCAGCACAACTATAGGGATTGTAAACAGTGGCTCATGCATTAAATACAACCAATAAAGACCTTAGTGCAATAGGTTCATGTTTCCTAAGACGTTCAAGCATGTTACCATTTGGAGATCTGCCAGTTTTCTTAAGCCTAACATATAAATCATTCAATCAAAACAAGAATCAATAGGAAACAAGGATTATAAACTAAACCAACTAGATCTATTGAAGTTGTCACGCCTTAATTGATGGAGATAGACACAACATCAACAAGAAATCAATGAGATCTAATCAATTATATACAAGTTTCACATAATCATAAGTAGACACAAGGTGAATTAGCAAATCATCATCAAAGAAGAGCAAACAACAATGATAATGGAAAACACAATTAAGATAGAATCATCAAACCAATACATGATGTTTATGGAGTGATTGAAACCCTCTAAGTTGCTGGAAAAACACCCACCTAAACCCAGGAATCGACCTTAGGGTTTAGGGCTTACAAAAAGTGAAGTTATGATGTTATATTTATAGGCATGTTTTCTGTCGGCAAGGCTTGACGGCGTCAGCTCGTTCTCTTGACGCCGTCATGACCATTTTTTCACCAAATTGTAGATCTCTTCGTCCTCTTCGCGTGGGCTTTTGAATCACCTAAATCCGAGTTCGTACGCAAAAGTTATGACCAAAACAATATCAGCTACTCCGCGCGCAAGTTTTGACAAGTTAACACGTGACGGCCTTGGGTGACGCCTTCATGTTCTCTCTGGGCCGTCACCACTTTTACTCTTGACGCCGTCACCAAAATGCTCTTGATGCCGTCAAGTACTGTTCTCAGCATGGAAAATTAAGTCTTTGGCGTTTTCTTCACTTTTATGCTCCAAAAACGTCCAAAATGCTTCCTTTTCCAGATTTCTCTCCCAAAGTACCTAAAATCACAAAAGGAACGATTTAGGGCAATATTTGATCAAATAAATTCGAATTCGGGCTTAAATGACCCCCTAAAAACGGATCATTTTTCGCCTCATCATATACCCTTACACTTGAGATTTGCTTGTCCTCAAGCAAATGCGCTTTTATTCTACTCAAAAGACAAGTTAGGAGTCATTTAACACTAATATAAAAGTAATTACAACAAATAATCGTTCCACTAAAGACCAATAGACAAGCACGGAGGTCATACACAAGCACCTCACAAATAGTGTTTAGATACTCACATCTCTCGGGTGTAATAAAGTGTAAATTACAATATAGAAACGGAAGATATCTCTCACTACCTGTCATAGCAAAATAGATTACCATTGGCTTGGGAAAGGATCAAACCTCCACCACATGACGTAAGCACCTAGGATAAACTATCAAAGAGGTCTTTTAAAGGGTTGTAACGTTAGGTGTAGGGATATGAAATACACGGTTTTGTTGGATAAAGGAAGTTTTACTGGTGGCGAGTTAACAATCTTGGTTAATTACATGTACAATGTGGCGTTGCTAAGCCAAGACTAGACTCGACTTAAGCTAATAAATGAGAAATAACAAAAACATAAAATGAACATAGAATAAAAACGGGATGGTAGTCCGTATGTTTTTTTTCTCTTTTTTTTCTATTCTATTTTTTTTTCTTGATTTTTTTGATTTTTTTTTTTTTTTTTTTTACATACACTCTTACCCTACCATCCAAAATAATACATCATAGGGGATTGAGCATTCCCCTTACACTTGAATCTTTACATACTTTACAATTAACTAATCTAATGACTCGAATTAAGAAAATCAAAACACTTGGAGCACTTTTAAGATTAACGTACATATGGGGGTAATATATGATGTTCTTCCCCATTACTCCATAAATAAGTACTTACCCATGAGTCCCAATCGTCCCAAAACAATATGTACAAGGATATGACTCGACTTAGCAACCATGTAATCAATTAGAAAGTTAACTTAGGGTTTAACAAATAACAATAATGCACTAAAGATGAGCGCATACACGGAAGGCTAAGGCGATTTGGGTGTACATTTAAGTGGGGTGTAACAAATTCTTCCTTTAAGTAAAATGCTTAAAGTTAGAAACGAAAAGATAGGCTCGGAGGGGTGTACTAGGGGTTTCGTGTACTAAAAATGAGTACAACGCTAAGGGTGTGAGAAAAATTAGTTGACTTAACTAGCCAAGTAATGTGACTTAAATGGTCAAGTAATTATGATACGGGTTTAACAAAAGGGTGATCCTAATGCCTCTTATCATGTAGTAAATCCTACCACACGAATGTAGTCTCACTAGCGGTCTCGGGATGCATCACTAACGCAAGTTCTAGAATCTAAATGCTACCGGTACACTCATAAGCACTAATAGTAAATGCTTTTCCTATCAAATCTAAAGGCGAACCTCACATATTTGGGTAGAAAATTTTTCTGAATATACGGTTATGTGCTAGTCATACAACCTCCTATCCATGAGACGCTTGCTATGGCTAAAGTTTCACTCCTAAATGTTGTAAAAAAATTTAAATTTGGCGCTAAAATTGCACTAACAAGTATTTCTCATAGTTTTATTACACATCTACCATCAAACAAAACAAACTCAAGCGAAAGTGCATATGTAAGGTATCATCTTTTTACCCTCCCCTTACACTTAAGATGAACATTGTCCCCAATGTTCAAGTAAAGAATGTAAAAGTGAAAAAGTTAAAAAGAATGAAATCAAATACTCCCCTGATTCGCTCGGTATGGATAATAAGGTGGCCAGGTTAAATTTTCCTCTAAGAAAATGAACAATCAAAGCTTCCCTTCCAGAATATAAATCATCTTCTTGTCATACATAACCTGTTAAACCTGAGAAAACAACTACAAAAACCCAAAGCAGCAATCCGAACAAGGATAACTCACAACTAGATGTAATTCCAGACTTAGGAATAAAAACAAAACAATTAAAGATATAATGCTTGTGGAATGAATGTTTGCAGTTTTCCTGGAGTTTATAAAACTAAAGAATCAACAAAAACTTTAAGACTCCGGTATAAACAAAACTAGCAAAATTTCCAGAATTTTACACGTGACGCCGTCAAGAGTAAACTCATGACGCCGTCAGAAGTGACCTGCAGAAATCTTTATGTTAAGTTTTCGGAAAATTTCTGGAAAAACTTATGTCCTATTTCCTGGAAAATCCTGCAAAACATCATTATGACTCAATACAAGCATTTGACTCTAACAAGTACTAATACACATGTCCATTTAATATTCTTGTGGTTCATGCACAATTTTGTTCTTATAAACAAATTTGGATCTCCCTTACACTTATCTTTTGCAAAATACCTTCATATGCAATTAAGACGAAGTTAAAAACAAAATAAAGCATTTTCACAATTTACTTTGAAACATGAGCCACAAACAATAAAAATAGAACATGCATACGGAAACAAATAAAATCAAACAAACAAACAAACAAATAAAACACACACAAAACATGGGTTGCCTCCCAAGAAGCGCTTGTTTTTGTTCGAGTCACGAGCCTGACTCTACCCTTATTTAACGGAAATAGGGGAGGTTCTCCCTATACTTAGGATTAAGTGTGGGTGAAAGTAGCGATACACACCCTTAGGGTGTGAATATGCCACGTGAGGTGAAGGGGTGAGTGAATGGCTTCCTTCATCCTAAAACTACCCGGATAATATTGGTTGATGGGTGGATCGGTTCCTCTTTTATCTCCTAGAAATATATCTAAGGATGGAAAGGTGTGTAAAGATTGAGGTTCCGGTTCATCAACACTAGGAAATTCCTTAGAACTAGGAGTAAGGTTATCACTACAAGTGTTCAAACCTATATCCTCAAGTGGTGCCTGGTCCAAGGGTTCTACCTCCATTGGAATTCCTAAAGTTTCTTCTACTTCTTCCGGGTAAATCACGGGCGGTGCGTGTGCCTCAAATGATGGTTGAGTATTTTGTGGGCTTATGTTGTTCACCTCATCATTCCATGTGTCAGGATCTAGCCCTAACATTCTCCCAAGTATCTCACGTGCTTCTCTAGGCATCTCAACTTCTATGTCCGAATCATAAGGGTCATCCTCAATATTCTGACTGCTATATACACATTGCCCAAGAGATTCATCATCTGTTTCTTGAGATTCATCATTATCGATCATAAAACCTAGGTCTTTTTGATCAATGTGATCATGCTCGGCTAAATCCTCCTCAATTGTTTTCTTAGGTAGTGATAATAGCAAACCTAGTGCTTCATCCAACTTATGATTTATTGCAATGGCTCTCTCCATAATTCCTTGGCAAACTAGGTCGCATTTCCTATTGGCCTCACTAAAACTAGATCTTAAACATGGAGGTTGTTCATAAGAATCTATCCTACGTGAAGGCTCATATGATTCATAGGTGTCTCTAAATGAGGTATTTTGAACTTCTTGGTGTTCTAGCCACTCAACCATATATTGCAATCTTAGAAGTCTAAGTGAAGTGTCCATTTGAAGCAAATTACAAACAAAATCACAAAGAAAAGATAGACTACGAGAAAGCCACAAAATAAAAAGAAAAAATCTCACTTGATAGGAATCTAATGAGTAGACCTAATAAAAATCAAATTCAACCTAAACAATAACTATTCCCCGGGCTGCGGCGCCAAAAACTTGATACGTGGGAATCGCACCAGGCTTTACCTCTCAAGGGATCTTGAGAAGCTTACAACCCCCACCAGGCAGTGTACCTGATCGTTGTAGTATAGTATAGTGACAAGTACCGGGGGATTGATCGTTCAGCTAGGAATAATGTCGTTAGGATTGAAATTAATCTAACTAGGTCTAAAGGTGAAGGATGATTCTTTTTATGTTTTTATATTTTATGAAAAGCAAGTAAAAATCTCGGGTTTTGGAAGAAGGGGCGGAATTAGTTGCTAATCAACTAACCCAAAAGCTACTAATTAAACTAATTAATAAGAAAAGTAAACTAGGGTTCTACAAGATAAGTGAAGCATGTCTACCCATGATATGTTACTCCTTGCTAGCTATCCAATCCTACCTATTGAATTGTAACCTTGTTTTAATTGACGGGTTGTATTCCTTAATACCATTCATGGGGTATCGCACATAACTCCCCAATTCTATGAGCTCTTATCTCCTCCTATACCATGCCCAGCACAACTATAGGGATTGTAAACAGTGGCTCATGCATTAAATACAACCAATAAAGACCTTAGTGCAATAGGTTCATGTTTCCTAAGACGTTCAAGCATATTACCATTTGGAGATCTGCCAGTTTTCTTAAGCCTAACATATAAATCATTCAATCAAAACAAGAATCAATAGGAAACAAGGATTATAAACTAAACCAACTAGATCTATTGAAGTTGTCACGCCTTAATTGATGGAGATAGACACAACATCAACAAGAAATCAATGAGATCTAATCAATTATATACAAGTTTCACATAATCATAAGTAGACACAAGGTGAATTAGCAAATCATCATCAAAGAAGAGCAAACAACAATGATAATGGAAAACACAATTAAGATAGAATCATCAAACCAATACATGATGTTTATGGAGTGATTGAAACCCTCTAAGTTGCTGGAAAAACACCCACCTAAACCCAGGAATCGACCTTAGGGTTTAGGGCTTACAAAAAGTGAAGTTATGATGTTATATTTATAGGCATGTTTTCTGTTGGCAAGGCTTGACGGCGTCAGCTCGTTCTCTTGACGCCGTCATAACCATTTTTTCACCAAATTGTAGATCTCTTCGTCCTCTTCGCGTGGGCTTTTGAATCACCTAAATCCGAGTTCGTACGCAAAAGTTATGACCAAAACAATATCAGCTACTCCGCGCGCAAGTTTTGACAAGTTAACACGTGACGGCCTTGGGTGACGCCTTCATGTTCTCTCTGGGCCGTCACCACTTTTACTCTTGACGCCGTCACCAAAATGCTCTTGACGCCGTCAGGTACTGTTCTCAGCATGGAAAATTAAGTCTTTGGCGTTTTCTTCACTTTTATGCTCCAAAAATGACCAAAATGCTTCCTTTTCCAGATTTCTCTCCCAAAGTACCTAAAATCACAAAAGGAACGATTTAGGGCAATATTTGATCAAATAAATTCGAATTCGGGCTTAAATGACCCCCTAAAAATGGATCATTTTTCACCCCATCAATAATGCAAATTCAATGCTTTTAGTTAAACAATTTTAGTCTAAATGATTTAAGTGAAAACCAATTTTGTACTTGTACTGTAATACCAATTGAGTTACACCCCAGTTACTTGTATGCTTCCGCTGGACCTGATTTTTGGGGGTGTGACAGATTGGTATCAGAGTCTTGGCTATAGCGAACTGAGTGTTTTTAAAACCTAGACTATAGCTACTTTTACGAAAACTTAACCCTATGACCGTCACGTACCTGCCTGCCAAGCTGAAGCCTCATTTGTGGTTAGTTGCTGACATAGGTGATGAGATTTGTGTCTCATTATCTGATATATTATATTCATTTATTATAGTTGATTACTATAATTGTCTTTCATATAAGCATGCTCATGTATCATATATGTCACCGCATTATGTTTTTCCTTGCATAGTTTCATCATTTGACCTCGAGTTTGGTCACCTGCTTTTGTCTTTCAGAACGTCTTGGTATTTGTGAAGGACATGGTATTAGTATAACTGAGCTGAGTATTTCAAAATTCATGGAACCTCGGTGGAATATAGACTGGTCATCTATATTCAACCCGGGATAGTGAGATATAGGCTGACCACCTATGTCTGACTCAGAGATGAATTTTGCAACACTGAGAATGGTTATAATAAGATTATGTCTGGATTGAATCCCCTACTCAATTTCCAAATGTTTCATTCATGTGTGTGTATACTCTCGTTGTTGGAACCTTCATACTTTTCATCACTTCGTAAACCACCGATTGGAAGCATGTCAGCTAGTCATTTTATTTCATGAACTTTCATATTTATGCACGATACACTCATATCACAGTATTTTCTTTTGCCACAATCTCATTTTGTCGCAGTTGTCACAGTCTCTTCCCTTCTCACCATCATTATCATTTCCTTTCCCCACCCCCATATATATATAAGGAATTAGCTAACACTCTATAGATTCCGATGTCACTCATCCCTCACTACTCCCTATATTGATAAGTGGATATTATCAATGACCTCCCTAGGAAAGACTTTCCATACCTTCTATGAGGATGATCCCTCGGTACATTAAGACCATTCATAACTCAACAAAAAAAATATCAAGATATCACAAAACCATTCGAACCACTATCACTGGCCTGATCGCCAAAAATTCCAGCATCTATAAAGTATTGGCTTGACTGAATTACAGGATTTGTTTCGATACGAGTGCTCACTAAGCAACACCATAGAGATAAATCCAACCTCTTAACCGAGACTATAGATTGAACATGTCTTCACCAATAGACTTTATTCAAACATGTTAGACACCTATGCATTTGTGCAGACATACATACCTGGCTATTTTATCCTCTTAATACTTTCACTTTTAATTGGATTTTTCTCCAAACTACCGTTATACGAAACATATATCTTGTAAGAAATACTTTTCTGAGGCACTTATTTTGACAAGTAAATTCCTTTTGGTTACTCTTTTACAAAACTATTGAATGTTAAGAAAATTTTAAACATCGATCTTTTGGTAAACCATATCATCCACCTTATGTTGGAAATAGTCCTATCTTGCATAACTATTAAATTTTGAAACCTCGAGAAAAACGTTACTTAGAAAGCTGCTTGCTTAAAAATTGTAAATTTATTTATTCAGGGAAGGTTTATGAACAAAACACAATCTCAAAACAAACTTTGAAAATCAATCACTATATTACCTCACTTATACCTTTAGGAGTTTGTGAGTTGATGACATATAACTTAGGGAAAATCTTAGTAATGGAGACTAAGCACCGTAGGTGGAGAAAGACTCAATTCCTGACATCCTGCGGAGGATCACAACCTTATCCTAACCTATTATTTTCAACAACACCCTTTTACGGATTTAACCCTGCAAGTCTTTCAAAACAAGATTCATGATACCCATTTCAATTATTCCTAATAAAGAAATTTGATTCACCTCAACTCCTAGCGATTTCATTAAGATTCCTTTGGAACCACACCAACTATCATCTACAGACCAGTGGTCAGAAATTAGAGAACGATTCAAACATAGGGAGATATGCTCAGAGCATGAGTGATTGACTCTAGAGATGGTTGGACTAACCATTTGCCATAACTCAGGTTCCTTTACAACCATAGTTATCGCGCGAGCGTAGAGACTACACCATTTGAAGCACTCTATGGTCGTAGTGCCAACATCCATTGACGGATCAAAGTTTGGAAAAGCCCAACTCACTAGTCCCGTAAGCATTCATGAAATAACCAGGAAATTTCCTACAAATCAAGAATCGGTTACAAGTTCGATAAGCGGTAGACCCTTAGAATTTCAAGTTCGTGGCAGGATTATGTTGAAAGTTCTGCCTAGAAAAGGCATGATACCATTCAGAAAACTTCAGAAAGTTAAACCCGATACACACTGAACCATTCAATATTTTAGACAGAGTAGGCCTAGTGGCCGTCAGACTTGAACTTTCTTAGAGCTCAGTAGTATACACGATAAAAATCATCACCTTTTCACCAATACAACTTCAGAGACCAACACAAACTGAACTTCAGGACGAAGTTCCTTTTAAGGGGGTGAGACTGTAACAACCTGCATTTTCAGGACATTTTTCCTATTCACTATTCATCAGTTACTATTCATCATTTACTATTCACCGGTCACTATTCATCATTTTACTATTCATCGTTTTCGAAGTCAGTTTGTGATTCCGAGAAGTGTTTCAAAATTTTACTATTCATATGACACTATTCATTTCCGGAAGAAAATCACTATTCACGATTGCTGTTCATTTCATCGTAAACTGAGTTTACGGGTCTTCAAATTCGCGTAACCAATGTGGTTTAGCTGTAAATTCATGCATCATTCATTAATGACACGTCATATAGACTGGAGTAGTCTACATATCATCGGTTACATCATCATCACATTTTAGGCCCTACACGGATATGCATTATTTCTATATACGTATGCTTAATTTGTAATTAACGTTATCACTCAGTTTTTACTACGAACGTATACCCAATACTCCCGACTACGATCCTAACATATTTTCATACTTATTATAATGATATAAAAATTATATTATTAATTTACCCGGTGTTTTTAAATCGATTACCATATTTTACGGTCGGAGCTTATTACTTCGTCGGTTTGCAATATTTCAATTCAATAATTATTCTAACACCCGATTCTCATCAGGAATATTATTTTACAACTTCGTCGTATTTTATTTCACCTCGTCAACATTTATTTTTAGTTAACTCGGTACCCGATAACACCTAAAATACAAAATATCTAACCAACACATGTGTTAGACAAGCTCATTAATTAAGCCACCAACAAGCTTCCATGTTTTGCTCCTTTTTACTCCTTGTACCGCCCCGCCCCGCCCCCCCCCCCCCCCCCCCCCCCTAGCCCCCCTAAAAACATGGATCTTGTCCTCTAAATTAAATATTAACACTAATATGCAAGTATATATTTCATCTTTCCACACATACATCCATTTTTACAAGACAAATAAACTAGCTAAGATATCAAACTCTCTCATCTTCTTTCTTCTTCATATGCTTCGCCCATCAACAACAAACAAGGAGGAAATCATAAACTTTCAAGATCCAAGTGTTAAATCAAGTCCTAATCATGATCTAGTTGGGGTTTTGTGGTAAAAACCCTAAGTTATTATACATTTTCTCCTCAAATCAGTCCAATATTTCAAGTAAGCTTCAAAAACACTTTTGATCTTTTCATACTTTCATTTACTTTATATTTTTATGTATTTTCAAGATATATTGGTAAAACATGCAAGTATGTAAGATCCATACCACTTATTACTCATTTTGTTTTTATAAACATAGATCTATAATTTTTACTAGCAATCTCATTAGATCCACTAAGATTGGTGATGTCTAGGAACCCATGACACCCTAAGAAGGTGTATGGTAGGACTTGGTACTTATGGAGTTGATTTGAGATAATTTGATTTAGTCTTGAACAAGTTACAAACTAGAAAAGTTGATTTTTACAACTATATAAAAGCTACTGTCCATTTTTGTTAAACGTGGGAAACTCAGGGTCTAGGGTGTAGTTTTGGACCAAAGATTTAGAAAATACATTCCGAGACGAAACTATGGCCGAAAACGGGGATAAAAACGAGTTAATAACGAAGGAGATATGATTTTCCGAATATTAACAACGAAAAATACTTTCAAATATAGGTTCTGTCCCAAATCGCCAATTTCAGAAAACTCAGGGGTTTCCGGGTAACATTGGGTTAGATATTCAGAAAATACTTTCAAAAACGAAACCATGGCCGCTTGAATCACTAAAATCCGAGTTACGACGAAAAAGATATGCTATTTTCAATTTTAACGACGAAAACTATTTTCTGAAAAATAGCTTGCTGTTGAACAGTTTTCATGGACTGTTTCGAGACGTAAAACTTGATCTACCCGTCCCGACTTATCAAAAATATATTAGTATGTTGTCCCACGATTCCGGGGATATAAAGAACGTCGAAAACGAGCTTATAACGAAAAAGATACAAGCGTTTGAACTTAGACGATTTTTACAAATTTCCATCAGCTTGTCTATTATTATTTTGCCGCAAAACTGTCTTTGCGAGACACCATTTTCTTGGCTGTTTTTCTTTATGATCGGATCAATTTGAGTCCGAGCCGTTGTTTTATGAAATCAAGATCTTCCAACAAGCTTTTCAAATCAATTGGCCGTTCGTCGAATAGACTTATAACGAATAAACTACGACCTCATCTATATACCCGATAAACTATATATATTTTGACAGCTTTTACTATAATGAAATTTTCTAAGTATTGAACATAATACTTTCAAGTAACAACAATAAGAGTCTATTTTCTCATCGATCGAGACCCGTATCGCCAAAAGTTAAATGACACAACTTCAAGATATTGTTACAAGGTTTTCAAAAACGCCGAGTTTCATCACTAACCCTTAACGTACAACATTTCGCGACTTGTTTTGCGAGGCCATTTTGGGCATATTTTCAAGTAATGAAAATGTTATTTTTGCGACGAAAACATTATATTTGCCGATAGAACACCAAACAATGATCGTGGAGTACCGTTTCAACCTATTTACATGAAAAGTGGTTATTAACCTAACGAGACGTCTAAAACGTATTTGTCGACGATAAACGTTATTTTCAAAACTAATGAGTGGTATCGATAGCATACGTATTTGCATGTGTAGCATTACTTCATTTCTTACATTAGATCATATCATTCATGTTAGGTTACGGTTAGAGATCGTGCCCCATTTCTGTGTATTCATTGTTGTCATCGTAGCTATTGCACCAGGTGAGTTCATAACCCTTACTTTTACTTGTTTCACAACTGTTTTGGGGGAAGATACATGCTCCTTACTATTTAAATTCAATGCTTGTTTTACTTAAACGCGATTCATTTTCTCAAACATTACTAGATGGTTGAAATACTTGATTTATTACTTGAATACATTATGAATTACTTATTCCATCCTTGATTTCTTTCTTATGAACACAAGTTCTTGCTTTTGCGGACATAAATACAAAACTATTACTTTGCCTGAGTTACCTATTACTTACCTATTACTGCCACTGAAGTCCCCTTTATCATGAACCGTTAATTACATGCGTGTGAGCGCGAATGCTGTGGATAGATCTATTTGGGTTGACACCCCGTCCGAGTTGGTCGCGCCAACCTGTTAAACGGACGCGTATCATTCGGATTACTTCCGAGTGTCTGGCAAACACTTAATTGGGGCATTTTATGCTTGATTGCATACGATTACGTCGAGCTTCGGGGTCATGAGCTTAGGCACTGTATACCTTATTTTTAGCTGTGACATTGTATTTGTTATATTGTCTTGCTACTGAAAATCTCGTGTTCCGCAAATGACTTGTTTACTTAAACAAATTCATATTTGGCAGTGGGTTGTGAACACACAGGTTACAAGTCTCTTATGGCGGGACTTGCAACTGAGTGAATTTACGATGCCTTTGCTGGGAAATACTTGTTTACTGGAAACACTTGTTTACGGGAAATATTTGTTTACTTAAAACTATGAACTCACCAGCTTTATGCTGACGTTTTAGCATGTATTTTCAGGTATTAAGCAATGGCACGCTACTGGAGGTTTTGGCAGGGCATGGCATGGTCATAGAAGACTCTGATATTCCTTTGGGGACCGTTTTAAATTATTTTAAGGACCTACTTCCGCATAAATTTTAAACAATGCAAATTCAATGCTTGTAGTTAAACAATTTTAGTCTAAATGATTTAAGTGAAAACCAATTTTGTACTTGTACTGTAATACCAATTGAGTTACACCCCAGCTACTTGTATGCTTCCGCTAGACCCGATTTTTGGGGGTGTGACATAATACATCTTTGGCTTTATGATAGGGAGAATTCTTCTCTTGCACTTTGAGTGATGAGAAATTGGATCACTTGAAACAAAGATTAATAATCTTATGATCAAAGGGTTTTAGAAGGATGTTTAGAGAGAATTGGATCTGAATATTTTTGTGCAAAAGGTGAGAAAAATTCCAGGTTTGAGGTGGTATTTATAGGCAAAAGATTCTGACAGAGGAGCGTGGCCGGTCCCCTTAAATCAAGGCCGGTCCCCTTAATTTTAAGGGGACCGCCCCTTATAATTAAGGGGGCCGCCCAGCTGAAACGGCCAGAATCTTTGTCTTTTAGTGGGGAAAGTTTATTTGGTGAAAAACTAACTGATTTTGGTTAAAAATTTGAATTCATATATTTAGTATGAATAAAACATTTTTCTTTATTACCAAAAGTGTTTTTCAAAAATATATAATATGTTTATATAATTAAATAAACTTTGTGTTAGTTAATTAAATACCCCTTTGATCATGAGATGTATTAAGCACTTGTTTATCCATACCTTAAGTGATTAAGTTGGATATAGTGATATAAACTAGCTTAATACTTGTTTACGTCATAATTTGTAGTTCAATGAGTTTACGTTTTGTGATTATCAAAACATAGAGATATCGATATATGTTAATAATGTTTTTAGGCATTATTTATATCAACAATGCCAACAAAATAGTACGTTCCCAAACCATTGCCAGTAACGTGTGTTTCAGGCACGCATTTATTGACACAGGAACAACACGCAGTTGCACTATCATTTTTTACAACAAAAAGACTTTGAACATAAGTACGTCGGTAAAAGCCCCTTTACTAAAAATGATAAGTCAACATCTGAATTTGATCAACAAAATTTTAGATGGTACCTTCAATTAGGTGTTGTTGACTGGAGTTTCTACCTCAATATACAAAATCTCCAGCTAAATTGTTTTTAGTATTTACGTCTTCTGATGTAGTTGCAAAGAACATAACACCCCAGCCTGTGCTACCTTCCACTGTATATGCATAACATAAAACTCAATCTTCAGAACAAACACAATTTTAAGAACATTATAAATAAATCCAAAAAACAAAGGTGCCATGTCATTTGAAACTCACAACGCCCCTAGACTGATTAGACATACTAAACTAAAAACCAAGCTCAAATTTACAATTTTATATACGGAGTACCTTTCTATGGCCACAAAACTTCTGCCGTTTTAACCGAAGCCGTTGACCATTGTGCTGTAATAATTGGTGAAATCAATAAAGACGAAAAAAGTGTACACATTTTTACATATTTTATTGAGACAGATTAATGATAATATACTATGCAAATAAATGGGTAGATCGTTTTTTTGTGCACTGCATGCCTACAAATAATACTAACATAAAAAATCAACCACTTTTTTAGTAAGCACACCCCTGCTATTGAGTAAAAAGTTTGTATTCGAAACCTGCTGCTGATCAGGTTATTATTTCCATGTCTTCGGACATCGTGGCCAACCTAGCAAGTTGAGCAGCTATATTTCCAAGCTATATTTCCAGCCACCATTGTTGGTTCAGCTGCAGACGTCATAGCAATGGCATGTACCATTGTGTGCTCACGATCCTTCACTTTCGCTCGTTGGCTCAGCTTTAGGACTGGAAGCATCATTTTCTTATATTACGACACTTATTCCACTTACTTTAATTTCATAGATTTAATCATTACAGTTAGTAGAAGATAAAATAGACTATAAGTAGCCTACCTGTTTTCAAATCGTACAACCATTTTAACCTAGTCATTCTAAACATTACCTATGAGAGAACGTGTACCTGTTCGGGGACACCGAGAGGGAGCATAGACAATAACACTTCCACAACAACTTTTTGAAAACCTGAGACATCAACAGATCAGTTCTATATAAGAACAAAATACTATGTCAGGCAGTAAGCTATACATGCCAGGATAATCAGTTAATTTATTGTGAGCACATCTAATATTTTTAGTTTATCATTTATTGTGAAGAAAATTATAAACTAACCTTTAACCGTTGTTGGTCCGGGTACGGTATGCCATAAACTCTTTGAAGACTTTCACGGTCTTTGTTTCCCCTTCTAGTAGGCTGCCGAAGACTGAAGATTTCAAAAACATAAATGAATAAACAGATGTGCCGGTGTGTGAGGATAGCAAACAGGCGTTGTAGCAAATATATGGAATTTCAAAGAGAACATAACAACAATTAAACCGAATAAAAAACCTGCGGTTCAAAACTCACTAAAAGTAACACAATTACACCCAAACACATTCAAAATTACCTTATTAGTTCAAAAATATGGTTAGACAAACTATGACATACAAACTAAGATTTCTGCACAAACGACTCGGTTTCGCAACAAAAGCAAAAATAAAAAACGTTATACCTCTGGATGATATTGTAACTGACACTCGTCTTCAGCTTCGTTAACTACTTGTAAAACACAAACCAAAACCATGAGGTAATGAAATGACTATACACCTGATTGGATATCCTGACCATTATTATAATATTAAAAAGACTAATACAAACCTCGTATGTTGATGATCTGAGACGAGCGTGTATGCGAGAAGCATGTGGAAAGTTTGAGTTAACTAAAAAAACGGCGTTATACTTTATCAAGAATCTAAGTCAGCAAAGCATCTGATCTATAAAGTCCAACCACAACGGACCAACAACACAGTTATAACAAAACAAAAAGGCAAGAAATAAGCAATCAAAACATTTAAAAAAAAAAAAAAGGCATGTCAATGGTACTTTACTTTTTGTTGTTGTTGAAACAAAATGATAAAAAAAACCCTAAAACCTCTCTCTCCATGGCGATTTTTTTCCCTAAAAACTCCCTAATCATTTTTTAAAATTCTGCCAATTTCTTTGTGTGTATTACATCATTCTTGTTTAGTTACTGATTAACATTCGTGTTAATTGTTTCTGGATTGGATTGGTGCTTTGTTTCACTTAGATCTGGCAGTTTTTAGGAATTGTTTCTCTTAGGGTTTTGAATCGTTTTTAGGGTTATCCAACCGACTTTGGTGCTTCATTCATTTCTTCCAATCTGTCTGGTATTAAGAAGGTTTAGTTTATTATCTAAGGTCTGATTTGAATCGATTTAACATTTATTTGTGCTATTTATCATGGGACCTGGTTGATTTCTTGGGCGCATATCTTTAAAACCCTAACATTTCAGTTAGGGTTTTCTTTCTCCGTGTTTGATTTTGTTCATGCTACTGGTCATCTTATTATTTGATTGTTCGCTGCTGGTCTAGGGTTGTGAGAGATGAATAAGGGATTTTTTAACAAATCGCATGCTTCTAAAGGTGTTCAAGATTCTGATGGTAATAAGGGCTGATGTTGGGAGAAGTGCAACTGATGATCCACCTAATCTGGCCAATCAGAATAGTGGTATTCAAGATGATGTTGGGAGAAGTGCAACTGATGCTTCTAAAGGTGTTCAAGCTTCGATTGGTGTTGCATCTAAGGGTAGTGATGTTGTTAGGGAGTTAGAACAATCTCTATCAAGTGGAGATTCAGATGTAAACCTTCCAAAAGGAGATGGGGATGTTAATAGGGTTGCTGGGTCTAACGTGAACTCTTATGCTCCTCATGTAACTACTTCTATCAATGCTCATGTTGATACTGGTAATATTGATGTACGTGAACACCTTCCTAAACAAGTGAATCCGGTTTCACTTGATTCGTATGCTAATGTTACCATTGATAACGAGGGTGGACTACAGCCTGCACAATATCAATCTTTCCAAGATTTTCTTGATGCTAAGGAAAATCATGCTAAGGCTCATCCTACTTCGTTAACTCAGGGTGCTGCTTTAAAAAACACTCCAAGTACTCTAAATCAGCCTACTATTACGAGTACTACCAATGGGAAGACGGTTTCTTTTTCGGGTGCTATTGGTGCTTCTAACGAACCTAAGAAACATACGTCAAACTTTCGTAGGCTGGAGTGTCGCAAGAAAGCTAATGATGTGGATCTATCTATACCAATGAAAGTGGTAGAAGAGGTGAATCTCAGATTTGAAAATACGCTTTACGGGTATTTTCTTGGCCAACGCCTTGCTTTTCCTGTTGTTAATTATTATGTTCCCAATGCATGGGCTAAGTATGGTCTACAAAAGGTTATGATGAATGCGAAGGGGTTCTTTTTCTTTAAGTTTAATTCGAAGAAAGGTGTTGATGATGTCCTTGATAATGGTTCATGGTTGATTCGTAATGTACCAATTATTCTTAAACCATGGACATTGAACACCAATTTGCTTAAAGAAGATTTGACTAACATCCCGGTGTGGGTTAAATTCCATGATGTCCCTCTTGCTATGTTCTCGGATGACGGGCTTAGTCTTCTTGCTACATTGTTTGGTACGCCCAAAAGGTTAGATGCTTTTACTAGTCAAATGTGCAGGGAATCCTGGGGTCGTAGTAGTTTTGCTATGTGTATGATTGAAGTGAAATCGGATGAGGCGCTTCGGGAGAGTCTCACTGTTGAGATACCTTTACTTGATGGTACGGGTTCGATGATTGAGATGATTCGTGTTGAATATGAGTGGAAACCGCCTCGATGTGATAAGTGTAAGGTTTTTGGTCATAATTTGGTGGATTGTCCTAAAGTTGTTGTGCCTCCTACGCAACCTACTAAGAATGTTAATAATGGTTTCAAGACTGTTAACACTAAGAAGAAGGGTAAGTAAGTTTGTTCAACAAATCCGGGTCAAGGAGGTTTTACTAAACCTATTGTGGGTAAGCAGTTTCATTACCAACCCAAAAAGACTCCTCCTGAACCCAAGAAAGTTGTTGTCACTAAGAAGTATGCTTCTGATGTGGCTAGTATATGTGGAACGAAGATCACTACATCCAATCAGTTTGATGCGCTTTATATGGATGATACGGATGGTTTTGGTATTCCTACTAATGACACCAACAAGGATGTGGATGATGGTCGTACAATGAAAGTGAATGAGGATGAGTCGATTAAGACTGGTACTACATCACAAGAACCGCTTATGAGTGATTCAATGGGAATAAAGGAAGTTGGTTCTACTCCTATAGTTGAGAAAATTGGTAAGCTTGAAAAGCTACTTATTAATGGGAAAGCTACTCTTGTGGATGATGATGGTCATCCCATTCCGTCTACCTCTTCCACTAAGAGGGCTAACCCATTTTCCAAGGTGGGTGAGGTTGTGGTTTCAGATAGTAATGATGATGAGGTTCTTAACACGTTCGATGAATCAGCAAATCTTTTTTATGGTGGTCATGAGCGTGAAGATGAGTTTCATGACTATGATGATTATTCGAAGCAAATTTATGATCTTTCAGAGAATTTGGATGCTCTTAATGCCATTTATGGTTTTAATCTCCGAGGTCGTAGGAAGTAGTTTTTATTTTTGTCAGAGTCTTTTGTTATCATGTGGTTATTGGTTTTGTTTTCTTGTTTAGAAAATAGGAAGTATCTTGTTATGTAAGCTTTTCGCCTATGTAACGGGCTGATATATGGGATTCACCCATATCCGTTGTACTTAAATGCTTTTTGGAGTAATATATTTACCGGGTCGTTGATCTTTTACAAAAAAAAAAAAAAAAAAAAAAAAAAAAAAAAAAAAAAACAACAACATTAAAAAAAAGTTGTAAATAATCTAACCAAGAAAAAAAAAACCAATAAGTCAAGTTTTGTTACTTACCTGTTATTGGAAGTGGGTTTGCAGAACCCTACGCGTCATCCCTAAAAATGGAAGGAAAACAAAACCAAAAAAATCAGAGTCGGTTATTGAAAAAAATGGATTAATG
Organism: Artemisia argyi; assembly: GCA_030686995.1. Classification (NCBI taxonomy): domain Eukaryota; kingdom Viridiplantae; phylum Streptophyta; class Magnoliopsida; order Asterales; family Asteraceae; genus Artemisia; species Artemisia argyi. Next base: position 170,855,416 of record CM060706.1, read on the forward strand.
AACCAATTATAATGTATAGAAATCAAATATATACGAAAAATATATTGCCTAATTACTTGTGGTCATAGACTTTTACATCCATTCACATCCATGGATCTACAATAAGGTGAACCCAAAGTTCTAGGTTTGTGTGAGGCGGTGTTATGCAGTCGTTTATCCAAAATGAAGGTCGGCAAATGGAGAGAAGATAGTATAGGATTATTTTATTCGTGCCGGGGATTATTTTATTCGTCTCGGGAAAAGGTCCACCGAGAATTGTTATATTTCTTAAATTAATAGGATGTAAACAATTATTATTCAAACCGAAAGTAGAGACCTATTCCATTAACACCTCCGGCGAGTGTATATGTGCATATGACGCGCGTGTGTGTATATATATATGTGGAAGTTAGCCATTACTTATGTGTTTATTACTAACAGATTACTATTCAATACCATGTCTTTTCTTTAAAAAAAAATACGCAATAATGAGGCCATGGGCTCAAAATTTCATAATCGGATATATTCATATAGCTGGGCTCAAAACCAAACAAATTTGCTCATTTTATTAGTATCTTCATTTTCTTTCATCTGCACAATGATGGCTGTTTTATACAAAAAAAACTTGGTACAATTTTTTCAAAATTTTCATTACTGTAAGATAATGACCAAATTGATGCACATTGTTTGCAACTTGCTAGAAAGAAGATGTGATCAGTTTCTTTAGGCAGCAACCACATTTTCTAGCAACTCTTCCAAGTCTTCTAATCTGAATTTGAAACACATCCAACAAGTTAGTTTCGAGGCACTAAAGCAACAACCATAGAAAGTACAAGTCAACTTGGAGTTCAAATCGATATATGACACAATATATCATATGCATTTCGGCATTTTGTCATAACTTATAATATGGAGAGTGAGACCATACCTTACGTCACTTAAATCAGGGAATTTTGCTATTGCATCTGTAAAGTCCTGGTTTGCAGTTGAAGATGTATACGTGATTATACATGACATTCCAGCTTGTGTTGCCGCCTGCAGAGGTTATTCGTTTGATTTCATAGCTCAATAAGTGGGCAAGTTTAAGACATAAATAAATCAATTACAAAATGGGCATAGAGACTATTGGTTCTATTTTATCCAGTTTTACTCGAAGTGAAATTTTCAATTCTTTTAAAGTAAACGGGCGGATTTGGGTCAAAAGGCCGACCCGCTTAACCAACACATATAAGATTTCCGATCTTGGCCCAACCCATTTGACCCGTTACCAACCCACCCGTTTTATAACATGTAATTTCTACAGATCTTTATTGCATATTGCAGTTATAAACATGGAAAATGGTCTAACCTGTAGACCGATGACACTATCCTCCACCACCAAGCATGCTTTCTCTGAAATGCCTAGTTTCTGGAAACGCAAATTTGATAAACATTACAAGTGTGAAGACAGGCACCAACTATAAGAAAGTTGCTTATTATTTACTACCTTAGAAGCTGTGATATATATAGAAGGGTCAGGCTTCTTTTCCTTCACGTCATCACCTGCAAAACGTAACGTTATGAAAACAAAATTTATAACCATCAACTGAGATGAACACACCAACAATAGAATAAGTGAATTGTAATGGCGTTCCCATATACTGGGGAACGTCATTATCATTGACATAAATATGATCATGATATATATCTTACCTGCAAGAAAGCAATCAAGACTTTGGAAACGCTCCTGAAGCAAGAGGAAGCACAAAATAAAAAAATTCCATCAAAGGACAATGAAAATGATGATTAACATTCATAGCAATTAGGAAGGATCGAGAGCTTACCATTCCAATAAGATTTTCTAAACACATGACGACTGAGCTTTTCGTTGCAGCAGAACATACAGCAACTTTTTTACCCTGTGGAGAAATAAAATAAAAGTAACACGTTTTTTAACAAGGGATCATGCCTCTACAAGAATAAATGCAACAAAATGAGACATGCCACCTAAGCTAGCCAGTGAAAAGAGATAAAAAAAACATGAGCGTCTAATTACACAAGATACTGACTTCTTAACAAAATACATTACAGTAGAATGAATTATATTTAGTTGTATTTTAAAGTTATCTTACAGAAGCCCTGGCCTCATCCATCAATCTTAATACGCCTGGTCTAGGCTCAACCTGCTCACACCAAACAATAGTAAAAAATGTGAAATAATGAACCAGATTGGAAGATTCAAACAAATCATAAATGCATACATAAAGACATACACATCACAACAAAATGTTGCGTCTTACACTTCCAGATTTGATTATATCCTTGTACTTCTCGGTCTTCCAATCCTAGTATCAAAAAATGAGCTGTTTAACTTCAACTACTAATTACTTAAAAACACGTCAATTGCTAAGCCAATTATGCGATTTACTTACAAGTGCTTTGTATAGGTAACAATAATTAGTGAACAAACCTGAAGAGTATCAATCAGTTTTGCCCGATCCTCGTCACTTTCAGGAGGCGTGGCAAAGAGTGTGGAAGAAGGCCAACCATTTTCCTTGAAGTACCTGATCACATTAATTCCATTTATCACTGTTTTCTTCATCTACTTTCTTTTTTCTATTATAGGTACTCAACTATTTCGTATGTTTCAAGATCTGTATGTCACTAAACATTAGAAAATTGCTAAATACGTCACGTACTTAAGTTATCACTAGAGAAGAAATTTCCGTCACTACTACATTACCAATGACTTATTTAACAAGTTTTCAAGTTTTCAAGTTTTCCAAATTTCATTAGCTTTCATACAATGAAATATGGAGTGGTAGCTAGATTACTTGCATTAGGAAAATGAATAAGTAAATAAAGTAAAGTAGAGAACCAATATAACATTTCCAACAAAAGATAGTAGAGAGGAAGAGAACCATCTCATTTTTGGTTTACCGCCACCGACTTGATTCTGAAGGACATCATAGAATTCAGTATCCCAGTTAAGAGTTTCAGCGAAAGGAGGACAACGAACATTAAAGTGAGCAAAAGCAAAATTGTAAGCTTGACGATGCAAGTCTTCAGATTCCAAAATAACTCCATCACAATCAAATATGAGAGCTTCCATTGCCCTTGAACTTGCACATATTTGCCTTGACGATGATCTAGTAGTTGAAGTTGAATATGACGAGAAACGAGTGATACGAGGGAGAGTGGTGGTGGTCTTGTGGAGCGAGAAGAGTGCGTTGTGGCTGCGAGTAGCGTTGGGAGGGCATCGGAGAACCATTGTATGGGTTGTGGACGCCATTGAGGTTATGTTATGTTCTTGTGGCTGCCTAACAGAATTACCTAACGTTAGATATGTGCCTTTTGCATAAAAAAACGAAAGTGAAATATGTGTATGTAACTTTATATATGTAACGTAACCACACTAATTCAATTACGTATGTGTAACTTTTAATGATTCAGAGTGTTAAATGTTTATTTATTAAAATAAAATTATTAGATTTAGACAACTAATCAAATATTTAGATTTATACTAGTAGTAAATTTAACTAAGCCAAAAATAATTCCAAAATTTTTTCCACGGCAAATTCGTTTATTTTCCACCATACGTCCTAGTCACTATCTATCTATCTATACTCCACCTATCAAATTTTAGCTACTTAAATAATTAAAGGAAAACTTAAAAAACCAAATAATATATGTGTGGTTTGGAAGACTCATTGAAAAGAAATAAGGATAAGGTTGATAATTTAATGTCACCAACGTAACGAATTGAAGTAAGCTCCATAACACATTTTAGTTAGGGACGAATTTAGAATTTTTAAAAAGATGTTACACAAAAGAGATGTTAAAATAACTAAAGTTACACTGTAATAAACAAAAGTAACAAAAAAAATTAAATAATAATAATAATAATAATAATAATAATAATAATAATAATAATAATAATAATAATTTAAAGATTGTACATACTACAATAACAGCAATTTTGAAAACTTTTTTGTACTTCGTAACCTAAAATCGAGTGTAGCCCATGCCACACTCGGCATACATGTGGGTCCATTCATGACTACATTGCCTATCATATCACTATCTGATACTCCAATGTACGTACGTGTGACACCATGCTATATTTGCAATATCTATATAAGCACTTTTCAATTGAAAGTTAAACACTCTAAGAACACATAAAAACTTACACCTATACTTAAGTTGAAACATGGTTATCTTGGCCAATGAATGCAACAAAACACTTGATCAAAATATGAACAAATGAGGTTGTTAGCTTGTATCTTGTGATTCTAGATTTGTTGAAAAGATCCAATCTATAAGTATGTTGATCGACCGCGTTTCCGAATTCAACACTTGCTCCTTTATCTCACTTTGCAACCTCAACTTTTGGTTTATTTTTTAGCGAAAACAAGAATTGGTCATTGGTATATAAAAGATGAAGAAGTAGAAGTATAAATCTCTCAAATTGATTTTTCCTTACTCTTTTCATCAAACTTTGGCCCTAAAATTACTTACGTGGCAAACACAATAAGTCCAAATACCTAAGAAGTATTTGCGTTAGAGCATCTCCAATACTATGGATTTCACAGGTTTCATAGCATTGTCATGTCATGCCACATCAGTATTTATAAATCATTACTTTCTATAAACTTACTTATTTACTCCTATGAAGTTTCAGAGTACATAACTTAGCTCCACTTTCATATTTATCATACACATCTCTTTCTTTCTCTCTCCCCTCTCCTCCCCCCCCCCCCCCCCCCCTCTCTCTCTCTCTCTCTCTCTCTCTCTCTCTCTCGCTCTCTCTCTCTCTCTCCCTCCCCCTCCAAAGTTCATGTGCATGGACTTTAACGTCTCTCCTCTTTATAAACCAAGTCAAACAATAGAGTTTTATACTAATGAACGCCACACTACAAGAAAAGGAGGCTTTTAGGACCATTGTTTGGGCCACTTTTTTATATTGTGTGCTAAAGTACATTTTATAGGACCAACAATTTTTTTAGTCCTATTACACTGATTATAATAGGACACTTAATATCTTGATCCTAATAAAATAACTTATAAGACACTTTTTTAGTACGACCTTATTACCATGCAACATAATAGGACACTTCCTGTAAAAGTCCTATTATATTAAGTTTTACAGGACTCCTTTTTCTTGTGGTCTTATCAGAATAGAATTTTATTGACACTTCAAATGTGTGTCCTATCACAAGTATCTAAAGGGACGCTTATTAGTTGGGGTTTCATTATTAAAGATAATAGAACTCTTGATATTAAAGTCCGACACAACATTTTACTTGTAGCTTCTTCGATCTTTGCTTTATTTAACATAATTTCATACACTTGTATTTGTACGTAGGCCGTGATAAATTAAGTTTTAAAAGAGGCTAGTTATTATAGAAAATCTTATGTTCCTTTATAAAATAATTTATTTATATAAATTATTTGATATTTGGTGAATGTTTGTGAACTAAATTTACAATACAATAGCCAATTGTTAAGAAAATGATAGTTTTGCTACACATGGGTCAAAATATAGTACAGAGAGGAAAATTTGAATTTATATACCTTAATATGTCACTTATTTTCGATCTAACTCACTTTATGTAATTTGTGTTTCTATTCAGTCAGGTTATCTTACTAATTTTTAATTGACTTAGGTTATGAAACTTAAAAAACATGTTGTTTAGATTAATTCTATAACAAGTCGCATGTAAACAAAGTGATATATCGTGTTTGACAAGTTCAACAATTTAAATATATAAATGTTATAAATTAAGTAGCATTAAATACTCTTAGTTGATAGATATGGCCCAATCCCTGTAGTCAAGCTTTAAATACATTTCTGGAGTGAAGACAATATGATCACCATCTTCAATGAATACGTAAGGATTCCCCACTCTTACTCAACGCTCATGCTTCAAAAATATATATGGAGTGAAGACAAAATGATCAACGTTTTCAAAGAGTGTGATAGGATTCATCGCACCTTCTCAGTATTCAAGCTTTAGATTTACCGATAAGTGAAGGCAAAGACTATGCTTGACTAGACTATCATTACATTAGGAGAGATTGTTAGGAATTATAAATGATTGTAATAATAGTCTTTTAAAAGTATGGGTTAGTTTAGTTATTTAATAGTTTATGTACGAAGGACTAAAAATGTAATATGTTGTAAGTCATCAATGATTTGAAGAGGATAATACCCGATCATTGGATAATGAAATAAGTATCCTTACATGCATTTCCCTTTGTAGGTAAGTCGATCATCAATCAATAAACATTCTCTTACATATTGTCATCCAACATTCTTCTTGTCATCATGATGTCATCCTACATACTAAGTCGATGGATTAACCTACTTGTTACTCGAAGAAGTGTCAACCCACTAACTAAGTAGTAGGTATAATAGAAATGCTTTATTATGCTTATTAACAAACGAATAAGACTTTACAAATTAATGTTGAGTTTATAAGTCTTTGATATAACATAAACTAGCCTAGGATTCAACCAAATATAAGATAGTAGAAGAAGACTCTCGACACAAAACACAAGAGTGAATTAAGTTCTTGTTGTTCTTCACTTATGATTAAGTCAACTTTCAATGTTATTTTACTAAGATGTTAAGAAACAAGTAGATTGAAAGACTTACAGGGGTTATAAAGAAGAGAATCAAGGGGAGACATGAATGGAAAGAGGTGAGCTTGCAAGTGACAAGAGGTGGCTATTTATAGACAAGATGAGACCTCATGGTCTCGCGCTAGCGTATGAGACTTACGTGCTAGAGTCTGAGTGCCCTCTTGTATATAACTAGCCGTTGGCTCATGCTAAACCTCTATTTGGCGGTGGGTTCAAACGCCATGGATTGGTCGGCCAAAAATACTGGAAACCATGGTTACTTTAAAAAAAGGTTTGACTGGTCGACGTTTTGATTAAGAACATTCTCAAGAATAATTTTATATCAAAATTCTACAAAATAATTCGTTAGATAATGTTAGGTATTCTGCTAATATATAAAAGATTTTATTATTTTTACGATTATTATACACTTAAATTAGAAGTATCAAACGATCAGAGGCCGAGACAAGAAGGGGCAAATTACAATGCCGTCTAGCAATTATTATACACCTAAATCACAATTATTATACACTTAAATTAATGGTATCAAAGGGCACGTGCCTCCTACTGGAAAAAATTGTAGTAAAAAAAAGTTTAAAATGTCTGGCTACTTTTGTAATTTCTCCCCTAACGAATTGATTTGTGCTGTAGTTCCAAATTATTATCAAAATTTGCACCCTCAACCATGACTTTCTAGCTCCACTCCTTTACACGACCCACAACTTAAGCTCGAGTTCAAATCAAGCTTTTAGCGAGCTCACAAGCAACTCGACATATTCATACTTCGAGTTAAAATTTTGCTTCACTTAATTATGTAGTTATCACTTATCACAAACTTTTGTTTTTAGGATAAAGTAAAAAATTTAATTTCCCTCCTAATTTTCGTTACCTTTTAAACTCCCTCCTCCAAATTCATAAAAGTGGCTTACTCTAACCTTATTTTTCTCCCTCTCACTATTTGTACTTTATGGGATCTTGTCGTTTATTAGGACGTCCAAAAGTGTCCTAAATACCTATTACAACCTCTTCCTACATGGCACTTTAATTTTTGTCCTATTAGTTTAAAGTTTCTATAAACTTATTATATAAGACACTAAATAGGGTCCTCTAAAAGCAGTTTTGTTATAGCGCCACTTAGAAGCCAAGTCACTATAAACTTCTATAAAACCTCCGATATCCATTGGAGGTGTTCTTAGAACACTTTGACTTTAAGAACGTTTAATATCAAAAATTACATTAGGATGAATAATGGAATGATGGCTACACAGTCTTGGGCCTAGACAAGAAGAATCATTGATTATTTAGGGCTAATGGTTAATGTAATTATAGCGGACAAAGAATTTATTAGGCTGTTAAATTGTTAGTGAATTTGTTTTAGAGATAGAATCCCAAGACCAAGTGATATGTTAGTCATTAGTGTAAATATTGGGTCTCATGTAAATAAAATGAATTAATAAATATTATCAATCAAAATTATTCGTAACACGATATTAAGGCTATATTTGGTAAAAGTAGTTGTGAGCAGCAGCTATGGGTGTGCAAGAAACCAAAAAACCGAACCTAAACCGAAAAAGACTGAACAACCGAAACCGATTGAAAAACGGACGGTTCGGTTTCTATATTTTGAAAAAACCGAAGTTTTTGGTTCGGTTTGGTTTGAGCATTAAAAACCGACCAATAGAAACCGAACAGACATTTAAAGTCAAAATGCATCTAAGACCGACATTTAACTATATCATATCGAGTAACTACTGTTTGTTTCATATGCTTCTTGAACATGTCATTTAGGACAGATAATATGTTCTCTTCTCAGGCGTTTTCTGTTTTTATTAGATTTTTATTGTTATATTGTGTTGCTCTATGACACATAAACAACTCTTTTTATGATTTAATATGGTCATTTGTTTCTTATCGTCATTATTGTGTTTTTTGTTTTTCTTAATGGTGTGTAAAGGTGTTATTTTATGATATATGTCAAATCTACTTTGAAAAAGCAAAGCTCGAAAGATCGTATAGTAACCGACAAAATTGAAAAACCAAACAAAAAAAAAAATCGACAACCGAAAAAACCAAACCGACAAAAAACCGAAACCGAATGGTTTCTAAAAATCAAAAACCGAAATATTTCGGTTCGGTTTTAGTTTTATACAAAAACCGAGCCAAACCGAACCACGCTCACCCTAGCAGTGGCAGTGAGTAGTAACAGTGAGCTGTGAGCAGTAGCCAAAAAAGCTCATAGCTTCATAAAGAAGCATTGAAAAAACGAGCTTTCCTAAAAAATAGCAAAACCCACAGCTCTCATTCCAAACGAAAACTAAAAATCAAAATGTTCATTGTTCACCGATTATTACTCAAAAAAGCTTCAAGAAGCTTTGTATCAAACATAGACTAAAGCTTTAAGTTTAACCCACCACAAATAGTTTTCCTCTAATCGTGGCTACATCCCATTGATGCGGAGGGATCCCAATTTAAGATAATCAATTCTTCCAAAAACTAGATAATGTATCCTTTGACGTACAATAATGGCGGTCCTATGGTCATCGTGGCTACATCCCATTGATGCGGAGGGATCCCAATTTAAGATAATCAATTCTTCCAAAAACTAGATAATGTATCCTTTGACGTACAAAAATGGCGGTCCTATGTTCATATACATGTACAATTACATATTGTGTTTCGCCAGCTAGCAATGCATCCTTTGACGTACAATAATATTTAGTATCCAACTTTCAAATTCAGTTTAATAAATGCTACAACATCAACGTTAATGAGGTAGGTGATACATATATCATTGAAACATAATATATCAAGGTTTTTCAAGATCGAGATCTTACCAAGGATCGTTTTCATTTTTGCAAAATCGTGATCGTAAGATGGAATCGTGATCCTAAGATCCTACTATAATGCTATTTTTTAAAGATCTTTGTAATATTATTCAAATTTATAAATTATTATATATTATAAACATTAAATTACATGAATATTCCATGAAAATGTTGTCCTGAATTATGAATATTGAATGTTTAAGAAGAATTACATGTTGATTTTAAATTTTATAAAAACATAAACCATAAATTTGTAGTTTTTTAGTTTGCGATTCGAGAAAAGTAAGATCGGAAAGGAGTAGATCTTAAAATCCTATGGTCAAGATCGGGATCCTATAAGATATTAAGCTTGTTAAGATCCTACATAGGATCCGGATCGTTTTTGCTTTGTAGAATCGTAAAATCGTAAGATCCTAAGATCAGTAATATATAGCCCAATTAAGTTGTACCTTGTTACTTAAGAATTAATTAAAATTTATACATAAACTGTCAATATGAGTTCCTTGTTTGTTATAGACCGATTTAAGATGATCAATTCTCCCAAAAACTAGATAAGAGACGAGATTTAATAAAGACTTTTAAACGGCCAAGAATTTAAAATTAAAAACCGTACTAAGGAGAAACTAGACTTATAAACAATTTATTCTTCATTCATTACTTAACACAACGATTTCATATATAAATAGGAATGAAAATGCAGTTACTAAAGAAGCTTAACTGCTTTACGTGACCCACTACCATTTTACTCTAGAATTTAAAATACATGCATGCATGAGAAATACTGAACTACAAACATGGAATGAACTTGCTAAACTATTTCCTCCACTACGTACTAGTAATGGTCATTTGACCACTTCTTCTAGAATAAAAGAAACAAAAGTAGTACGGTTCTGTCTTTTGGACACCCGAAACGTATCATTGTTCCTTCATAGTAATAAATTACTACAACTCCAAAGGATTACAGTATTCTCCGTCAATTAAACCATCATCAGCATAAAACGCGCTTATGAAATCACCGTTTTCAAAGAAATCCATATCTAGAGGGTCATCAGACATAACGGAATGAGATGAACCACCTTGGTCATATCCTGGAGTTGCGTTTGCATGATCTTTTTGTTTTCGTGAGGGTTTGTTACTGATTTTTTTAGTAGTCGAGTTGTTTGTTGTTAGAGAATGTTGATTTTTAAACCCTTCAAAATTGAGGACAACTCCAGGTCCATGGTGTGGAACAATAAGATCATTATGTGGGGTAATTGTGCAAGTGTGACAACCAAAATATGTTATGCGGAACTTGTTCGGCTCGTCTTCCAACTGTTGAACATGTTTTTTTGCCATGCAGCCTTGATCATTCATGTATGTACATCGGTAATAGCATCTGTGTATTACCCAAAACACAACTAATTATACCAAATTGAATATGCTCCAAATATATACTATGAAAAAAAAAAGAAAAAAAAAAAGAAAAAGAAAAGAAAAAAACAACTTAATTAATGGGACGTATATTAAACATAAATGAGGTAACCTTGGAAAATTTGAGTTAAGAATAACTTTGTTTCCATATTTCCTCCATTGATAACAATCTTCACTTGTATTACTAACTTCGACCCTTGTATCTCCTCTCCTGAAAGAACATTTAAGAACCATTATTATCATATGCGGTGCCGGCTACCGTGTGATTATATTTTGCGTTATTTAGTTACACGCTTAGTTGTCTTCATGTTTTATAAGTAGAGATATTAGAGATGGTTAAGGCAAATAATTTTAGTTTTGAACAACCAACCGTTTTCTAACAAACTTCCTAAACAACTTGCTTCATAAAAAATTAATTTTGAAATTTTTTCATAATAAGCAAGAAAAAAATCTTATTTTTAAACATTTTTAATTATAGAATTCAAATGCATTATAATGTAGCATACATGCTCTAAGATTTTGTGTGATCATTGTTATAACAAAAAGTTAGAAAACTTGTACTTACTTTCGCTTGTATTGACCTCTCCCTTGTTTCACTACCAATAATGGTGTCTTCTCATTGTTTCTCGAAAGGTTTGCATTGACGGAGAAACTTTGACCCTGTGTGGCTGTCTTCTCACTGTTACACTCGAAAACTTCTGATTCCTGATGGACTTCGGATCTACTCGTACTCAACATTGAGAGGCCATTTGCAAAAGATTCGGATACATCCGTCAGTAATTCATCTACTGAAACCGACACATGATCACCGTTAGTTTCACCACAAAGCATATTCTGCAACCTCTTTGCAGAATCCCTACCTCTAATTAGAGTTTGGACCAAATTGTTATTGTTTTTCTCCATTCTTAGCTATCGTAATTAAACACAACTTAGCTTTGTTTCACAGGTTTTGCAATGAATAAATTTACTATATATGTACACATGTCAATAATGTGCAAGTTTAAAAGGTTGACATGACGTCATGATTTATGACATCACGGTCAAATGTGGATTACTAATTAATTACTGTATTATTTTCTTGTTTTTACTAATGTTGTTATATTATCGTATAATCAGCTTGTTTTGTGAGTCTAAATCCACGATTACATGTGTCTGCACTCTGAATCGATTTATAAACCTTTTTATTTTTTATAAAGTTTTTGATATACTTCTCATTGTGCTTAGAAAATAATTAAAGCGGCAAGTCGTACCAAAACATTAATCAGATATTAAAAAGAGAAATTTAAAAACATTAATGGAAATAAGTAGGTCTCCATCACTGAGAATGTCGTCTGATTGTCAAGATTTTTCTTTCCGCAAAATAATACTTTTAGGCACGTGCATTAATTGGAAAGTTACAGGAAAGGTCTCTTTAAAATATCTACCACGTATCAAAAAAGTAGGAGTAACATTTATCATTTCATATCATTCTATTATGTATTGTGTCTCAATAGTAATTTATGTTGTGTGAGAAACTCCCAATCAAATAATCGTGGATTTAAGTCCTTAGAACATGCGAGATAGATTTGTGGTATTTTGAGATGGTTAAAAATTGCCATTAAAAAAAAAAAAAAAAAAAAAAAAAAAAGGGCGACATTTATGAATTCCAATTGTTATATCCGAGTAACATACAATAAAACCAATTTTTTAGCTAGTTTTAGCTAAATTGTTTTGTAAAGTTATATGATATTTTTTTTGGTAAGCAAATGTTTGAAAAAAGTATTATACTTGACATCATTTGTTTTTATGGGTAGCGAACAATTTTTTTAGCTTTTATGGGTTTTTTTTTTTTTTTTTTTTTTTTTTTTCAAATTTACTCTCTTTATGATATTTTGTAACATTTTGTGATATTTTTGCCCTTTTCAGTTAATAGCAATTTTATATTTTCGAAAGGCAAAAATGTTAAAAAAAAAATATCGCCAAATACATAAAAAATGATGAATTTAAAAGAAATGTGCATTTTTAAGCAAAAAATTTGTTTCCTATCCAGAAAATCAAATGGTGTCAAGTATGATATTTATTTATTTATTTATTTGACTTTTTTTCTTTTACAACATATGTACTTTTTATATATCTTTTATATAATAAAACAAAACCCCTATTGGGAATTTTTCATTTCAAAAAAATCAATTCATGTCTTATTAGGAAATAATTTTATTTAAAAAAAATTATTTTCTTATTAGGTAACATTTTATATTTATTCATAACACAAGTAGAAGATAAATGTTGGGTTTTGGATTCTGCTGCTGAGAGAAACTACTGCTGTGATGAAACTGCTGCTAAGGTAAATGATTCTGCTGCTGATGTCAAAGTGCTGCTAAGGGAAAATGCTGCTGAAGGAATCTACTGCTAAAGTGATAAGCATGTATTCGTAGTAGATAATTATAGAATAGATTGTGTGTATATTGTATACGTTTAGAATATTCTTATCTTGCATTGAAAGTTATTGTAAACCTAGTAGGACTCTTTGGCCTATAAAAGGAGGATCCTAGGGTTAGATTGAGTACGTATTATTTAGTTTTCGTTTACACTTCAAGGTTGTAAAACCCTAGCATTGTTGAGTGCTCGTATTAATAATATTGAAGTGTTGATAATGAAATTGTTCTTCTTAAGTTAAGCTTTTATATTCTGCATTCTAGCTTAAGTGTTTTATACAAGTCAACTTCTATATAAGATCGGTTGCTCAACTGGGATCAACAAGTGGTATCAGAGTTTGTGATCTAGAAGTTGTAATTAAGAAGAAACTATTCCTTGCAAGTTTACTGTTCCTTATCAATTACTAAAGATGGGTGATGACACACATATGGTGACTGCCTCAAAGGTTCCCATGCTCAACCCTGGAGAATATGAGCTGTGGAAGATGAGAATCAGACAGTACATTCGCATGATTGACTTTAACATGTGGAATGTGATCATCAATGGTGACTCTTTACCAAAGAAGGGTGCTGATGGAAAAGAGATACCAATCAAGACTGCTGAAGAGAATTCTTTGAGGAAGATGGAGATCAAGGCACACAGTGTTCTCTTAATGGGAATACCTAATGAATTTCAGTTGGACTTTGATGGTTGTGAGACTGCAAAAGACTTGATGGATGCTGTTGAGTTTAGGTTTGGAGGGAATGATGCTACTAAGAAGTCAAGGAAAAATATGCTGAAGCATCAATTTGAGAACTTTACTGCTGAAAGTGGAGAAAAGATTAATGGCACTTACAACATGCTCAATCAACTTGTCAGTCATTTAAAGCTTGTTGGCTATGTGGTTCCACAAGAAGATGTAAATCTCAAGTTCCTTAGAAGTCTTGCACCTGAATGGAGTATGCACACTGTTGTATGGAGGAATAAGCCTGATTTTGAAACTATGAAGTTGGAAAGTCTCTATAACAACTTAAGAGTGTATGAACCAGAATTGACTTCTTCATCTACTTCATCTTCTGGTACACAAAATCTTGCCTTTGTATCTTCAAAGTCAAAAGGGTCAAAAGAATCTCACTCTATTGCTTATGGAGTATCTACTGCTGATGGATCTGCTGCTAGTTCAAATGATAAAAATTCCACCAGTGATATTGCTTTGTGTGCATTCTTGGCTGATCTAACTACAACTGTAAGGTCACAGGTCATTAATCAAGATTTAGATCAACTTGATCCTGATGATCTTGAAGAGATGGATCTTAAATGGCAAATGGCCATGTTGACCTTAAGGGCAAGAAAATTCTTGAAGAGAACTGGAAGAGAATTCAAGTACAGGGCAGAAAATGTTGGTTTTGATAAATCAAAGATAGAGTGCTATAACTGCAACAGGAAGGGTCACTTTGCCAGAGAATGTAGAGCTCCAAAGAAAAATGCTGAAGCTCCAAAGAAGACCACTGAAGAAACAAAGAATACCACTACTGCATTGGTATCTTGTGATGGGTTGGGAGAGTATGATTGGAGTGATTTGGCTGATGAAGAACCAAACTTTTCCTTGGTGGCTCAAGTCAAGCCTAAAGTGAATAATTTTGCACTTATGGCCTATGCATCATCTTCTGGATCTGACTCTGAGGTATCCAATGATTCTGATTTATCTGTATGTTCTTTTAAGTCATGTGCTGATACAGTAGAAGAACTTAAGTCTAGGAATGAGAGTCTAATCAGAGAAGTTGAAAACCTAAAACTTGATAACTTAGGTTACAAAGTAGGTATTCAAAATGTGGAAAGAAGACTTGAGTATCTAAAAGAGTGTGAGTTAGAATATGTAGATAAAATTAACCAACAAGATGTTGAGATTTTTAAGAAAAACAGTGAAATTGAGTTTCTTAAGAATAAGTTAGAAGAAGCAGAAAGAGATAGGGATGTAGCTCTTGCTGATAAAGAAAAACATATAGTAAGAGTAAATAAACAACAATATGCTTCTGATTTGGTTAATAAGTCGATTGAGAGTACACTGATGAGAAAAGGAAGTGGAATAGGTTACAATGAGGTTGTTCCTCCTGCTAAGAGTGTCTATGCTCCCCCAGGAAAATAATTGTCTTTTATTAGTGAGCTAGATATTGAAAAACCTGTAGGTAAATCCAGTACAAATGTCTTAGAAACACCTAAGGAAGAGGGTAGAAAATTTTCTGATGCTCCTATTATTGAAGACTGGTACTCAGATAGTGATGAGGAACAGGAACAGGTTAAACTAGATCAAAAAGTAGAAAAAGAAGAGATTCCTACAAAAGTTGAACCTAAAATTGACCAGGTGAAGTTTGTGAGACCTGTGTTAGGAAAGGGCATCTCTAGGAAAATGGTTGAATATAATGAGATCTCTAGAGAAAGAATGAATTGTTTCAATAATAAGCCTAGGGGAAATCAGAGAAACTTTAATAACCTAGTTTCTAACAAATTAGGTAGTGAGTTTCAATTAAAGAAAAAAGCTTGTTATAAGTGTGGTAGCATTGAACATTTGATTAATAGTTGTCCTGACCACAAGAAACCTGTTTGGAATCAATATTCTAGGGTGAATCACAAATATGTTAATAACAATACTCACCCTCATCCTAATAGAAATATGATTCCTAAGGCTGTTTTGTTAAGATCTGGTGCAACTAGATCCATTTATGCTACTAAATCAAATGGTGCTTTTAAAACCACAACTGGTTCTGTTGCTGGCTCTACTGCTACTAAGCACTGTGCTGCTAGTAAGCATTCTGCTGCTAGTAAGCAATCTGCTGCTAGTACAAAACTTTCAAATTCTGGGCCAAAAGTTTTGTGGAAAACTAGAAGGGGGGGTTGAATAGTTTTACGTCTTTATAATTTTATTATGAAAACTTAGTTTAGTTTTAAAACCTTGTTTGTTTTTAAAACTTTGATTCAATCTTATGTGAACTCAAATCTTGAACAATATGAACAACTATATCTAAGTATGAACAATAATAATATAAGCTAAGTATGTGAAATCAACACATGCATAATATAAACAATTATAGCTATATACGAGAGATAAGTAAGTAATCGTTTATTTTATAATCCTTAGTTATATTTTGTATGAAAACTATACTTGATCGAAATGATCAATTATATGTATGTTACCTTTTTAGTTTGATTGTAAAAACTTTGTTTTGTGAATGAAACTTTCGTTTGATCGCGAGACAAAGGATTTATAGTGGTTCGGCTACAAGGACACCTTCATTGCCCTACTCCACTCCTCGAGTCACCTACTCGAGAGTTTTCTTCACTATGTCAACAAGCTCCCTTATGGCGGAGAAAACCTTACACATCAATATACACACCACAACTTCGTCACAACTTATTCACACCTTCTACACAACTTCTTCACACCTAGTCACTACTTAATCACAACACTACTTCTTCACACCTATCTATCTTCACAACTATCTACTTCACAACAATCTTCTTCACAACTATCTACTACACACTCACTCTATCTACACACCTTGCTAATCTATCTTCTATCAAATATTCATAACTAGTTACACAAAGAAATAGATATAATGGATGATGCTCTAACAACTTGGATGTGGAGGTCACAACAAGTTGTAATACTTCTTCTCTTGAAGGATTGAAGTATTCTTCTCTTACACTTGAAAGGTAGAGGTTTGGATCACTTTGAAACAAAGATTTATGTATGTATGATCAAAGGATTTTAGAGAATAGAAATGAGATCTAGAACAGAAAGTTTTGGGGTGCAAAAGGTGAGAAAAATCTGTGGAATGCACCAGTATTTATAGGGGGAAAAATATTGTTTGGGAGCGTGGCCGGTCCCCTTAATTGGGTTCCGGTCCCCTTAATAATTAAGAGGACTGCCTAGTATAATTAAGGGGGCCGCCTAATAAAAAAAAATTTCTTCAGATTTTTTTGTCTTTTTGTGGGGGAGGTTTTTCCTGAAGAATGTAGCCGTTTTTTGGGTTGAAATTTGAATTCAAAATATTTATTTTGAATAAAACATTTCTTATAAATACAAAAATGTTTTGTATAAGTTTAAAAATGTTTGTCCCACTTTAATAAAATGTAAGGTTTGTAAAAATAAAAATTCCTTTGATCATAAAATGCATTAGACACTTTGTTTATTCATACCTTAAGTGATATGGATGCTAAAGCAAATATTTACGACTAAATACTTGTTTACGTCATAATTTGTAGTTCAATGAGTTTACGTTTTGTGATTATCAAAACATAGAGATATCGATATATGTTAATAATGTTTTTAGGCATTATTTATATCAACAATCTCCCCCTTTTTGATGATTACAAAACCTAAACTCATCAAGTCTAAAAATTAATTTTTAGACATGTATTTAGTGAGTTTATATTCACTTCTCCCCCTTTTTGTAGAATCAAAAAGGTTATGCCGACGAGCTTCATAAATGAAGTTAGATGGGATGAAAGCTCCCCCTCGTTCGATGGCACCAAGGGATCGAGATATGGAATGCTCGCAAGAAAAATATTAGAAGCACAAGCATATATAGAAGAAGATGCAATATACAAATAACAAGCATAGCAAACAAATATTAAGGATACATAACAATTAATTCAAAGAGATTATGTTAAAGATCCTAATTTGCCAAAGAGAGCCATCGGACTTGCTTGTAACAAAAGGTTGGTTGATTCGTATTTGAAAGTGAAAATCATAAGCATTTAATATGCTTATATGGTTGATGATGGAGTGTTTGGAATGAAGATGGTTGATGATGAAGTGTTTGGAATGAAGATGGTTGAGTTAGGGTAAGGTTGTTGGATTAATGGAGGTATATGTTTGGGTCATGAATGTTGGATAGTTTGGTTGTAGAGAGTTTGTAGCGGAAGAGGTTGACTAAGGTTTTGGATGTTGTTCAAGTGAGGGTATTGGATGTGATCTAGTGAGAAGATATTCAATCCAAGTGAAGTGTTCATTGAATGCAATGGTTTTTAGGAGAAAGATGCAACAAGGTCAATTGTTGACATGCTTCTCAAGTTGATTTATGTTGTGTGGTGATGAGGGTGATCTAGATAAAGGTGGATCCAAATTGCGTTGAGCAAGATGTAAGGCTAAAAAAGCACTAAGCTCATGGGATTCTTTTAGTGCCTCAACGAACATTAAGTGTTCGGAGGAAGGTGATGGTGGTGGAGCATGATAGTTGTCTTGGGTGAGGGTTTGAACATGTAACATAGGAATGGCTTGTGAAGTTGTAGGATGTGGTGGTGATACTCTTGGTAGTGTAGACATGTTTGAGCTTGGGTAGTCATGAAAACATGATATGGGTGGAAGAGATGCTTCATGAGTGGATGGTGTTTTTGTTGAATGAGCAACATGTAAAGTGTTGGTAATGAGGTTGGGATTATTGTTTTGGGATTGTACATGCTCATCATAAGAGGGAGCATTAGTGGAAGCACGAATGGATGATTTGAATGGATCATTTGTTTGAGAGTGAGGTTTAGGTGTTGGTTGATTATGAACAACATCGCGTGAGTTGTGAAAAGATTATGAGGTTTGAGTGTAATGTAGAAGGATATGGGTGAGTAAAGGTTTGAGAGTGAGGTGTTAGGTATGTAATGTTGAATACATAGGATGAATTTGGTGTTGGATGTTTGACAACATCATTTGGTTTGACGGGCTTTTAATGGAGGTTAGGCTTTCTTCTCCAAACGGGTTATTTGGTGGTTTTGGTTTAATGGGAGAGGTCATGAAGAGATGAGTATAGATTGAGAGGAATGAGAGTGTTTATAATGTAGGATTGGTGGGATTAAGGATGTATAAATTTTGATAGAGGGTTTAGGAAAAAATAGGTTTATGAATTTTGGGAAGTGTAGGATGAAATGGGCTAAAAAGTAGAAAAAGGAAACAACACCTTCGACCATCAGATGGCCGGTCCCCTTAATTGGAGGCCGGTCCCCTTAATAATTAAGGGGGCCGCCTTATGATTTAAGGGGCCGCCCATCTGGTGATTCCTAGATTGCCAGAAAAGGGTTTTTGGTAGTGAATTGCAGAAAGGTTGTGTTTTTGGTTTCAAACAAGTCCAACTCTTTGAGGCAATTAAGCATATTCTAATTATGTAGGCAATTATGTAGCCAAAGCATGTTAATCAAAGAGATTAAGTAAACAAGCAATTTCATCTAACATGCAAACATACTCATCAAGCAAGTAAAATATAAGTGCTAGGAAACAATAAGCAACATCAAGTATTTCATAACTACATAACTAGGAGGATTAATCCTAATGTGTATCAATGTGCAATAAGTGGGTAGTTATGATAGCATGGATTTCTAGACTTGTTACAAACAAAGTCTTAATGAACAAACCATGGTCCTCTTCATTTGATTTAGTTCACTTATAAGTGTCATTTATATAAATATAGATGACAAATATGAGATCACCATGCATGATTTTAAAAGAGACGTTTCTAGCATTATTCAACAATGTTTGAAAGTAAGTTTTCACTTAGATGTGAGAGTTATTTGAATAAAATAGATTGGGTTTTTACTTCAAAATGTGTGAATAAATGGTAAAGAATATTTTCCCAATCTTTAGTTTTGATCAAAACAAAATTGTGGATATTGATAGTGAAAACATGTTATTTAAAAGTAAGATAGTTATTTGAAAAACTATTTTCCAAAATGTGAGGTTTTTGCATATTTTTAGAGATATTAGATTTTTGACAACAAATATCATGAATCAAATATTTAAAAAAAATGTTTATTAAAGATCTCATGCTCAAAAGGGATGGTTAAGCCTATTATTATCTCATGCTATCGTTTCTACATATCCTATGATCCTAAAGGAAATGAAGACGATAATTTATATGTTAGATGCGAGAGTGTTGAATGGGGTATAACCTAATATCTATAGTTCGTTTGTTTTCGCACGCTTATCTAACTTAATGCCATAGTCTACGAGAGCTTGTTTCATCCATAGTTTTCTTACGCGAGGGATCTAATCCTACTTCTTTATTAACGATCGATCCACTTAACTCATTTCACTTCATCACCATGAGTTTGCTAATAGTGGATATAGAAGATTTCCAATTCCTATTTCGTTCGGCAATGAACAATTTTATCTTATTCCTAGGAGAGTCAACCAATGACGTTTTTAGGTTATAAGAATATAAGCTATTATGTACACATATACGTATAACTAAGCATTAATCTAACTAATCATATATCTAAGCATGCAAATTATAGCGATGAACTTAAAAGAGACGTGTACCTTTTAGTCTTCAATGGATTTTCTTCAAGCACTTCAAGTGACTATGTTGACTTATAGAAGTCATTTGTAGATGAGATTCCAACTTCTTTGAAGATTGTCAACTTAGCCACTTGGTCCCCATTGTCTCATTGGTCCAAACATATTTAACATTTGGCTAGGATGCATGTATGGTGGTAATATTCCCCAAGGATTGTAACTTGGTTGATAATTTCACATTTGATGACTAGTATTATTGTAGTTTTGTCTATTTTGGTTTCTTCTAGGTTGAGGGGTTTTAGACCGAGGATGAGGATTATTTGGTCTATTTGGAGGTGGAGTTTTAGATCTTAATTTTGGTTTAGAAAATCCAGTTTTGACTTTTAATGATGGTTTATAAAAACTTTTTACTTCCTCATCACTTGCAATAGGTATTTTTCTATCTTCTATAAGTATATACTTAGGTTTTGACTCTAATGGTTTTTGTTTACTAGATTCACATTCAAACTTTATATTTTTATTTCACTAGTTGAAACATTAGTTAAGGTGAGTCCTAGACCGGTTTTATCTCCCGAAGTTTCTTGAACACTTATTATTTTCTTAAGTGAGTTACTTCCTTTTTTAAACTTGTCAAGTTTGAAAATTTTATCTTTCAGTTTTTCGTTTTCATTTTTGACCTATAAGCATGTTTTACATTATATAAAAACTTCTTTTTCTTTTTCCAAATGTTTTAGTTTAATTTTTAATTCGAGTACTTCATTTTCTAATAGATTATTAATATGTTTTAGTGACTTATTTTTAACCATTACATTTTGACCTAATTTGCATAATCTATTATATTCATTATCTAGGTCATTTTCATCTAATGATAAATTTTCATCACTAAAGAATTCGGTTTCGGAATGTACCTCTTTTGACGTCTTAGCCATGAGACACTTTTCCTCCTTTGTGGTTTCTTTCTTGTCCTCATCGCTATCACTCCAAGCACCTCCAATGAACGCCTTTTGATTTTGATCTCTTGACATCATTGTACACTTTCCGATGAGATGATTTGGATCACCACATTTAAAACACTTCCTTTCATTCTTCCCATTCTTGTCATTTTTACTTCTTTGAGATACTTTCATTTCATCATGCGGTTGTCTAACGAATCTTCCTCGTCTTTTGAAAAATTTCTTGAAATCTCTTACGGCCATAGCGTATTCTTCATCATCACTTTCGGAGGTTGAGCTTTCATCGTCACTAGATTCTCTCCTAGCTTTCAAAGCAATGGATTTGCTTTGTTCTTTTTTCCTTTGACTATTTCGGAGTCCTTCTTTATTATAACCTCATGTACTTTCAAGTTCCCAATTAATTCGTCAAGTTGTAGAGTTGACAAATTCTTTGATTCTTCAATAGCCGTAACTTTAGCTCGCCATTTTGGATGAAGAGCCCTAAGAAATTTCCTGACAGAGTTCTTACTAGAAAAATTCTCATCAAGTGCTTTTAGACTTGTGATGATAGTGTTAAACCTAGCAAAAGCATTATCAATTAATTCCTCTTCCGGAATCGTAAATTGCTCATATTGTTGCACAAGTAGATCTATTTTGTTATCCTTAACTTGACTATTACCTTGGTCAGTTATTAGTAAAGAATCCCAAATTTCTTTTGCGGTTTTACACATAAAAACTCTTTCATATTCTTTGCGTGGTAACGCATTATAAATAACCATTTTAGCCTCATTATTTTTTGCTAGTTTCTTTTTCAAATCATCATTTTGTTTTTCAAAAGATACAATTTCATCCTTTTTAGTTTCAAAATTATATTGAATAGGGGGAAAATCACCAAAGGTAATAACATGCCAAAGATCTAGATCCTTTGATTTCACATAAGTTTCGAATCGATTTTTCCAATATAAAAATCCATCACTTTGAAATAGCGGTGGTCTTTGCATAGATTGCCCTTCTAAATATTTTTCAGATTCCATAGATCGTTACAAGTTTTAAAATACAATATATTTTAAAAATCTTGCTAGACGCGGCTCCTGATACCAATTGTGGAAAACTAGAATGGGGGGTTGAATAGTTTTACGTCTTTTTAATTTTATTATGAAAACTTAGTTTAGTTTTAAAACCTTGTTTGTTTTTAAAACTTTGATTCAATCTTATGTGAACTCAAATCTTGAACAATATGAACAACTATATCTAAGTATGAACAATAATAATATAAGCTAAGTATGTGAAATCAACACATGCATAATATAAACAATTATAGCTATATACGAGAGATAAGTAAGTAATCGTTTATTTTATAATCCTTAGTTATATTTTGTATGAAAACTATACTTGATCGAAATGATCAATTATATGTATGTTACCTTTTTAGTTTGATTGTAAAAACTTTGTTTTGTGAATGAAACTTTCGTTTGATCGCGAGACAAAGGATTTATAGTGGTTCGGCTACAAGGACACCTTCCTTGCCCTACTCCACTCCTCGAGTCACCTACTCAAGAGTTTTCTTCACTATGTCAACAAGCTCCCTTATGGCGGAGAAAACCTTACACACCAATATACACACCACAACTTCGTCACAACTTATTCACACCTTCTACACAACTTCTTCACACCTATCTATCTTCACAACTATCTACTTCACAACAATCTTTTTCACAACTATCTACTTCCCAACTTCTTTACTTCACAACTATCTACTACACACTCACTCTATCTATACACCTTGCTAATCTATCTTCTATCAAATATTCACAACTAGTTACACAAAGAAATAGATATAATGGATGATGCTCTAACAACTTGGATGTGGAGGTCACAACAAGTTGTAATACTTCTTCTCTTGAAGGATTGAAGTATTCTTCTCTTGCACTTAAAAGGTAGAGGTTTGGATCACTTTGAAACAAATATTTATGTATGTATGATCAAAGGATTTTAGAGAATAGAAATGAGATCTAGAACAGAAAGTTTTGGGGTGCAAAAGGTGAGAAAAATCTGTGGAATGAACCAGTATTTATAGGGGGAAAAATACTGTTTGGGAGCGTGGCCGGTCCCCTTAATTGGGTGCCGGTCCCCTTAATAATTAAGGGGACCGCCTAGTATAATTATGGGGGCCGCCTAATAAAAAAAAAATCTTCAGATTTTTTTGTCTTTTTGTGGGGGAGGTTTTTCCTGAAGAATGTAGCCGTTTTTTGGGTTGAAATTTGAATTCAAAATATTTATTTTGAATAAAACATTTCTTATAAATACAAAAATGTTTTGTATAAGTTTAAAAATGTTTGTCCTACTTTAATAAAATGTAAGGTTTGTAAAAATAAAAATTCCTTTGATCATAAAATGCATTAGACACTTTGTTTATTCATACCTTAATTGATATGGATGCTAAAGCAAATATTTACGACTAAATACTTGTTTACGTCATAATTTGTAGTTCAATGAGTTTACGTTTTGTGATTATCAAAACATAGAGATATCGATATATGTTAATAATGTTTTTAGGCATTATTTATATCAACAAGTTTTATCAAATACAGTTGTTGGAAATCATTTTTCTGTTGTTAAGGCCTTAGCTTGTTGGGTTTGGAAACCAAAATCAACTGTTACAAACAATGTTTCCAAAAACAACAGTGCACCAAGTGATTTAAAGAAATTTAACTATGTTGATGTAGAAGGCAGATCCAAGTCAGTAATGGCTTGGGACCCCAAGAGAAACTAATTTCTCTACTTTCATGTGCAGGGTAATCTACTGGATGATCTTAAAGATATGGTAATAGTTGATAGTGGATGCTCTGGACATATGACAGGAGATGAGTCTCAACTTGAAGACTTTGAGGCTTTTGAAGGTGGTTATGTTGCTTTTGGGAATGATCCTCAAGGTGGAAAGATTATTGGTAGAGGCACTTTAAGAACAGGAAATTTGGACTTTGAGAAGGTGTTCCTTGTGAAAGGACTTAAGTTTAATCTCTTTAGTGTCTCACAAATGTGTGACAAAAGAAATTTTGTTCTTTTTACAGACACTGAATGTATGATCCTTTTTCCTGATTTTCAACTGCCAGATGATAAATTTGTGCTATTGAAGGTCCCTAGAAATGAAAATATATACAGTGACCATATTAAGAACATTGTTTCCAAAAGAGCTTTAACTTCTCTGATTGTAAAGGCCACTATTGATTCGTCCAAATTATGGCATAGAAGACTTGGGCATCTGAACTACAAGACAATGAACAAGTTGGTGAAAGGAAATCTTGTGAGAGACATGCCTACAAAGTTGTTTGAAAATTGTGAGACTTGTGTTGCTTGTCAAAAGGGTAAACAACACAGAGTTTTATTCAAGTCAAAGACAGTGAACACAAATACAGAGCCCTTGCATTTACTTCACATGGATTTATTTGGGCCTGTTTTTGTGAAAAGTTTGAACAAGAAGTCATATTGCCTAGTTGTTACAGATGACTTCAGCAGGTTCACTTGGGTGTTCTTCTTAGCCAATAAAGATGAAACCCCAGAGGTACTTAAGGAATTCATTACAAGAGTTGAAAACCTGCACAACCACTGAGTGAAAATTATTAGATGTGACAATGGTACTGAGTTCAAGAATAGTGTGATGAATCAATTCTGTGTGGGAAAAGGAATTCTAAGACAGTACAGTGTTGCAAGAACTCCACAACAGAATGGTGTTGCAGAGAGAAGAAATAGGACACTTATTGAGGCTGCAAGAACAATGTTATCTGATTCTAAATTACATATACCTTTTTGGGCTGAAGCTGTAAACACTGCATGTTTTGTGCAAAACAGGAGTAAGGTAGTGAAGCCTCACAACAAAACTCCATATGAACTTTTTCATGGGAAGAAACCATTGATTGATTTTCTCAAGCCATTTGGATGTCCTGTCACTATTCTAAATACTAAGGATCAGTTAGGCAAGTTTGAAGAGAAAGCTGATGAAGGTTATTTGGTTGGTTACTTTGTACACAGTAAAGCTTTCAGAGTATATAACAAGAGAACCAAACAAGTGGAGGAAAATTTGCTTATCACATTTAGTGAGAACACATCAAATGTTGAAGGAAAAGGACCTGATTGGATGTTTAATGTTGACATTCTTACCAAAACAATGAACTATGTACCAGTTATTGCTAGTGTTGACACTGACAAACCACAAGAAGACATTGTTTTGATTGAGAAACTGAAGGTTGGTCCAACTTTCTTTCCCTTACAGAAAGATCAAGAAGATGGTGTTACTCAAGAGAAGCCTAAGGAGGCTGTAGCAGATATTGAAACGCCTATTGATACAGAAAAGATACCAAATGAAGCTCCAAAAGTGGTTGTTGATGTCTCTCCTACAAGGCCAGAAGACTCTACTGCTGACTCAGAAAACTCTACTGCTAGACCAAAACAGGCAACTACTGCTTCAATCAATTCTGCTGCCAAGCCGATAAACTCTGCTTCTACATCACAGTTTTCTTCTTTGGACACTCAGGGTAGATCTTTTGATGATACAAACTATCCTGATGATCCAAATATGCCTCCTCTAGAGAATATCTATGAAGACACAGATGATGAAGCTCTTGATGGTAAATTATTTGGAGTTGAGGTTGATTTTACTAATTTGGAAGTCAACATTCCTGTTAGTCCCACTACCACTACAAGAGTTCACAAGGATCATCCAAAAGAACAAATTCTAAGTGATCCAAAATCATCTGTACAAACAAGAAAAATGACTAAAGAACTCAAAGATCTTCAACATCAAAGTTTCTTTGCAAGATCTCTGCATCAAAGAAACAGTCACAAAGATCTACAAAATTGCTTGTTTGCCTGCTTTTTGTCTCAAATTGAACCCAAGAACACTTACAAAGCCTTACAAGAAGCAAGTTGGGTGGAAGCAATGCAAGATGAGCTTCTGTAATTCAAACTACAAGAGGTATGGACTTTGGTTGACTTGCCAAATGGAAAAAGAGTGATTGGCACTAAATGGGTGTTCAGATGTAAAAGAGATGAAAGGGGGATAGTCATCAGAAATAAGGCTAGGTTAGTAGCTCAAGGATACACACACACAAGAGGGACTTGACTATGATGAAGTATTTGCACCAGTGGCAAGAATAGAAACTATTAGACTATTCTTAGCTTATGCTTCATATAAAGACTTTGTAGTGTATCAGATGGATGTAAAGAGTGCTTTCCTTTATGGGACCATTACGGAAAAAGTATATGTGTCTCAACCACCTGGTTTTGAAGACCTTGATTATCCTGACAAAGTTTACAAGGTGAATAGAGCAATGTATGGTTTACATCAAGCTCCTAGAGCTTGGTATGATACCTTGTCAACATATTTGTTAGACTCTGGGTTCAGTAGAGGAAAGATTGACAAGACTTTGTTTCTCAAAAGACAAAAGGATAATATTTTGCTGGTTCAAATCTATGTAGATGACATCATCTTTGGTTCTACAAATAGGGCTATGTGTGTTGATTTTGAGAAGCTTATGAAGGATAAGTTTGCTATGAGTTCAATGGGAGAACTCAACTTCTTCTTGGGACTACAAGTGGTACAAAAGAAAGATGGCGTATTTATTAGTCAGGATAAGTATGTCAATGACATTTTAAAGAAGTTTGGATTTGAAGATGCTAAGCCTGCTAAGACAACCATGGATACCAACAAACCTTTATTGAAGGATGAAAATAGAAAAGAAGTAGATGTTCACTTGTATAGATCTATGATTGGCTCATTGATGTATCTTACAGCATCAAGGCCTGATATTATGTTTGCTGTATGTGCCTGTGCAAGATTCCAAGTATGTCCCAAAGAATCACATCTCAATGCAGTGAAGAGGATTTTTAGGTATCTAAGGCATCAACCCAAATTGGGCCTATGGTATCCTAAGGATTCACCTTTTGTTTTGGTGGCATATTCAGACAGTGACTATGCTGGTGTTTGCTTGGATAGAAAGTCTACAACTGGTGGTTGTCAATTTCTAGGAAACAGATTGGTGTCATGGCAATGCAAGAAACATACAGTGGTTGCATATTCTACACCTGAAGCTGAGTATGTGGCTGCTTCAAGTTGTTGTGGTCAAGTGCTTTGGATGCAAAATCAACTACTGGACTATGGGTACAATTTCATGAACACCAAAATTCATATTGATAACAACAACACACTTTGCATAATTAAAAATGCTGTTTTTCATTCTAAAACAAAACATATTGAGATAAGACATCATTTCATAAGGGATTGCTATGAAAAGAAGTTAATTCAAATTGTCAAAATTCATACTGATAACAATGTTGCTGATCTTCTTACTAAACACTTTGATGTGGGGAGATTTCAATTCTTAATTCCAAACATTGGTATGATAAATCTTTGAAAATCTTATCTCTTTTTGTTTTTGTAAAGTGTGTAAAGGTCCTGTGCTGTTTGTTCCTCTGTTTCTGCTGCTTCTTAGGAAGCATATGCTTGTGTTGGAATGTACTCTACTGCTATTTAACTCTACTGCTAGTACATATGTTTGTATGTTTGTGGTGTTTGGACTAACATTTTGCAGGCACAAATTTAAAAGATGTTAGTTGATGATTGGCAAGTAAACAAAACAAGAAGTAAACTTTCATCATTCATCACAAACACAGTACAACTAAACATAAATCAAAAGAGTACATCCACATCACTTCAGAAACTACAAAAGACTGCTACATAACAAGATGAAATTAAAAGACTACAAACATCACTTTCTAGGGCATGGAAGCCCAAATACAATCTCTCTTTCCTTAGGAAGAGGAGGGTTTGTCTTCCTTGTCTTGGCTGATGTCTTGGATCTTGGCCTTGAAGATTGTAGTCTTTCAGGAGTGGAAGGTGGAGTGTTGTGTGGCTCATCCTCATCAGAAGAAGTACAGATAAAGGGGGAAACAAGTTCCCTTGGAGATGATGGTCTTATTGGGATCCAAGCAGGGTCTTCTGATGATTCTGAAGACGATGGAGACTTGGGGGACATCACCTCTTTACCCCTAGAAGTGCTTGGGGTTTGATTCATGTTTAAAAGATCTTTGAAAACAGGGAGATCGTGCTTGATCCTTTGTTCTACATCCGTTGTGAGGAGGACGGAATGGAGGTACATAGGTTTCAAAGGTTGATTCATCCTCATAAGAAGAATCGGATGAGATGTTGATAATTTCGGGAGAAGATTTCATGATTATTGAAGATTTGATTTGGGTGATTGGACGTTTTGATTGCGAGATTGGCGTTTTTGATTGTAATTAGGGTTTGATTGTGTTGAATTAGGGAAAAGATTTAGTCCATTTTTATAGGGATTACGGAGTATCAAGCGCATTTATTGTTATGGGTTCTTGACTTTTTGACCAAGTTTGATTAGTCAACTCTGCTGCTAGGCTTAATCTTACTCTGCTGCTAGTTGTTTCATTCTGCTGCTAGTTATGGATGGTATGGTTATGCTGTTGCGGTTGCAAGTGTGAGGGTGGAATGTGTAACTTCTCCAAAACCGTTTAAAACCTAATTAATCTTCATAATTGGTTTCTACACGCTCCAAATTGAAGTTTTCACAAAACCCTAACACTCCATTATTCTCAAAGTCAATTATCCCCAATTTTTCAAACATGATTTTGGAGGGGATTGTTAAAAGTGTTAAAGAGTCTGGTAATTACTTGCTTTATCCACGATTTATCCAGCTCTTTATTGAAAACCAACTTACCAATTTCAGATCACATACTGCTACTTTTGATGCTCCTAAATTGGTTTCCAAAACTTTTACTTTCTTGCTTAAACATGGTAAAGGTTTTTCAGGCACACATACAAATCTTACACCTTCTATGGTGCAACTTGTGCAAAACATTTAGGGTGAAGGATCAGGAAATCCCACTGATTCCCATCACACACCCAATTTTACTGCATCTGCTTCACAACCCAAAATACACTATACCCGTAGAAAAACCAAAAAGGACACTGATCTACCTCAGGATAGTGTTAGTATAGCTGTACCAGATGAGGCTGTCCTAAGTGATGGAGGGGACATGTTGGCAAGGGCTGTCACTACTGCTTCTAGCTTAGCAGCAGAGCAGGACAGTGATAACATC
The DNA here is from genome assembly GCA_030686995.1 of Artemisia argyi. Taxonomy (NCBI): domain Eukaryota; kingdom Viridiplantae; phylum Streptophyta; class Magnoliopsida; order Asterales; family Asteraceae; genus Artemisia; species Artemisia argyi. Next base: position 170,884,965 of record CM060706.1, read on the forward strand.
ATTAAGACCCAAACCAAGGCAACATCTAGAGAAAAGGATTCTGCTGAATCTAATTCTCAGGATGGTAACCCTAGCCAAATGGTAAATATAGGGGGCTCAGATGATCAAACTAGGTTTGATACTGAGTTTGTGTCCCAAGATTCACCTCTCGGACCAGGTAACACAGGTCGAAGTGATGAGGACAGGACAGTGACCAATGAATTGACGGAAAATCTTGTACATGATGACAATGTCCATGATTCACCTCTCGGACCAGGTTACACAGGTCGAAGTGATGAGACTACCATGAAACTCATTCAGGAATTGACGGTTACTTGTACCAACTTGGAGGTGAAGTGTACTTCATTGGAAAATAAAGTTCTTAGTCTCTCTACTGTTGTTGATGGTCAAGCCAAACTCATCACCAAATTGCAAAAACAGATTAAGAACTTAAGGAAATCAAGATCTTCAACCTCCTTGAAAAGATTGAAGAAAGTGGGCACTTCTCAAGTTATAAGTTCACCTGAACTCTCTACTCATTTGGAAGAGGATGCTTCCAAACAGGGGAGGAATGAAGATATAATGGGTTCAGGGGAGGCTAATTTGAAGAAAGTTGATGGTGCTCAGGATATGGATGCTGGAATGATTTCAGGGGAGGATCCAGAGGTTGGAGATATGGAAGTAGAAAGTCCTCAGGATGCTGAAAATTTTGTGATTGCTGACAAATCAGGGAATGAGTTTGTAATGGAAAAGGTGATTGCTACTCAAGAAAATGTGGTGGAAAAGCTTAAGACTTTGGAGCCTGAGCAACTAGTGAAGGCTACAGGGTTAATGGGTGAAGCTTTAATGACTTTGGGTGATTCTATGGTTAAAGAACTTGAAAATGCTGCTCTTGATAACAAGATTGATGACTCTGCTGCTGCTCAAGATTCTACTGCTAAGGATTTAGCTGATCCTGCTGCTAGTGGAAAGGTCAGTTCTGCTGATGCACAAGACTCTGTTGCTGGGTCTAGTGACAATGCTGTTGCTGAGGCTATGGTTTTGTTAAGTAAGAAGACTACTGAGGTACCATCTGAATCAACTTCAAAACATACACCACTACCAACTCTATCACTACCACAACAACCAACAACCACAATCACATCATCTACACCAAGAATACCTTAAAAGGGAGTTGTAATCAGGGAACCTGCTGCTCAACAAAAGAAGGTTGTTTCATCATCTTCTACTGATAAAGGGAAGGGCAAGCAAGTTGAAGATCCTAAGTGGATGTATAAGGGAATGGATTACTCTGAAATACCTTTTCATTGGTGGCCCAAGGAATTACAAGTTGAACATGATACAGCTATTGCATTAAAAGAACAAGAATTGCTTGATCAAGAAGAACAATAGTTGGTTCAGGAGGAAAAAGAAAGGGCTGCAAAGGAAAATGGAGACTTAAAGAGGTATGAGGAATGGGTTGATGAGAAGATAAGAATAAATGCAGATATTGAACTCTCCAAGATGATTAAGATTGAAGAAAATGAGATTCCGACTTTTGATGTGCAATCTTGGATAAGGGAGTTCACTGCTAAGAAAAAGAAAGAAGATGCTGCTACTAGGAAAAAGAAAAAGGTTCTCAGGGGTCCAACTCTATTGCAACAAAGAAGAGAGCAAGAGAGGTACCTGAAGAATATGAAGGGATGGAAATTGGTACAGTTAAAACCTAAGTCTGATCAAGAGGTTTTTGACTTGTATCAAGAAGCTTAGAAACAAACAAATACCTTCTATCCTATGGGTTGTCCTGAAGATTTGGAACACATTGCTCAAAGAAATAAAAAGTTGGTACCTGATAAAGTTGTTGAAGTAGAGCATGTTCAAGAGGCAGATGTTGTTAAGCAGCTTGATGATACTGCAGAGAAGACAACTTCTTCTATTCAAAGTGGTAAAAGGAAAGGTGTTGTTCATAAATCCTTTGCAAAGAAGAAGATAAAAACAGGAGAAGAAAGCAGTTCTAAGCCAGAAGGAGATGAGTTCAAGAATGATTATGATCATATTCCTCCTGAGCATTTAAAGGAACAATTGAAGGTTTACACTATGGTTGGTAAGATGGAGGAACCTGAAGTAGTTGATGCCACACCAATAGGAATCAAATATCCTATTATCAAAGTAACTACATGATATGATACTAAAATTGGAGCATTTCATGATGTTGAGAGATCTGATGGAGAGACTCACAGGTTTCTCAATTTTCAACAGATGCTATATTACTTTGATAGAGAGGATGTTGATGATTTGTGGAAGCTATACAAGGCAAAGTTTGGAGCTGAGAAGTTTGATGGTAAAAAGTATGAAATAGAGAAAATTGATTACATTAAGACTATGTCTGATAATGTTCTCTGGAGAGCTCTGAAACTTATGTATGAACCTTCAATGGATGATTCTGAATGGACAGAGATAGTAGAATATAAAGTAAGAAAATGGAGACTTTTTTAAGATTCTGGAGTTCATGTCTTGGATATTGGACCACTTACTTTGTATATGCTGGCTGAAAAGGATTACCCAGTGGTAAGATACTGGAATACTGTCAATCAGATGGTTAATGGTGCTGGATTACTCAACTTGCAGAAAGACTATGATACTGATGATCAGGCATTTAATTTGCTGTCAAAGTATAAGAATGGTCAACAGACATCTCAAGACTTGAGTGTTTGGAAGCATCCTCCTAGTGTATAACTATGCTTTGAAGAAACTTAATGATTTAGTGATAAATATTAAGTTTAGGGGAGGATTGTTGGGTTTTGGATGCTGCTACTGAGAGAAACTATTGCTGTGATGAAACTGCTGCTAAGGTAAATGATTCTGCTGCTGATGTCAAAGTGCTGCTAAGGGAAAATGCTGTTGAAGGAATCTACTGCTAAAGTGATAAGCATGTATTCGTAGTAGATAATTATAGAATAGATTGTGTGTATATTGTATACGTCTAGAATATTCTTATCTTGCATAGAAAGTTATTGTAAACCTAGTAGGACTCCTTGGCCTATAAAAGGAGGATCCTAGGGTTAGATTGAGTATGTATTGTTTAGTTTTTGTTTACACTTCAAGGTTGTAAAACCCTAGCATTGTTGAGTGCTCGTATTAATAATATTGAAGTGTTGATAGTGAAATTGTTCTTCTTAAGTTAACCTTTTATATTCCGCATTCTAGCTTAAGTGTTTTATACAAGTCAACTTTTATATAAGATCGTTTGCTCAACTGGGATCAACAATAAATACAAAAAATATAGATAAGATATTTAAAAAGAAAAGATTATTTTCTTATTAGGTAACATTTTATATTTATCTATAACACATGTTGAAGATAAATACAAAAAATATAGATAAGATGCAATTAACTATAGAATTAAAATTTTTAAATAATTATTTCAAAAAATTAAAAAAAAAAAACGCGCGTGCGCGGGTATTATAACTAGTACGATATATAATAACCTTACAAATAATAACTTCAATTAATACTAGCAGCAAGTAGTTGAAACTCAATTAAAAGCTAGGGTAAATCCCAAAAATAGTCCTTCACGTTTCACGAAATTGCAAAAATGGGACCGAGACAAAAAGTAGCGCAAAAAAGACACCAACGTTCCACATTTTCGCAAAATCGCCACCGAGAAGCCTTTTCCGTTAGTTTTCCCGTTAAGTGCCACGTACATGAGGGTAGTATCGTCATTTCACGGTTCCCCGGGTACTAAGCTAGTGACACTGTAGCTTGAGGGACTAAATTTGCAAGCGATTATTTGCCTTTTTTACAAACGGTACACTATCCCGTCCCAGTTAAATATGAACGTTGCAGCATGTCACACCCCCAATTTACCTGTATGGCAGCGGAATGGAATACCTGGGGGTGACTGTCATAGCACCACAGTTACAGTCATATTGAACGACCTAAAGTGTCGTTTGGAAAAATACATCGTTTGATCATTAAAACATTCAGAGTTTACAAAACTTAGGTCCCAAAAGATGTTGCCAATTTAGATAAAATAAGTTCAACAAGATCAAACGTTTCATAAGTGCAGAAAATATAAGGTGAGACGTGTCGACTCCGCGACTCCATAAAGGTCCAAATGTATGCAACATGAGCTACCTTAATAACCTGATAAATACATTGCGAAAAACGGTCAACATAAAGTTGGTGAATAATCATAGGTTTATAAGTAAATCGTATGTACAATAACCACAAGTATAAAGTAAGGTGACAAAATGTCAAAAAGCTACATTGTCTCTTAAGCTCATGGCCCCGAAGCTAGACGTACTAAAATTGGCCCCAAAGGAGTGGTTACCAGTCACTCAAATATTAGACATGAAATGCATTCGTTTTCCTTATGGAGCCACCCAAACACGAATGGAGGAGTCACCCTCAATAGATCTATTCATTCACTCTTGCTTGGCAATATAATTAACGGTCCATAATAATAAAGGGGACTTGAAGTGGTAGTACTAACAACTTAAGCAATGTATGGAATTTAATACTTGGGCATGTACAAAAATAATTGTGCAATGTATTCTCCCCCGTGGGATTTGAAATCAAATAAGTAATTAAAACGGGGCTATGAAGACTCACCTTAGCAAAAGCAATATCCGATAGACAAAGTAGTAGTTAGAAATAAGGTCCGGGTACTCTAATCGCGACCTAAATAATGCATATGTCTTAGGTTCGAAAACAAGGTCAAGCATGCAAGTCATACACTATATTATCACTTGTACATGTTGTTGAAATTTTTATTGTCAAAAACGTAGGTAATCAAAGTAATCTCGTATTTAAGTCATCCACCATTTTAGAAAACGTAGCTTGTAAATCTCACGACCAAATATTAGGCGTCTTGTAAATATATATTTTGAAAAACTCTAACGCACCTAATAAGTATACACAATGTTCTACCATTTTTATATACGTCATTTTAGCCAAATAATACTCTAAAATGTCCAAAAGTCAATTTTAAATATTCCATCAGCTTTTGTTGGTTGAACCAAAGCTGTCAAAAATTATATGTTTCGTCGCAACTTTCCTAGGCCATAACTTTTGCGTCGTAGTTCCGTTTTTCAAGTTCTATATATTCCCGCGAAGGTATTCAAGTATACTTTAGGTTTTTCAAGGTCTCGGCTAGTCTAGATATCATTTAACCTCAGTTTTCCTAGCTCAAAAATCGGGACAGAATCCATTTTTCAGAAAATATAGCTTTAGTCGTCAATCTTGAAAATAGCATATCTTTTTCGTTATAAGTCCGTTTTAACTCATTCAAGCGGCTATGTTTTCGTTATTAAGTCTATTTTCTATATTTCTAGCCTAATGTGGCCACCAAGGTACTGATTCTTCTACAGGAGGTCGAATGGGACAGATCCAATATTTAATAATGTCAAACTATATTTCCTAGTGTTTTATTTATTATTACCACTTAACAACAACTCCAAATCTAGTCCTAGTTCATCCATCAACTTCACAACTAGTATATAGTGATCTAAACATAACTTAATCAATATTCAAGATCCATGTACAAGATCATCCAAGTATATTTAAAATTACAAATAACATATAGTTATATATAAAGATTTCATCATTTACTTGTAAAGATTTTTACCAACAATTTTTCTTGTAATCAAAACTTGTTCAAACATATTTTCTTATTAAGAAATCAAAGTGGATGTAAAGTTTTTCAACATGTACCAAGTGATAACCAAGTATATATACTAGACAAGCATAAAAATCATGAAAATCATGAAGTATTAGTAGTGTAAAAATCACTTACAAAGAGGTTTGTGATATGAGATTTGTAACAACACTTGTGTAACCCCAAGATTAGTGTCAAACCCTTGTTAATCTACCCTAAGTACTCTAGATAGTCACCAACAAACTCCTTCTTCTTCCCTTGCTCCTTGGTGTGGCGAATTGTATATGTGAATGGGAGGTGATATATTTTTTTTTTCTTTGTTCTTGTGACTAAAAGAATACTAACATATGTACATATATATATAGCAAGAGATTTCAAAGTGATCAAAGTGTTCAAGATTTTTCTCATGAATTGGTCCTTGTGGCTGCCGAGAATCATGGAAAAGGGAGGAGACAAAATGTTTGCTCTTAGCCACCAAAAATAAATGAGCATGTTTCAAGGATAATGTCACAAGTAGAAAAATATATATATATATATAGTAAATGATTATGGAACTAGGGGGGGGGGGGGGGGCTATAGGGTAAAATTGGAAGAAAATATTTTATTATTATTTTTTTAAATGTATATATTAAATGTATTGGGTAGTAAAAATATGTATTGGGTATTAGTTTGGTAGTTAACGAGTTTTGTAAACTCTGAATGTTTTAATGATCAAACGATGTATTTTTCCAAACGACACTTTAGGTCGTTCAATATGACTGTAACTGTGGTGCTATGACAGTCATCCCCAGGTATTCCATTCCGCTGCCATACAGGTAAATTGGGGGTGTGACAGATTGGCATCAGAGCTAAGGTTATAGCGAACTAGGATGCATCATGGACCCTAGACTATAACCACATCATCATAGCATCTCATCATTTCATCATAGGTGCATATTCATTATACATGCTGTTTCATGCACACACTGTGCGAGTTATTTATACCCATACTCATATATATATATATATATATATATATATATATATATATATATATATATATATATATGATTATATTGACCTGGTTCACAAGTGACATGTCTTCAGATACCCTCCCTGTTATCCTTTCGTCGGAGTTCGACATTGAAGATGCCTTGTCATCTTCCACTACCATTGTACCGACAGTTACACTTACGCCGCCATTAGCACCATTGAATTGTTATAGGAACGAGGTTTTCCTAACATCCAGCCCATACATAGAATGCCGTTTGGTAGGATATTCCGACTTAATTTTAATGGACTTATAGGGATGCTTATTGCAAGGGAGATAGTATGTTTTCTTTCCTCCACTAGTAGGACGCTTACTACTCAGGTACTACCACCACCGACAGTTACTTATTTCACTATTGGTCGTCCCATAGTGCGTACTTCAACTTTACCACTTGGATGCCACGAGATAGCGCGAAAGAGGGTAGTATTCCATTCACTATTATCACCATCGCCTCTTAACTCGTCACTAGGATTTCATCGTCATCAATGTTATTCTCATCCTTTAGAATACCACCATTGTCATTTCCCTTTTCCATTTTCACTTGCCATGAATTAGATAACGCCTTGTGGATAATACCAAGATTATGGACTCAACAGGAGCATCCGCAGATTCCTCAGGATTAGTTTGGAACCTACACTATTTAGAATATGGTCGATGCACAACTTCAGACACTGCTTCAGGACTATCTCGACCTTATGATGCCGTAAAACCTGATTTCACTTAGAGGGACTACAGGAAGTCTTTAGACTAGACTTATATCTTTACTAGCTTTTACTATTATCCTAGCCACGAGAGGTGTGGCATAGTTCGAAGAAACTTGTGGTATTTTGATTGTTGTACAACGGAATCACCAAGTGTTGACTCTACCATATAGATATGGTTGTGCTATCTTTGATATCGGTCCATGTAGACCAAAAATTTCATGTGTTATATTCATGAGTTATGAATATGAGGGATTCTCATGGTCTCTTATAATTTGATGAAAATAGATTTAAGCAAACCACTTCAAGAATGACGCAAGCCGCTGTTGGACAATTCGCTGTCAGGAACATAGCCACCGCCCTCACCAAGGAACTTACTCACGTGGAATTTATGGGTTGTAATCCCCCCTCCTTTAGCGGAACTATAGACACAAAGGAATTTCTCAAATGGTTCGAAGAAATAGAAACAATATTTCAATGTGGCGACTGCCGTAAGGAAGACAAGGTTAAGTTCGCCACTTGCACTTTTCAGGATCATGCCCAGAAATGGTGGACTAAATATGTTCAGGTAATAGGAATGGATGTTGCTTACTCACACTCTTGGGAGAAACTAAAAAGGATGATGAGTTTAAAATTTTGTGTGAAAAGCGAATTACAAGCAATTGAACAGGAAACACTAAACCTTACCATGGTAGGAGATGATGTTGTCAAGTATACTGCTCATTTTTATGATTTAGCTCGACTAGGCTCTGCAATGGATGAACCGGAAAGCAAGAAACTTGAAAGGTACATCGGAGGACTTTCTCCTGAAATTCGTATGTTGGTCATCTCATTGGAACCCGATACCATGCCTACAGCTATCAGAATAGCGATCGAAGCAAAGGAACGCATAACTCACACCAAGATCTTAGGAGGCAATGGTGGCAACAAGAGAAAGTGGGTCGGTAATCTGGATGCTAATGCTTCTCAACAACCATTTAAGATACAACAAGTGGTGGAGACATGTGCTGCTGGGTCAAGCCAAAAGAAAAGGTATGTGGGTAAATTACCCGAGTGCAACAAGTGTCAGTTTTATCACAAAGGATCTTGCCCCTCTCAATGTAAAAACTGCCAAAAGCTCGGACATGAAGCCAAGGACTGCAAGGCTCTCACCCTCGCAAAGCATCAAAAACTCACGGTAATCTGCCGTGAGTGTGGAGTAGTGGGACACTTCAGGAATGAATGCCCGGAGTTGGGAAACCAGAATTTGAAGAAGAAGTTTATGTTTTAATTATATACACCGTAGTTTGAGCCCTCTAGGGTTGTACTTTTCTTTTGGTACTTTCCATAAGTACGCTGGTGTAACCTAGTAGTATTAAGCACTTTCCTATCTAATGTAATGACTATCTTTTGTTATCTCAGCGATAATCACTACCTTCGTTTATTCCATTTTCTATTGCAAGTGTGCAATTTTCAATCGTTTCGCAACATTATGTCACTGTCTTACTAGAGATTAGGCCGATTTCGTTTTTAACGGATTAGTAGACTATTACCATTCCATAAGATTCACCCATGTATCCAATAAACCATTTAACGAATTTTAACTCAAGCTATTTTACTACCAAATGGGGAAATTGTTTTACGAAATTATTAAAAGAAACTATTTTATTACCACCCTATAAATTGATTTTTCCGTCATTGCGTCAAGTATTTACTATTAGTATACGAAACAATTTTCATATTACTTGAAAGGAAATGACTAGAATACCATTTTTCAAAACAAAACGTTGAACACCATCTAAAACTTTTGAGAAGAATAATGCTATTTTGACTAACTCAACCATTGCATCATTAGTCCTCAATTATACATAGCCTGATCACCTATGTATAATTCAGGAACGATTATGCTATGAAGAAAATAATTACTTTTTAGGGATTGTTAATAACAATATTCATTCCAAAGCATTGTAAACAAATAAACTTTTTCATAAACATCTCTTTTTGACAAACCCTCCCTGGATACTTACCCCACATGTCACCCACTTAGCCATTAAGTTGGATTGTTCCATTGACTTCTTTAGGAGAGACTTTCCATATCAAGTACTAGGAGGACTCCTCGATACAAGAAAAACACTAAAAGGATTACGGAACTATTAAACCTAGACTAAGAAAATTCATAACCCAACAACAATCCTAAGATACCAAGCGAACATCCGACTCACCATCTCTGACCTAGTTGTCCGATTTTATTATTCAAAGGTACTAGCTAGACTGAACTACAGGATCGAACACACTGTGAAGGTGCGCTATGCAACACTATAGAGAGAGACCAAGCCCAATAGGCAAAGAATGACACATGTCTTAGCAATCCATTAGACCAAAACACAAGGAATCAAAGATTGTTACCCATATTCTATCCCCTTTAAATGACGCTGAGTTCGAAAGACGTAACGTTGAGGAATTTGTCACAAGATTTATTGTACCTATTTCAATTGTTCTTGATAAAGGTGATCGAATCACCTCAGACTTCTAACTATCATTTTAAGACTTCCTTCGGAACTTCATTTAGATGTAAACACCGCCTATCATCCTCAGACCGATGGTCAGAACGAGAGAACGATTCAAACATAAGAAGGTTATGCTCAGAGCATAAGTGATTGACTCTAGAAATGGTTGGACTAACCATTTATCATAAATCAGATTCGTTTGCAACAATAGTTATTGCACGAGCATAGAGACTACACCATTTGAGTCACTTTATGGTCAAAGTACCAATTACCCATTTACAGACCGAAATTGGAAAGTTAAATTCACTGGTCTAGAACTAAACTATGGAACAACAAAGGAAATTTCACAAGTCAAGAACCAGTTACAAGCAATGAGAAACTGGTAGAAGTAGGGTTGATGCATGACGCACATCATGCGGATTGGGTATCCCTGAACAGCAAACCATCTAGATTCAGGTGGGAGAACGAACTAAGTTGAAAGCTTTGCCTTGAAGAGACATGATGCAATTTTGGTAACACGAGAGATTGAACCTCAAGTATATTGGACCATTTAAGATTCATTTTAGAATTGACCAGCTGACATATAAGAATTGAGTTCTGGCAGAGTTCAGCAACATATATTACCCATATTACCTTATAAACCTGAAGAAGCACTGATCATCTATTGACAAACCAAACTCGGAAAAATCCTAACTCACTAGTCTAGTAGGCATTCATGAGATAACCAGAAATTACTTGCAAGTCAAGAATCAATTACAAATTCTATAAGTTGCAAACCATTAAAACTTCAAGTTGGTAGCCAGATCATGTTGAAAGTTCTGCCTAGGAAAGGCATGATATTATTCGGAAAAATTTGGAAAGTTAAAACCCGATATACACTGGACCACGTAATATTTCAGACAGAGTAGGCCTAGTGGCCGTCAGACTTGAGCCTTGTTAGAGAACAACCGGATTACACAACCATGTTTCACCTATTCAAATCCTAGGAAATGACTTCCAGATTAGTCACTCATAATCCCATTTGGAAAGGAATCCAACCCAAAGACAAACGTAAACTTGGTAAGAACCAATAGAAATCATGGACTGTTAGGTCGAACGATGAAACATAGTCGAATTCCTATCGTCAAGGTTCACTGGAATTCTCAACGAGGTCCCGAGTTCACTTGAGAATGAGAAGACCAGATTCGTCAGAAATACCCCCATCTCTTCACCAATACCACTCCAATGACCAACGCTGACTGAATCTCGCGGACGAGATTCCCTTTTAGGGGGGTAGAATGTCACAACCCGCTATTTCCCAGGTCAATACTATTTTCTAAACTCGAATTTAAATTCTTGACGTTTGATTTGAAACATTTTTACATGAGCTTTTTACTTGAATCGACGCGAATTTCTAATTAAATTCTAAGTACACTAGGACTTAGGCTAATTGTAGTCCACAACGCTCCGGTACCTTGCTCCTTCCCCAATTCACAATTTTATACAACGACACAAATTCCTATTCTCTAAATACTTACGGTTTTTAAAATTCAACAAACGTTAATTTTTATACAAAAATGTAACACTCGACATACCCGACTTTCTCAACAATTATTTTTAGGGTATTTTTATACTTCCAAAATTATTACAAAAGTCCTAAAAAAATATTTTCCGATGTCCAAGTTAAATTCCTTACACCTTACGTTTAATTACGTATAACTTTCGTTAACTACCAAACTAATACCCAATACATATTTTTACTACCCAATACATTTAATATATACATTTAAAAAAAATAATAATAATAAAATATTTTCTTCCAATTTTACCCTATAGCCCCCCCCCCCCCCCCCCCCCTAGTTCCATAATCATTTACTATATATTTTTTTTCTACTTGTGACATTATCCTTGAAACATGCTCATTTATTTTTGGTGGCTAAGAGCAAACATTTTGTCTCCTCCCTTTTCCATGATTCTCGGCAGCCACAAGGACCAATTCATGAGAAAAATCTTGAACACTTTGACCACTTTGAAATCTCTTGCTATATATATATGTACATATGTTAGTATTCTTTTAGTCACAAGAACAAAGAAAAAAATATATATATATCACCTCCCATTCACATATACAATTCGCCACACCAAGGAGCAAGGGAAGAAGAAGGAGTTTGTTGGTGACTATCTAGAGTACTTAGGGTAGATTAACAAGGGTTTGACACTAATCTTGGGGTTACACAAGTGTTGTTACAAATCTCATATCACAAACCTCTTTGTAAGTGATTTTTACACTACTAATACTTCATGATTTTCATGATTTTTATGCTTGTCTAGTATATATACTTGGTTATCACTTGGTACATGTTGAAAAACTTTACATCCACTTTGATTTCTTAATAAGAAAATATGTTTGAACAAGTTTTGATTACAAGAAAAATTGTTGGTAAAAATCTTTACAAGTAAATGATGAAATCTTTATATATAACTATATGTTATTTGTAATTTTAAATATACTTGGATGATCTTGTACATGGATCTTGAATATTGATTAAGTTATGTTTAGATCACTATATACTAGTTGTGAAGTTGATGGATGAACTAGGACTAGATTTGGAGTTGTTGTTAAGTGGTAATAATAAATAAAACACTAGGAAATATAGTTTGACATTATTAAATATTGGATCTGTCCCATTCGACCTCCTGTAGAAGAATCAGTACCTTGGTGGCCACATTAGGCTAGAAATATAGAAAATAGACTTAATAACGAAAACATAGCCGCTTGAATGAGTTAAAACGGACTTATAACGAAAAAGATATGCTATTTTCAAGATTGACGACTAAAGCTATATTTTCTGAAAAATGGATTCTGTCCCGATTTTTGAGCTAGGAAAACTGAGGTTAAATGATATCTAGACTAGCCGAGACCTTGAAAAACCTAAAGTATACTTGAATACCTTCGCGGGAATATATAGAACTTGAAAAACGGAACTACGACGCAAAAGTTATGGCCTAGGAAAGTTGCGACGAAACATATAATTTTTGACAGCTTTGGTTCAACCAACAAAAGCTGATGGAATATTTAAAATTGACTTTTGGACATTTTAGAGTATTATTTGGCTAAAATGACGTATATAAAAATGGTAGAACATTGTGTATACTTATTAGGTGCGTTAGAGTTTTTCAAAATATATATTTACAAGACGCCTAATATTTGGTCGTGAGATTTACAAGCTACGTTTTCTAAAATGGTGGATGACTTAAATACGAGATTACTTTGATTACCTACGTTTTTGACAATAAAAATTTCAACAACATGTACAAGTGATAATATAGTGTATGACTTGCATGCTTGACCTTGTTTTCGAACCTAAGACATATGCATTATTTAGGTCGTGATTAGAGTACCCGGACCTTATTTCTAACTACTACTTTGTCTATCGGATATTGCTTTTGCTAAGGTGAGTCTTCATAGCCCCGTTTTAATTACTTATTTGATTTCAAATCCCACGGGGGAGAATACATTGCACAATTATTTTTGTACATGCCCAAGTATTAAATTCCATACATTGCTTAAGTTGTTAGTACTACCACTTCAAGTCCCCTTTATTATTATGGACCGTTAATTATATTGCCAAGCGAGAGTGAATGAATAGATCTATTGAGGGTGACTCCTCCATTCGTGTTTGGGTTGCTCCATAAGGAAAACGAATGCATTTCATGTCTAATATTTGAGTGACTGGTAACCACTCCTTTGGGGCCAATTTTAGTATGTCTAGCTTCGGGGCCATGAGCTTAAGAGACAATGTAGCTTTTTGACATTTTGTCACCTTACTTTATACTTGTGGTTATTGTACATACGATTTACTTATAAACCTATGATTATTCACCAACTTTATGTTGACCGTTTTTCGCAATGTATTTATCAGGTTATTAAGGTAGCTCATGTTGCATACATTTGGACCTTCATGGAGTCGCGGAGTCGACGCGTCTCACCTTATATTTTCTGCACTTATGAAACGTTTGATCTTGTTGAACTTATTTTATCTAAATTGGCAACATCTTTTGGGACCTAAGTTTTGTAAACTCTGAATGTTTTAATGATCAAACGATGTATTTTTTCAAACGACACTTTAGGTCGTTCAATATGACTGTAACTGTGGTGCTATGACAGTCACCCCCAGGTATTCCATTCCGCTGCCATACAGGTAAATTGGGGGTGTGACACAGCACATTAAAGTTTCACACTTTTCGAAATCCGGCAAAAAATTTTGTCTTGATTTGTGACTGTGGGAAACAAGCAACAATCAAAACAAGCTGGACAAACAGGAACCCAGGACGACGAGTCTACCGTTGTCCTTAATGTGGGTTTATTGGATGGACGGATCCTCCAATGTGTTGCCGAGCAGTTGCTGTGATTCCTGGCCTGTTGAGGGCGAGGAATGAGCTTGAAGAAGAGTTGGAGGAGCAGTTGAGGTTGATGAGGGAGAAGGATCAGCGGATTAAGAAGCTCAACAAGTTTCTTATTTTTAGTTGGCTCTTTTTTTCATTGCCATTAAGTTGCTTTAGCTTGGTCGTTGGTATGTAGGTGTGTTGACATATTTCTGGGTTGTATCATCACAGGGTTTAAGGTCATCCCTGGTTTGTATTGACATTCATGTTAATAAAAAGTGTTTGATTTTAGCACTATAGTGGGATCATCGTTGTTTTGGTTGTCCTTGTTATTATAAGAAGACTAATGTAGTCAATAAGGTTCATTTTACTTGCAGAATCAATATGAAGTAAACTTGGTTTTTGGTTCCTTATCAACTTTGAGTTACAAAAGTCAAAACAAGTTTGGGTCATTCGGTATACTTAAATAGTAGGCATGTTGAGTCATTCAATATACGTTAGTATATGATGATGGCAAACCACACATTGTGCAGAGCATTATGTAGCAAAATAAATAAAACAAAATGAAAACAAATACCATTCCTAATTAATCAAGTCTAAAAAACAAATCACGTACAAGTTATTGTCTAGAAGACAGAAACTCAGTTAGACAATCCATACACTCATTGTGTTAAAACACAGAAACAAATAACCAAACCGAGTTTATTGCACCACCACAATTGTGTTGACTCACTTGGCGACGTTGGCTTTTCTCTTGATCCTCTTCTTCTTTTGACCTCCACCATTCCCTGTAGATTGTGAGACTTGACTTGCTTGTGTTCCAACTTGATGACTTGGCCCTGCTCCCACCTCTGTTGCAGAAGATCCCACTGGCTGAGTTGATCTTTCTAGTACCTCATCTGGTACTCCTTCCCTTCTTCTTGTCCCTTGGTTGCCTCTTCGTCCCGTACAAGCTCTCTTATTATGACCCGGCCCACCACATGCACCACATTTGACAGTCATGCCCCTTTTTGACAGCTTCCCATTCTTCACCATTGATTTTTTCATAACCTGTTCAGCAATCTCATCCTTTGACACTCTTTTCTTCTTCCATGGTCTCCCAATTGCAACATGGTAGTGAGGTGGCTTTAGTTCACTAGGGATAGGGCATTTGGGCCAAAAGTGTCGACCAGCAATTCCTTCAATCTTGTGTTGATACATCGCCCTCCATGTGGTTAACCAATAACATTGGTGCACATAATCCTCTGGGATCACAACCATGTTGTTAGTTGATTCCTTGTTGTGCTTAGCCATGTCGTTGATAGCCGTAACAACATGCTTACATGGAATACCAGTGATAAATTAAGTTTTAAAAGAGGCTAGTTATTATAGAAAATCTTATGTTCCTTTATAAAATAATTTATTTATATAAATTATTTGATATTTGGTGAATGTTTGTAATCTAAATTTACAATACAATAGCCAATTATTAAGAAAATGATAGTTTTGCTACACATGGGTCAAAAGATAGTAAAGAGAGGAAAATTTGAATTTATATACCTTAATATGTCACTTATTTTCGATCCAACTCACTTTATGTAATTTGTGTTTCAATTCAGTTAGGTTATCTTACTAATTTTTAATTGACTTAGGTCACAAAACTTAAAAAACATGTTGTTTAGATTAATTCTAAAACAAGTCGCATGTAAACAAAGTGATATATCGTGTTTGACAAGTTCAACAATTTAAATATATAAATCTTATAAATTAAGTAGCATTAAATACTATTAGTTGATAGATATGGCCCAATCCCTATAATCAAGCTTCAAATACATTTCTGGAATGAAGACAATATGATCACCATCTTCAATGAATACGCAAGGATTCACCACTCTTACTCAAAGCTCATGCTTCAAAAATATATATGGATTGAAGACAAAATGATCAACGTCTTCAAAGAGTGTGATAGGATTCATCGCACCTTCTCAGTATTCAAGCTTTAGATTTACCGATAAGTGAAGGCAAATACTATGCTTGACTAGACTATCATTACATTAGGAGAGATTGTTAAAAATTATAAATGAATGTAATAATAGTCTTTTAAAAGTATGGGTTAGTTTAGTTATTTAATAGTTTATGTATGAAGGACTAAAAATGTAATATGTTGTAAGTCATCAATGATTTGAAGAGGATAATACCCGATCATTGGATAATGAAACAAGTATCCTTACACGCATTTCCCTTTGTAGGTAAGTCGATCATCAATCAATAAACATTCTCTTACATATTGTTATCCAACATTCTTTTTGTCATCATGATGTCATCCTACATACTAAGTCGATGGATTAACCTACTTGCTACTCGAAGAAGTGTCAACCCACTAACTAAGTAGTAGGTCTAATAGAAATGCTTTATTATGCTTATTAACAAACGAATAAGACTTTACAAATTAATGTTGAGTTTATAAGTCTTTGATATAACATAAACTAGCCTAGGATTCAACCAAATATAAGATAGTAGAAGAAGACTCTCGACACAAAACACAAGAGTGAATTAAGTTCTTGTTGTTCTTCACTTATGATTAAGTCAACTTTCAATGTTATTTTACTAAGATGTTAAGAAACAAGTAGATTGAAAGACTTACAGGGGTTATAAAGAAGAGAATCAAGGGGAGACATGAATGGAAAGAGGTGAGCTTGCAAGTGACAAGAGGTGGCTATTTATAGACAAGATGAGACCTCATGGTCTCACGCTAGCGTATGAGACTTACGTGCTAGAGTCTGAGTGCCCTCTTGTCTATAACTAGCCGTTGGCTCATGCTAAACCTCTATTTGGCGGTGGGTTCAAACGCCATGGATTGGTCGGCCAAAAATACTGGAAACCATGGTTACTTTAAAAAAAGGTTTGACTGGTCGAAGTTTTGATTAAGAACATTCTCAAGAATAATTTTATATCAAAATTCTACAAAATAATTCGTTAGATAATGTTAGGTATTCTGCTAATACATAAAAGATTTTATTATTTTTACGATTATTATACACTTAAATTAGAAGTATCAAACGATCAGAGGCCGAGACAAGAAGGGGAAAATTACAATGCTGTCTAGCAATTATTATACACCTAAATCACAATTATTATACACTTAAAGTAATGGTATCAAAGGGCACGTGCCTCCTACTGGAAAAAATTGTAGTGAAAAAAAGTTTAAAATGTATGGCTACTTTTGTAATTTCTCCCGTAACGAATCGATTTGTGGTGTAGTTCCAAAATATTATTAAAATTTGCACCCTCAACCATAACTTTCTAGCTCCACTCCTTCACACGACCCACGACTTAAGCTCGAGCTCAAATCAAACTTTTAGCGAGCTCACAAGCAACTCGACATATTCATACTTCTAGTTAAAATTTTGCTTCACTTAATTATGTAGTTATCACTTATCACAAACTTTTGTTTTTAGGATAAAGTAAAAATTTTAATTTCCCTCCTAATTTTCGTTACCTTTTAAATTCCTTGCTCCAAATTCGTAAAAGTGGCTTACTCTACCCTTATTTTTCTCCCTCTCATATTTGTAATTTATGGGACTAAAAAATTAGTTTCATGATCTTGTCGTTTATTGGGACGTCTAAAAGTGTTCTAAATACCTATTACAACCCCTTCCTACAGGACACTTTAATTTTGGTCCTATTAGTTTAAAGGTCCTATAAACTTATTATATAGGACACTAAATAGGGTCTTCTAAAAGCAGTTTTGTTGTAGCGCCACTTAGAAGCCAAGTCACTATAAACTTCTATAAAACCTCCGATATCCATTGAAGGTAGGGGTGTTCATCGGTTCGGTTATCGGTTAATCGGTTTATTCGGTTCGGGTTGTTCGGTTAAAAATTTTTTTTGGGTCATAACCGAAAACCGAACCGAACCGAAAATATCTATAACCGAACCGAACCGAGAACCGAACCGAAGTTCGGTTCGGTTATGGGTCAAAACCGAAAACCGAATTTTTTACTTAAATTACACTATTTATATTTTTTTTTTGAATTTAATTATATATATTTTTGGCAAAAAAAAATATTTCAAGCATAAAAAAATGTTTTTTTTATATTAGTATAAAATTTTAATGGATATTTTTTATATTTAAAATAATATAAATATATAAAATATATATATATTTATATAAATTCGGTTTTCGGTTCGGTTTTCGGTTCAGATAGCTAAACCCATATCCAAACCGAAAACCGAATTTTTAATTCGGTTCGGTTCGGTTTTAACAAGTTCGGTTCGGTTATATGTTCGGTTCGGTTTTATTTCGGTTTGGTTCGGTTCGGTTTTCGGTTTATTCGGTTAATTAACCGAACCGTGAACACCCCTAATTGAAGGTGTTCTTAGAACACTTTGACTTTAAGGATGTTTAATATCAAAATTTACATTCTTGGGCTTAACCCACCACAAATAGTTTTCCTCTTATTATTTGCATCCCATTGATGCGGAGGGATCCCAATTTAAGATAATCAATTCTTCCAAAAACTAGATAATGTGTCCTTTGACGTACAATAATGGCAGTCCTATGGTCATATACATGTACAATTACATACGTATTGTGTTTGGCCAGCTAGCAATGCATCCTTTGACGTACAATAATCATTTAGTATCCAACTTTCAAATTCAGTTTAATAAATGCTACAACATCAACGTTAATGAGGTAGGTGATACATATATCATTGGAAACATAATATATAGCCGAATTAAGTTGTACCTTGTTACTTAAGAATTAATTAAAATTTATACATAAACGGTCAATATGAGTTCCTTGTTTGTTATAGACCGATTTAAGATGATCAATTCTCCCAAAAACTAGATAAGAGACGAGATTTAATAAAGACTTTTAAACGGGCAAGAATTTAAAATTAAAAACCGTAAACTAGACTTTTAAACAATTTATTCTTCATTCATTACTTAACACAACGATTTCATATATAAATAGGAATGAAAATGCAGTTACTAAAGAAGCTTAACTGCTTTACGTGACCCACTACCATTTTACTCTAGAATTTAAAATACACGCGTGCATGAGAAATACTGAACTACAAACATGGAATGAACTTGCTAAGTATTTCCTCCACTACGTTACTAGTAATGGTCATATGACCACTTCTTCAAGAAATCATAAAAGAAACGGCAGTAGTACGGTTATGACAACTCCAACGTGTTACAGTATTCTCCGTCAATTAAACCATCATCAGCATAAAACGGGCTTATGAAATCACCGTTTTCAAAGAAATCCATATCCAGAGGGTCATCAGACATAACGGAATGAGATGAACCACCTTGGTCATATCCTGGAGTTGCGTTTGCATGATCTTTTTGTTTTCGTGAGGATTTGTCACTGATTTTTTTAGTAGTCGAGTTGTTTGTTGTTAGAGAATGTTGATTTTTAAACCCTTCAAAATTGAGGACAACTCCAGGTCCATGGTGTGGAACAATAAGATCATTATGTGGGGTAATTGTGCAAGTGTGACAACCAAAATATGTTATGCGGAACTTGTTTGGCTCGTCTTCCAACTGTTGAACATGTTTTTTTGCCATGCACCCTTGATCAGTCCTGTGTGTACATCGGTAATAGCATCTGTGTATTACCCAAAACACAACTAATTATACCAAATTGAATATGCTTCAAATATATACTACGAAATTAAAAAATAAAAAATAAAAAAAAAATAAAATAAAAAAATAATAATAAATAAATAACTTAATTAACGGGACGTATATTAAACATAATGAGGCAACGTTGTAGTGAACCTTGGAAATTTTGAGTTAAGAATCGCTTTGTGTCCATATTTCCTCCATTGATAACAATCTTCACTTGCATTACTAACTTCGACCCTTGTATCTCCGCTCCTGAAAAAATTATTCAAACATTTAAGAGTCATTATTATCATATGATATAACATTTTGTGTGATCAGATATTGTTATTACAAAAAAGTTAGAAAACTTGTACTTACTTTCTCTTGTACTGACCTCTCTCTTGTTTCACTAGCACTAATGGTGTCTTCTCATTGTTTCTCGAAAGGTTTGCATTGACGGAGAAACTTTGACCCTGTGTGGCTGTCTTCTCACTGTTACACTCGAAAACTTCTGATTCCAGATGGACTTCGGATCTACTGGTACTCAACATTGAGAGGCCATTTGCAAAAGATTCGGATACATCCGTCAGTAATTCATCTACTGAAACCGACACATGATCACCGTTAGTTTCACCACAAAGCATATTCTGCAACCTCTTTGCAGAATCCCTACCTCTAATTAGAGTTTGGACCAAATTGTTATTGTTTTTCTCCATTCTTAGCTATCGTAATTAAACACAACTTAGCTTGTTTCACAGGTTTTGCAATGAATAAATTTACTATATATGTACACATGTCAATAATGTGCAAGTTTAAAAGGTTGACATGACGTCATGATTTATGACATCACGGTCAAATGTGGATTACTAATTAATTACAGTATCATTTTCTTGTTTTTATTAATGTTGTTATATTATCGTATAATCAGCTTGTTTTGTGAGTCTAAATCCACGATTACATGTGTCTGCACTCTGAACCGATTAAAGCTTTAAAAAGTTTGTTTACATATCACAAAATATTAATTATATCATATTTATAAAACTTTTACATTTATAAACTTTTTTCCACTCTAATAAACTTATTAATGTAGTTTACATTGAAGTTATTAATGTTGCTTGAAAAGCTTTATAAAATTTAGTAGACATTAAATTAATTAGAGCTGGCAAATCGTGTCTTAACAGGTTCGGAACGTGCGAATAACATAAGTTTCAAACATGAAAACGACTCGTTTAACACTTGATTTTGGTGGTTTGAGTATGACAGTTATACGTTTTATGTATAAAAAAGGTTAAATATTGAACCCTAGAATAATAAAAACAATTATTTTAAAAAATAAAAAACTCGCATTGTACATTTTTTCCCTTAACAAGTCTTAACATGTCCTAACAAGTACCTAATTTGCCAGCTCTAAAATTAATTATATCCACATTTGACCGTGATGAAAAGGTTCATAATGTGGAACCTATTTCACTTCATATCATTAAAAACCTCGACCCACTATGATCTATCAATTTATAAACCTTTTTATTTTTTATAAAGTTTTTGATATACTTCTCATTGTGCTTAGAAAATAGTTAAAGCGGCAAGTCGTACCAAAACATTAATCAGATATTAAAAAGAGAAATTTAAAAACATTAATGGAAATAAGCAGGTCTCCATCACTCAGAATGTCGTCTCATGGTCAAGATTTTTCTTTCCGGAAAATAATACTTTTAGGCACGTGCATTAATTGGAAAGGTACAGGAAAGGTCTCTTTAAAATATCTATCAAATAAGTAGGAGTAATATTTATCATTTCATATCATTCTATTATGTATTGTGTCTCAATAATAACTCATGTTATGTGAGAAACTTTCCAATCAAATGATTGTGAATTCAAGTCCTGCTTAGTACATGCGAGATAGATTTGTGGTATTTTGAGATAGTTAAAAATTGCCATTAAAAAAAAAAAGAAAAAAAAATGGCCGACATTTATGAATTCCAAATTTTATATCCGAGTAACGTACAATAAAACCATTATTTTAGCTAGTTTTAGCTAAATTGTTTTGTAAAGTTATATGATATTCTTTTTTTTTTTCTTAAGCAAATGATTGAAAACAGTATTACAATTGACATCATTTGTTTTTGTGGGTAGCGAATAATTTTTTTAGCTTTTATGGGTATTTTTTTTTTTTTTTTTCAAATTTAGTCTCTTTATGATATATTGCAACATTTTGTGATATTTTTGCCCTTTTCAGTTTACAACAATTTTATTTTTTCGAAAGTCAAAAATGTTAAAAAAAATATCACAAAATACATAAAAAATGATGAATTTAAAAGAAACGTACATTTTTAAGCAAAAAAATTGTTTCTTGAACAACAATTGGTATCAAGTATGATATTTATTTATTTATTTATTTGACTTTTTTTTCTTTTACAACATATGTACCTTTTATATATACGATATATAATAAATAACCTTACAAATAGGAGCTTCAATTAATACTAGCAGCAAGTAGTTGAAACTCAATTAAAAGCTAAAAAGTATGTTCCCCCTAAAAAAAATAAAAAATAAAATAAAATAAAAAAATCAATATGACGTATAGTACTTGTAGAGTTCTAGAAGCTGTTTAGAAAATATATTGGGGGGATATATTTTTACCGTCAGTTCTATTCTAGTGGTGTAACAACATTTAACTCTGGAAGAAAAACTTTTACGTATAACATATTGAAACTTTTAACATTACATATCATGTTAAAACGATGGATATTTCATAATACTTTTCTTACAGTTCGTCTCTAATACCCGGCCCAAAACTTGTAATACATAAGAACTTAAAAACACAATATATACCATGATTTTTACATCACTTTAGGAAACATAATACAACAGAACTTACCAATAACATCATAGAATCACTCAAAAAACGGAAATATGTAACTCTCCAGACGGCGCTAATCATCAACGGAGCCACAATAATCCAAAAACCAGCCACGAATCCAATGTTTATGCTAATAATCAACCCCCAATCTGCTCTACTTGAACCATTATCATCACCTCGTTGCCGGTTTCTATCAGATGAATCGACTTGACAACTTTTAGAAACTGGCTCTCCACAGAGTTTGTTGCCGAAGAAGCTAGATTCATCGAGACCCTGAAGCGTATTGATGGGATTGGTCCGTTCAAATTGTTGTAGGACACATTAAAGCTACTCAAGAAATTTAAGCGCGACAAGCTTATAGGAAGTTCGCCAGAAAGCTTGTTCAATGACACATCAAAAGATTCAAGTGCTTTCATATCTCCAATTCTTTTCGGGATATCTCCTGACAATAGATTTCTTGATAAATTCAATGTTTGCAATGCATAAAGGTCCGTAACCTCAACTGGGATGTGTCCAGAAAGTTTGTTGCTGGAAAGGTCCAAAATCATAACTAGTCTTAAAATAGTGCGATATTGGTCCTCTCGTCCCTAGGTCACTAGAGATGCACTACCCATAAGGTCAGTACCAAGAATCGATAAGGAAAAAATCCGACCACTTGTGACATTTTCTTTTCCTGAGAGTAAACTGAATTTGTTGAAGCAGCTTGGAATATTTGCGGAAAGACTATTATTAGCGAGGACCAAGATTTGAATTGCGGTAAGATTGCATAGCTCGTGCGGAATATCCTCATCAAATTTATTTGAACGAAGGTTGAGGATTCTTAGACTAGAGAAACCTGTCCCAAACCATGTTGGAATGTGTCCACCAAATTGGTTTCTAGCTAGTTGAAGGATCTCTAAGTTGGCCAAGTTCCGTAAGGATGCAGGTAATGTTCCGGTGAGCTTATTGTTGCACATGTTCAACGATCCAAGTGAAGATAAAGATCCCAAAGATATTGGAATAACACCAGACAGATTGTTGTTCTCCAAGTTTAAGACTGCTAAAATCGGCCACTTCTTCCAACAGTCAGGAATGACACCCGAAAGTTGATTATTAGCGAGATTGAGAAAATCAAGAATTTTCCCACCATAGAAACACAACAAAGGTTTTAAAGATCCAACAAAGAAATTATTTGATAAATCAAGAACGGATATTGATGAGCTTTTTGAGATTTTTGGCAATTGCCCGCTAAAGTTGTTAAAGCTTAAGTTGATAACCGAAAGTGCTGCAGGGATAATACCAAACATGTTGCCTTGGATATTATTTTGTGACATATTTAAAACGGTTAGATTAGGAATCGATCTCCAAAATGACTCAGGGATGATTGAAGAAATCTTTGTGTTGCTTATGTCCAACAATTCTAAATCACTCTGAAACGATAGCCACAATGGAAAAAGAGGCCCCAAATCACAGATTTTAAATTCAACTCTCGGAGGTTGAAAGATGGTTTCCAGTTTGGAACGTGTGGCCTTAGGGTCAAGTTGTTGCTTTTTGCCCAAAAAAGTTTCAATAAAGCTAGCTTCTCAAAGTGAGCTTCTGTTACGACACCGGATAGCAAATTAAAAGAAAGGTCTAAATAGTTCAACTTCGAAAGTTGACCGAGGTTATCAGGAAGGCTACCATTCAACTGGTTAGTTCGCACATCTAACATCTCCAATGACGACAAATTCCCAATGGAGTAAGGAATTGATCCTGAAATTAGATTCTCTTTAAGAGACAATGACTTAAGAAAAGTCAGTCGTCTCCCTATAGAATCTGGCAGATGACCGGACACTCCTGAGTATCCAACCGATAATGTCTCCAAGCGAGGTGATTTGCACTCGAAAAAACTTTGAAGGAGGAATGTTAAACTAATATTATGAAAATTGTTTCCTGCGATATCAATGTTTCTCTGATTGCAAAAGTTGCATAATGATTTAGGAATAACCTTGGTGAGTTGATTTGTTAACATATAAAGGCTTTGAATGGAAGTGAGGTTGTGAAGAGAAACTATACGTGAACTTGATACACCACAATAACTAATATCTAACGAAATGAGATTACTACCTACATTAGACAATCCTTCTAAAACTGATGAAGAATTCATGAAATCGTTCCCTTGGACATGAAGCAACTCGAGAGAAGTCAAGTTACGAAAGCAATAATTACTACTAGGAATAGGGCCGTGTAAATTACACCCATTCAAATCCAGTGAAACTAGACTTGTTAGACTGAAAATCCATGGTGGCATGATCAAACTGATATCAAAAAAGTTATCAGAAAGATCAAGCACCGAAAGGGATGTTATGTTAAAAACACGAACATGTGAATATATATTCGAGAGTAGACAATTTGAGAGGTGTAGTTCTACCAAAGAAGGAAAGGTTTTGATCACCTGAAGCCAGTCAGTGGCTTTGCTAAGGTCCACACCACTCATATCCAAGTGATGTAAATTTTAATGGTTATATTGATGTTTTTGTGCTTAAACTGGCTTATTACATCATAATATTAGCTTTGGAATCAGTCTCATGGTCTTAAACAATCATTTGTTTTGAAAATCATAAATCAGTCTTTATAAAGGAGTGTTTGGATCTAGTTAATTATTGGTGTTAGAATCTGTTTTAGTGGTTAATGTATAGTTGGAATAGCACACTTAGTGGTAGTATAGAATAATGCAGGTCTAAAATTGGTAGGTTATTAGTAAAACGTCAAAATTAGCCTTAATCCTTCATTATAGCATAACTGTTAGAATATTAGAGTGCTTAATCATTCAAATAGTTTCATAAGTAGTTCATGTAGCTTAAATTAGTCTCATAATAAGTTAGTATATCATATTAAACCATCTATGATCAATTGAAACTCACTTTAGTCAAAGTTCATCAAAAATAGAAAAAGTCTAAAGTAAAGTTCTAATCAATTAAAATAGGACAGATTTCCAGATTAAATGTAGGGTTCAATTTTGATTGGAAATAGATAGTGATTAATGATTTGTGTTCACTTGTTGCTTATCTTTCATAATCAAGAGAAAAATTTGGGTTTGAGACTTGTTTGTTCACTTAAAAATAAGCTCAAAGTGAGCCTGTTTGACCCTTTGCTCCCCTGCACCAGGCCCATTACCCCTATTTCATAAGCTCATTGTGAGCTCATCTGTGGATCCCACCTTCTGCTTATTGGTTTTCTGACAAGCTCACTAGGTTGGCTTATTGGTTCCAGATCCACTTTGGACCCCTGATCTTATTTTTGGACCCCACACAGGCATACAGTTAGCCCAATCAAGCCTGCATAGTGTGTAGGATTTGGATTTGCTTAATTTTTCTTATAAGCTTATTGTGTGTGCTTTTCTCTTTTCTTTGGCTTATTTCAGATTCATATCACTAGTTTGTAGATTATTTTCACTTAATGTTCAGTTGGGTAGCTTATTTATAGCTTTTTCACATCAAAATCTTATTTTAAGCCATGAAGTCCAACTGATAAGCTCATAAGCTATCTCAGAGCTTATTTTAAGCTTTTGTAAAAAGTTGTTTCATAAAACTTTGAAAAGATTGGTTATGTTACAGTTTTGCAAAAGGAAAATCAAAATAAATAAATAAATTAATAAATAATTTTGCAAAAAACTTGGGGTCAAACCTAGGACCTCAAGCTCACACACCACACACTCAACCAACTGCCCTTGGGTCTTGTTTCAGTTATAACTTGGACCATCAATTCCTTTAACCTCTTTTGAGCCATTTTGCTTATTTAGGTATTTTTAGCTTATTTTTCTGCTTATTTGTACTGTCTCCCCCCCCCCCCCCCCATATTTTTCTTAGGCCTCTGTCATAGTGTAGTATTTATATAAAAAAATTTAGAATTTTTTTACTTTTCATTTAGTATTTTTATAATTAATGTTAGTTTAATTAGTTTTAATTAATAAATTAAAAATAAAATCAAATACTGCTTATTTCTAAGCACTTGGATCTCTTTATATTTTTCCTAAGCTTCTATTATTATAAAATATTTTTAGAAAAAGTTTCATAATTTTTACTGTTAATTTGCTATTTTTTATAATTAAAATAGTTTAATTAGCTTTAATTAACAATAAGTAAATAAAAATATTAATTAGCTTATTTATAAGTTTTAGTAACTTTTTATAATTCTATAGGATTCCTGTGATGGGTAATTAGTTTTATAAAAAATTTCATAATTTTCTAAGTTATTTTAGTATTTTTAGTAATTTAAATTAGTTATTAAATAGTTTTTAATTAATATATATAAATAAAAAGTCAAAAAAATAATTTTTTTTATAAAATTTTCTTTTATTAGTAAGTTTTTAAAAAATTCATTTTCACCCCCTTAGAATTAATTCTGCTTTATTTCCACTTTTTCAGTACGCGTTTACATTTTTTATTTTAAATACATTTTAGGTTTATCTGATTTCCATTAATTGTTCATATTGTTAATTTGTCTTATTTCCATTTGTATCTACTTAGTGTAAAACACCAAAATCATATTTCTATTACTTTCCTCCAAATCACATAATCTCCAAACGTTTCAAAATACAATTTCAAACCTCGCTAGGACATAACGACCCGGGAACACACTGTACCCGGATCGTAAATTGATCACTTCTCACCCTCATGGTTTGACCTCATAGACCAACATCCTTGGTTGATTTAGGACTGACCGTAGGGCTGAAGTCACGAGAACTGCGAGAACTATTTTCGAGCCTTTGGATTAGTTGATCAATGGTTAAAATTGATTTTGGCACTCTTGTAATTAAATTAAAAAAGTGGAAAATCTGATAAAGGAATAAAAGGTTATTCTAGTCTTTTCAAAACGAATTTTAATGGAATCATTTTAAAGTCTCCTTTATCACCGGGAATGTAGGATCTTCACATTGTATCTCACACTAAAACCTATTCAATATCTCTCTCTAAAAAAACTTTCGCCCCCAAATTCTCTTTGTAAATTCAATCGATCTGTGTTTACAGCAAAATTGTTCAACCGATCTGTGTTTTACAATATTTTTATGGTGATTTAGTGGTGAAAGGGTAAAAAATCCTAACCTATATAAATCACAAGTTTGATTTCTAATTTTAGAAGGCAAAAATCAAGAAAAATCCCTTAAAACTACAAAAAAAAACTACACATGTCATTTACTCTTGAAATAGAAAGATTGCACAATTTTGGTGAAGTAAATATCGCAAGAAAAAGTCCAAGCAACAATTGAAAGCACGCTCCTTCCTCATCCCCATTCTTCTTTTCCAAACAAAACATAACTAAACCCTAAACAATCGCACAAAAATCAAAAAATTTCCCATAATTATTAAAAATTCAAACTATTTCATATTTGACACTTGAAATCATGTAAACCCACATCAATAAATCTCACATGCTTTGATTGGAGGCATCAGCTTGGCATCACTATCAACAAAATCAAATCATAAATTCTTAAAAGAGGCATCTCATTATGGTTTTGATTGAATCAAATTATGTTCGCCGATCATTTTTTAGGTATGATTAATTAGAAATTAGTTTCATGTGCTTTTTATTGATTTTATTATTTATTTTATGTTTGCATACAAAGTGTTTGATAAAAGTCCCGAATGAATTTATTGATTGAAACATGTTGTTTATGGTTTTAAAATGAAATAATTGTGTACCAACTTACGACTTAAAATAAAAAAATCAATGATTTCAATAGGATTTGTGTTTCACAATATGTGCGTATGTGATTTCTGATAATATTTGAATAAGAGTGTACTCTTTACTAGTCGAGGTTGGATAACAGTGCCAATGGAGCTTCCTTATGCCACCCAACTGCTATCGTAGTGATGACTATAAAAATATGAAGCATTTTAGGCGCGACGAGGAGAAAATACAAGCTCAAGTTGAAGAAAATGTGATCACATAAGGTAATATAGATTATTTACATGCTTATGACTAAAACCAATTTGAATACAAAACGTATTATTTGTTTGTTATATGGCACAAAAACTACCCCTAGAAATCAAAGGAACAAAGAAGTTAGTATATGCTATAACTATATCTATTTGTTAACACCTCTTACTTTTTGTTGTTTCACTCTCTTTTATATGAATTTAAAATGTGTCCATCTAAACCTGATGTAATTTGAGTTGCATATGTTAGATAATATGATCAAGGTTACTTATTAACTTTTAAGCATAGATTCATCTGTTTGAAAAACTAGACTTAAGAGTCCACTTTGGTCTTTGAGAAATTAATTATTGTTTTAATTCAAGAGTGATAACATAATCTGTCAAATTACTGATCTTAACCAATGCATCTTGGATTATAAGATCTCTAATTAGGACGGCCGTGCAAAAAGGACTACCTTTGTTTGCCTTTATTATTTATTTATTTATTTTAGAATATTTTTCTTCATATATAACAATTATTTTTCTACCAGGGGCATGGTTACCGAAATGATCTTTTTAAGATGGTTGCCAATTTAAAGCCGGGATTTATCAGGTTTCCAGGTAATTGCCATTTCTCTATCAATACCGCAACTTTGGCTCCTATTACTCTAGCATAAGACCAGGTGGATATGTCTATCATAGAATACTATTTTGGAACGTATATTTTATTATTATTCCACTATAAATATAATATATAGCATATATCTGTTTAGAAGATTCGTACATTAAAAGTACACTAGGTGCATTCCTTTTATAACCCTTTAGAGATAAAGTAGACTCAAATCGAGTGTATAATAAGTAAATGGGTCGAAAGTGCACCTCAGCAAAAACTTTAAGAGAGACCTAGACATCTGAATAATGTTTGGTATTATTAGACAGAAAGCTATTTTGTCTTTCAGGTTTAGGTTTGTAGTCATAGTGTTTAATTCTTATCGGTCGTATGTGATACCAAGTTAGTGGACTCAACACTTTTTCTCACTGTCAAATTGTGCAACTTTCCTTAGTTCGACCCTCCAAACCAATTCATCTAATTCAATGATGGCATCGACTATTTGGCTCTACAACCCGCTAGACGAGACCTGCTATACATGAGAATAAAGGTAAAAAAAAGTCGTTTTCCCTTGACCTGACACTACATTGTTATTTTAGATTCTGTAACCATATTAAAGACGTTAGTTATATTGTGAACACTTTGAAACGGTATAATACAGGTTGTAAACTATGGATGTAATACAGTGAGATTGAAGATTGGTTTAGAAGGGTTGGATCCTCAGTTAATAAACTATGCCAAGTCATCAGAGACTGTCTTAGAACCAGTATTGTAAGATAATAGTTGTTTTGATATATTTATAAGAAGGTTGAGGGCCCTAACTGAATAAAATGTCCAATACAGATATTATTATAAGGAAAAAGCTAAAATTTTATAGAAAACTGTGACAACTGGAAAAATAGGGAGCCGTTTTTAAAACCCGCATTACATTAAAATTATGATTTTTGGAATTTTTTGAAAAGTTTATTGTGACGAGATGTTTTATGAACGTTGGTACGTGATTTTTGATCGTACGATATTTATGGGATTTGATTATTTATTTATGGTTTGAGTTGTTTCGTTCGTAGTGATTTATTTTGAGATCATTATTTTGGCACTACATTGACTCCGACACTAGGTTAACCTAACAAATTTTAATTATATTTTAATATGGGTTCGGATGTTATTATTTTTGGAACGGTTTCGGATTATTAAAGGTTTCGGGTTTGGCCGTGTATTTTCACCGGGCTACTTAATCCCCTACACCCTCACTATTCTTATTATTATTATCAAAACTTTATTTTTTTTAAAAAGAGTATATCACATGAATCGTCCTTGTGGAATCTGTGCATAACAACACACACCAACATCAACACTCTCATCACCACTCTCTCTCTCTCTCTCTTCCTTGAAACACAACCATCGCCGCACCCTAATCACCACCATAGCACCACCACCGCCGCCCCTACATCAAATCCAACACCACCATCTTAACCACTTTCTTCCGATCTATCTATTGGTGCAAACCACGCGCGATTTGGACCATCCTAACACCTCATACGAATCAAAATCATCACGTTATCACCACATACACCATCCTTTTCATCTTTTTCTTGTTGGGTTTTTAAAGAAACTTAGTTTTGGAGCCTTTTTGAAGGTGAGTGACACGAGTTTCAACTCGTTGTCTCGATTTGGTACCCAAATTCGTGGGTACACTTGTTTTTCTTGAAAGGGTTTTGTAAAATGATGATGGGAAATGAAGTTTTGATAATAAAAGTCCGTTTGGTATCTCGGGTTTGGGTGGGATACGAGTTTGGTACTCGTAACGTGACATTTGGGTCGCGTTTGGTTTTGTTGTGGCTCGAATGGAGCTCGACCGAGACAATAAGTCTCGATGTGACCCTCCTTGACTCGTTTGGGAGTCTCGAATATTTTTGTTTGTCCGATTATACATGATTCTTGGTGTTTGGTTATTGGTAATTGATGTTTTGGTTGAGCCGTGATTATTTTTGGCTTGTGGTTTGTAGTCTTGGTTCTTGGCCGACGACCCCCTTGGGTCCGTTTGGTTCTCCTTGGCTCGAGGAGCAATGCCGAGACTTAAGGTCTCGGGTGAGACCATATTATGAGTTTCGTGGTCTCATGGTTGACCCGGGTTTGACTTGGTAAATCGACCCGAATGTATGGCATATGTTGTTGATTATTCATATTGTGTTATTATTATTATTGTTGTGGCATACTTTGGACCAAAGCTTTTGGATGGGTCGAGACACTTTGTTGTCTCGACTTGGTATACTTGTGTTTTGATATGGAGATGTGTTGTCGAATGTGGAACTTGGGGACCGATTGTGAGACGGTCGCTTAGATTGACGGAGATAGGTTAGTCGGGTGCCGTAGACGGACCCTATTGTTGTAGCACGTAGATTTGGGATTGATTTGGACGGAGTTGTTTATTTATTCATGACTTGGTTATTATTATTATTTGTGGACTTGGACTATGAGCCGAGAGTAATGACTCGGACATGTGACCAAATTCTATGACTCGATAAATATTTAAAAGTCAAATATTAAAAACAATACTCGTAATAATATTATTGATAATATAATCGTTTATATACGTATATGGACGTGATAAACGTATATATATATATATATATATATATATATATATATATATATATATATATATATATATATATATATATATATATATATATATATATAAATGCGTATATTAATAATAAAACGATCACGATTAAACGTATACTGATATAACGATAGTTATTATACTATGCAAATAGTGTAGTAAATGTTGGAATATTGTTATAAATAATAACTATAAATAATAAGTCGGGTGAATAATAATTAAAAACGTGATTTTTATAAATTTGGAAACTTATCGAGTTATACGAGTTGTGGTTCTTTAAAGTCCAAGTGGGATTTATATTGTGACTTTTGTGTTGTCACGGATATATGACGATTAATATAGACATTTTATATATCAAGTGACTTATTTAATCGACGGATTAGATCGAGTTATTTGACGATATAAAATGAGTATATTAATGGGCATCGTATCCCACGACGCCCGTAGGTTGTGGTATATGTTTTAGGGTAAAAAATTACTATGTATCTCGTGGAATTTGGCCGATTCGACGATATAGATAGGGAATTTATTGGACTACGATCTATACCAAATAGAATTCTTTGTGCTATGTGCTTTAGGTTGGGTATAATCTTGGAACGATATATTACGTAAATAAATATGGGAGATTACCAAATCGACGGATTTGATAAGCTTCGATAATTATTTAAATAATATGTTGGGCTAACATTAGACCTATAGTTGGTTTATTTATTTCGTTTGTTGTGGCTTTTTGGTTTGAGTTGTGTCGACCCTCCACCCATATGGATACCAAACGTCGAATTTCAAATTAATATAAAGTTAATTCGAGAAATGGATATTTTTGGAAAGTAAAATGGAATACGTTCGGGAATGGGAATATTTGATTTTGAGGAAATGATTTCTGAACGAGTTTGATATTGTTAGGAAGTGCCGAGTCTGTAGTCGCCGTTACGTGAGTTGCTTGAGATTACTTACATCTTTCTTCTATCGTTTCTTTTGAGGATTTGCTGGACTTGAGGTGAGTCATAGCCCCACTTTTACTCTTGAACTTTGTTTTCAATACTTGGGGTGAGAAACGTGCAAATGTTTTATGTGGACTATTATCGCTTTTTGATTTCAAAACTTGCTATGCTTATAGAACTAGGTAGAGCGAGGCCTAGACATGAGCTAGGTAAGCTATTGATTTGGTTATTGAGCGAGGCCTAGACTTGAGCTAGGTAAGCTATTGATTTGGTTGTTGAGCGAGGCCTAGTCCCGAACTAGGTAAGCTATTGGATTGGTTATAGAGCGAGGCCTAGCCTAGAGCTAGGTAAGCTAAACAACGAGGCCTAGACTAGATCTAGGTAAGTTGAACATGTCGTATCCTTACGAATGTTGGGTATGTCGTATCCTTACGCATACATATTGAGCGAGGCCTAGACTAGATCTAGGTAAGCTATTGGATTGATTATGGAGCGAGGCCTAGACTTGAGCTAGGTAAGCTATTGATTGGATTGATTTGAGCTATAGCGTGCACCTATAGGGATGATTTGATTTGGTTGGATGATTAAGCCCTAGTCTAGCTAGCAAGCGTTTTGCGTATATGTCCACTATATGAAATTATGAATTTAAACCTATGATCTCACCAGCGAAAGCTGACTTTTAGCACGTTTTCTCAGGTAATTAAGTGATGCTCTATGGATGCTTGGGATTGGAGGCTTAGCATTGGCACCGGTTACGGATCTATTTTTCTAAAACTCTGATAACTATTGTGGACCTATGTTTACTTCTTTTGGGCCTTATTTTGGATAATTCTTGGGATAAATGTAAACTTTAAAACCCGTTTTGGTTGTGTTTTTCTTATGTTTGCTTTATCTCGTTCTTTCATGACTTTGAATGGATACCAATCCCCGTAGCACCCCGAAAGCTTGTGAGTCTTCCGCTGTATCAGATTTTGGGGGTGTTACAGATTGGTATCAGAGCCAAGGTTATAGAGAACTAGGTAAATAGACACCTAAACTATAACCAATTTTTATAGAAAACGATCCTCGACCATTGCCCGCCAGCCCGCCAAGCCGAAGCATCATTGTTTATTATTGAGGTATTATGAGATTATTGAGATGATTGTTAGATTCGGGATTTCTTGAGATGATTTGAGGTTTTGAGGTTTATTGATTTAGTGATATGATGGCGTTTTGAGAATTATATGCGTTTTTGAGGAATTATATGGCTTAATTGTTTTGCGAATAGTTTTAGTAATGCGGTATTTTAAATCTTTCTTGGTTATATATGATTTGGGATTATATGATGATGTTGATATGGTATTTTGAGTTCGCGGTTTAGTTGTTTTGAAACACTTACACCTACCCTACGCCGTTGTCACAAATCATAGCCTCCTTTGCACGTGTTGTTATTAAGAATTGTTATTGCTAGTACGCGTCGCCCCTCGTAGATCACTATGGCCCCTGATGACCCGTACGTGTTGGTCATGCGTTCGGCCACTACTTTATCGTCTCAATGTCGCCCTAAGTCACCGATTTTATCGCCTCGTGGTTCACCTGCTCAGAGATGACGATTGATGGAGTACCCCTCCGACGAGGAGTATGAGGAGGAGTACGAGGGCGAGCAGAATGATGACCCTCAAGATGAGGAAGAGAATGATGACCCTCAGGATGAGGAAGAGGATGATCCTCAGGAGGGGGAGATGCCTGATGATGACGGGTCGCCAGCACATTCAGCTCATTCTGCGAAGCCCGATTCCCCGATACATCCGTTAGAGCCGGTTTCACCTGATCATCCATTTTGTTTGAGTTGCCACCTGGTAGTCCCGTTGAGTTGGATGCACCTTCTGAGGTTTCTGCTGAGCATGCAGAGTTAGGTGAGACTGGTAGGATGTGGGCTCAGATTACTGCACAGGGTGAGAGGATCTCGCGGATGTCTGACCGACTTGAGATGATTATTGCTGAGCTTATTGCTGAGTTTGTTGCTGAGTTGAGAGTTGATTTGACTACTGTCATGGGCGGGACGACAGCGATTAGGAGAGGTATGATGGAGATACATGAGCAGATAGAGATTCTGCAAAGAGGTTTCCTCACAGCTCGCGAGGCAGATCGCAAGCTGTGGCAAAGGAACACGGAATTGGAGAAGGAGGTAGCAGCCTTTAAGAGAGATAGTGATACTCCCAGTGTCGAGTTAGGATCATTATGGAGAGATTTTGATGGTTTGAGATCAGAGTTGAGGAGTCTACGCCAACTTCATGGCTAGATCAATTTGGATTTGTGATGTTCTTGTGTTGCTTCCTAAGCCAGGGAGTACTTGGTTAGGAGAGCTGGTTATTCTATCTCTGAAGTCATGTTATTCGGAATGTATGTTCGCCTCGTATGGAACGATTAGTATTTATTATGTCTTTTGGAATTTTGGAGCGAAGTATCGATTGCTACTTGTATGGGCGATGGTGATCTCGTATGATATTCTACGGTTTTTGGCGTACATGGAGAATTGTGTTCCTATCTGCATGGTTGATATTGTGTTGGTATTATGTTTGTATTTCGACTTTCGCCAATCGGATTCTTGTTGACGTTATGGTACGTGTTATTGGAGACTTATGAATCTTGTACTGTGACTTCGATCAATGGCCCCACGATGAAACCCTGTTAGAGCTACCAGAACTGGACCTGCAACGACTACCCCTGGTCGTCGAGGATGCCGTCCTACTTGAAATGTTGAGACCCCTACTCCTGATAACCTGGACACTACTAACCGCAACAACAGGAATCAAAATGTTGATGTTCAGGGAGACAATGATCATGTTCCACTTAATGCACCTACTGTGGATCAAGCAATGATCAATCAACTTGTGGAGCAATGAGTTGCTGAGCTACTAGTTGAGTCAAATCATTCCAACAATTCTGCTGGAACATTTACACCTGTTCGTGCTAATGGATGTAACTACAAGGAGTTTCGAATTTGTGGTCCTATTGAGTTTGGTGGAACTGAAGGAGTGGTCTACTTGGTCAGGTGGATAGAGAAGACTGAGTCAGTGTTTAATGTCAGCAATTGTGCGGAGAATGCGAAGGTAAAGTTTGCTTCTTTTACTTTCAAGGATGAAGCTTTAACTTGGTGGAACAATTACCGAAATTCGGTTGGGAGTGATGTGACTTATGCTATGACTTGGGAGCAATTTAAATCTTCGCTGATTCAGACTTACTGCCCAAGGAATGAGATTAAGAAACTGGAGATTGAGTTCTGGAACCATAAGGTGAAAGGTACCGATATGGCAACTTACAATTGCCGTTATCGAGAGTTAGCTTTACTTTGTCCCGATATGGTTAGGACTGAGACTCAAAGGATTGAGAGGTATACCGATGGATTGCCGGTAGCTACAAGGAACGATGTGATTTCTGCTAAGCCTACAAACATTTATGAGGCTATCACTATCGTTCAACAATTGACGGACTCGTTGGTATTGGAAGAAACTGAGAAAGACAAGAATGGAAAGAGGAAGAGGGATAATCACTCTAAGGGTAACGATCATCGAAAC
This sequence comes from Artemisia argyi, assembly GCA_030686995.1. Classification (NCBI taxonomy): domain Eukaryota; kingdom Viridiplantae; phylum Streptophyta; class Magnoliopsida; order Asterales; family Asteraceae; genus Artemisia; species Artemisia argyi. Next base: position 170,921,229 of record CM060706.1, read on the forward strand.
AAGCGACAAACAACTACTAGAGCTTATGCTATGGAAGATGGAGATAAGAAGAGCTACAATGGAAATGCACCCAAGAGTAACCGATGTTATGGGAATCATTCTGGATGATGTACTGTGGTGTGCAAGAATTGCTCTAAGATGGGACACATAGCTAAGGACTGTAGAGCTCGACCACTTGCTATGGTTCAAGCTACTCCTGAAACTATGAGCAAGGCAAATGTTACTTGCTATGGATGTGGAAAGAAGGGACATTATAGGAATGAGTGTAGGGAATCGTGGAACCGAGGAAATCAAGGATCGGGTGGTAATGGGTACAATAATGGAAACCGTGGAGCTGGAGGAAATCGTGGACGACAAGATAATGGGGACCAACGTGTGGAAGCTGGAGCTGCTCATGGGAGAGTGTATGCACTTGGGAACGAGAGAGGAGAAGATCCGAACGTCGTTACTGGTACGTTCCTTCTCAATAATCGTTATGCTTCCATACTATTTGATACTGGTGCCGATAAGAGTTTTGTGTCCACTAAGTTTGCACCCTTACTAGAGAAACCCCCGATAGCCTTAGGAATTGGTTATGATGTAGAGTTAGCTAATGGGAACATAGAGAGGATTAGGACTATCATTCGCGGGTGCACGTTAAACTTTCGAATCGTCCTTTCAACATAGATCTTCTACCCGCCACGTTAGGCAGTTTTGATGTCATTATTGGTATGGATTGGTTGTCGAAGTATCGTGCTCATATAATTTGTGATGAGAAGATTGTGCGTGTGCCTTACGGCAAGGAGATTCTGAACATACCAGGAGATAGAAAGGATTTGAGAGGCCCATCTAGATTAGCGGTCATATCTTGCACTAAGTTGCCGAAGCTAATGGAAAAAGGAAGTTGCCTTTTCTTAGCTTAAATTTCTGAGAAAGGAGGGAAGGAGAAGAAGGAAAGGTGCATTGGAGATGTACCTATAGTTCGTGATTTTTCGGATGTGTTTCCCGATGATTTACCGGGAATCCCGCCTACTAGACAAGTGGAATTTCAGATTGAGTTGATACCTGGTGCTGCACCTGTAGCACGAGCGCCTTATCGTCTTGCACCTACTGAACTGGAAGAGTTGTCAAAGCAATTAGCGGAGTTAGCCGAAAAGGGATTTATAAGACCAAGTTCTTCGCCTTGGGGAGCCCCGGTCTTATTTGTGAGGAAGAAGGATGGATCGTTTTGCATGTGTATTGATTATCGAGAGTTGAACAAGTTAACGGTGAAGAATAGATACCCGTTACCGAGGATCGACGATTTGTTCGATAAGCTTCAAGGATCGAGTGTGTATTCGAAAATCGATTTGAGATCGGGATATCATCAACTTCGAGTTCGCGAGGAAGATATTCCGAAAACGGCTTTCAGAACCCGTTACGGGCATTACGAATTTCAGGTATGCCGTTTGGGTTGACGAACGCACCGGCGGTATTCATGGACCTCATGAATCGGGTGTGTAAGCCTTAGATAAGTTTGTGATTGTGTTCATCGATGACATCCTGATTTATTCGAAGAGTGAGAAGGAACATGAGGAGCATCTAAGACTTATCTTAGAATTGCTCAGGAAGGAGAAACGGTATGCCAAGTTTTCGAAATGTGAATTTTGGATTCCGACAGTACAATTTCTAGGTCATGTGATTGATAGACAAGGAGTTCATGTGGATCCTGCTAAGATCGAAGCGATTAAAGATTGGGCTGCACCTACGACCCCAACAGAAGTTCGTCAATTTTTGGGATTAGCCGGTTATTACCGAAGATTCATTGAGGGATTTTCGAAGATAGCAAAACAGTTGACCAAATTGACTCAAAAGAGTGTTAAGTATGAATGGGGAGATAAGGAAGAGGAAGCATTTCAGTTACTTAAGAAAATGTTGTGTAGTGCTCCTATCTTGGCGTTACCTGAAGGTAACGAGGACTTCATCGTCTATTGTGACGCTTCTCATAAAGGTTTGGGAGTTGTGTTAATGCAACGAGAGAAAGTGATAGCTTATGCTTCCCGACAGCTCAAGAAGCACGAGAAGAACTACACCACCCATGATTTGGAGTTAGGTGCTGTGGTTTTTGCTTTGAGGATATGGAGACATTACTTATATGGAACCAAGTGTGTAGTGTTTACTGACCACAAAAGTCTGCAACACATTTTGAACCAAAAAGAGCTTAACATGAGACAACGATGTTGGATGGAGTTGCTAAGCGATTATGATTGTGAAATTCGTTACCATCCTGGTAAAGCAAACGTTGTTGCTGATGCTCTTAGTCGAAAGGAGAGAATCCCACCGTTACGAGTTAGGTCATTAGGAATGACTATCGTATCGCCATTACCGTCTCAAATATTAGAAGCTCAAACGGAAGAGCTGAAAACAGAGAATCGACCTGCTGAGAACATATTTGGGATGGCAGAAAATGAGAAGGGATTTGTTAAGCGTTCTGATGGAGTATTATGTTTTGGAGAGCGAAGTTGGGTACCATTGTATGGAGGAATTCGAGAGTTGATTATGCATGAGTCACATAAGTCAAGGTACTCTATTCATCCTGGGTCCGACAAGATGTACCAGAATTTGAAAAAGTTATATTGGTGGCCAAATATGAAGGCGGATATAGCGCTGTATGTTAGTAAGTGTTTGACGTGCTCTAAGGTTAAGGCAGAACATCAAAGACCGTCAGGATTGTTGACACAGCCAGAACTCCCGGTATGGAAATGGGAGCGGATTACGATGGACTTCATTACCAAATTACCAAAGACAGCTAGCGGTTGCGACGCTATATGGGTAATTGTGGATCGTTTGACTAAGTCTGCTCATTTCCTGGCGATTAGTGAAGATGATAGTGTTGATAAACTTGCGAGGTTGTACGTAAAGGAGATTGTTTCTCGTCAAGGAGTTCCGATATCGATTATTTCTTATCGCGACAGCCGCTTCACGTCAGCATTGTGGCGATCACTTCAAACCACTTTGGGGACGAGACTTGATATGAGTACTGCATATCACCCCCAAACTGATGGTCAAGGTGAGAGAACTATTCAGACTTTGAAGGATATGCTTCGTGCATGCATCATAGACTTTGGTAAAGGCTGGGAGAAATATCTACCCCTTGCAGAGTTCTCCTATAACAATAGTTACCACACAAGTCTTAAGGCTGCACCATTTGAAGCCTTGTATGGTCGTAAATGTCGTTCACCTATTAGTTGGGCAGAAGTTGGAGATAGCCAACTCACAGGCCCTGAGCTTATTTTGGAAACTACTGAGAAGGTAACGCAAATCCGAGATTGACTGCAAGCAGCTAGAGATAGGCAGAAAAGCTACGCCGATCAGAGGCGTAAACCCCAAGAATTCCAAGTTGGAGACAAAGTGATGCTGAAAGTCTCGCCTTGGAAAGGTGTGATACGTTTTGGGAAACGTGGGAAACTAAACCCCCGCTACATTGGACCATTTCTTATTTTGGAAAGAATTGGACCCGTAGCTTATCGATTGGAATTGCCAATGGAATTGAATAAAGTGCATGATGTGTTTCATGTTAGCAATCTGAAGAAATGTCTTTCGGAGGAAACGCCGGTTATACCGATTAAGGATATTCGTATCGATGAAAGTTTGAATTTTGTGGAGGAACCGATTGAGATATTGGATAGAGAGATTAAACGACTTAAGAGAAGTCGTATTCCGCTCATCAAAGTTTGTTGGAATTCGCGGCATGGACCGGAATTCACGTGGGAACGTGAGGATGAGTTTCGAAAGAGATATCCGAAGCTTTTTACTTCGTAGATGGTTTGTTCCGAGAGAAACCCGGGACGGGTTTCTTCTGAGGCTGGGAGGATGTGACAACTGGCAAAATAGGGAGCCGTTTATAAAACCCGCATTACATTAAAATTATGATTTTTGGAATTTTTTGAAAAGTTTATTGTGACGAGATGTTTTATGAACGTTGGTACGTGATTTTTGATCGTACGATATTTATGGGATTTGATTATTTATTGATGGTTTGAGTTGATTCGTTCGTAGTGATTTATTTTGAGATCATTATTTTGGCACTACATTGACTCCGGCACTAGGTTAACCTAACAAATTTTAATTATATTTTAATATGGGTTCGGATGTTATTATTTTTGGAATGGTTTCGGATTATTAAAGGTTTCGGGTTTGGCCGTGTATTTACACCGGGCTACTTAATCCCCTACACCCTCACTATTCTTATTATTATTATCAAAACTTTATTTTTTTAAAAAAGAGTATATCACATGAATCGTCCTTGTGGAATCTGTGCATAACAACACACACCAACATCAACACTCTCATCACCACTCTCTCTCTCTCTCTTCCTTGAAACACAACCATCGCCGCACCCTAATCACCACCATAGCACCACCACCGCCGCCCCTACATCAAATCCAACACCACCATCTTAACCACTTTCTTCCGATCTATCTATTGGTGCAAACCACGCGCGATTTGGACCATCCTAACACCTCATACGAATCAAAATCATCATGTTATCACCACATACACCATCCTTTTCATCTTTTTCTTGTTGGGTTTTTAAAGAAACTTAGTTTTGGAGCCTTTTTGAAGGTGAGTGACACGAGTTTCAACTCGTTGTCTCGATTTGGTACCCAAATTCGTGGGTACACTTGTTTTTCTTGAAAGGGTTTTGTAAAATGATGATGGGAAATGAAGTTTTGATAATAAAAGTCCGTTTGGTATCTCGGGTTTGGGTGGGATACGAGTTTGGTACTCGTAACGTGACATTTGGGTCGCGTTTGGTTTTGTTGTGGCTCGAATGGAGCTCGACCGAGACAATAAGTCTCGATGTGACCCTCCTTGACTCGTTTGGGAGTCTCGAATATTTTTGTTTGTCCGATTATACATGATTCTTGGTGTTTGGTTATTGGTAATTGATGTTTTGGTTGAGCCGTGATTATTTTTGGCTTGTGGTTTGTAGTCTTGGTTCTTGGCCGACGACCCCCTTGGGTCCGTTTGGTTCTCCTTGGCTCGAGGAGCAATGCCGAGACTTAAGGTCTCAGGTGAGACCATATTATGAGTTTTGTGGTCTCATGGTTGACCCGGGTTTGACTTGGTAAATCGACCCGAATGTATGGCATATGTTGTTGATTATTCATATTGTGTTATTATTATTATTGTTGTGACATACTTTGGACCAAAGCTTTTGGATGGGTCGAGACACTTTGTGGTCTCGACTTGGTATACTTGTGTTTTGATATGGAGATGTGTTGTCGAATGTGGAACTTGGGGACCGATTGTGAGACGGTCGCTTAGATTGACGGAGATAGGTTAGTCGGGTGCCGTAGACGGACCCTATTGTTGTAGCACGTGGATTTGGGATTGATTTGGACGGAGTTGTTTATTTATTCATGACTTGGTTATTATTATTATTTGTGGACTTGGACTATGAGCCGAGAGTAATGACTCGGACATGTGACCAAATTCTATGACTCGATAAATATTTAAAAGTCAAATATTAAAAACAATACTCGTAATAATATTATTGATAATATAATCGTTTATATACGTATATAGACGTGATAAACGTGTATATATATATATATATATATATATATATATATATATATATATATATATATATATATATATATATACTAGACTTCTAAGCCCGCCCGATGGGCGGGCATGACTTGTAATGATAGTTTGGATGGTTTTACTTATAATTATTATTTTTATGGTAACTTATAACCTATCAAGGAATTCTTTTGTAGACAACGTTGTTTGTGAAATTGATGTAGTTGTCATCTTTGTCACAACATACCACTTTTTGACCTTTCTGAATTTTTACCTATGAATAGCTACATAATACATATAGTTGTCCATGTGAAAAAGTTGGCCGCTGCAAATAAGTGCCACCGTTGACAAAATTTGACATTGACTTTCGTTTAAGCTCAAAAAGCATCTTCTTGTCGGATGGGCTTATTATCTTGCAAGGCATAGCGCAAAACGTAACCACTTTACCACCTGCATAATTGTACATGGCATATTAGGCTCTATATTAAATAACATGATGTTGACAGTTAAGTGTTCGGATTAAAAAACAGAGACATGGTTAAAGAGGAAACAATAATCTAATTTTGCTACAAATTACCACAAAATATCAATACAAACTTAATTACGCTAGTGTATAATGATATTAATACAAAATTGCATAACTAATATGAGAAGATACATAAGGTTTACAATAAAAGTTATATGAAGCAACTAAATAACCTGGACCGTAGCGGGCTAAGTTTCTGTCGGCTGGTATGTGTGCTCACGTTATGCAAGCTGGTATCCTGGCGCCTAAAATAAGCTGCAACAATAATCACAGCGAACAGGTTAGTATCAGTTATTTTGGCAGGTAAGAGAAAAGCATAAATTCTATAATGATAAACGCACCAGATATATAACAAATAATCTCCAAACGTTAGGAAACATTTTTTGTATTGTAGACTGTTGAGAAGCTGAATTAAGAAATTATAGACTACAATTAAGAAATTATAGATTACTCTCTTAGCAAACACAAACCTTTGCGGTACATGTATGAAAGGAACGTTGAATTTATGAAATGATAGACACAATTGTTACCTCCAACTGTTTGGGCCATTATGTATGCTCCAAACTGTTGAACAATGAAATTGTCACCAGTGTCAATATTGACACCTATACAGTTAACAAAATACGGAATGTAAAAAATCTCAGACTTATGAAATGTTAGACGCAATTGTAAAAAAAAAAAAATAAATAAAAAAATAAAAAAAAGAATAAGAAGAAGAAGAGAAAGTGGCACCTTTAAGGTCCTTGGAAAGGTATTAGTTATAATTATTGTTGGAAGGTATTAGTTATCGTGGCTACTATTTCTGAAATCGCTACCAAAAATCTTTGCTGCAATAGGATTTCCACAATAGTAGCCTTCCATTTGTATTTCGAATGCAAAAAGGAAAAAGTCAAAACTTGTAAATATGTAACACGATGCACAAAATTCGGATTGCTATAAACTGGTTACTGGTTTCAAACCATTTAGTCCCCTTAACGCATAGCCCACGAAACAATATGAAATGTGCTTCCCATCAATAAGGATCAACTGAAACTTTAAATGTATAAGCCTAACTTAAGATAATATGGAGATGCTTACATCAAAAAGTATAAACTCTCACCCGCCCTACTATATGTAAATCTTCTCTTAGCCGATTCTCAACTACATAGCGCCCACTTAGATCTCTATCAACACCACCCCATAACTATAGACATTGCTCTTTTCTATTATGTTCATCATGTGACCATATTCTGCAGTAAATAAACGTAATTCTACTAAAAGATACAGCTGCTCTAATTGTTAAAGGTAGTCAAAACTGTTTAGGTGCTAATATCTCTTATGTGATTCGCACTACAGAAACATATTCTCACCATCTTTTTTATGTCTTCGCATTGCAGGATGGTGAGACCAGCTCATGAGAAGGGTGTTAATATCATCCTTATTCTACTTTGACTTTTACACTTATATAACATTCAAAATATAGACGTGGAAAACTGACTAACAAACTCTCTGTTATCAGACGATGGTTGCCATTAATCTCTTTTCAAAATACTCAAAAACAAATTATTTGAAGCTCATTAATTGAACATGTTACTGCATTTCAATTACAACATCCATTAAATTCTAATTAAATAACCATCGTCTATTTCATGCACTAATCAACTATATATATGAAACAATAACTCGTTATGCGAAATTGTTTAGTGACTCAACTTACTGTTTTTTGGGAAGATGTGGAAAGCCCATGATCATCTGATGCTTGCGATTTTTTTAAAAAAAGTGGAATTTGATTGCTTTGAAAATAAAGAAAAAATGTCATGTATTTGGATGTTCCGAAGGTCAATCAGATGAGAAGGTAAATCTCTTTACCTTGGCATTGTAGTTCTCATCTAGTCGGATGACAAAAAAGTGTCGACTGAGCTTAATCCATAATAAAAACGACCTGATAATGAAGCTCACTTACCATGAGTAGTTGAATTTGTACTACACTCGCTAAACATCTTTGAGCAGTTGCATCCCGCTCTGCAGATATATGAACATCTTCTGTGACCTTCTGTTCTTGCTCAACTCGCATTAGCACCTCTATTAATATACATGGCGCTATATAATTGCATCTTGACTTAGAAAGAGGTTTCAAATACTTTAAAGTTATCACAAAAATATAAATAAAATTAGGCAAATCTCAAGCATTGCTTTTTCTTGTTCTTTCTTATCAGCAAGAATTTGTTGCAGGTCTAACACCTCTTCTTCCATATATTCAATCTGCATGACGTAAGAAACATTAAACACTTCTTTTCACATTGTTTGGTGCCTAACACGAAGAGAGATATATAACCATAAATGAGCCTGGTTAAATAATTAGTAGCAATTCCTTTATAATATCGAAAGTTGTAATCCGAATCTAGAAATTTTAAAGGAAATAGGCGGTTCACAATTTTTCAATGTGGCATATTAGACTATCAGTGGTGGAAAAATGGGCAGGCTAGAACGGTTGGAGGGGTTAAAACAGCTTCGATCAAAACCCGTCATTTGATAACATGTCAAAGCGGGTCGGGTTGATCTGCAAGCATTTTTCTATTGTAACCAAGTTTTTAGAGTTTACCCCCGTTTGTCCCTTTAGATGTGATATATTATTTTATCACATGACTCAACTAATGTTTTTAGGTAAACGGATTTAATATGGCGGTTTGGTACCTATAAGACATGCCCTCTCTAACTGTACCATACTAAGTAAAGTTTTAAATGTGCTTCAAGAAAAAACATGAGAAGAAATGTTAGATATATATGATGTGGGAATACCCTTGCGCTCAATTCCCGTCGATTATCTTGTTGAGCCATCTCCATGAGCGTTGTCTCCAACTCCTCATCTCTATAAGGCCACAAGTAGCTTGTTATAGGTCCATATTTTATAAAAGCTTTCATGAAGAACACTCATAATCTGAATTAAACATAATTGATGCCAAGTAGTAATGAGATATTTCATAAGTTATACAATAAAAAAGCATGCATGTGCAAAATCAGAACTTGATCAGTTACACTCTATAACTGTGGATAACAAATAAGCTTGAGGTGGAAATTTCAACCCATTTACTTATAAATGGGTCGATATGGGTCATGTTTTATCTGTAACGGGTAAAGTAAAGATTTAACTTGAAAATTTTGTAAGGTTTAGTTTATTAGAAAAATCCTATAAAATAAGTAAAATGGATTTTATCTCCAAATTGTAATTCAATAACCTGTTTGACTCCGTACCATTCCCACCCAACCCCCAATCTGCCACCTCATAAGTGAAAAAAATTCAATAATGAGATCGGAAAACGTTAACTTCAACAAAAGTGGATGAACTATTATACTTGATGGGTGTTTGGATTAGCTTAGTTTCCAGGCCTATGGGCTTATTCGAACTTGAAAAAGCTCATAAGTCCACTTTTGTGGCTTATCAATTTATCAAGTCGAGCTTATATGCTCAAAAATGAGTTTATGAGCTTTTCAATTTTAAAATAATAATGACGGAGTGATTACGGGCCAACCTTTTTATCCCTGTTTTCACTTGACTGAATCCAAAATTGTTCTCAGTGCCGCTTCAGTCAACACATCTACAAACTAACTGACCGCCTTTTTTGTTTTTCCTGTAAAAATGTTAATTAAAAATCTAATAAATGTGACCCAATGTGACTCACACTGTTTGACTCATTATCTAACAAATGTCTGACTTGCACATATATCCACCTCTACTTGGGCTTAGTTAACTGTTTGTGTATATTGACAGGATATGTAAAGATTAGTAAATGAATATTAAAGAACAACGACGAACTTACACTTCTGGTAATCATGTGCGGATTGATTCTGGCCTTGGGATTTTGTTAATGCTATAGATGATAGAATTTGTCAGGAAAACAACATTTTAACCCAAGCATCAGGTAAAGCAAAGTCGTTACATATTTAAACTTGGTACTATTTGGTGAAACATTTGGACCTACCAGAAGTCCAGAACAGAAGATCACCACTTGTCATTGAATTAACACTGACAATAGACGGCATGTATGGAATACAATTCCCATCTGAACTAAAGGTACTATGCCTTTGTTGGTATTGTTTTATCACATACGTTTTCCATAACATGAACGTTAGGAACACTTTGACTTGCTGCCGAGTCATGGCTACTGATATATGTTCCATTGACAATTCATTATTGGACACCCCGGGCACCTTTATTTTATTATTGTTCCTTGATCATTAGGTGCAATGCATATATAACTCACAAGAATGAAAACAATTTAAAGTATACATAAGACTGAAGCATAATATTAACATAACATGTACCAACACAAAACGCAATGCAAAAGATGTTATCATTCTTTTATATCCTAGAAACATCAGAAACATTATAAAAACAATTGTATAATATTAACATTCATCTAATAAAAAAAGTAGAGTAAGAAAAAAACCTGATCACAACCGTAGACAGGTCCATGACGAGATAGCCAACTGAAGAATCATAGGAAGGAAAAAAGGTATGAGAAAAAGTATATTATGTAATAAAAGAAATACTTGTCTAATAGAGTGGAGTGTGACAATGGTGATTTCTTAGGACTCGCATTAGTGACTGTAAAACCAACCATTGTGCCGATAGCTCACTCTTCACTCCCTCAATTTCTTCACCTTCATCATACCATAATTTTAAAATCAGTACCCAAATAAGCACACCTGCTGAAACACAAATGAAACATGAAACAACTTGAAACATCCTAAACACGTTAATTCGCCAACTCCATAGTGCATGATCATCAAACCTTGACCTGTTGTCTAAAATACGCTTAAAGATTTGAGTTGTTTTTTTTTATACCAGGAGTGTCTATAACATAAAATAGAGTTTTTAGTTCAATTAAGCACCTAATTTGTTACTTCTCGAGTTTCACATGATAATTCTGAACAGGGGTGTTTAGAAGTGCCACTAAACTAATGTGATCTAAAATAAGTGCCACTAAACTAATGTGATCTAAAATCTCAGTAGTCACTTTTTAGTGTTGGTCAAAAAGCTAATTTTGCAAATATCCACTGAAAACGCACATCAAAACATCCCTAGCTAAAGACTAACCTTTGTACAGAGATGACACGCTTGGCGCTAAATTGTTGCGTACACCACAGATTCCTGTAGTATTTAATTGAGTACACATAATAACAGATACAAAAAAGTGTCTAACAAACCTTATATTAAGTGAAGATTATGCTAAAAATAAAATTTAAAAATGAATCTTTACCTATTTCTCAAAGAACCACGAAAGATCCGACGCGGATGGCATTCCAATGAGTTGAAAAGCATTTATATCCGTAGGTTTTCATGGATCTCTATCTGAACCCGTTGGATGCAAAAACCAAAAGAATATCTAAGAAATGTTACATTCTCAAAAATCTGGAATAAAGAATGAAGTAGTAATTGATTTCTTACCGTCTTGTGTAATCATAAAACTTCATCATGCAGCCTGATTCTCTCTGAGGGTTCCCTCGATTGATAACTTGAAATTCGTTTAGGATAATTTGAGAGAATATTGTGTTTTATTAAAGCATACGCAACTATCATAAAGGTAAGAAACATACCACTCCAAGTGCATATCTTATTAAGGGGCAGTGCTAGACTAAATACATGACGAAGCCTTTTGTTTATATGACATATGAAATCAGCACACAATAGCTTTATAATCATTTGGCATATATATAAATTTTAGACACTCTTGTCACAAAACAGCTGCACCAGGATAGTATCATGAATCTATCATACCTACCAAGTTTGTGCTATATTCCATCAACTCACATTATGTCAAATTTAGTTCATTTTCCTACCCAAAAAAATTACAGGCTACTTATTACCACCCACACAACCTCATTATTACTCATGCCACCTCAAATTTTTGTAATTCAATATTACCACCACCAGTTGGGTTATATAACCTGAGTTCAAGACTTCCATTGTTGAATCTCTTTGAGTTGCGCCACCACCTTTGCTCCAACAGCCTTGAATTGGCACTAAAAGTTAGCAAATTTTGATTACGTAACATCATCAGTTTTGTAGGAGTCATGTACCTCAGCATGGCATGCCCCAAACAAAATTGTAATCCTCTTTTCAAATGCATTAGAAAGAATTTGGTTGCATTAAAAAAAGACATATATCAGAATCTAAATGCAGATGTATATGGGTTACTGAATAGCCATATGTAACAAAACCATTCAAAGATATGATTCTAACAAAAATTAACTGATCAAACTATAAGTTTTATGAATACATAAAAACCCATTTAGGTCAAATAAGATAAAGTAATGAAATCATTAATTATGGTTACATTTAACTTATATATCTTTAAAGTTACACAATAGTATTGGGTCGAAGTTTGGAGCATGTGAATAATAAAATAAAAAAAGTATGTAGATCAACATACTAAGAAACAGTTAGTTTTCACTTTTCATGTAGGTGCTCATGATACAGATATAAACCGGTAGATGTCTGTCTACAAAAAATTTCTTCTTTAGTAGAAATATAATAATTAAGATCTTAAAAGTTAGAAGGATGAGCTAGACTCTAGACCAAGACATTTATGTCAATAAAGAAAAGGTGTAAATCACGAATGCACTCTTATAACAGGCTACAAATGTCATCGTATGTTAAAAGAGATGTACCTCCTCAAGACCAGAGCTTGTACGGTGCATGCCAGGCCCCATGATAGATTCACAATCAGGAAAGTTTTCCACGAGCTTATTGTATACATCTACTGGTAGAGTTGCAGTGACAAACAGATATTGAGTAGTCACAAGTGACAAGTTCATCAAACTCTGCAATGCCGGCTGGAAATCCTCATCTTTAAACAGTATGAATATATATATGTTTTTTTAGTAAAAACTTAATCTATATTGATATTAAGAAATCATGGTGAATATTAAGGACAATTATATAATAAGGACAATTGAAGATCTAGCCACATAAGTAACATACATACCTCATGGTGAGCCTCAGATGCAAATGGCCGTCATGCTGTTTTGATTTAGGGTTTTGAAGAAGATGAAACTCATACGTATGACTATATCCGTAATGTTTAAATCCTATTTTGTATGTTTTTTAAAAAATCCGGTTTAAATTTTTTTCTAAACATTATAGTTTTGGCTTTGAAGTATGTAACTCAAAAATTAAGTTGGTCAAGTGGTAAAAGTAGTTAGTAATGTATCAAAAGATCCTAGGTTCGAATCCTGCATAATATATTTTTACACTAATAAAAACCGAATTTTACATTATTAAAAATTGCCGAAATTAATTTTAAAAAAAATATATGAAATAAAAAATTGCCGAAATTTAATTAAAAAAATACGAAATAAAAAAAAATAAAAAATTGCTTAGGTGGACACAATGTGATGACATCGCTGATGACATGGCTGAAATTGAATTACTGGGCATTGACTGGACAATGACTGGGCATTTCCTTCAAATGCCTCCTGTTATATATAATGTAGATATATATATATATATATATATATATATATATATATATATATATATATATATATATATATATATATATATATATATATATATATATATATATATAAATGCGTATATTAATAATAAAACGATCACGATTAAACGTATACTGATATAACGATAGTTATTATACTATGCAAATAGTGTAGTAAATGTCGGAATATTGTTATAAATAATAACTATAAATAATAAGTCGGGTGAATAATAATTAAAAACGTGATTTTTATAAATTTGGAAACTTATCGAGTTATACGAGTTGTGGTTCTTTAAAGTCCAAGTGGGATTTATATTGTGACTTTTGTGTTGTCACGGATATATGACGATTAATATAGACATTTTATATATCAAGTGACTTATTTAATCGACGGATTAGATCGAGTTATTTGACGATATAAAATGAGTATATTAATGGGCATCGTATCCCACGACGCCCGTAGGTTGTGGTATATGTTTTAGGGTAATAAATTACTATGTATCTCGTGGAATTTGGCCGATTCGACGATATAGATAGGGAATTTATTGGACTACGATATATACCAAATAGAATTCTTTGTGCTATGTGCTTTAGGTTGGGTATAATCTTGGAACGATATATTACGTAAATAAATATGGGAGATTACCAAATCGACGGATTTGATAAGCTTCGATAATTATTTAAATAATATGTTGGGCTAACATTAGACCTATAGTTGGTTTATTTATTTCGTTTGTTGTGGCTTTTTGGTTTGAGTTGTGTCGACCCTCCACCCATATGGATACCAAACGTCGAATTTCAAATTAATATAAAGTTAATTTGAGAAATGGATATTTTTGGAAAGTAAAATGGAATACGTTCGGGAATGGGAATATTTGATTTTGAGGAAATGATTTCTGAACGAGTTTGATATTGTTAGGAAGTGCCGAGTCTGTAGTCGCCGTTACGTGAGTTGCTTGAGATTACTTACGTCTTTCTTCTATCGTTTCTTTTGAGGATTTGCTGGACTTGAGGTGAGTCATAGCCCCACTTTTACTCTTGAACTTTGTTTTCAATACTTGGGGTGAGAAACGTGCAAATGTTTTATGTGGACTATTATCTCTTTTTGATTTCAAAACTTGCTATGCTTATAGAACTAGGTAGAGCGAGGCCTAGACATGAGCTAGGTAAGCTATTGATTTGGTTATTGAGCGAGGCCTAGACTTGAGCTAGGTAAGCTATTGATTTGGTTGTTGAGCGAGGCCTAGTCCCGAACTAGGTAAGCTATTGGATTGGTTATAGAGCGAGGCCTAGCCTAGAGCTAGGTAAGCTAAACAACGAGGCCTAGACTAGATCTAGGTAAGTTGAACATGTCGTGTCCTTACGAATGTTGGGTATGTCGTATCCTTACGCATACATATTGAGCGAGGCCTAGACTAGATCTAGGTAAGCTATTGGATTGATTATGGAGCGAGGCCTAGACTTGAGCTAGGTAAGCTATTGATTGGATTGATTTGAGCTATAGCGTGCACCTATAGGGATGATTTGATTTGGTTGGATTATTTTGGTTGGATGATTGAGCCCTAGTTTAGCTAGCAAGCGTTTTGCGTATATGTCCACTATATGAAATTATGAATTTAAACCTATGATCTCACCAGCGAAAGCTGACTTTTAGCACGTTTTCTCAGGTAATTAAGTGATGGTCTATGGATGCTTGGGATTGGAGGCTTAGCATTGGCACCGGTTACGAATCTATTTTTCTAAAACTCTGATAACTATTGTGGACCTATGTTTACTTCTTTTGGGCCTTATTTTGGATAATTCTTGGGATAAATGTAAACTTTAAAACCCGTTTTGGTTGTGTTTTTCTTATGTTTACTTTATCTCGTTCTTTCATGACTTTGAATGGATACCAATCCCCGTAGCACCCCGAAAGCTTGTGAGTCTTCCGCTGTATCAGATTTTGGGGGTGTTACAAAAACCTTTATGGGACAACATTATTTTGTGATCTTTTGAAAGATGGTTGAACCATTTTTAACTTTTATATGCATAAATCAAGGTGCACGACTAAATCAAGCAATCCTCCATCTAATCATCTGACGTTAGGGACTATTTTGTTTTCCAATATGATAACAACTAACTTGACCATGTTTAACTTGGGAACTTATCGATGGTTGTTATCACTTATAATCATGGTTTGAATTGTTACAGGGTTGATTATCATACTAGGGTGCCCTATGATGTGGAATACAAATATGTCCAGCTTCAATTTGTTAAGCAGGCAGGGTTTTTTTACTTTCAGATATTTACTAAGTGTGCAAAGGAATAACAGGAAGATATTTTATTTCATGTATTTTATAATTATACATAATTCATTTTTATTTTTTATTTGTCTTTCGATTGTTTTATAAGGCAAAATTGGTTTGATGTTGATGGTGACAGTTTCTAATTTTCTTTTTTTTAAGTTATAATTTTAGTCTTTCATGATAGAATTTAGTAATTTTGGATTTTAATAAGCTGCATATTTTATCTTCGATGTAGGAGTCGGTCAACTATTGATCAGACTATCAGATTCTGGAGTCGCCAGGTATCCTTTTTCTGCTTATTTCTTCTATCCCTTTTAAACTGTGCCATAATTGTGTTGTTTGTTATCTATTATAGGTTTATTAGTAAGTAGTTTAGGCAATTATATTTGAAGAACTTAAAACCGAAGTTGAGCAGGTGCATGGCGATAAGTATTAGATTTATATTCGATCTGTATGAAATCATTGTTCAGTTTTTTATTTTATATAGGTTGTAGTATATGTGTGTAATATGTTAGGATGTGTCGTTGAAACGAATGCGTAGTAGGTATTAGCTGCTTAGGGTTGCTTGGTTTAGGTTGCGAATGTGTAATTGGATAAAATACGATTTGTTATTTTGTTGACTCATGAAGTTACTATTCGGCTATTGGGTTTGGGATAGGTGGCGCTTAAGAGTACGCAACCTGGTATATGGAATTTGTTTCAACAGCTCATCGAGGGTCTTCAGTTATTTGGTTTAGTGCCATTGATGGATGTACATAATAGTTTGTTATTAAGACACACATAGACACACATAGATACACTTCACTGACTTCACAAATATAGTACATCAGATAGTTTTTTTAATTTAAATATATGGAAAAGACATTGTTGGTAGGTCAGTGTCTTAAGGTATGATTGTGTGAAAGCGTAAGCTAATGATGGAAAAATGGATACGTCGCTCGAAATTTGAACATGATTTTATCAGAGAGTAAGTAAAATCCTTCACCGCCATCTTTTGTATATTGAATTTTTTTTGTGGCAGTATGTAGCTTTGAAGATATCACTAAAGATCACGACTCAATGTTGAGTATAATGTCTCTATTGCTACAACTAACTCCTAAAATAAAGGTACTTTTAGTAACAAGGAGCTGTAAAAATATTGTTACCTTTTATTTTTGCAGTAGCTACCCAAGATCATGTTCCATTCACCCATCTACTGTCAGCACAAAGCAGTAAATTTCACACCAATCGTTGGTCTTCACAACCATCTGCTAACGGTAACTTAATTTGTACATTTACACAGTCAAATTCTTGGATTGTGGATACACTTCAGCTTTTACTATTTTAAGCAATGCCCAGCTTGCAATTTACCTATTCCTAATGTATTGATGGTTCCTGCTATTGTAGGTACAATTATTGGACTAGACTCAGGTGGTGGCAGTTCACACGGAAACAGCACCACAGATGTTCGCATGTAATCACCATCTCTTTCAGGCGCTTTTCATGCAAGTTTTGCTAACTAATATGCGAAAAGATACAAGTTTGTAACAAATGATACGCGGAGCTTGGGATGCACTGTAATTGAGGTGATTATTGGAAACCTCTTGGGGTGATTAAAACGAGATTAGTTAGAGCGGATAAAATCCATTGAGGGGGCCTACAAAAGATACCTTTATGGGTATGTTTTGTGGGTTTTGCTTTGACATGAATGGAATCCAGACGAACACCACAGCTTTACTTCCATTTTATCTCATTAATTCATGTTGCAACTCATAAGCATGGAGTAGTAATATCTGAGTGACTTTTATACAGGTTCAAGATGACATTCGCTCAGATGTTAGTAAATTCTCAACAAGCCAATTGTGACTGATACAAGCATACAAATGTGAGTTACTTATGCTACCGTACTGTTTTTTGCATCTCCTCGCCAAATTTTACTAATGGTGTTGTTGCACTTTGTAAGCAGTCCTCTATTTTCACTCCGTTTATTAACAATTATAACAAACTGTTCATTTTTTGGTTGCAGATTCAAGCTGGATTTGCTGGCCTAATTTTTGGCTTTTTGTATGTGGAGATATCCGAGAATTTCATCAAAATCATAAAACTATGGGGCGTTGTACACAGGTTTGCTATCATTGTCAGACTATGTTTTGGCCTGATGAGAAATGATTACCAATATTACAAGTCGCATTAATTAGATAATGAAGTATAATGTAAATCCAAGCATTCCTTATTTTTATTTTATGATTGGATAAAGTTGTATCGGCGTACATTTAGGATTGTCAAAACATATCAGCTTTACTTTATTTCCATGGAAGTTTTTTGAATGAAGTGATCCTTATTGTTTGTGGATGAATGCATTGATAATCATATTGGCCTCTACTATTTAGTTCATTATCAAGTTTTGAAAATGTTTTAGTTCATTATCAAGTTCATAATTAAAATGAGTTTAGCTTAAACGAGTGTACCTATTTGCAGGTATCTGCAGATGATGTCACTACACTTTATCCGTGGTGATATACAAACAAATCGGATTGTACAAATAGATTGTCCAAGGACAACACTAAGGTTGCAAAACAGTTGGTTAATGACATATGTGAATATGATTGGTTTATTATAATTCAAATGGATCTCATTTAAAAAGTTCAATTATATTGGTTCATTGCACTTTAAATATGCCAATGACTTTTATTGTTTTCCTTTATATTTGGTCTGTTATTCTCATATGTATAAACAAATTATGGAACATGAATTGATGTTAATAATTGGTATGTTACTTATTATATAACCAACCTTTTTACCTTTTTACTATTTTTTTAATTCTCTTTTTCTCAATAAAGTGTATGTACTTTTCTTGTGGCACAGAGAATAGTTCTATTTACATATTTTTTTCCCAACCATAATGAGTCGATGTACTCTATTTGAACCAAGCACACCCTAAGTTATCATATCAGGTGGCGGAATTAATGAGTCTTGCAGTGTCTATAGGACATCGATGAAATTTTGATTCGTGGTGTTAATTTTCGTAAAGGATCTCAAAAAAATCTTGACTGCATTCAGACAAAAAAAATTGTGTTTCTAAAACTTGCTTAGTTGATATCTTAGTAGATGAAAATTAGACTTGATTAAGCCCCATTCGACACAAAAATGCCCTTCAAGTTAAATAGGAGACAATATCTTATTTCTGTTTGTTTCGCTATGACCATAAACAAAAGCTAAGGTCAGACTTTGTCTCAGGTTGGTTTATTGCCACAACGCCCTGTCTTTTCACATGGTCAATTATATGTCGTTGTTTCGAGAGTTAAAAGCAAGCGAAGTCTTAAAGTGATTTGTTGTGATAGAGATGGAAACTACTCGGATGAAACAACTAATGTTGTCTACAAGGAAGTCTTACATCGCCTTTAAGCATATCAGTTTTTCTTTAATGTTATTCACATGTTTTATTATCTACACGAATATTGTCGTATTGTATTATACATTTTTTGTCATATTAAGTTTTTTTTTTTAAGTAATTCACATAGTTTTATGTGTTTATTTTTTAGTTTGTAGCTTTTTTTATGTTATTAATATAACGTTAAATAAAAAATAAAATTATAGAGCTAGTCCGGCCAACGGCCGGGTCTTGAAACTAGTTTAATAAATAAATATCATTAGTAATAATTCAATTGCTAGTGCCACCATGAGATTCTCCGTATATCAAGGAATATAGAAATTATTATATTTAATCCGAAGACGGTGAAATCAGGTACCACGATTTTGTTATATATTTTTTTTGTTTCTATATTGATTGTGTGTCAGATTAGGTGATTAAATAACTTAAGCCATAATAAATCTTCTTTACCAATGAGTCATGTGGTTACACGTATGAAAACTAACAATGAGTCATATTGTTACACTTTAGATCTATGGTCTGTCTAGAATAATCGTTTGTCTTTTAGTTTTTGTTGTCTGAATTAGATTACCTATATTTATATTACTATATATATAATGTGGCATCATGAAACGACGCACCACATGTCGTTTTGGGCTTTCCCGTTTTTGGCCTGCCCCATTGCTATTGCCCAGGTTACCTATCCAGGCCTGTTATCTTAGCCCTTTTTTTTTAACCGCCTGCGATGTTTGATACAAACGATGACACCGCCTCTTGCCCTCTTGATACTTATCTTCGCTTCCATCTTCTTCTGGAAAGGTTCTGTGCTCGCTGGTCTTGGTGCACACTTCTACACATCGTTGGCCTGTAACAAAGGTGATTGGTCATCTGACCTGCCAACCCTTTTTTTTTCCTGTAACAAACAACAAAAGAGATAATCAATCTCTACCTCGAACCTTCCGCACATCCTCTACCCTTTCTGAGATCTAAAGTCGGTGGTCTAAGCAACTATCAAATGGTCAACTCCGAAATTCGGGTTTTGATTTGGTGTTGGGTTAACTGTGATAAGAAGTTGATAGGGCTATGGAATGGAGACTAGATAAGGAAAATAGGTGTTTTAGTTATACATGAGTTTTGCAAATCCATGTATGATGTTATACATAAAATTAGGGTTTTTTGTTTTTATGCTTTCATTGTTTGAGATTCTTAGAACTAATGTTAAAGTTATATTTTATTTGTTATTATTGTTATTTATTATTACATTTGGGTGTTTTGATTATTAAGTTTCATTGATGAATTCTATTTTTGTGTTTATTTAGGCATGTCGTTCTTCGGTCTGAAGTTGCGGCTCACAATACTTTGATTAGTCCCTGCTCTAAAAGGTAACTGATCAGTTTATAATTCATAACGTTCATAGCCTCAAAAAAACTTGATGGTCCCCAAATCAGGTATGCTAAACAATAGCTAAAGGGCAGAGCTGACAAGCTTGGTGAAATACTTGAAAGTGTTTGCCGCTTTTAATGGAAGTCCTTTATAAAGAAGTAACTCACGTTTAGCCTATTCAGGGAGCTTTTTCTGCTTTTGCTTCAGTGGTACATAATCACAGCTTAACAATTCGGCTGATGCTTGGTTTCTTTCTTATATTTGCAGGGCAACGGCATTGAATTGTCGAGAAGTTTTGAGGCCAGGTTATTTACTCTTAATTCCAGGAAGATATGTTGTGTCTTTGTATGGTAACGGACACTGTATTGCACGAGTTTTTACTCAGTGATTATATGCAGTTTTCTATTTTTATTTTATTTTTTGATATCGGAGACTTGGAGTTTAGGCTGGAAAAAACTTCAATTTATTTATTTTGTTGCTTCTGTGTGAAACAGGTTATTCATCGATTGTGGTCACGTGAAAGGCGAAGATGTCTCGGTGGTAAGAATATACAATAACATCGTTTCACTATTCTCTTCCTCTTTAAAAAAAAAAAGGTAACATGTATCTTGGCGGGGTAGCCATACCACGATTGTGGTTGCAGCCATGGCGGGTGCTTGGTCTCGGGAACTGTGGTCACAAATATCACTATAAACTGTCACCACAAGCTGTAAGAGGGCACTTTGTAGTATGTTCATTTAAAGGAATGACAACAGCAACAACTGCTTTCATGTCCATTTTGAAAACCCTCCACAAAACACTGATTGCATAGTACAAAAACATATACCATTATCTTTTTCCACAAGAAATCATGATAATGACCCATGGCCATGTTTACTGTTTAGTGAAGTAGTCCGTTGGAATTGCTGCTATTTTAAGCTATAGTATCAAGAATGGAGGGGTGTCCGTAGTTACGCAGTGAAACGCTTTTACATAGAATTATGCAGACTGTTCAGAGGCATATATAGTTGATGTTAACGTCAAAGGTAAAAAACGGTTCTGATATTCGGTCTTAGATTGTTGTATGTGCATTGAACATTTACATATATGTTTGAAATTCGTTATTTGTAGGCGCCTGGAGTTACTGCACATGCTGATGACAATTGCCTGGAGATCCATGATGGAAATAGACCAAAGAAATTGCAATGTTTCATTCTGAATCACAGTGTTAAGCTCATTGTATCCGAAAGAGTAAAGTCTTTTTATATCAGCTTTTGTTACCTACCTTTCAAATAAATGGCTTTCCTGTACAATATTTTCATGTTGTCTCACATCGATGGACGAAATGGAGCTTCAAGCCGTATCAATGGGTTCTTTGCATTCTGCCAATAAAAGGAGATTTTCTAATTACACAAAACCGACATCTTCAAAAATCGGTTCCCAGACCGAACTTCATGCTAATTATTATATGCGCCATCGGGTAGGCGATACACCGATTACAAACTGTTGTGGGCCTTATCAAAAACCTGAATTTCATATCAAAGGTCAATGATTTTGAAATATTCTTTGCTGACATATTGCTTCATGTTCCTCATGTGCCACAGACATTCAGTCAAGACAGACGCGCGTATTGACATCTTGGAACCTGAAAATGCAATCACCAAACACACAGTCTAAAAAATGCCTATAGCTTATCAGTAGGCGTTCCTTTCCCAAAATATGAAGCGATTGAAAACGACCGAGTCCCCTGTTGGCCACCATTAGCTACCTCAGCAGCAGCCACAAACGTATTGGAAGAGGGAAACTTAAGATCACATTGGAGCAATCAGCGATCGCAACTAACATCTGAAGGTGCGTTGAATTAGGACCTTTTATGTGTGTGTATATAGTGACTGTGGTATACAAACAGTAGTACTATCAATGTTTATTGTTCACTTTTTATTTTTATTTTTTTGTAGGTATATGTGGGATCACACATAATTATCGCACAACGTTGCGCACAGGTAGCCAATATGGATGCTCAAAATGCAAAAGTTCACACCGAACCACTCAAGGCATATTCAGAGGTCGTTAGGTTTCCGTAATGATTTTTGCCATTTACAATATACTTTCCTTCCTCATTTTTTGTTTCGTTTATGTTTGATACATATATACTCTTTTATTTCTTTCTACTTTTAGTTCTGCAAACGTGAACGCTGACGATAGCACGGCTAGGTATCGTGAATGTGGTGCTACTGTATGTAAGTTGTGGGCATTGCATGATTGCTTTGTAAATCCTAGGGACAAAGTTGAATGGCTATGCAGGAACTATAGATAATTAAATTTCACAACAGCTATGTAGTTTATATCATATGTTTTTTGTTGTATTTGTGAAAGCTTCACCTTTTTCATAGCAATTAAGAAGCATCATATTGTGTTGAGCCATAAACATATTTTTAAATTTTATTAAGTGCAAATACCGTGAAATGATCAACGACATAAACCAACGCCCCGCCGCAACGCGGCGGACCGACGCCCACCTTGTTGTTATAATTGGATGACATGGCACTGTATGTATAAATATGGTGGCCTTCCCAAAAACTGTATAAAATATATTGTGTTTGGCCACCTAGCAATGGGGCATCCTTTGTTGACGTACAATAATCATTTACTGTAGTATCTAACTTTCAAATTCAGTTTAATAAATGCTACAACATCAACGTTAATGAGGTTGGTGATACATATATCATTGGAAACATAATATATAGCCGAATTAAGTTGTACCTTGTTACTTAGGACACTGACAGTCATGATTCTGAAATCGTCCATACCTTCGAAATCCATCAATAATATCATTCCACCTCATTCATACTTTTTTCATACCTCCCAACCCCATTTTAGTGGCAACCATGCCTTTTTCATATCTCCCAACTTTTTTTTTTTTTTTTTTTTTTTTTAAATTAAACAATTTAATTAAAACATAAATACTTCATTAATAACTAAAAGAAAATTACATAATACTTAAAAAAAAAAAACATAATTAAAAGAAAATTACATTATTCTTAAAAAAAAATGAAATAACTAATCATCGAGATA
The DNA here is from genome assembly GCA_030686995.1 of Artemisia argyi. Lineage (NCBI taxonomy): Eukaryota > Viridiplantae > Streptophyta > Magnoliopsida > Asterales > Asteraceae > Artemisia > Artemisia argyi. The sequence goes on from CM060706.1 coordinate 170,944,854, forward strand.
TGTTAAGTTTTGAGCATCTACGTGGTCCGTAAGATCATATAGGAGTCGGTAATGCATTTGTTCGTCGATTAACTCCGATAATACACTATCGTCATAAACTGGCGCGACTGGCGGATCCATTATATGAACCGGTGATATTGCCATCCCATCGTCTTTTAAAATCATATTATGAAATATGATACACGTATAAACGATTTGTCGAATCTTCTCAACCGACATTGCCCGGAGAGGACGAGCGAGAATCATCCATTTATTTTTAAGACGACCAAAAGCTCGCTCGATATCTTTTCTTGCAGACTCTTGTAGCTTTTTAAATCTCTTTTCATTCAATTCAACCGGATGCTTGTATGCTTTAACAAACGTTGACCATGTAGGATAGATTCCATCGGTAAGATAATAACCACGTTTGTAAAACCGTCCATTTACATGAAATGAACTGTTTGCCGCCGTTCCGTTTCGCTCCGTAAGATACAATGGTGACTGATTCAAAACATTGATATCGTTGTTTGCACCTGGAGGACCAAAAAACGAATGCCAAATCCACAAATCGTAAGAAGCGACGGCTTCAAGCATAATAGTTGGGTGTTGATGATCACCTCGCTTATATTAACCTTTCAAATGTCTAGGACAATTACGCCAATGGAAATGGGTACAATCAATGCTACCAAGCATTCCAGGAATGTGATGTTTATCTTCATGGAACTCGTATAAGCGTGCAACGTCATGGGATGTGGGCCTACGTAAGAACTCTCGACCATATAATTGAATAATCGCTTGCCAAAAATGATCAAGGCATTCTCCTATAAAAAATTAATAACAATAACTTTAAAAAATATATATAACGCTAACTTTATAAAAAAATTAATAACAAGAACTTTAAAATATATATAACGCTAAAATATAAAAAAATTAATAACAATAAGTTTAAAAAATATATCACCTGACGTTCGGCACGCCATGTTTAAATAGTCATCAAATCTATCTGGAGGTTCACCCGTTGCGAGTTGCCTAATGGCCGATGTGTATTTTTGTAATGCCGTGAAACTTTTTTTTCCCCTCGCATCTAAGCCCTCTTGAAACCATTCGAAATTCGCTTCAACATCAGCAACAACTCTTAAAAACAAGCTTTTATTCATACGAAACCGTTCACGAAAACGTTTGTCGTTAAACTTTGGACGTTCAACGAAATAATCATTCATAAGGGTTCGTAAAGCTTGTTCACGAAAACGAGTTACATACTCCCGACTTTCGGTAGAGCTTGCCGTGTCGTCAATTGCATCGTACACGGCTAATAAGGTTTCTAGGGTGCTACCGGATGACACTAGTTCGGACAATTCACCGGGGGGACTCACTAACGATTCGGACGAAGAAGAAGACATTGTAAAAATATGTGAATTTTATATATGTGAATTGTATTGTTTGTGTTAAAAATGTATGTGTTTAGGTTGAATATATATAGGGGATTTTTTTTTTTTTTTGGCCCAATGCACGCTCCAAAGTCCATAAAATTTAATGCCAAACGGTCATATTTTGCATAGGAAATCCCATGCTTCAGAGGCAATATTTGCCGTTCAATGGATGCTGCTGAGGATGCTGGTGGGGTGGCGGCGGTGTTCACCGCCGGCATCACCTTGCCGGTGGGTGATGCCGCCCCCACTGCCACCCTTCTTAAGAATTAATTAAAATTTATACATAAACGGTCAATATGAGTTCCTTGTTTGTTATAGACCGATTTAAGATGATCAATTCTCCCAAAAACTAGATAAGAGACGAGATTTAATAAAGACTTTTAAACGGCCAAGAATTTAAAATTAAAAACCGTACTAAGGAGAAACTAGACTTTTAAACAATTTATTCTTCATTCATTACTTAACACAATGATTTCATATATAAATAGGAATGAAAATGCAGTTACTAAAGAAGCTTAACTGCTTTACGTGACCCACTACCATTTTACTCTAGAATTTAAAATACATGCGTGCATGAGAAATACTGAACTACAAACATGGAATGAACTTGCTAAACTATTTCCTCCACTACGTACTAGTAATGGTCATTTGACCACTTCTTCTAGAATAAAAGAAACAAAAGTAGTACGGTTCTGTCTTTTGGAGACCCGAAACGTATCATTGTTCCTTCATAATAAATTACTACAACTCCAACGGATAACAGTATTCTCCGTCAATTAAACCATCATCAGCATAAATCGCGCTAAAGAAGTCACCGTTTTCAAAGAAATCCATATCTAGAGGGTCATCAGACATAACGGAATGAGATGAACCACCTTGGTCATATCCTGGAGTTGCGTTTGCATGATCTTTTTGTTTTCGTGAGAGTTTGTCACCGATTTTTTTAGTAGTCGAGTTGTTTGTTGTTAGAGATTGTTGATTTTTAGACCCTTCAAAATTGAGGACAACTCCAGGTCCATGGTGTGGAACAATAAGATCATTATGTGGGGTAATTGTGCAAGTGTGACAACCAAAATATGTTATGCGGAACTTGTTCGGCTCGTCTTCCAACTGTTGAACATGTTTTTTTGCCATGCAGCCTTGATCATTCATGTGTGTACATCGGTAATAGCATCTGTGTATTACCCAAAACACAACTAATTATACCAAATTGAATATGCTCCAAATATATACTATGAAAAAAAAAAAGAAAAGAAAAAAAACAACTTAATTAATGGGACCGTATATTAAACATAAATGAGGTAACCTTGGAAAATTTGAGTTAAGAATAGCTTTTTGTCCATATTTCCTCCATTGATAACAATCTTCACTTGTATTACTAACTTCGACCCTTGTATCTCCGCTCCTGAAAAAATCATTCAAACATTTAAGAACCATTATTATCATATGATACTAGAACGGTACCCGCGCAATGCGGTGGCGGGTACCGTGTGATTATATTTTGCGTTATTTGGTTATACGTTTAGTTGTTTTCATGCTTTATTAGTAGAGATATTAGAAATGGTTAAGTCAAATAATTTTAGTTTTGAACAACCACCCATTTCCTAACAAACTTCCTAACCAACTTGCTTCTTAACAAATTAATTTTAAAATCTTTCCGTAATAAGTAAGAAAAAAAATCTGAATTTTAAACTTTTCTAATTAAATAATAATGTCAAATGGATTACGTAGTATAATATACAGTAGTATAGAAAGTGTAACATTTTGTGCAATCATCGTTATAACAAAAAGTTAGAAAACTTGTACTTTACTTTCGCTTGTATTGACCTCTCCCTTGTTTCTCATTGTTTCTCGAAAGGTTTGCATTGGCGGAGAAACTTTGACCCTGTGTGGGTGTCATCTCACTGTTAGGCTCAAAAACTTCTGATTCCAGATGGACTTCGGATGTACTGGTACCCAACATTGAGAGGCCATTTGCAAAAGATTCGGATACATCCATCAGTAAATCATCTACTGAAACCGACACATGATCACCGTTAGTTTCACCACAAAGCATATTCTGCAACCTCTTTGCAGAATCCCTACCTCCAATTAGAGTTTGGACCAAATTGTTATTGTTTTTCTCCATTCTTAGCTATCGTAATTAAACACAACTTAGCGTGTTTCACAGGTTTTGCAATGAATGAATTTACTATATATGTACACATGTCAATAATGTGCAAGTTTAAAAGGTTGACATGACGTCATGATTTATGACATCACGGTCAAATGTGGATTACTAATTAATTACTGTATTATTTTCTTGTTTTTACTAATGTTGTTATATTATCGTATAATCAGCTTGTTTTGTGAGTCTAAATCCACGGTTACATGTGTCTGCACTCTGAACCGATTAAAGCTTGAAAAAGTTTGTTTACATATCACAAAATATTAATTATATCATATTTATAAAACTTTTACATTTATAAACTTTTTTCCACTCTAATAAACTTATTAATGTAGTTTACATTGAACTTATTAATGTAGCTTGAAAAGCTTTATAAAATTTAGTTGACGTTAAATTAATTATATCAACATTTGACCTGATGAAAAGGTTCATAATGTGGACCTATTTCACTTCATATCATTAAAAACCTCAATCCACTATGACCTATCAATTTATAAACCTTTTTACTTTTTACAAAGTTATTGATATACTTCTCATTGTGCTTAGAAAATAATTAAAGCGGCAAGTCGTACGAAAACATTAATCAGATATTAAAAAGATAAATTTAAAACCATTAATGGAAATAAGTAGGTCTCCATGACCGAGAATATCGTCTGATTGTCAAGATTTTTCTTTGGCGCAAAATAATACTTTTAGGCACGTGCATTAATTGGAAAGTTACAGGAAAGGTCTCTTTCAAAAATCTATCAAATAAGTAGTACTACTAGTAAGTAATATTTATCATTTCATATCATTCTAGTACGTAACTAATATAAAGGAAGGGCTTGTATCTCAATAGTGTCTCATATTGTGTGAGAAGCTATCCAATTAAATGGTCGTGGATTCAAATACTACTTAAGACGTACATATGAGATAGATTTGTGGTATTTTGAGATAGTTAAAAAATTGCCGTTAAAAAAAAAAATGAATTCAAATATAATACGGAGCATCAGGATAACGTACAGTTTAACCATTTTTTTAGCTAGTTTTAGGTAAATTGTTTTGTATATATATATATATATATATATATATATGGAAGGGATCCGGTGCGGATTGAATTTTAAGTAGGGATGGTGCGGATTAATATCATAGTAACATTCAAAAAAAAAAAAAATTCAAAAAAATCCGAAAAAATAATAAAAAGAAAGAGGACAAAAAATAATTACGAATCGCTGAAAAAAAAACTGAAAAAAGAATCATTTTCATGGTTAAAATGTATTATGATACTATGATTTTTTTTAGTATCACTATAACACTCATACTTATGTTTTGAATTTTTTTATATCACCGTAAGTTTTTTAATATCGTAATGAAAAAAAATAATGATATTAAGTTTTTTACTAATATCAAAATAACTTTTTTAATATCACGGTTCGTTTTTTCATGTAAAAAAACTTAATATCACGTTGGTTTTATAATATCACCGTACCTATCATAAAACCCTTTCATAATATCCTTAATATCACGGTAGCACTCATAATCACAAAACAAAAAGTGCTCAGAAAAATCTAGAAAAATAAAAAAAAGTAAAGAATACAACAATAGTAAGGATCCCTCAAAAGGAAAAAAAAAATTAAAAAAATCGTTTTAATGGTGATTTGGTACAGTGATAGTTGCGTATCTTGACTTTTTTACAAAAAGTCAAGATCAGATCTGGAATGGACGGCCTAGATCTATCCGCACATCAGCACGAAAATAAAAAATCCGCACCAGATCCTCAGTCTATATATATATAGGGGAACTTTATTTTCAGAACTCTGTTAAGTGCGGGAACTGCGAGAACTCCAATTTTGCATTAGAAAACATGCATGTTCATATAAAACATGTATTTTTTCTTACATACACCTTAATACAAATACCTGCGTAACATACATGTTCATACAAAACCATTTTGCGTTGATATGTTGCACTTAACAGGGTTTTATATGAACATGTATGTTACGCAGTTATGTGTATTAAGGTGTATGTAAGAAAACATACATGTTTTATATGAACATGCATGTTTTCTAATGCAAAATTGGAGTTCTCGTAGTTCCCGCACCTAACAGGGTTCTGAAAATAAAGATACACTATATATATATATACACACACGATATATTATAACCTTACAAATAGTAATTATTTCAATTAATACTAGCAGCAAGTTGTTGAGCTGGTAAGTTAACTATATTAAAAGCTAAAAAGTATGTTCCCCAAAACCAAATCAAGATGACGTATAGTACTTGTAGAGTTCTAGAAGCTGCTTAGAAAATTGGGGGAACATTTTTACCGTCAGTTCGATTCCTTGTGGTGTAACATTTAACACTGGAAGAGAAAAACTTTACGTATAACATATCCAAACTTAATGGAATTGAGACCCTGAAGCTAGATTCATTGAGACCCTGAAGCTGCGTACTTAATGGAATTGGTCCGTTCAAATTGTTGTAGGACACATTAAAGCTACTCAAGAAATTTAAGCGCGACAAGCTTATAGGAAGTTCGCCAGAAAGATTGTTCAAAGACACATCAAAAGATTCAAGTGCTTTCATATCTCCAATTCTTTTCGGGATATCTCCTGACAATAGATTTCTTGATAAATTCAATGTTTGCAATGCATAAAGGTCCGTAACCTCAACTGGGATGTGTCCAGAAAGTTTGTTGCTAGAAAGGTCCAAAATCATAACTAGTCTTAAAATAGTGCGATATTGGTCCTCTCGTCCCTTGGTCACTAGAGATGCACTACCCATTAGGTCAGTACCAAGAGTCGATAAGGAAAAAATCCGACCACTTGTGACATTTTCTTTTCCTGAGAGTAAACTGAATTTGTTGAAGCAGCTTGGAATATTTCCGGATAGACTATTAGCGAGGACCAAGATTTGAATTGCGGTAAGATTGCATAGCTCGTGCGGAATATCCTTATCAAATTTATTTGAACGAAGGTTGAGGATTCTTAGACTAGAGAAACCTGTCCCAAACCATGTTGGAATGTGTCCACTAAATTGGTTTCTAGCTAGTTGAAGGATCTCTAAGTTGGCCAAGTTCCGTAAGGATGCAGGTAATGTTCCGGTGAGCTTATTGTTGCACATGTTCAACGATCCAAGTGAAGATAAAGATCCCAAAGATATTGGAATAACACCAGACAGATTGTTGTTCTCCAAGTTTAAGACTGCTAAAATCGGCCACTTCTTCCAACAGTCAGGAATGACACCCGAAAGTTGATTATTAGCGAGATTGAGAAAATCAAGAATTTTCCCACCATAGAAACACAACAAAGGTTTTAAAGATCCAACAAAGAAATTATTTGATAAATCAAGAACGGATATTGATGAGCTTTTTGAGATTTTTGGCAATTGCCCGCTAAAGTTGTTAAAGCTTAAGTCGATAACCGAAAGTGCTGCAGGGATAATACCAAACATGTTGCCTTGGATATTATTTTGTGACATATTTAAAACGGTTAGATTGGGAATCGATCTCCAAAATGACTCAGGGATGGTTGAAGAAATCTTTGTGTTGCTTATGTCCAACAATTCTAAATCACTCTGAAACGATAGCCACGATGGAAAAAGGGGCCCCAAATCACAAGATTTTAAATTCAACTCTCGGAGGTTGAAAGATGGTTTCCAGTTTGGAACGTGTGGCCTTAGGGTCAAGTTGTTGCTTCTCGCCCAAAAAACTTTCAGTAAAGCTAGCTTCTCAAAGTGAGCTTCTGTTACGACACCGGATAGCAAATTAAAAGAAAGGTCTAAATAGTTCAACTTGGAAAGTTGACCGAGGCTATCAGGAAGGCTACCATTCAACTGGTTAGTTCGCACATCTAACATCTCCAATGACGACAAATTCCCAATGGAGTAAAGAATTGATCCCGAAATTAGATTCTCTTTAAGCGACAATGACCTAAGAAAAGTTAGACTCCCTATAGAATCTGGTATACGACCGGACACTCCTGAGTATCCAACAGATAATGTCTCCAAACGAGATGATTTGCACTCGAAAAAACTTTGAAGGAGGAATGTTAAACTAATATTATGAAAATTGTTTCCTGCGATATCAATGTTTCTGAGATTGCAAAAGTTGCCTAATGATTTAGGAATAACCTTGATGAGTTGATTTGTTAACATATAAAGGCTTTGAATGGAAGTGAGGTTGTGAAGAGAAACTATACGTGAACTTGATACACCACAATAACTAATATCTAACGAAATGAGATTACTACCTACACTAGACAATCCTTCTAAAACTGATGAAGAATTCATGAAATCGTTCCCTTGGACATGAAGCAACTCGAGAGAAGTCAAGTTACGAAAGCTATAATTACTACTAGGAATAGGGCCGTGTAAATTACACCCATTCAAATCCAGTGAAACTAGACTTGTTATACTGAAAATCCATGGTGGCATGATCAAACTGATATCAAAAAAGTTATCAGAAAGATCAAGCACCGAAAGGGATGTTACGTTAAAAACACGAACATGTGAATATATATTCGAGAGTAGACAATTTGAGAGGTGTAGTTCTACCAAAGAAGGAAGGGTTTTGATCACCTGAAGCCAGTCAGTGGCTTTGCTAAGGTCCACACCACTCATATCCAAGTGATGTAAAAAGCGGAGACTGGACAACCATTGCAGCTTCGGCAAGCTAGTTGATTCAGATCCATAAGTATCATCATAATAACTTCCAAGAGAAAGGACTTCCAATTTTGAAAGATTTCCCAATTGATGAGGGATAATTCCACCTAATCTAGAACTCGAGAGATTAAGATATCTCAAGTTTACAAAAGTACCCACAAAGCTTGGAATTTCAGTTCCTCCAAAATCATTGCAACTCAAATCCAGATGTTTGAGCTGTTTCAGATTTAGAAGGGATGGACTTATGTCCCCTCCTAACATTTGTGTTGCGGCTGCGTCATATGCTTTGGTAGTTGTATAATCATCAACACGACAATGACCATCAAGTCCAGGAAGATGGATGTGATGTACATGGCCAGTATAATTATCACAAACAATACCGACCCAACTGCAACATTCTTCCTCAAGACCGACCCAAGATGCAAGCTTGTTTCCATGATCAATGAGGCCGTTTTTGAACTCAAGAAGTACTTCTCTCTCGACATCTTTGCATAATACATTACTCGTGTTTTTACTAGATAAGCATAAGTGAATAAAGGCAATAAAAAGCAGAAAGGATATATAGCATGAAGGAGTGCTCATATTGAATTATTGATTGATGATGAGGTTTAACATACAAGGGGGCATTGGGTTGTATTTATACTCGGAGATTATCATTGTATCTTATTTTCAACAGCTTGGATCATATAGTTGGAAAATATCTTCTTATTGTGTTGTGTGGACAAAAATGCTTGTAATCTTTGCATGCATGAGCATTATTTTGGGGTATGTTAAAGTCAGCTCACTTGATTATAAAAAAAAAAAGAAAAAAAGAAAACAAAAGAAAAATGGATGAGTTTTTAATGCAAATGTTATGTGGGGAAGGTGACAAATATATATGTACTACAAAATTTTGGACATACACTCACTAAAACTTTTCCTTACTAAAATTTTTAAAAGTCACAAAAAAGTAAAAAATAAACACAAAATTATAAAAGTAAAACTTTGACATATACTCACTAAATATTTTCCCCATTAAAACTTTTATAAAGTCACCAAAAGTAAGTGAAAAACAAAAAAAATAAAAAAGTAAAATTTTAACATATGCCCACTAATAACCCAAAGAGTTACTAAAACCTTTGTAACATTTGCTTACTTAAGCCTATCTAAATAAAAGTAAGGAAAATGTTTACTTAAATTTAAAAAAAAAAAAAAAAAAAAAAAAAAACGGGGCAAGTTTATAAATTTCAAAACTAAATAAAAGCCCTTTATGAATATAATGTTAAAACTTTGAAGACGTTTATTAACTAAACGCATCTCCCAAACGCATCTCCCACCTCTCTCAACGCATCTCCCAAACGTCGCTATCCGTCATTGTTGTATTTGTAACTCCGGCACCGTCTCTATCCGTCGTTGCTGTATTAGTTACTAAGGTCTAATTTTACTTCTTATTTTTATACATTTAGTCGTTGCTGTATTATTTAGTTTGTTTGTGAACGATTTACGAAACGAGCTAGAAATTAGCGATTTATTGATCTGATGATTGTATAGTTATTCATTAAGGTTATGTATAATCGAGTTTGCGAAAGAAGTTTAACGAGCCGAGCGTGAGCCTTTAGTAATGTTTATTTACTGATTGAAAGCGTTATTTGTTGTTACGTGCATCTGTTTGTTAGTTGATCGGTTAGTTAGTGTAGTATCTGTTAGGTTAATGATTTGAGCTTTTATAAAACGAGCTTAAGAGGTTATAACTGCTTGAATCGAGAGTTTGCGGAATATGAAGAAGGAGATTGTTGTGTCGTTTTCTGAAACTGAGGGGCTTGAGTGTGAGAAGACGTATACGAAGGAAGAGGTGGAGATGTTGTTGAAGGATAAGTTTAAAGGAAAAAAATATTGATTGGAAGGTTTGTTCATTGTTTGAATGTTGTTATGTTATCGTATGGTTTAATTTGATTGCTAATTGGTATCGTGTTTTATGACTATACGTGTTGCAGGGGAAACAAGAGTGGGTGATTAAGTATATCAGAAGAATGAAGGTGTGTGTGAAATGGTTTCAGAAGGCTTTAGAAGACGTTGTTGAGGAAAAGGATGGTTTACGTAAGATGTTGGATTTGTCTGAAAGTAAATGTTTGGAAGCAGGTTGCGTCTTTTGACTAATGACTAAAGTAATGTCGCTTTAATACACATGCAATTGCCTAATTTTGACAGTTTTCTATACTCATGTCTGTTTACAGAGACTGCGTTTAAAAGTAAGGAAGAAGAGTTCAAGGTAACGGTTTCGAAGCTGGAGACGAATATATTCTCTTTGAATGAAAGTTTGGCAAAAGAAGAATCTTTGAAATCAGTAAGACAATGAATCTGTTAGCTGTGTGGTGTCTCTTATCTTCTAATTTTATTTTGTTTGACTCTGATCTCGTGTTTATAATATTAGGATGCCCTTGATTTTCTAAAGAAAGAAAAAGAAGCAAAGACGGCTTTAGAAAAAAGTCAAGATTCTCTAAAGAAAGAGCTTGGATGGGCAGAGCAGAATGTGTTGAATGCTAGCGAGAAGATAAAATCAATATGTGAAATGGCGATTATGGAAGTTCAAATAAAAGTTGTTGTTTTGATTATGAGAAGGTCTGTTTAGTTAACGGGTGTTCTGCATTATCGATTTACAGTTGAAGATGCAAGAGCACATGTATGCAAGGGTGCAAGAGTACAACAATGGTCTGCAGAAGTACAATACACGGCTTCAAGATGAGCTTATAGAAGCTAATCATGCCAACAAACAATTGGAGAGTGAGAAAGCTGCGATTTTGCAAGAACTCAACACCTTAAGGGCTCGTTATACCTTGTTGCAGAGGGAGTTTAATGCTGCTAAAGTAAGTCTTTTGCCTTCAACGAATCTCTCATACAGATACTGTTAACATTATATAAAATATTGTCGTCTTAATACTTTATGACTTCTTGACTCTATACACTTGTTTTAGAACAATCAATAGATAAATTTGTACATCCCCTGTGCTGAATTGCTTAGATCTGAAGTTGAACATAAGCTACAATGCAGATGACTCTAATACCTCGAATTCAATGTAATATTACAATACAAAATGACTGAATAGTTGAGCCGCTGCTGCATGCACAAAAGGGGTAGTAGCTTTTTCATACAATGTGTTAACAGGCACCACACTTCTATTGTTCATGAATTTTAGGACATAGCATTTAGTAGTTTCCCTGCTAAAATGTATACATTGAAGTGTAGCCAAAATTTGTGGTTGAAGATAAGCAAATCAAAAATGTTGAAAACAATAATTGAAATCTATGATTTATAGATGACTTCTTGCAGCTGACGTTTAGGTTCTTAACTGTGTGTTTCTTTGTTTGTTGTTAACTTGCACATTTTGTAGCTGCAAATTGACACTGCTTCTTCAATGGTGTTGTAGATAGATGTCTCGAGATGATACAAAGTAAGAAGTTAATATCCTTACTCCTTAGACAAGAATTGCAAAAAATCTGTTAGGTTAATGTTTATTTACTGATTGAAAATTTTACTGTTTTTTTGATTGTGGGATTGGTGCAGACATTGAAGGGACTCAAGAGAGAGGATGCTCCTCTACTAAGGAAATTTGGAATTCAATTTAAGGGGGCTTTGAAAATGCAGAACCTGATGGGAATACAAACTCCTGTCAAAGGCGATGACTAGAGGTAACTATTTTGTAATCCTGAATCAACCTATCAAGTCTTTATATACAGAAAAGTATATTCAGTAATTGAAGGTGAATGCCAGATAAGTAGGATAGTTTTTACTTTCATTTAAAGATGATTATATGGTATCTCTGTTCAAATTAGGCGATACATGGTTGATCAAACTATGTTATTTAGTGACAGTTTCTCAGTTATGCTATCATCAGTAGGCCTTAAAGATACAATTTAGTTAACGTTTGTAAAAAAACAAAGAATAACTTAGAATGTGACACAAATTAAGAATACCTATTCCGTTTTAGAAGCCATCTCAACAGAATCTACTCAAGAGACAGAGTATGTGCACATGAGATGAGACTTCAACAAAAAAATTGCTTACACCAAATACGCAGGATGAAAATTCAGAAAATCTTTAAGCGGCTGTAAAAGAATATAAGAAGATCACAGAACTACCTTAATAGTTATATAAAGCGACTAAAAAATTGCGAGCCGTTTTACCTGTGCACAGTTCACGTGGAGAAAATCCACGATGAGCACATACTATTAAAACTAGACAAGTACCCGTGCATAGCAACGGAATTCCTAGCGGCAGATAATTAACTATTTATGATATCGTGGTGAGTGTTTTGTGTAGCGTTCAAAATAGTATATACGATAGTGTCGTGAGCATCGGAAATTGAATTTTCAAACTACAATTAGTATCTAAAAAGAAATTCAACTGCTAACCGAAACACTAAGATAACCTAGAAAGTAAGAAAATTTTATAGAAGTTGCCTAAAAAGCAGTTGCATTACATACCCGTTAAATCCTCATAACATTGTACATTACACTCGCCAAGACACGGGCAATCTCAGCTTTAACCGGACACGTTAAACCTCATCACAACTTCAGATATTATACTGCTGTGACATACATAAATATGGGTTATTGACTTACAAATTTGTAATGTGCAGGTAGTTTGCCCACAATAATCAAGCCATTACATATTGCAAACAAACAAAACAATATCTTTAAAAAAAAAAAAAAAAAAAATGTATAAATTGCTGCCTTTGTCTTCATCCTTATTCAAGACGCAATTTTCGGAATCTAAACATCATTAATGGCATGGTCGGCTGCAACTACAAATATGATTTCTAGTCATGTCTTGCGATAAGGCATACATATAATGGCGCATCAGAAAGTGCACAACTTTTAACAACGGTAAGAAAAATAAATGTAAAAATGAACTTGTAAGTTCTTTTTTGTTAATCCTAATATAAAAACAAACTTCTACGATAAACATACAACTACAGACTCATCCTCAAGTATTATTCTTTAAAAATTGATTGTGCTCGTCATTGTTGAAGTTACTATATTTAAAGACTATTAACTGAACAAACTTATATAAATAAGTCCATGTTGTCTAACTAAAACCCCATGAAAGCAGATGACCATGTAGACATAATGTTTCGTTTTATAAGTTTAAAATAGTTGATATTTCTAATGAAGTGTAATCCTAAATTATGACTACAGAAATGTCATGTATATAACTTTCCAAAGATTGTGACATGTTTGGACCCGGCACGTTGGTTGCTTCAGACCTGTAACATTTTCAAAGAAATAAATAAGCATACACATACCTATATGTGCGCACAACTTTTTCTCCGTCCAATTTCCTCCTCAGCCTCCTTCAACACGGCTCGAATAGCATCTGTACCTACTCCATCAGTTCTACCTCCGGGTAAAAGCCACGTGTCCAGCAAAACAAAACAATAACCACAATTAAACACTAAAGAATAAAATTAATATAAGACTATGTTGATGGACCACAGCTTTCGCCAGCTAACTACGAAAATGGTTACAGACCACATCGCACCCACTTGTTAATAAGCAAACCCAACATGAGCAAATTGACAACTAACTACTGTACGTTTCAAATTTACCACATCAGATTCCCTAACCATAGCCTATCTCAAGAACTCGATACTTCATTCAAATACTGATCCAATCTTTGTTCTCAGGAAAGTAAATCAAGTTGAAAGTCAGAACTGTTTCAAAAGTAATTCAAAATACAAAGTAAATGTAGTAATCTGATTTCTAATCAAAAAATTTATCCCTCATAATTGTTAAATTCAATAAAAGAAAACTAATGAAGCTCTTTACCTCATCAAGAAATTTCAAAAAACATCTGGGTCGCATTCACGTCAACCTACAAAACATGGGCATTTTCGGCTTCTGCAATGGTTCCTTCCAGAGTGGCATCCCCTAAACATGTTCCTATAACTTTTCCAGCACCTAAATAAATGCCAATCCTTCCGAAGCTGTTTCATAAACTTTGTAAGCAAAATCACACCACATGGACACATATGCATACCTGTGATACGATACGTGTGCGTACTTATGCTTCTATAAGCGGACGATCCCATGTGGCGATGCCAGTACAGTGTGGTGTAGTTATGTTCATCTGGCTATGACTTGTGCTCTGTCTAGTGACTTGTTCATGGCAAAAACTAAATTAGTATGTGGCTGGCATACACAGTGAGATCTTGTAAGTGATTGGAGATAAACTAGTTTTCCAACTAACCTTCGGTTAAAGTTACCGTGTTTCGGTGCATATCACCACGCATTCCTGCAAATGTAATAAGATGTCGTGTGCTGTAAGGGATAAAATTAATTCGCGGATATCTTTTGGGTCAATATTGGGAGCCTTAACTCACCTTGAATAGGTTGCCGATGATAGTTTGCAGGAGCACACATAGATGCAGAAAGACGGACCACGGTGTTGTTAGTACCTGATGCAACCAAGATAAAGCGTGTAATAAAATTAATAGTAGGATATGCATAGTCTAATGTTTACTACTTTAGGACTTGCACATACCTGTATTGAAATCAAGGCGAGTAGCACCGTCTTGTCCACCTGCAATCTGTATGTCGTTGTAGCGCGTTGCTGATGTGCTTTCACAATCTTCACAAATGTTGTCTTTAATGTTTCTTAATGAGTGTTTGGTGGGACCATTTGCAGTTTTGAATCCAGTTTCAAATGGTCGCTCATACTTGTCCTACATACCCAGCTTGGTTTATATTTCTGGTGCACTCACCTTACGCCATAGCTTTAATTGCATCTCAATCAGAATCGATGAAACTCCATAGTTGATTAGGCGGTTGCAATATCGGCTAATAACTATTAACTCCACAGCTGGTGGTGATGTGCGGTGGTAGAGATGGAGAGATGAGAGTTTATGTGTGTGTTTTTTGTGTGTCTTGAATTGACCCAAAATTCAGTTTTCCACATTTTCACTTTGACCATTTCTCTATTATAAGTAGTTAAGATAATAACACTTCACCATCGTAAATAATTGCTTTTAAACCATTAAGGTATAATTAGTAACAGAAGTGGTACTCACCTTGAATCTCAACATCAAACAATGTCATCAAATCAGGTGGCCACAACTTCAATTCCAGTGGTGACAAAGGCAGCGGTGGCGGCGGAAGGCTAATGCAAGTAGCGGCTGAGATAAAAAAAATGATAAAAATGGTCATAGGACCAATAGCAACCTTGTCATAGGACCCAAACATATATAAGGACTCAAAATTTCTTGAAACATCTAAAAGAGTACATTATGAGTGATCAATAATCATAGGACCAACCTTATCAATGGACCCAAATTGTACCACTCCTTGTGGCTCCACAAGGATGACTGCAATTGTGAATTGTCTACAAAACATGAGAGAAAATGAGTTAACATTGTAAAAAGAATGATCCAGTAAGTACAACTTGACCAGACATCCATCGCACCTGTAAGATAGGATTAAACGAAAAGAAGTAACTTCATACCACCAGAAAACTGCCGACGAAATTCATAATCATCCTGAAAAGTAAGTACAGGGTGTTAGTTACGGAATGTTTGGATGTGCTTTTGTTGTTTGAGTGATTGACAAATTATGACCATTTGGTTTACAAGTAAGATGACCATTTACAACAAATTTCAAAGTCAGTGCTATTGCGACTATTTCTTAGCTAGTTATAACAGATTATTTTGACCCGTAAATAATCAAATATAACTATTCTATACAATGCACAGATGCTATATATAAACTGATTATTTGAGAGTAGAAAATGCTAAAAACATATAATCACTTTCAAACCACAATGTAAGATACCTCTTTAGAACAAATAAGCATCCATAACTGGCGTCAAATGTTTGATATCTTAAATAAAGACGAAGACTTTTACTATAAATATAGAGAAAGTAACCCCGCAAGAAATAAGAAGTAATCTATACCAGAAACATATCCCATATCGAACCCGAAAAATTCTGCTCATTGTAATGATCTTCTGAGGACATCCAAGTGTGTTTGTTGTTGTAAGCAGCTTGTCCAATTATATATATATATATATATATATATATATATATATATATATATATACATATATATATATATATATACACACACAAAAAGCAAGCCTAATTGTTTAAATGTCTCAATTGTCATCAAATAATTATGAAAAAAATTTATAGCTTTTATTCATAGTTATAGGTAAAAAAAATCATACCCTCCTCCAAGTGGTACTTGCCGAACCAAATTATTGATTAATTATCCACATTTTTCCTCAAAGTAAGCATCTTGCAGGGTCAATAATCTATGAAGCTAATAGTATTTCAAGGTTTATAAAATCAGTCAACCCAAAAATAAAACTGTATGTAAAGTGTATAGCAATCAGAGCAATTCTTGAAGCTTTTGAATCAAATGAGACTTAAAGGTGATAAACTTTTGTTAATAAGGTTGAATTTATGAGCAATAAATTTGGAATATCTTCTTGGTGGAATTAAAGTTATTAAGTGAGGTTACGGTGGAGGGGTCGGTGGTCGTGTGCTTTCGTTGGTGGTGGGGTTACGGTGGTGGAGGCGTAATGGCGGCGGTGATCAGTTGGTGGTGATGGTATTAGAGAGAAAAGAGAAAGGGAGATTTGAGGATACGAGTGATTTGCAGTTACGGTTTAGATTATTAGGTTTACATTTATTGGTGACAGGGGTAAAATCGGGATTGACCGAAAGTTCAGTTTTTCACATTCCCCTTTGACCATTTTTGCTTTATAGGTAGTAAAGATAGGATTGACCATAAATGGAACAAGTCATAGAGTATCACATGCAGATAGTTTAGGTCATCAGCATTTGGCCGTTTAATTTTGATGTAAACAGGCACTGTAGAAAAAAGGGTCACAGATTTAAGTCTAACATAAAAAGAAAGCACAACAGAAAAGTTAAAATGTGTGAAATGTAAAAAACATATAAACCTGTAGCTGCATACATAATAGCAGAACTAAAGTTGACCAATATTTCTTGTGTGAGATCCTCAATCGCGTTGTCTACGTTACTTATTCGACATTAATAACAACTATTCAATGTTTTACATACCATCCTAATGAAATATATTTCTCTAGAAACATAAGAAACTCTTCATAATTCTGCAAGCATCATTATTAAGCTTATGTTTAGGAAATACTTGACAAATAAAACCGACTAAGTATGTCGCTTTTAGTATCAGAAACTAAAGAAAATATAATTGGGTGGGTTGAGGCAGGGTGTGTTGTCGGGGGAGTGTAAAGACCTAATTATAAAAGCAATGAAAACACAGTAGTTTTTTTGATCCAGTGGATCGTTTAAATGGCTCGCATCTGGGTCAAGATCTAATCCATTGAAAGGCATACTATCGTATATATGCCTTGGCGTTTTTATTCAAATAAGAAATACAATATGTTTCTGTTAAGCTTGTATTACATAGTGGATGCTAACTGTGTGCTTACAAGGTGAGACATGATCATTTACCAAGGTTGATCATAACTGGTCTTTATTAGGGGGTGTTTATAAGCTTTTTTGTAGTAGTGTATTGCCATTAGATGGTTTGTAATGCTAAGAGCCTAAGACTGTTTTCTTAATGGTAAAATGCGCAGGCTTTTACTTTGATCTCTTTTCCCCCTTCACATTAAGCATTATTGACTCCTAATTCACCAACGCATTTTTTTTATACAGGACGAACCCATCACCCTTTTCTTTGAAAGATTTTCTGAAGAGCTAGATCTACATGTCCATTTTACAGTATAATTTCAGTATCCTTGGTTCTGATGCGTGCTGCTGTTTGGTATGTTGTATTAACCGTTGTCACATGGTTTTATGCTTAACAGAGATCTCGTCCCCTAATCACCCAACCCAACTCATGGTTCTGATCTTGTATTTGGGTTGTGAGTTTGGTAGAAGAATATACTCATATAAATACTTCAAAAATTCTTAGAAGGGTTCGTTTCTCCAATGTAAAGATTCATTTGTAAGAACAAATATGCTCTCTTTGATAGTCAGCTTGGGAAAAAATTCATCCCACCGTTAGCAAAATTTGGCGCTGTATTGTGGACCATTTATTGGTTGTTGATGTGTAACATTTTTTGCTTAACTGTGTGGTCTTGTGTGCCATGGCCTTATAGCAAATAACCATGTTTCAATCTTTTAGATATTTCTGGAAAACTCAATTATGGAAAGTATTTCTGTTTTGTATCAATTGGGGATACAAAAAGTGTATTATTTATGAATTAGCTTTACTCACTTATCATTTAGTCACTAAAAGTGAACCTTTGCTCAGTATTAGTTGTAAAAGAAAGTGGCTAAAACATTTTACATAGGCTTTGGTGTAAAAGAGATTGGACACCTTTGCTTACTAAAAGAGAATAGTCACTAAAAATTTGACCCTTTTTTGGGTAAAATGTTAACGACCCGGTAAATATATTACTCCAAAAAGCATTTAAGTACAACGGATATGGGTGAATCCCATTATCCCATATCTCAGCCCGTTACATAGGTGAAAAGCTTACATAACAAGATACTTCCTATTTTCTAGACAAGAAAACAAAACCACTACCACATGATATTGAAAGACTCTAACAAAAATATAAACTACTTCCTACGACCTTGGAGATTAAAGCCATAAATGGCATTAAGAGCATCCAAATTCCCTGGAAGATCATAAATTTGCTTCGAGTAATCATCATAGTCATCAAACTCATCTTCACGCTCATGACCACCACCAAAAAGATTTGCTGATTCGTCGAACGTGTTAAGAACCTCATCCTCATCACTATCAAAAACCACAACCTCACCCACCTTAGAAAATGGGTTAGCCCTCTTAGTGACAGAGGTAGACGGAATAGGATGACCTTCATCATCCACAAGAGTAGCTTTCCCATCGATAAGTAGCTTCTCAAGCTTACTAATTTTCTCAACTATAGGAGTAGAACCAACTTCCTTAGTTCCCATTGAATCACTCACAAGCGGTTCTTGTGATGTAGTACCAGTCTTAACCAACTCATCCTCATTAACTTCCATTGTACGGCCAGCATCCACATCCTTGTTGGTGTCATAAGTAGGAAAACCAAACGCATCCGTATCATCCATATTAAGCGCATCAAATTGGTTAGATGTAGAAATCTTTGTTCCACTAGAACTAGCCACATCAGAAGTCTTCTTCTTAGTGCTACCAACTTTCTTAGGTTCAGGAGGAGTCTTTTTGGGTTGATACTGAAACTGCTTACCTACAACAGGTTTAGTAAACCCCCTTGACCCGGAATTGTAGGACCACCTTGCTTTCCTTTCTTCCTGTTATTGACAGTCTTAAAACTATCATTAACAGACTTAGTAGGCTGAACAGGAGGTATAACAACTTTAGGACAGTCAGTCAGAGTATGACCAAATATCTTACACTTGTCGCAACGAGGTGGTTGGCACTCGTATTCAACCCGTATCTTCTCAATATTTGAACCCGAACCATCAAGTAATGGTATCTCAACAGTGAGGCTGTCCCGAAGCACCTCATCCGACTTCACTTCTATCATGCATCTAGCAAAACTACTACGGCCCCACGATTCCTTGCACATTTGGCTTGTAAAAGCATCTAACCTTTTGGGCGTACCAATCAGTGTGGCAAGAAGACTGAGGCCATCATCAGAAAACATTGCAAGGGGGACATCATGGAATTTAACCCACACCGGGATGTTAGTCAAATCCTCTTTAAGTAGATTAGTGTTCAAAGTCCATGGTTTAAGAATAATAGGAACATTTCTGATCAACCAATGACCGTTTTCAAGCACATCATCAACACCTTTCTTCGAATTGAACTTAAAGAAGAAGAACCCCTTTGCATTCATCATTACCTTTTGCACACAAAACTTAGCCCATGCATTGCGTACATAGTAATCAACAACAGGAAAAGCAAGGCGTTGGCCAAGGAAGTAACCATAGAGAGTATTCTCAAACCTCGTGTTCACCTCTTCCACTACTTTCATTGGAACTGAAAGGTCAACATCATCCTTCTTTTTGCTACATTCCAACCTCCGAAAATTAGACACGTGTTTCTGAGGTTCATTAGAAGTAGCACCCGCGTAAGAAACCGACTTCACTCCAGTACCACTTGTAGTATCAACTTTAGAAGCATTAGGACCAGAAGTTGCACTCTTGATCATATTCACATTAGTTCCAAACTGCTGAGTTTGCAAAGCAACACTAGAACTCGAAGGAGGATTATTTGTTGCAATAACTTCATTACCTTTCGAATTAGAATGTTGCCCTATACCACTCGAATTGTGCAAATCAGAAGAGGAAGCCTTATTAGCAACAATCTCACGTTGAATTTTATTCATGGCTTCATCAAAATTCTTATGCGCATTAGATAGCAATTGTACTACATTAGGCTGTTAAGAGCCATTAGAAGATGAATCAGAATCAGGCGTAACATGAAGCTGCTCTACCTCAGCCTTATCATTGTCCTTATCATCATTATTAGCCCCATGTGAAGCATTAACAACATTAGTATCAACCGGCTCCACTTGCTTAGTCACACCTTTAGAGGAATCTGTTATATCATCCACGTTCAGAGTGACACTATTAGGGTTCATCATTGAGGTTGAACTCAACTCACCAATGCGAATAGTGGCTGTAGCATCCTTATCAAGTGAAACCGGCTTTACTTGATTTAGGTCATGTTTGCTTCCAATATCAGACCTAGGATTAGCAGCTTTACGAACCATAGGCGCACCAGAATTGCCATCCCCATCCACACCCTCATCATGTTTCTTCAAACGTGTCATACGAGCAGCACTATCAGCAACATCAACATGCGGTTCATTAGCCGTACCCTTATTCTCACTTTTAAAAGTCAAGAAACCCTTATTCATCTCTCAATACCAGTACAACCAAATCCAAGAACACGAAAATCAACCAGCAGTAGCATGCAAGACAAAGAATAAAAAGATAAAACCCTAATCTTAGCAATTAGGGTTTTTAATCGTTAAACCCAAATCAACTAACCAGCGTCCATGATATCCAAGCAATAGTGATTATGTCAATTAAATAGAGGATATAGATGGATAATAACCGACTTAGGGTAGTGAGGGATAAGCAGAATCGATCAAACCCTAAGGTTGGTTAGAAAACAAAAAACGATCAAAACCCTTAAAAAACGATAAGGAAACCTCAAAAACAAGTGAGATCTTAGCACCAAGCAATCAAGAATCAAGTAATAAGAATGTTAAAGAGTATCAAGATCAGAATAGTGCAAGAAACACAAGGAATCGATGGTTTAGAAGAGGTCCGATCTGTAATTTAGGGTTGTTAGGGTTTGTAACAACTTGCATTTTTGGATTACTATTTATTTTTACTACTCACTTTTTACTATTCACTTTTACTATTCACTCCCGAAATTTTTATTTCATATTCTCATAAGTTAAACTATTTTAATGATAATCCGAGAATTTGACACTCGTCGGATCATTTCTGCAAAAATCACGAAACCGTGTCCGAGATTTACTTTTAGGTTTAAACGTCATTCCGGCATCCCGATATGTCCATAAAACATTATAAACAATAGAAATATGATTTTCTCTCATTTTACGACAATTCCAAAAGTTTTGGAATTTTACGTTTTCCAGTTCAGCGTTTTACGCGAATTACGCGTTTTAGACCCGCGTTTCCAGTTTTAGCAGCGTTTAAGCAACCCGATAGAACTTATCACTCATTAAATATGATAAGATAGGTTATATTAATAAGTTTTAACATATTTATAAGTTTCATATTTTTAGGATACCCGATTTTAAGTTTCATGACTTAACGACTTACAGTTAGCGATTAACGGGACCAAAACTCACTCCGTAAACAAGATAGCACCAAGAGTCATCATCTAGTTACCCTTATCTCATTATGACCGACTTAGAGGGGGGAGTCACCTAGCATGTGTCTTGATCTTATACTTGAAGTCTTGGATTCATTACAAGTGTCTAAACTTCCTAAGTAAACCTCCTAAATATCCTAAACTTGCACCTCCTTAAGGCACCTTCCTAACACCTTCCAAACCTCCGCATTTACACTATAAAAGCAACTCATCCTCTTCCTTTTTCATCACCAAAACCGAACACCCTATAATCCCTGGCACCATGATCCTTTGATCTTCAAACTACAAGTTACACTACAAAGTTAAAGGCCTAGTTATTCTCTACATGAAACTAGTGTTTATTTGGTGATTCCATGGTTGAATTAGGAGCTACACAAGGGTACTAGGGCTGAGCTAAGAAGGTTTTCAAAAGGATAATAGCAAGGGTTTGCGAGAGTTGTGGTGAAGGGTTTGCAAGCATAGGTTTAGTGTCCTAGTTCATACTTGACTTCCTTTCTTTAGAAAGCCAAAAGTTGTAAGAAACCCTATTACACTTTCTTTCTCAATATCATTTTCATGCTTATTATGTTTCTTTCATGCTATATATGGTCTTTGTATTATGTTCATGATGTATAAAAACTAGTAAAACAAGTTATGGTATATATATGTTAACTTATGTTATTTAAACAAGTAAACTAGTGACTTTTATGGAGAACCACGACCAAAATAGTACAACTATGATATTGGACACTTACTTACTGTTAAAGAGGACTTAACAAGGAAAACATAGCAATTTGAATCACCCAAAACGAGTACCCGAGTCAAAAGTTATGACCATTTGAAGTTACCAAAACTTTACGGCACAACTGCCTAAAAACCTTCTGTGACAGAACTTTAAACACGCAAAAAGAGGCCCTTCTGGTCCGTTTCATGAAAAAGTTAAAGCACTAAAGTTGTCCGGAATCACGTTTTCTTCAAAAACTCAGGAGCACGTATCCAGAAAACCAATAACGAATGAGATTTTCTTCAGTTTCTTAACATCTATTTTATATATCAAAGTTACTATATAATAGTTATGGTTTACTAAGACCAAGAGGTCTAATGACCTAAAGCCAAGACCACAACCATGGCTAAAGCCAAGGTTGAGTCTCAAAACCATGGTAACAATGACCAAGGTCACGGCAAAGCCACGGTTAAAGACCATATAACTTTTAAAGATCAAAAACTTATATGTTATCAAATACTACAATAGTAGGGAGCCTCATGTGAGGAGTTCATTAAGTAAGCCGTCGAGATGAGTTGTGGATTTACAAATTAAAGTGTCTTGGCTCTTCGAACGTTTAATCCATGACTTCTGAATTATGTCGGCCCGAACGGTAATAAGAGATATACAACCTATACATGTTTCATAAACCATTTATATTCAAAGACTTACACTATATACTAAGTACTACATCATGAACATTATGCAAGACATATAAAGGCAATTCTTCGTATTCTTAGACGTTACTCCAAACCTAAGTTGCAATGTTCTATTATAGGCTGCTCTTAGAGACTTTCGCGATTCGACTACTACTTTCATTACTCATTACATAAGCTTAAGGTGAGTCATAGCCCGTACTCTTTTCATACTTGTTTTAACTATTTGGGGGAGACACATGCTCAACTACTTGCTTACTTGTACAAATACTCAAAACATTTATACTTGACTGTATTATACTTGATTGCATACATACATGACTGTGTTATACTTAATTGCGTTATTCTATTTAGTGGCTAGTAGTTATCTTTGGGAAGTGGCTCCCAGTTATCTTTGGGAAGTGGCTCCCAGTTGTCTTTGGGAATTGGCTCCCAGTTGTCTTTAGGAATTGGCTCCCAGTTGTCTTTGGGAATTGGCTCCCAAGTGAGGTCTTCGGAGATGAAGTAGAGACTCACGACTAATTGCTTAATTGTTGTGATGAACTTATACATGTCTTAATCATACTATATATTTTAGCAGTGGGTTGTGAACACACAGGTTGCAAGTGTTGTTATGGGCGGGACTTGCAACTGAGTGGATTCACAATGCCTTTGCTGTGTAAACATTCTTTTAAGACTTTTTAACTGTTTTAAGACAAACTCTATGAACTCACCAACCACTGTGTTGACACTTTAGCATGTTTATCTCAGGTTAGTAAGGCGATAGCTAGTGCGTGGAACTTAGAGTCAAGCTGCATATTTTGAAGACTTACGCTTTTATCATTTACCATTCAAAACATTTTGTATACATTTATGTATCATACTTTGGAATCTCATGTTTGTAACTTTGAATTCATTAATCGAATGGTAACTTTTCAAAACGTCTCATTTAGAGGTCGTTTTCTATAACTTGTACTTTGTATTATGAAGTAGCACCCCAATGACATAGTCTTCTGCTGCGGTATTTTGGGGGTGTTACAGGGTTTTTCGCCAAAAATTTGACCCTTTTGCTTACTAAATATTGTGTAAGGATTGACTTTTAGTGATGGCTTCAGTAGTGACTGTTTTCTTTTTAGTGGGAGTTGCTAAAATAGCTTTTAGTAACTCTTTTCTTATCTTTTGCTCACACTTGAATTAGTGAGCAAATGTCACAAATTTTGTAGTGATGATTTAACCGGAGTAGCTCCATAACTAATTCCAGCCCTTTCCTTGCCCAACCCCATACGTTTACCGAATCAACTTCGAACTCTACACAATTAATGTGAGGACATGAGGTATTTTACCATTAGGATAGTATGCAAGGGGCAAAACAACCAAGTCACCCCATGTTCACCTAATTAACCCCTTGTCTAACCAATCAAGTCACTTATGTAACTCGATTTTTAAGAAGCATTTCGGTGAACCATTCATCTAGTTTGTACATGGAGTGATGTGAGGTACTTCATTCCTTTTATTGTTTTTTAATTTTGTTTGTAGGTGTGTGTAAGGTATTTAGTGGGTATATTTGAATAAAGTGTAAAAGGTGAGTGAAGGTGACCAAGTCCAAAAAAAGTGATAAAGAATTAGAAGAAGTGAGAGAAGAGAGAAAATTGGTGTATAAGGTGAAAATGCATTTGTCTTGGTCTTTAGCCTTAGGCAACTTTGATGGTGGTTAATTGATGATTCATAATTATGAAGACGAATGTTCAATAATTAATGTCAAGGTTAGTTGCTTGGTGGTTGTTAACCCTACACCATTAATGTTAAGATTGGTTTTGATAAAACTTTCTAGCGAACATAAGGTCTCAAATGTTTTGTAATTAATATATTTTACCAAGATTAATCTCTTTTACTCCAATAATAATAATAATAATAATAATAATAATAATAAATTAGGTCTCAAATCTATAAACATATAAGATTGAGTCATAAAATTTAATGTGGAGGCGTCAAGATTGCATATAGTACAAATTGCTAATGCTCGGAATTCAATGCAGCCTCATAATAACTATACAATCATGAAAGGAGATGAAATGCAAGGGTTGCCCGAATTGATCACATAGCATTTAGTATAGAATTAAAAGTCGGTTAGATGAAGTGCAAGGGTTGCGAAAGGTTGCAAGAATAATTAATGATTTAACCTAATTCATGCCTATATAAACCGGTCAAAATCACATTTAGTATGTACATTTGAAGATGACTCACACATCTTTTAGATATTTGATTGTTAGTAGCGGTATATAAATTCTATTTTGCAACATTTTGGAGATGATTCACACATCTTTTAGATCTTTGTAATTAACTTGGTCTTCTTTTTTTCCTAATTTTGTTATCATACGCAGGTACCATGAAAATCACACAAGATCATGCATGCTCAGATAAATGGAACCAAAGATTGGGATACCAACTATTTTATTTGTTTCTTACATATTTAGGTGATTCTTATAGGTAAGCATATATATAGATATATGTATTATGTTAATGCATTTTCATATACAAGTAATTTATGTGTGATTTCTATTGATGTAGCTCACATGTGCGAATTGATTCAAGAAAATGTGCACGAGCATGTATGTAAAACAACATTTAAATGGTTAAATGTAATTTTTAGCGTGATTAGTTTATGATGTAGCTCACATGTGCGAATTGATTCAAGAAAATGTGCACGAGCATATATACAACATCGAGATGAAAGTGCAAGGGTTGCCGAAATTGATCACGTATTTAGTATAGAATTAAAAGACGGTTATGGACAAGCATGTATGTAAAGAAACATTTAAATGGTTAAATGATAAAGTACATACTTTTTGCTCGAACCCATTTGTAAATTATAATAATAAAAAAAAAATATAATAATGTTTAAAACATAAGAGTGGAGTCCAAAGGTTTTAGAAATTATTAATAGTGTGTTAATTAATATTCATTTGGTTAATTATTTAGAATTGAGTTTACTGAGAAAATTTATTAATATTAGTTAGAATTCAATATTAATTTTCAATAAAATTCGTTGTACAGTAAAATGAGATGAAAGCAAAAAGGTTTGTAATGATTTTTATATAGTTTATGTGACATTATTATATATACATGATTACACAAGCTTTATAATACTATAAGATTGAGTCCTTTAATATAATGCGGAGTAATCAAGATACTCAAGATAGAGTCCCATAATTTAATGTAAAGTATATACAACATTGAGATGGAAGTGCAAGGGTTGCCGGAATTGATCACGTACTTAGTATAGAATTAAAATACGGTTATGGATTGAGATGAAGTTGAAAAGGTTGCAAGAATAATTACTGATTTAACCTAATTCATGCATATATAAACCGGCCAAAATCACATTTTGTATGTACATGTTGTAAGCAACATTTAAATGGTTAAATGATAAAGTACATAATTTTTGCTCGAACCCATTTGTAAATTATAATAATAAATAAAGTTTAAGACATAATAGTGGAGTCCAAAGGTTTTAGGAATTATTAATAGTATGTTAATTAATATTCACATAGTTAGCTATTTAGAATTGAGTTTATTAATAAAATTTATTAATATTAGTTAAACTTCAATGTTAATTTTCAATTGAGTCCCTTAATTTAATGTGGAGTAATCAAGATACTCAAGATGGAGTCTCATAATTTAATGTGAAGTATATACAACATCGAGATGGAAGTGTAAGGGTTGCAGAAATTAATCACGTATTTAGTAAAGAATTAAAAGACGATTATGGATTGAGATGAAGCTGAAAAGGCTGCAAGAATAATTAATGATTTAACCTAATTCATGCATATATAAACCGGCCAAAATCACATTTAATATGTAAATATTTGTAAGTAACATTTAAATGGTTAAATGATAAAGTACATAATTTTTGCTCGAACTCATTTGTAAATTATAATAATAAATTAAAAAAATAAAGTTTAAGACATAATAGTGGAGTCCAAAGGTTTTAGGAATTATTAATAGTGTGTTAATTAATATTTATTTGGTTAGCTATTTAGAATTGAGTTTACTGATAAAATTTATTAATATTAGTTCGACTTCAATTTTAATTTTCAATGAAATTAGTTGTACAGTAAAATGAGATGAAGCCAAAAATGTTTGTAACGATTTTTATACAGTTTATGTGGCATTATTATATATACATTATTACACAAACTTTAACTTACAAACTTAATAAAGAAAATATTTAACGCATATTAAACTATGACCAATTAGATAAACCCCGTGTGCTTCATATTACCATGCAAAAACCATCTAATAGACAAGTATTGTAGGGTTAAGTAATAGACCAAAAGAAACAAAGCCATTTTTTTATCATGCAAATAAGTAATATGCCAAAAGAAACAAAGCTATCACAACTTAATAACCAAAAGCCTATATATAGAATACAACACCAAAATACCAAAACAACATCAAACACTTTTAAATCTTTATACAAGAAAGTTAAAACATTTCATACAACATACTAAACAATAATTAAGTATACACTCGCCAATATATAGAAAGAATACACGAATAACAATTAGATTTTTAGCTGTGCGTAGCACGGGTTCTGCCTGCCTCGTACTACTATAACTTCAAATTGAGTTATAGATAAAGTAATTTAAAGATCGAGTCAAAGTGGTATGTACTATTTATTGTTCACTTGCTATATATAGGTCCTCTTGTTAATGGTTATAAGGGGTAAGCAATGGGTAAGATAATTATTGATTGAGCTTGGTTAAAGGGAATATAATGCCCCATTACCAAGTATTGGGTAATACCCTATTCCTCAACAAATTGAGGGGAATGCTCATTATATTGCATTGTATTCTTTTTACCATTGTTTTTCTCTTTCCCCTCTTTGAACCAAGTGGGCTCTAAGTAATTTACCCATTGGACTCATTCTTATATGGGAAGTGATTTGCACACTCTCAATAATTATTGGGTGTCACACCCCAAAAATAACGCAGCGGAATGTCATTTAATGAGTATGACTTCAAGATCAAGAACACAAGATGTCTTAATAGAGAAATACTAAATGTATTCATCACAATATAAGTCTAAGTTACATCAATCCCACAAGTCGGGTAAACACTAGTCATAATACGTAAGTACACAAAATATAATAGTCATGAAGAAAACACAAATGCATAACTCCACGGAATCATAATCCGGGAGGGTCTTGCTAAGCCAGGCCAATACTCAACCTCCTAATGCAACCTCATTCTTAACACTTAAAAATGGATACTCGAAAACGTCAACATAAAGTTGGTGAGCTCATAGGTTTAAGTATTAAACCACGAAGGTGTGAATAACATAGCGTAGGACAATAGTGAGCAAGATATATGAATATATGAATTTAAAAGAAAAACACGTTGCTAGTGACAACTGAACCTACCAATAGCGTTGCACACATGTTACCAATAGTGGGGAGCTACCCCATATAGTTCTATCAATGTTTCGGCTCCTACACGGAGTTAAACAGTTGCGCATATATGAAACACAATTTAATCGTCACATAGAGTCACATATTGCAATCAAACACACATATTGTCCAAAAACATGAAAACAATGTAGCACAACATGAAATCAGTTAGAAACCATTTGAGTACCATCTTCCCCCAAGGAAAAACATGTGAAAAGGGGGCTACGAAAACTCACCGAAAGCAATCAATGTAAGTCAAGGATATCAGGAAGTGAAATGAGTTTTCAAGCATGAAAAACTCTACGGCAAACTAGAAATATATAAGTTGTCTTAGGGATATGTGATGTGTAATGTATGCATTTTATAAAATAGTTTATCACTCATATATGTTTGTAATGTTATTTAGTAGCAAAAATGTAATTTCGCCGAAATATATCATTTATTGAAAATCATTGTAAACAACTATATGTTTTTCAAGTATTCAAGTCCTTATAATTAATTGTTTATTTGAAAAAACTTCCGACTCGATAGTAATATGTACATAAGATATTACGTCTTTGATATAGTCTGTTTTAGATCCTTTTGACTCTAAAACGCTTAGAATATACTAGAAACATTTTCTGACACTTTTAACGAAAAGCTGTGAATAGTGAAAGCAATATATATATATATATATATATATATATATATATATATATATATATATATATATATATATATATATATATATATATATATATATATATATATGGGTGAGTTAAAATAAAAAGAGTATTTTTTGTGAGAAGGATAAGAAGGGTTATGGACCATTGATTTAAAAATCAATTGATAAGATTAAACTAAAATCTTAATTAAGGCTGGAAGGGCAAAATAGTCTTTCAATAATTAATTATTAACACATGTTTATATCCCGTTTCTCTCTCTTACCCTTCATTATTCACAAGTTCTTTCTCTCTCATCCAACCACTTTCTCACTCTCTCAACAATACCAGATCTACAAAATCCTCCATTGTTGATATCTAAAAAAATCATCAAATCATCTACAAATCTATGTTAAAATCTATCAAAATCGTTAAAAAATACATCAAAACTTCGTAATAACGAAGATGCAAATAATAATTAAGCAGTAATCGAAGCTTCAATTGGTGATTTAACTGAAAAAATGATATTAAAAGCCAATGGAAATACAGGTAAGTAAGCTAAACCTACTTTTGTTTATATTATTATAAACGTGCTTAATTTTAATTATTTTTGTTCGTTAACATTTACAACAACTAGAAGAAATGGGTAATGATTAAATTAAATCTAAAATTGATTTGCTAATTTATATCCTGTCAAAATGTTCATTATATTTAGTTGTACATTTTTTGTGCATCAAATAAAAAGGCTAAATATGCAATAATTTACATATAATGTTGTAAAAAAATGTGACAATCTTGAGTTGTGCGAAATAATATTGTTTTATGAATTAAAATTGGGGAAAATATGTATTACTTTTCATATAAGCTTAATAAAACTGTGATAAGTTTGAATAATCGTAAGTTGTGTGAAATAACATGAGTTGTGTGAAATAACAGCATATTGTGCATTAAAAAAAGGGCTAAACGTGCATTAGTTTTCATAGAAAGTTAGTAAAGTGCAACACGATTGGATAATCGTGAGTTGTGTGAAATTACATAGTTTTGTGCATTAAAAAGTGGGATAAATGTGCATTAATTTTTTGTTGGAAATTAGTAAAGGTACAATACGTTTGGATAAATCATTGTTTTAGGAATTAAAATCGGGCTAAATATGCATTAGTTTTGATAAGAAGACACTAAAAGTGTGACATGTTTGAATAATTATGAGTTGTATGAACTATCAATGTTTTGTGCATTAAAAAGTGGGGTAAATAAGCATCAAATTTGGTAGGAAGTAAGTACATATGTCACACATTTTGCTAACCGTGAGTTGTGTGAAATCACATTTTTTAAGCATTACAAATGATCTAAATGTTCATGCATATCCGTACGAAGTTAGTAAAGGTATGATACATATAGACTCGCTAGTTGTGTGAAATTACATAGTTTTGTGCATTAAAAGTACGCTAAATATGCATTAGTTTTTGTTGGAATTTAGTAAAGATACGTTTGGATCAATCACTGTTTTTTTTAATTAAATCGGGCTAAATATAGATTAGTTTTCATAAGAAGACGCTAAAAGCGTAATACGTATTGATAATCGTGAGTTGCATGAAATATCAAATATTTTGTGCATTAAAAAGTGTGCAAAATATGCATTAGATTTGGTAGGAAGTAAGTACATATGTCACATGATTTGTTAACCGTGAGTTGTGTGAAATAACATTATTTTAAGCATTACAAATGATCTAAATGTTCATTACTATCCGTGCGAAGTTAGTAAAGGTATGATACATATTGATAATCGTGAGTTGTGTGAAATTACATAGTTTTGTGCATTAAAAAATGGGATAAATGTGCATTAGTTTTATGTTGGAAATTAGAAAAGGTGCAATACGTTTGGATAAATCACTGTTCTATGAATTAAAATTAAGCTAAATATGCATTAGTTTTGATAAAAAGACACTAAAAGTGTGACATGTTTGAATAATTATGAGTTGTGTGAACTATCAATGTTTTGTGCATTAAAAAGTGGGCTAAATAAGCATCAGATTTGGTAGGAAGTAAGTACACATGTCACAAATTTTGTTAACCGTGAGTTGTGTGAAATAACATTTTTTGATGCATTACAAATGATCTAAATGTTCATGAATATCCGTACAAAGTCAGTAAAGGTATGATACATATTAATAATCGTGAGTTGTGTGAGATTACATAGTTTTGTGCATTAAAAAGCAGGCTAAATGTGCATTAGTTTTTTGTCGGAAATTAGTAAAGTGCAATACGTTTGGATAAATCACTGTTTTATGAATTAAAATTAGGCTAAATACGCATTAGTTTTGATAAAAAGACACTAAAAGTGTGATATGTTTGAATAATTATGAGTTGTGTGAACTATTTTGTGCATTAAAAAGTGGCTAAATAAGCATTAGATTTGGTAGGGAGTAAGTACATATGTCACTCGTTTTGTTTACCGTGAGTTGTGTAAAATAAAATTGTTTTAAGCATTACAAAGGATCTAAATGTGCATTAATATCCGAAGTTAGTAAATGTATGATACATATTAATAATCGCGAGTTGTGTGAAATTACATAGTTTTGTGCATTAAAAAGAAGGCTAAATGTGCATTAGTTTTTGTTGGAATTTAGTAAAGATGCGACACATTTTGATAAATCACTGTTTTTTGAATTAAATCGGGCTAAATATGGATTAGTTTTCATAAGAAGACAATAAAAGTGTGATACGTATTGATAATCGTGAGTTGCATGAAATATCAAATGTTTTGTGCATTAAAAAGTGTGCTAAATATGCATGAGATTTGGTAAAAAGTAAGTACATATATCACACGTTTTGTTAACCGTGAGTTGTGTGAAATAACATTGTTTTAAGCATTAAAAATGATCTAAATGTTCATTAATATCCGTACGAAGTTAGTAAAGGTATGATACATATTGATAATCGTGAGTTGTGTGAAATTACTTAGTTTGGTGCATTAAAAAGTGGGCAAAATGTGCATTAGTTTTTGTTGGAATTTAGTAAAGATGCGACACGTTTGGATAAATCAATGTTTTTTGAACTAAAATGGGCTAAATATGCATAAGTTTTCATAAGAAGACACTAAAAGTGTGATACATATTGATAATCGCGAGTTGCATGGAATATCAATGTTTTGTGCATTAAAAAGTGGGCTAAATAAGCATCAGATTTAGTAGAAAGTAAGTACATATGTCACTTGTTATGTTAACCGTGAGTTGTATAAAATAACATTGTTTTTGCCTACCATTCACAGGAACAAAAGGGAAACCAAAAGCTATATTGAAATCTCAGAATCCCTTGGAGTTGACAAACCATCAGAGACTATTTATATTCGATGTTGTTCAAGAAGCTGCAGCAGCAAAATCAGCTGGTATAGTACAATACACAAACATAGTTATGAAGAGTAGATCAAGGACGTTATGGTTATTAGATTTTCGTAAAAAAATTGAGTGCTATTTTCGTGTCAGGGAGGTCTGGTAGCTCGTGTTTGATTTATGAAGGATCGTCATGTTTGATTTTAACCTCTCTAAGGTTGAATTGAAGATGTGCGGTAGAGTATCATCTTTCTTTTGTTGTAAATAAGAACTGTACCTATTTAATTTATATGTTTGGTTGCTACTTTCATGTAATTATAGAGACTTAGGACCAAATCAATATTTTGGCATATACCTAAAGGACCATATGTAAAGCTCTGTGTAATTTACTTCAAATTTAAAATTGATTATTGATTCATTGGAAGAATTGGAACGTCTTTTGAAACGTTTTATCTTTGACCCATTTTGATGTCTATTGTCTTTTTATGCACGTCTGAAGCAAAATATCTTACAGCTCAATGGTTGAAACTTCAATTTGGCTTTCATCGAAAACAATAGTAAATTTTTTATTTTAATTTTTTTATTATTATTTTTTTGCTTTAAACCTTAATTATTGTGAAAAAGTGGGATGGATTAAGGTATCTATTGAAGATGGGTTTTATTAAATAAGTTTGTTAAGATTATAGTTAGACTATACAATTACTTTTATACCCTTAATAGTTAGTTAGGATCAAAGCTAATCCCATCCATTGATTTTAAATCAATGGTCCAAAATTCTTCTTATTCTTTTTACCAAAAATCCTCTTTTTATTTGATCTCATCCCTATATATATATATATATATATATATATATATATATATATATATATATATATATATATATATATATATATATATATATATATATATATATACGGTGGCGTTATTGTGATGCACACCCTTAAAGTAGAAAACAATAGGTACACTTGTAGACCGTTGGATCAATTATTATAGATGAGATTTAAATTAATTAGATATGTTTCATAATTAATGTTCTTAATGGCATTATTGTAAATAAGTAGAAGATGGAGGGCATTTTGAGTAAGGCAAAATAAAGGCATGGGAGTATCATACGATGTAATCTGGACAACAATTATTGCTTCTTTTTTATTCTAGTTTTAATCTCAATCTATATATAGAACAAGTGTGATTGCTATTTTTAGAAGCAAAAACTCTCTCAAAATTCTGAGAAAACTACATGTGGAAACCTCCCCATTAATAGAAAGATTTCAAAATTTCTTTGAAACAAATTCGGGAGAAAAATATGGGAGCTAAATCAATTTGGTTTTGATAATTTAAAACAAAATCCCATCAAATATGGAAGCCTATTAATTTTTGAATCAAGATCTGTTTTTAGTTTTTTTCTTAACAAAATTCGAAATCACACGAAGCAAAAATCATGGACACATCATTCAGATAATTTTAAGGATTAAATTATTTTTGAATGAACTTTTTTAAGAGTGATTCGAATAAACACACACAGATCCGGCTATATCATTTACCAATCGGAGGTATTTCCTAATTTTTGTTATGATTGAATCCAATTAGGTTTGGCTATCAATTTTGTTGTATAATGATTAATTATTTATGGATTAGTTATACATACAATTGTGGGTTTTGATTGTTGATTTAATTTTTGAAATCTACATGCCTCGATATGAAATTGATTATATCTTCTCATATTGAATTTTTTTAATTATATATTAGTTATTCTTCCTGCATTGTCAAGTTTTTTTTTTTTTTTTTTTTTTTTTTTTTTTTTTTTTTTTTAATTACAAATTCATTTTTTATATAATTTGCTTTATATGAATAGCATAAAGTGTTGGACGAATTTGCATGCCAAGTGTTTGATGAAAATCCTAAGTGCAATTTATAATTTGTAACCTGTTTGGTTTTTTGGGAAATTGATGAAGCGCTTTATTGTTACAAAAGTGTTCAAACTCTAGAATGATTATGATTATAGATAATACTTACATTGAGGAAGTGGAAAAATAAAATAAATAACAAAAGTGGTGTTTGTTTGCACCTTTATTGTGTCGGTCTAGGTGGAAAAGATCGCTTCAGCTACTCCTAAAGTCGATAATATACCTTTATATGTTTGTTAATTTCAGGTCAACTATTTTGCGCAATCACATTTTCAGATTAATGAATATCGAGATTGTGTAATTGTGGCATGGCTTATGTTTTATAATGTTCCTTATCTTATGCGCTATTAAATTATGCATTGAACTTATTATAGCCTGCTGCAGCAAAGAAAAACAGATGATATATTGGCAAGTGTGTAAAGGTTTTGTCTGCATTGAACCAAATTAAGGTACACTAGCTCACAACATTTTTCTAATCACTAGACACAATTATAGCTTTAAGTTAGCGTAAATTCAAAAATCATTGGTCTTACGTGACTACAACTGTTGATAGCTATCTCTACCATTGGAAATACTGCAACTTGCTTATGGGTCATTTTTTTTAAACACAAATGAATGAGGCAATGATTTTACGTTCATCTTGAAGTCTCAGCACTATATGAATGAGGAAATGATAATTCTGTGTCATTTTATTATTAAATTATCACCACTATATGGAAGGCAAGGCTTGATCGCATAGGTTACACTAATAATGACGTATCCTTTTAATAAAAGAATTCAAGACTTTTTATGCACTACTTTGAACGATATTTAACCAACCCATTTTCTTTCAACTAATCACAAGACTTTTTATGCATAGTAAGTTGCCTTGCTTATTATTATGTGGCATTAGATTATGCATGTTGTACATACACTATTGTAGATGAATGATCAAAATTGTCCATGTCCTTACGAGGGTTATAGATGCAGAAGATTATGAGGGTCGTACTTAAACCATTTATCGTTTCTGGATATTGTGATATATATTTAAGCCTGTTTACACAAATCACAAACAAGGGATAATAGTTTATAGTGAACACAGGTAACGTAGTCCCTTAAATCCAATCGAAATAAAGTGTAGTGCCTAATTGTGGTTTCTGGAAACATGGCTAAACAGGTGAAGCAGTATGGTGCACACTTCAAGCTCGATTATGGATTGGCATAGTGGAATTCAATACTAGAACATGAACACATAAGTCTGGTCAACAAGTTTCGACAAGGACAGATAATTTGTGACATGTATGCAAACAAGAATGAACATCAGACTTAAAGGTTATCGATTTTAGCTTATCTGTTATGTTTAAACCAGGTATGAATGGGCACGAGTGGGCACAAACTAATTACTTGAAAGATGCCTCACGAGAGTCTTTACTTTCGCGTATCAAAGATTTGTACGAGTGGGCACAAACTGAGTAATCGAAAGCAGCCGAAACATCATTAAATACATGTAAGTTCTTTAGCTCCTTATAGTATCTCCATCCTCAAATTTTCAAAAGGTACCCCTTCTGAATTAAAGTTATCTATGTAGAACCAAGGTATTAAAATTATGTAGACCAAAACTTGGTCCAGAGTCATAGTGTTCAATGAGGTGTTTCTTGGTTACGCGATTTAATTAAAAGTTATGCATAAAAGTAGAATATCAAATATTCAAAGTAATTAGTTTCGAGTTTGAGGTTAAGTAAGGACCTCAAAAATAGCGGGTTGTTATATTGGGACACTCTTTTTATGGGTGGGCGGGCGGGCTTGCTTCGACCGTGTCTCCGAGGCACAGTTGATTGTAGATATCATGAATAAATTGAGTGTGCAAATCACTTCCTTTCTTATATAGGGTTTTGCAAGCTAGCTATCTCTTGACCCAATTAATTAATACTAACCCAATTTGTTCATTTTTGTCGACTGTTTTAACTTGCATTCGCATACACGTACTATGTCTTCCAAAACCAAAAACCCATCTCATACACCATAGCAGTGCAGAAAGTAATTTACTATGTCTACCGAGAGTCTATGAGCACTAGGTTCTCATGAGCCATAGGACTCGTTTTATAGCAAAAAGTGTTGTCACCTCAACATTTTTCCTCTATAACTCCCAGAACCTATATAATTAAACAAAAAAGAACCTCCATCAGCCAAGTTATATGACACCTACTGACCAAAAAAAAAAAAAAATTCTATTACTTGGGCTTTTGGAAATGGCGCGACTAGTAGTGGTGTAACCAGGAAAATAGGATGTGGGAGCAAAAAAATTTGTTTTTGACAATAGCAACAGAACGCGGAAGAAAAAACTATGATCGTAATGATAAATCGAGTATTTTTATTTAGAGGTGAAGAATTTATAAGGTTTAGAGTGTTGAATATTGGGTTTTAGTATATGGGTCGGGGGCAATTTGAGTTTTGGGTGGAGGACACTTTCGAGAAAAGGTCAAAATTAAAAATAAATAAATAAATAAAAATGAAAAATAAAATTATATTAAAATCTCAACTTTTTCGGCTAGCTATGAAGACACATCCGTCCCTGGGTGCGAGGAGCTATGACACGAGGTGTGGTGTGGAGTGGAGACATATAAGGCTGAGTTATAGGGCTATAACTTGTGCACACCGATCGTGTGCTTTAATGCTTTACATTATGGGTCCTTATATGTTGATTGTGTTGCAATTTATAAGTTTACGGAAAACCCATAACTTTTTTTGACAATCAACCCAATAAAAGGTCTAAGTTTCAATCATGTATCTCTTTTTAATATGGAGAAAAGAAAGGAAAGTAAATAAACAAGAAATGAAAAAAATAAATAAGCAAGCTGATCTCCACATGGACACATGGTCCATGTAGTGGTTTGAACAACTGCATTGAAAAGTTTGATGATCGTTAACCGATTAATTCCCCCACCCCCACCCACATCCCCCGGGTAGGTCTTTAGGATAGTCATCGAAGCCCCACTAAGTTGCAACCATAGACAATAGTAATTTCAATTAATACTAGCAGCAAGTAGTTGAGCTCGTAAGTTAAGTCCATTAAAAGCTAAAAGGATGTTTGTTCCCCAAAACCAATTCAAGATGACGTATTGTAGAGTTCTAGAAGCTGCTTAGAAAAATTGGAGAACATTTTTACCGTCAGTTCGATTCCTTGTGGTGTACAACATTTAACACTGGAAGAGAAAAACATTTACGTGTAACATATTCAAACTTTTGACATTACATCTCATATTAAAACGATGGATATTTCATAATACTTTTCTTACAGTTCGTCTCTAATAACCGGCCCAAAACTTGTAATATATAAGAAGAAACCCACAAATGTTATAGAGAACAATTGTTACTCCGTATTTCTTAAAAACACAATATATACCACGATTTTTACATCACTTAGGAAACATGATACAACAGAACTTACAAATAACATCATAGAACTTATACCTTGCATCACTCAAAAAACGGAAATATGTAACTCTCCAGACGGCGCTAATTATCAACGGAGCCACAATAATCCAAAAACCAGCCATGAATCCGATGATTATGCTAATAATCAACCCCCAATCTGCTCTACTTGAACCATTATCATCACCTTGTTTCCAGTTTCTTTCAGATGAATCGACTTGACAACTTTTAGAAATTGGCTCTCCACAGAGTTTGTTGCCGAAGAAGCTTGACTTACTAAGACCTTGGAGCTGTGTACTTAACGGGATTGGTCCACTCAAATTGTTGTAGGACACGTTAAAGCTACTCAAGAAATTTAAGCGCGACAAGTTTATAGGAAGCTCGCCAGAAAGATAATTGAGTGATACATCAAAGGATTCAAGTGCTTTCATGTCACCAATTTTTTTCGGGATCTCTCCAGTCAATTGATTTCTTGATAAATTCAATGATTGTAAAGCATGAAAGGCTGTAACCTCAACTGGGATTTGTCCGGAAAACCTGTTGCTAGAAAGGTCCAAAATCATAACTAGTCTTAGAATAGTGCGATATTGGTCCTCTCGTCCCTTGTTCACCAAAGATGCATTAGTTAAAAGGTCAGTGCCAAGAATTGACAGGGAAAAAATCCGACCATTTGTGACGTTTTCTTTTCCTGAGAGCAAACCGAATTTGCTGAAGCAACTTGGAATTCTCCCTGATAAATTGTTATTAGCGAGGACCAAGATCTGAATTGCGGTAAGATTGCACAGCTCATGGGGAATATCTCTATCGAATTTATTTAAACGGAGGTTGAGAATTCTTAGACTAGAGAGTCCTGTCCCAAACCATTTTGGAATTTTCCCCCCAAGTTGGTTTCTAGCAAGTTGAAGAATCTCTAAGTTGGCCAAGTTCCTTAGGGAAGCAGGCAATGTTCCAGAAAGCTTATTGTTGCACAAGTTCAATGATCCGAGTAAAGATAATGATCCTAAAGATATTGGAATGACACCAGAGAGATTGTTGTTCTCCAAGTTTAAGACTGATAAAGTCGGCCACTTCAACCAACAGTCAGGAATGACACCTGACAATTGATTATTAGCGAGATTGAGAAAATCAAGAATTTCCCCACCATTGAAACACAACAAAGGATGTAGCGATCCAACAAAGAAATTATTTGATAAATCAAGGAAGGATATTGATGAGCTTTTTGAGAGTTTTGGCAATTGCCCGCTGAAGTTGTTAAAACTTAAGTCGATGACTGAAAGTGTTGCAGGGATACCAAACATGTTGCCTTGGATATTATTTTGTGACATATTTAAAGCAGTTAGATTGGGAATCGATCTCCAAAATGACTCAGGGATGGTTGAAAAAATCTTTGTGTTGCTTATGTCCAACAATTCTAAATCACTCTGAAACGATAGCCACGATGGAAAATGAGGCCCCAAATCACAAGATTTTAAATTCAACTCTCGGAGGTTGAAAGATGGTTTCCAGTTTGGAACGTGTGGCCTTAGGGTCAAGTTGTTGCTTTTCGCCCAAAAAACTTTCAATAAAGCTAGCTTCTCAAAGTGAGCTTCTGTTACGACACCAGATAGCAGATTAAAAGAAAGGTCTAAATAGTTCAACTTGGAAAGTTGACCGAGGCTATCAGGAAGGCTACCATTCAACTGGTTAGTTCGCACATCTAACATCTCCAATGACGACAAATTCCCAATGGAGTAAGGAATTGATCCCGAAATTAGATTCTCTTTAAGAGACAATGACTTAAGAAAAGTTAGTCTCCCTATAGAATCTGGCAGATGACCGGACACTCCTGAGTATCCAACCGATAATGTCTCCAAGCGAGGTGATTTGCACTCGAAAAATTTTTGAAGGAGGAATGTTAAACTAATACTATGAAAATTGTTTCCTGCGATATCAATGTTTCTCAGATTGCAAAAGTTGCATAATGATTTAGGAATAACCTTGGTGAGTTGATTTGTTAACATATAAAGGCTTTGAATGGAAGTGAGGTTGTGAAGAGAAACTATACGTGAACTTGATACACCACAATAGCTAATATCTAACGAAATGAGCTTACTACCTACACTAGACAATCCTTCTAAAACTGATGAAGAATTCATGAAATCGTTCCCTTGGACATGAAGCAACTCGAGAGAAGTCAAGTTACGAAAGCTATAATTACTACTAGGAATAGGGCCGTGTAAATTACACCCATTCAAATCCAGTGAAACTAGACTAGTTATACTGAAAATCCATGGTGGCATGATCAAACTGATATCAAAAAAGTTATCAGAAAGATCAAGCACCGAAAGGGATGTTACGTTAAAAACACGAACATGTGAATATATATTCGAGAGTAGACAATTTGAGAGGTGTAGTTCTACCAAAGAAGGAAGGGTTTTGATCACCTGAAGCCAGTCAGTGGCTTTGCTAAGGTCCACACCACTCATATCCA
Source organism: Artemisia argyi (assembly GCA_030686995.1). Classification (NCBI taxonomy): domain Eukaryota; kingdom Viridiplantae; phylum Streptophyta; class Magnoliopsida; order Asterales; family Asteraceae; genus Artemisia; species Artemisia argyi. The sequence goes on from CM060706.1 coordinate 170,985,505, forward strand.
AGTGATGTAAAAAGCAGAGACTGGACAACCATTGCAGCTTCGGCAAGCTAGTTGATTCAGATCCATAAGTATCATCATAATAGCTTCCAAGAGAAAGGACTTTCAATTTTGAAAGATTTCCCAATTGATGAGGGATAATTCCACCAAATCTAGAACTCGAGAGATTAAGATATCTCAAGTTTACAAAAGTACCCACAAAGCTTGGAATTTCAATTCCTCCAAAATCATTGCAACTCAAATCCAGATGTTTGAGCTGTTTCAGATTTAGAAGGGATCGACTTATGTCCCCTCCTAACATTTGTGTTGCGGCTGCATTGTATTCTTTAGTATTTGTGTAATCATCAACACGGCAATGACCATCAAGTCCAGGAAGATGGATCTGATGTACATGGCCAGTATAATTATCACAAACAATACCGACCCAACTGCAACATTCTTCCTCAAGACCAACCCAAGATGCAAGCTTGTTTCCATGATCAATGAGGCCATTTTTGAAATCAAGAAGTGCTTCTCTCTCGACGTCTTTGCATAATACATTACTCGTGTTTTTACTAGATAAGCATAAATGAATAAAGGTAATAAAAAGCAGAAAGGATATGTAGCATGAAGGAGTACTCATATTGATTGACGATGAGGTTTAACTTACAAGGGGGCATTGGGTTGTTTATATTTATACTCGGAGATCATTGTATATTTTTTTTATTTTTTATTTTATTTTTTGGTATCTTATTTTCTTACTGGGTTGTGTGGACATATAGTTGGAATTGATCAAGATATCTTCTTACTGGGTTGTGCGGACATAAATGCTTAGAATCTTTGCATGCATGAACATTATTTGGGGGTATGTTAAAGTCACTTGATAATTTAAAAAATGGCAAAATTTTTAAAAATGCATCATACTTGCCACAAATGTTACTTTCGTGTACTAAACAAATATCTTTCCTTATATGGGTACTGAACTTTTATTTTTTGGTCTTTGTGACGTTTTTGTCCCTCAAATTATTAAAAATCCAGGAGCAAAAATGTCACAAAGTATATCAAAAAGACCAAAAAATAGAAGTTCAGTACCCATATAAGGATATATATTTGTTCAGTACATGAAAGTAACATTTGTGTCAAGTATAGTACATTAATAGTTATTTTGCCCTTTAAAAAAAAGGATGAGTTTTTACTGCAAATGTAATGCAAATGTTATGTGGGAAAGGTGAGTCTTTAACTCAATATATACGGACTGAACCGGAGTATCTCCATAACGGTTTCCAACGCTTTCCTTGCCCAACCTTTACGTCTAATCAAGTTGGAACCCTACATTGTGAGGACATGAGGTATTTTGCCATTAGACAACTTTGGTGGTGGTTACTTGATTATCTAGAATTATGAAGACGAATATCCATATAAAATGCTCTTTGCTCAGCATTCACCATCCCAAAAAGCTTCACACCATTCCGCGCCAAACATACCCATAATCAAAGTAATTTAAAAATCGAGTCAAAGTGGTCTGTACGTACTATTGTTCACTTGCTATATTTAGTTAATTATTTACCCACTTGACTCATTCTTATGTAGGGTTTTGCAAGTTTGCAAGCTAGCTATATCTTTACTCAATTAATCAATACTAACCAGATTCGTTCATTTTATCTACTGTTTTAGCTTGCATTCACATACGCGTACTATGTCTTCTCATACCCAAAACCCATCTCATAAGCCATAGCAGTGCAGAAAGTAATTTACCAAGTCTACCGTGAGTCTAACGCTTACAGTATGGGTCCCTATATGTCGATTGTGTTGCAATTCATAAGCTTACAGAAAATTAAACTTATATTTTTTTTTTTTTACTTACAACCCAATAAATTAAAGGTCTAAGTTTTAATCACGTAACGCGAGGGCTGGTGATTTAACGGGCTTCATGGATCTTGTGAGATGCTGTGTGAAACCCGAGATTTACCTGGCAGGTCACTAAATATTGCTCGAGTGACGTTTTCACTATATCGATCAACAACATTTTTTTTTTTTTCCTGATGTGAAAATGATATACTCTTGTTCAATTTATAGCATATCTATTAGACGATTAGAATTAGTAAATTTTCTCACTGACACCCATTATTGTATCATGTATTACTTAAAAAATCTTTCATATATTTAGGGAGTGCTTGGTGAGGGGTTAAGGAGGGTGAGGAATGAGTAAAAGATCAATTAAGGGCCCACATATCTCATTGTTAGTGCTTGGTTAGTAAGGGGCAAAGGTATTGATTACCCTGTAGTGGGTAATCAACCATTATAGAGTAAATTGAGGGGTAAGAGATTGATTACCCACCACACCCATTCCTTTGCATTCCTTTCCCTTTCCCCACTTTGAACCAAGCGGACCCTTAGTAATTCTAATCGTTCATATACTTAGACGATTAGAATTACTAAGGGTCCGCTTGGTTCAAAGTGAGTAAAGGGAAAAGGAAAGGGAAAGGGAAAGGAATGCAAAGGAATGAGTGGGGTGGGTAATCAATACCTTACCCCCCAATTTACTCTATAAAGGTTGATTACCCACTACGGGGTAATCAATACCTTACCCCTCTCTAACCAAGCACCTTATTTGAAGGGATGTGGGCCCTTTCCAATTCCTTACCCATTCCCCACCCTCCCTTTACCCCCCACCAAGCACCCCCTAAATTAAGCTCAACTTTTCGCCCCATTCTACAATCTACAGTCTGAATGCCATTTTCCTAACTGTTTGTCCACAGTACTAGCGGTTCCTGAATTTTAGCTTCAAAAGGTCACGGTTTTGCTTTGTTTACTTAAGTCGTTTTTTGGGTAGGGTCATGCGTGTTCCTATTTATACAGTTATTGTAGTTGTATGACTTGTATTATTGTGGTTGTGTTTTGGTCTGTGAGAATCTATTGGTCTTGTAGATATTTTGCAAACGTTTCACATTTCGCCCCTTGCACAGGTCTATCATGGCGTTTTGGTTAATAATAGTAAAAGGGATTGCCTGGTTCTCAAAAATAAATTTTAGAGTAAATTACACGGATGGTCCCTGTGGTTTATCAAAAATTTCATGCATAGTCCCTCAAAGTTTAAAGTTGCATGTATCGTCCCTCTGACTGCAAAAGAATAACATCTATGGTCCCTCAGACTAACTGTCGTCAGTTTTTCCGTTAGTCCATTTGCACCGTTAGTCCTTTAACCACCGTTTGCAATAAACATTTGCATTGTTAGTCCTTTTTTGTTAAATATCGTTTGCACCGTTAGTCCTTTTATACGTTTTCGCCCACCACCTCCACCCACCACCGCCACCACCACCACCACCACCACCCACCACCGCCACCACCACCACCACCCACCACCACCACCCACCTCCGCCACCACCACCACCCACCGCCACCTACCAACACCTCCACCCACCACTGCTACCACCACCCACCGCCACCACCACCACCCACCAATGCCACCACCTCCACCACCAACGCCACCACCCACCACCACCCACCACCGCCACCACCACCACCCCAAAAAAAAATTTTGAAAATTTTTTTTCAAAATATTTTTTCTAAAAAATTAAAAAAAAATCAAAAAAATTTTATAAAAAAACCAAAAAAAAAAATTTTTGATTTTATTTTCAATTTTTAAAAAAAAAATATTTTTTTTTCGAATTTTTTTTTAAAAAAAGTTCTAAAAATTTTTTGTTCGAAATTTCTAAAAAAATTCGAATTTCAAAAAAAAATATTTTTTTGTTCGAATTTTTTTTTCAATTTTTTCAAAATTTTTTTTCAATTTTTTCAAATTTTTTTTTTCTAAAAAATAAAAAAAAAAAAATTAGAAAAAAAAATCAAAAAAAAAATCAAAAAAAAATATTTTTGATTTTATTTTGAGTAAATATTCTAAAAAATATTTTTGATTTTTTTTCAAATTTTTTTTTCTAAAAAATAAAAAAATATTTTTTGAAATTTGATATTTTTTTTAGAAATTTCAAACAAAAAATTTTTTTTCTAAATTTTTTTTTTTTTTTTATTTTTTTGAAAAAATTGGAAAAAAATTTTGAAAAAATTGAAAAAAAAAATTCGAAAAAAAATATTTTTTTTTGAAAAAATTGAAAATAAAATCAAAATTTTTTTTTTGATTTTTTTATAAATTTTTTTTTGATTTTTTTCTATTTTTTTTTTAATTTTTTAGAAAAAAAATTTTGAAAAAAAATTTTCAAAATTTTTTTTTGTGGTGGTGGTTGTGGCGGTGGTGGGTGGTGGCGGTAGGTGGTGGTGGCGGTGGTGGGTGGAGGCGGTGGTGGTGGTTGGTGGTGGCGTTGGTGGTGGAGGTGGTTGCATTGGTGGGTGGTGGTGGTGGCGGTGGGTGGTGGTAGCAGTGGTGGGTGGAGGTGTTGGTAGGTGGTGGTGGGTGGTGGTGGTGGCGGTGGTGGGTGGTGGTGGTGGGTGGTGGTGGCGGTGGTGGGTGGTGGTGGTGGTGGTGGCGGTGGTGGGTGGAGGTGGTGGGCGAAAACGTATAAAAGGACTAACGGTGCAAACGATATTTAACAAAAAAGGACTAACAATGCAAATGTTTATTGCAAACGGTGGTTAAAGGACTAACGGTGCAAATGGACTAACGGAAAAACTGACGACAGTTAGTCTGAGGGACCATAGATGTTATTCTTTTGCAGTCAGAGGGACGATACATGCAACTTTAAACTTTGAGGGACTATGCATGAAATTTTTGACAAACCACAGGGACCATCCGTGTAATTTACTCTAAATTTTACTACTTTTAATTAGTTGTGTTTTAAGAAAAATTTTAGTAAATACACCCACAATGAATCATTACTATTTTTAACATTATTTTTTAAAAATGCATCATTATTTTTAATATGAAGGAAAGGAAGAAGGAAAGGAAGTAAAGAAGAAATGAAAAAATAAATAAGCTAGCTGATCTACAAATGGTCCATGTAGTGGTTTGAACAACCGCATTGAAGCAAACTTTGATAGCTTCGCAACCATGGACCATAAAGACTTTGTGATGATAGAATCAATAAGTATGTGTTGAGTGGTTTCAATAGCATTATCACAAATCAAGCATCGAGCATCAACGTTGTAGCGGGTGGGGTAAGTACTATTTTCCACTTGCATATTCTTGTCCATTTGCAAACCCAAAACCCCACCTCATGGGTCCCTAGAAATAGAATGACTTTCTATTTTAAAGCTTCGGGTGCCCTAGCTGTTAATTAAGTGATTGCTTATGAAGTTTCAGCGAAAGACAATGCAAGCGCGTCGACTTCCCGGTCTAGTATTTTGTTTTTAGCAGTGCACAAGATCTGTTTACCTCTGCTCCTGTGCATATTGTTTTGTTTGTAAGGTCAATCTCCGATCACACTACAAGAAATACAACCTACAGCGACAGGTGAATTTATGGACAACTAATAAATGTCGTCTCTAAAGTGGCCATGGGCCCAAATTTTCAACTCATTTTTATGTCAAACGTTAAGGACGACAATGTTGTCCTAAAGTTTTTCTCATTTAATAATTTTTTTATTTTATTTAAATAAGGACTTAAAAAAATTAAATACAAATTTAAAAGCTTAAGGACAATGTTGTCTCTAAACGTTTATCTCAATTTAATAATTCTAATTTTATTTTATTTTTTTAAAAATTTGTAAAAGGATTATAAAAATATCTTTTAGGTTTAGGGACGACGTCCCTAAATATTTATTCCAATATAATATATATTTTTTTATGTTATTAAAAAAGCAGTAAAAAAGATGAAAAAAAATAATTTTATTTAATAAAATTTTCCTTATAGTTTAGGACGACTGTCGTCCCTTAATATTTATCCCAATTATCTTATTTTTATTTTATTAAAATATCATATCGATTCATCAGTATAACATCTCATGTATATATCAATTTCATCTCTACTCGTCCGTATAACATCTCATGTATATCAATATGATCTCGACTCATTCATATAACATCTCATGTATATTAATATCATCTCGACTCATTCGTGTAACATCTCATATATATCAATGTTATCCTGACTCATCCGTTTAACATATCATGTATATCAATATCATTTCAACTCATCCTTTTAACATATATATATATATATATATATATATATATATATATATATATATATATATATATATATATATATATATATATATATATATATATATATAGAGGTGGGATCATGAAAGAAACCCACTTTGATAGAAAAGTGGAAAAGTATACAAATCACCCCCTCCCTTCCCCTTCCTTTTTTTCCTCCTAAATACAGGGACCTGTTTGTTAATTCGTTCATTCTTCGAGGGACTGATTTATAAATTCACACCATTTTCTTCCTTACCATATATAATGCCTAATTCTTTTATTTTTTTCTTTCTTTTTCTGTGATCATACCCTCTGTGATTAAATCCTCTCGTCATAATTTTGTCATTTCTATTCTTTGATTAAATCCTTCAATCAACACACTAATTGAGGATCAAGGTTATTTGTTTAACTGATCAGATGCACTTGATCCTCTCGTCATAATTTCTCAAATTGAAGATCAAGGTTAGTGGTTTAATTGATGTCGATTAGAGTTTTGTTAGTTTATATATGTGAGTTTCGTTTATTATGAGTTTGGGATTTTTTTTTTTTTTTTTTTTTTTTTTTTTTTTTTTTTTTTTTATTGAAATTTGCTTCGGTAATGACAGGTTTGTTCATTTATATATTGATTATAATAGTTTATTGACGTGACTCACTGTATAGAATAGTTATTTGAAACGAAATCGAGAAAAAAATTTGTATCTAAAACATGTTTATAAGACTGCACATAACGTGTTTGATAAAAATGTCTGAATGAAATTTTTTAACCGTGATGCACTAATTTCATAATGTGATGTATCGACTTTTCGTAAATGTGATGCCACATAGTTAAAATTCGAACTTCTAAGAAGTAAGGAGCTCTATTCTCTTCATGATACCAGAATAATGCAATATTAAAATTCCAACTTCTAAGAAGTCGAAGTTTGCTAGAAAAAGTAAAGCTTTTTCTACTTTTTATGCAAAACGAAAGGAGTATATTGCTGTCATTATTTTCGAAATGGCTATCTAGTATAATAAGAAAACCTCTATATACATTTCGACTATTTTGCTCATTCCCCCAATTATTAAATAAGGACAGAAGTGTAACTGATTATTGTTTGTTGATGGGTGATATTTTGTATGTCAGGTATGAACTGAACTGGATATTTCTCATACTTAGTTTTCAGTCTAGTTAGGAATTGGCCAATTGGGTCATTAACTATAGAACATGTATCTACTTTCTAGGTTGTGGCTGCTCTTGGAATAGATTATTTCATGTACCTTCTTCCTGGCATCATCCAGAGCTGCCCTCATCCAAAGGCACCTGTTCGTGATGGTTTTTGACATGGTTTAAGGTTAGATGTTTTTGTAAAAATTTGATTATTGTTATTTGTATTTGGTATATCAACATATGTTAGCGGTACTCACACGGTTTTCTATTGTAGTAAGTGCCGATATCATTGTGCGTGTAATTCCAAACTACTTGCAGCAAGTGTTACCATCCATCTTACGAGTAGATGGTAACTGCCATATCTGAAAACAACTTATTATTTAGCAGGTGATTCTTTATAGCAAACTATTGCTTATATTTTTACATAAGCAACTATACTTCTCTTTGGCGTTTCTTCTTGTTAGAGAGGCCTCAAGTGACGTGTGGCTGCTGAATCCTGTTAATTATGTAAAACATGTTGTCGTTATCTGAAAAATCTTGTTGATGGTGAGTTTTAAGCATTTTTTTCATAACGCATGAAAGTATGTATTTCTGTTAACTTATTGCGAGTATCATTTGTGTTTAAATGACAATAGTTGATAGTTGAAATAGTGTTCCTGATCTTGGGTATGTTAGAAATATGCAATCCAAGGTAAATTCTTCTTTCCGTTGACTCTGAAATTCATTGTTGTCTGGTTATTTGTGCTAGTGTTGCTCCCTCCCGATCGTTTCTTATTCTTTTGTTTTGCAGGTATCTTGTAAGTCCTAAAGCCTTCTATTGAATGGCTTTGTGTGTTTTTTGATATTAATACTAACAATTGTTGTGTTTTTAAGGTATGATGCACCACCACATGGTGTGGTTTGGAGTTGGACTGGAAGGTGTTGTGATGCTTTTCTGTGGCTTCGACAACGCTCGAAAGACATTACTTTTCCATGTGACCCACGAAGACCCATTGATACAATGAGTAATTTGTATATACATTGATGCACCTTTTGTTTTAACATTGATGCACCATTATTTCAACATTGATGCACCTTTTATTTTATCATTTGGTATAATGAGCAAAGTAATTCTCATTGAGTACTTACTATCTTCAAATAAATGTACCTTTATTTCAACATATAAAATAATTATTATGGAAGTTACGAGATTGTGACAGTCGTAATATTGAAACCTTGGTTTTTGAAATAGTTAGCAACTTATAGTTGCCCTATAGGCTGTTTGAAGTTGCAACTATTTACGGCTTTTTGTATTTAGCTTGGAAGTTGCCCTGTAGGCTGTTTGATATGTGCCACATTTATTCTGCAACAAAAATCTTATTTCTTTCTTATAATGATTCTAGTGTGTGCCGATTATTTTACGACTTTTTTTATTTAGCTTGGAAGTTTTAGTTTACATGCGTAAAGTGGTAACATATGTATGTTTGTCAGAAAATAGTACCTGCCGGAAAAATGGTGTAGAATCATGGTAGAATGAGTCAAAACTGATGGTACAAAAGGTAATTATAGCTTTTACCGAAAGATTTAACCAAAACATAACAGGGGTTGAATTCATCCCAAGTATGTTCAAATGGATAAAATATCGTTAATTACTTTATTAAGTTATTTAGATTGTTATCAACACAATTTTTGCTATCACTGCGTTAACAGGGGACATATTATTTTAAGTTATAAAGGGTCGAGTGTTGGCCGTGTTGGTTATACACTCTTCACTGAATCGAAAATCCATCTCAATCAAGTAAATTAAATAATTTCAAGCGTTACCCCAGATTTTGCAATGAAAACTAAAGACGTTTAAAGAAAAGCACTCCGAAAGTTTGCAGCCTCAAAGTTTAGCAAATCATCTTTACTGGCTATTGAAAAATAAACAACACTCATGGGAAGAATATTCAACTTCAGAAACGATAAATTTCTCGTCAAAACATTAACCAACTATAACGAAAATTATTTAAACTTGATGACAATCCACTATAAGAAACACAACAAGAAGAATTAAAGATAATATTCATGTCTAATTTTCAAGAAACCGCTGAATCTAATCTCCAAATTTTTCCCTTCGTCTGCATAAGATCCCAACTTGAAATCAAGATATTGGGCTTGTATAACCTCAAACTGTCTCATCATACACTGAAAATGAAAAATGAATTCAAAGTCAGAATCTCAGGCATTTTTAGCTATATTAATGAAAGAAGGATGTCCAAGTTCAAAGTTTATTACTACTTGAGAAGAGATCTTTGTAAGATGTTCCATTGCAGTTAAACCATGAAATTTGAAAACACAATCCAAATTCTACAATTTGACCCATTTACTTATTTACTGGTCAGTACGGGTTATGTTTTTATTCGTAGCGGGTCAAACGTGTAAAAAAACAGAAACAACTCATTTAAAGTCTAATACGTACAAAATGACAAAGCACTAATCATACTCATAGATGCCCTAATGTCTACCATTTCGATGCACTAATCATACTCATAGATGCCCTAAAAACTACCTTTTTGATACAGAAATTTAATATAAGGGTCATTACCTCTCATTTTCATGGTCATATTGCCAAAGTGTACCCAACCGTAAAGCAACTTCAAGGAGTTTGAGGAAAAGTTGACTGTTCTTTAGTTCCTCAATTGCATCCTGTAGAAGTTTACACACTACACTTTTAATTAAGGAACATGCTAGCACAATATCGGATAACAAATTACACCAATTCATAACACAAATAGAGGCAAAACTGCGATAAATAACGATCATTAGTCTATACGGAAATCATACCAGCTGTTGCCCAGAAGCATTCTCATCATCACGTTTCATTACATCAGTTGTCCCTTCACATGCTCTAGTCACAAACGGATGCACTAAGGTACCTCAAACGATCTGTGGTGACATCATTCTATCATCATTTGAGGCTGCCAAAATTAATCATTATGCCCCTAAAATATAAACCCTGCATTGCATGACCAAAAAGATCATTTTTGTGAATAAACATCTATTATGAAACAACCACCTGTTTGTATGTAATTTTTTTACATATTTGTCATTTAAACAGATTTAGACAAGCATACCTAAACACCCTCTTGTTTTGTTGCTGTGAAAAAAAGTGAACTGGTAATTGTTGTCACTTGTTTTGTTACTGTCATAAAACTGAAATTATTTTGCTACTGTGATACAAATGGATGCACTAAACTACCTCAAACGGATGCACTAAAGTATACCATTTGACCCATTCGAGATAAGACAACCCAAATTGACACATTCATCAGTAAATTGGTAAAAATTGCTATTATCACTATGTACCAACTATTAATGAATTTGAGAGTGACAAGAACCATCATCTTGGTGAGAGAGTGCTGGTGGCCACTGCGTCCTTTAAAGGAAAAAGAGATAGTACCTTTTCAAGAACATCATCTGGCATTTGGCTGATAAAATCGATTGAGTTTGATCATCCATGACCCCCCTTCACAAATTCAAATTGTCAGTAATCTTTACAATTAACAGTGACAAGCGTGTGAGGAAGCTATATCAAACTAAGAGCATATTACACTTACTATATAGTTTCTTAAAACAGAGGCATCTTATGCATAAAATACGTAGTTGTGTAAACATTCAATGGTGATAGTAACTCAAACTAAGCTTTTCTTTTCAGCTATGTTCCTATTTTTTGAAATTCATTAGTTAGCTTAATCCATTCTTCAGCTTTTAGAGTGAATTCTAGAAAGGATCATAACACACAACTGAAAAGGTAAACCTACAATATGAGTTGTGCACTTTGAAATTAAATCCACGATACAACAACAGTTCCAAATGAAAAATTCAGATGCTGACGCTGAACTCACTTGATTAACCAATAGAAGATATTACCAAAGTTTTGACAAATAGTGATAGTCGCATGAATAGATGTACCAGCAAAATAACGCAACCGGAATGCAGGTAGGTTACAAATTTCAGTCGAAGAATCATTTTCTAAGATGATCATAATTAATTATTCTAATAGTGATACTAACTCAACTGAATCAGTTCATGAAAATTCAAGAGTTATCATGATCCATTCTTCAATGTCTTTAGTAAATGCTAAAGAATTTTCATATCACACAACTAACAGGTGTCTGTATTGCTTAAAATTAAGTACTTATAAGTTGCTTTAAATAAGTGCTTTTTATATAGTATTTGGATTTTTCTTATCTTGTGAAAAAAGCAATACTACTCGAAAAATAACTACATATTGAACAATTTCAGTCAAATTCAATTTAAACAGGCTCGAAGTTAATTATGTTGGTATAAAACATATTTTAGTTTCAACTTAAATAAACACTTCCAAATGAGCAGCTCCGTATCTGCTTATCAAAATTGTTTCTTTATAAAATAGATAGATAAGCTCAAAAGAAGGAAAAGTAAGCAATCCAAAACACCGCCTAACGGGGTGTTCTTTAAGCTTATTCAAAGGGGCTTAATTTATACCTTCTCGATGCCCTAAAGTATACTCACAGATGCCCTAATTTATACCTTCTCGATGCCCTAATTTATACCTTCTTGATGCCCTAAAGTATACTCACAGATGCCCTAATTTATCCCTTCTCGATGCCCTAAAGTATACTCACAGTTGCCCTAATTTATGCCTTCTCGATGCCCTAAAGTGTACTCACAGATGCCCTAATTTAAACCTTCTCGATGCCCTAAAGTGTACTCACAGATGCCCTAATTTATACCTTCTCGATGCCCTACAGTATACTCACAGATGCCCTAATTTATACCTTCTCGATGTCCTAAAGTATACTCACAGATGCCCTAATTTATACCTTCTTGATGCCCTAAAGTATACTTACAGATGCCCTAATTTATACCTTCTCGATGCACTAATCAACTTAACTAACACTTTGTGAGTGAGCTTTAACAACTTACTATTTTTTATCCTTTTATTTAAACCGTCCACAAATTCAGAATGTCATTAACACGAGTGCACTAAATTGTAACTTTATACATACATATGCCTTAAGACGTCATTTCATTCAAAAATAACAACTATATTATAATTTACACAAAGATGCACTAAAATAACATAAAAATGAAAAAAACATGTAAACACTTACTATTGTGTTTTTCTGATGGTTGGATTTGGTTCATTTACGACTCCTAAACTTAATTTTTGTCATTTTTCTGAAGATTGAAATCAAATTAGTTCATCCACGAGTTTTTTTTATCGGATTTTGATTTGATTTGATAGCTTTTCAGGGTTTCTTGATCGGAGTATGTGTTTTCAATCGGAGTATGTGTGTTTTTTGATCGGAGTATGAGTTTTTTTACCGGTGGTGGTATGACGGTGGCAACGGTGGTGGTGGTGACGACGGCGACGGTGGTGGTTATGTGTTTAAATCGATGTGTGTGTGAGTGTGTGTGTGTTTGAATACAAGACCTGAAGACCGTGTGTTTGTATCAGATGGTTCCATTCTTTTTTTTGCACATTTTCTTTTTTTACCCTGAACTTTCAAGTGTTTCAATAATATGCCCTGTAACTTTTTTTCTCACTTTTCTATCCAAATACACTTTTCTCTAGAACCCTACCCTACCCTCTATATATATATATATATATCATTTCAACTAAGGAAACTCGGATGGTTAAGTGTGTAAAAGGATGAGTAAAATGGTGAACAAGTGGCTGCTATTTATTGCTAAAAAGCCAACAGCTCCCACGGATCCCACATATCCCTTCGAAGGGATCCGTACTTCATAACTAATGGGATCTGTGTGTCTGTTCTGACAGACCCGATTGAAAAGATTTACACTAAAGAAATCTTACAAAATATTTTCATATCTTCAAAGTCAACTTCAGATTTAGAAAGATCTTTAATGGACAAGACACAAAAGTACTATGTGATTTCATAAATGATGTGAAAATTATTTTGTTAAATGACAAAATCAATTGTATTTTGTGAAAACAAAATGTATTTTTACCAAATGTGTAACTAGACCTTGTTTAGTTACTAAAAATAATATATGCAAGTTAACTTAGTTTACTTGCAAAAATGAGATGCGTAAGTGAACCTTAATTGCTAAAAAAGAAATGTACAAGTGCCTTATTTAAAGTTTGTAGTCAATTGTAAAAATAAAATACGTAATTACTTACACATGTGCAAGTAAACTTTCTAAAATGTGTAAGTAAACTAAAAGTATTTAAAAACGCAAGTGATGCATTTATATGAAAAATACTTAATGACACTAAAATATATTTTAAACATTCTCAATATTTTGATCATAATACAACATAGCAAATATATTCGAACATGTTTTGAAGCATGATAGGTGTTAATGAACGCATGCTTTGATGATTTGTAGTTACAAGTAACGTGCATATTTTACGTTATGTAATATAAATTACATTTTTGTTATCATCAAAATATAAGAGACTTATAGATTAAATATCGTAATATTTGCACTAACATATATCAATATCATATCAATCATCCATTTAACATATCATGTATATCAATATCATCTTGACTCATCCGTTTAATATCTCATGTATATCAATATCATCTCGACCCATCATTATAACATCTCATGTACATATCAATATCATCTCTGTTATGCCCCGTGCCAGATTTGACCAAAATTTTAAACTTTTACGCTAAAAGACTTGACTATAACGAACCTTCTGTTACTATTTTATAAACTGGCAAAAATCTATTAACATTCAGATCATGAGACTAATTTAAATAAAACTATACTCAATTACCTTCAAAATGACGGGTGGTACGACCCATGACGACTTACGGTTTAGGAGATGTGATTTTTCGAATATGACCTATTTTCTGCATTACTTGTTGTCCCGTTTTCACGCTTAACTAAAATGACTAAAACCCGGCTTCTATAACCCGACAATTAACAAAAGTTTCTATAAAGCTTTAACATAACATCATACATCATACATCATTTATATAAACATTTGTGGTCTAAACAACCCATAAACACATATTTTACGGGGTTTGCCAAACACCCGTTGATGACATCAAATAGTCTTGATATTCAAGTGTTAATTTTTCCCTAATATGCTCATTATTGTATCATTTTATGTGGATATATACTTTGATGTAGTTATAAGTGAGCATATGAGCAAGAGATGCGGATTTGGAAAAGCACTTACAAGATTATACACTTTAGTATGCTTGAAGAAGTTACGGCATAACTATACTCTCCATTAACGCCGTAACTAAGGATTTATACATAAAGATCAAGTCAACGCTTATTGAAGATTATGACGTAACTACCACAAGAGGTTACGCCGTAACTAATTAAAGACTTAGAAGATTTTATGGGCGAAGAAGGTTACGCCGTAACCAACACAGGAGGTTACGGCATAGATGTTACACAGAATGGGGTTCAACATATTAAGGAGATTACGGCGTAACTAAGAAAGACGATTACAAAGTAGAAGAAAACCCTAAGAAGATTACGGTGTAGCTATGCATGAAGGTTACGACGTAATTGTTGCCGCCGAAGATTACGGCGTAACTAAGCATCTAAGTTATGCCATAACCATTACTTATGGATAAGATTGTCCAAGGATTACACTAGCTACGGCGTATCCACAACTCAAGGTTACGGCGTAGCCTTGACGGGCCTATAAATAACAGCCCTAATTACTGCATTTAACATATCTTCCACACCACAATAAATCAGAGAATGAATGGAGGCTTTAGGAGGACGATCTTTAGCAGCATACAGAGCATTTCCAAGGGATAGATCACGACATTAACATCCATAAGTTTTAGCGATTCATTTTTGATTGGTGCTAAACAGTCAACCTAAATTGACCAAGTCAATGGTCAACAAGGTCAAACAACCTAGAGTCAATCTCCGGGTAATATAGAGTATACCCAGGTCGTTATGTCCCGACGAGGTGTGATGGTTATAAAACGGGTCTGTGATCGGGTGAATCTGGACGGAAAAGGGTTTGAGATTGATCTGACTAAGGAATCTACAAGGAAATAGCTTAAACAAGCTATATGAACAAGATTGTAAAGTTTGAAAAACTAGAAACGTTCAAAACCTAAAAACGCGTACGTTCACGTTTTAAATAACGTAAACGTACGAAATAAAAAGTGAAAACTGAAATCTGAAAACCCCTAGGGGTGAAAATGACTTTTTTACAAACCTAAGGGTAAAAGAAAATTTTAAGAAAAATAAAATTAATTTTTACACTAATAAATTATTTATTATTAATTAAATACTAATTAATACTTATTATTAATATTTAAAATACTTAAATACAATATAATATTAATTTAATACTAGAAAAATGAAAATAAAATTTCTAAAATTATAAAATAACTAAAAATAAGTTTTAAAACTAAAAATATGTATTTTTGTCTTTTTTTGATTTTTCTATTAATTAATTACTAATTAATTATTAATTATCTAATTAAACTATTTTAAATTATAAAAAATAGCAAATGAACAGTAGAAATTATGAAAAAGTTCCTAAAATTATTTTACATTATATAAAAGCTAGGAAAAATATAAAAACTAGGTCTTACTTAATAAAAACTAATTATGCTATTTAAAACTTAATATTAATTAATTATTAATAAAACTAAGATTAATTCTAATAAATACTAAATGACAAAATAAAAATCTAAGAAAATTACTAAAATTACTTTAATATAAAAGGTAATTAATAAAAATATAAAAAAGCTAAGTGCTTAACAAAAATTTAAAAATGAAAATTAAAATTTAAATAATATTAAATAGAAGTTATCACTTGAAATTAAAATTGTTTTTCTGGAATTTTTCTTTTACAAACCTATTTTATAACTAAAAATGAAAAACTTTTATAAAAACAAAAGGTGTGGAACTTAAAAATAAGCTGGGAAAGCACAATAAGCTTGGACAGTTGACTTTGCTCAACTGTCAAGGCAAATAGCTTTGAAATAAGCTTAAACTTGAGACCAGGGGTGGTTTAAGATGTAAACTAGCTTATTGGGCTTAAATGAAGTTAAAACAACAATTAAAGCTTACTAAATAAGCTGGAAAAGCCAAATAAGCAATTTCCAAACTCCTTATCAACTCAGAAATGGGACAGAGTTGAGGTCCAAATCCAAGTGGGTCCCAGGGGGTTTGAGGTCAAACTTTTGGTCAAGGTTTGAACCCTGCCAGGAGGGGGGTTGAATGAAACAAAGTTGGGGTAGTGGGTCCCACTGTGGTGGCCACAATGAGCCACCAAAGGTGGTGCTTTGGCTGAGTAACTGCTAATGCAGGGGAATGGCTTCCCCTGCAAGTGACTTTGGATCTAAATAACTGAAAACATGTTTATAAGTTAAAGTAAGACCAAAATAAGTTAAAACAACAACTTATATTATGAGATGATGGTTTATGGGGATCAAAGACCACCACAGTTAACTGTGGTGGTGGGATTTTTGTAATATTGACTTTTTTCTGAAAAGATACCAAATACTATGTTTTAACTAGCCTATTTGAGTCTACTATGAACTAATGATACTGAATGCAGAACCAAAAACACCCCAGAATACAGCAAACACTCCTATTCCATACACTCCCTTAAACTAGTATTGAACTACAACTTGCAAAGTTAAAACTAGAAAATCCAATTTTTAAGCTTGAAACTTATTACTAAGACAAAATAGAAGCTAAATATGCAAGAGTAACATTGGTAACACAACAAGGACAAGCAGAAGCAATCTAAACTAATTTGAGAAAGTTAACATGCACTTAAGAGCTCAGACACATACAAGCTAGCAAAAGGTACTCAATTAGCCTTAAACAAACAGAATAAGCATAGATAAGATATTAAACAAGCAAATTAGAACATGCTACAGTAGATAACCAAAATTGAGAGAATGGCTTACAAGTGGTTCCAAACACAGAACATGAACCAAAGTCTCAACTCACAACCTAATGCCTTCCTTAAGGCTACTAAACCATGACAATCCAACTTCATCCTTCTTCTTGCTTTCTTTTTTTCTTTTCTTCTGATTTTTTTATTTTTACTGATTTATTTTCTATTTTTGAGGATTTTTGGACTTTTGAATGATACTTGTTTAAAACTAATGGAACTTATATAAAACTTGATAATAAGCTCAGGTGAGCTTGTTTGGACAATAAACAAGAGTTTTCCACAAGAATTAAGCTAAGATAAGAAATTTACTCATAAATTGCAAATTTTCATTTAAACTAAGAAATTGAAATAAACACTGAAAAACTTGAAAATATACTTAAATTAAGCTGAAAGTTAAACTGGAATTGAGAGTTATAATAGAAAATTACATTTCAATTAAATTTTACATTGTAAAACTAAACCTAAACTACTACTAACTGTCTACTCCTTTTTCTCTGCTTTTTCTTGACTTAAATACACCATAGCATGTCCCATGTGCTTTCCCACATCTGTTTTTGGCCATTGGATTAGTTACAATCAATCTTGACCTTCAAATCTTTTTGGCGGGAAAATTTTCTTGGCAGGTTGTGGATTGCTTGTGAGACTTTTGTGACCAATTAAGGATCCTTGGAGTATTGTGGTTTGGAAGGGGGGACAAAGACTAGTGAGGTGAGTTGGAGTGATGGGGGGAGGTGGAGTGTGCAGGGGTGAATAGCAGGTGCTAAGTGGGGAAGAGGTGGGTCAAGCTTTGGTTTGACTGGGTGAGGATAAAAGGGACGGGGGAGTATATTTTTTTGTGGAGATGGGCTTTTGGAGAGTGGGCCGGGAAATGGGAGGTATAAGGTGGGCTAGGCTTGGGTATTTGTTTGGATTGGGTTGGTATTTGGATTTGGTTGTTGATTGGTTCTGAATGGTCAACTAAGTTTCCCAGGTAATGGTCAACCTAGTCAAACGTCTAAAACCAACTAACCAAGGAGTACAGTGTATTCCCGGGTCGTTATGTCCCAGCGAGGTAAGCAATTGTATTCAAAAACGTTTTAAGTGATCGGGTGATTTAACAGAAGGATCAGGAATTTGGTTATTGTGATTAAACTACGAGATTATGATTGAGAATAGCTTAGAAACACTATTGGAACAATTACTGATGATCAGATTATCTAGAAACGTAAGTTAACCTAAAAACGCGCGTTTGAATTAAAAAAATAACGCGAACGCGCAAAATAAAAAGTGAAACGAGAGCAAATAAAGTCCTACGAACATGAAAATTATATTTTTATAATCCTAATGACTTAAGAAAATTTTTAGAAAGAGAAAAATAATTTTTACACTATTTAATTAATTACTATTAATTAATTAATAATTTCTAATTACTTTTTAATTAACTAAATTACACTAATTATTAATTAATTATGAAAATTAACTAGAAAAATGAAAATTAATTTTAGAAAAATCTAAAATATTATAAAACTATTTTTAACATAGAAAACCTATTTTTTCTACTTTTTAATTATTTAATATTAATTAAAACTAATTATTTAATTAATTTAAACTAAAATTAATTATAAAAAATACTAAATGAACAAGGAAAAATCTGGAAAAATTCCTAAAATTATTTTAACTAAAAAGAAGCCTAAGAAAAAATTAAAAATGAAAAGTGCTTATAAATAAGCAGAAAATAAGCCAAAGTGGCTTAAATAGAAGCTATCATTTTATTTATTTTTGTCTTTTTCTTGTTTTTCTTTTATAACTTTACTCAACTACTGTAAATGAACAACTTTTACAAAGGGACTTATGCTGAGACTCAGAATTAAGCACAATGAAGAGCTTATTGATTAGGCAGTTAAGACTTAAGCTTATTTTGCTAGAAAATGCTCAACCTCACACTTCAACTGATTTGTCAAAGCTTAATAAGCAACAACAACTGAGAACCACTTGAAACAATCAAAAACCAAGAAATAAGCTCAACTGATAAGCCAAAAACAGCTAATAAGCATTCACCCTAAAACCTTTACACTAGACAGTCCAAATGAGAACTAGCAGGCCACTGTGGGGTCCACAGTGGTAACTTAGGGTGAAAACCAAAAGATGATCTGGAATGCTGGCTAGGTGAGTATTCCAAAGAGCTAAGGAACAAGCCATGGGGTTCACTAAGAAGCTAGAAACAGGCTTGTAAAAGTGGGCTTGTGAGACACTGATGTGAGGGTCACAGTGCAAGCTTAATGGCTTAAAGCCTCACAAGGGATGGTGACATGCTGAGAGCTCAATGCAAAAAGTTAAAAGTAGTCCTAAAAACAAATAACCAACCTAAGTTTTACAAAACTTATAAGTTAATTCAAGCTTCTCATTGCAAACAGTGATGAGATGCTTGAGGTGTGAGACAGCTTATTGCAATGAGCAGATAACACAAGGTCAAAAGCTAAGGTTCCACTAAATTACCTATAAGCATAAGCAACACAAATCACTGAAAACAACAATCAAGCAAGCCTAATTTACTTAGGAGTTAAGGTGGAGGCATTCAGATGCTGATGACATAGTGTTAAGCAAAATGGGTCCAAGTGAGCAACTAAGGAAGGTAAGAATAAGCTGTGAACTAGCAATTCATGCCAAACCAAAGAATGATCAAACAAACTAAGCTAACACAATACAAAAAACTCAAAATTCCAAGTCTTAAGTCCAGCACATGAACCAGATCTAGGCTAAAGAAAAACTGATCAAATTTGAAAAATCATGATGCAGGGCATATCCTTGCCCTGCAGTCTTGTTTGAGAACACAAAGAAGCTAAAGGAAAAAATCTTAAAAATAAGCTCTAAGTGAAAATCACAAGTTTAGCTGAGATGCTATGACCTGTAAAAGTTTCAATGTCTAACTTTGAACACACAAATCACCAAAATTGCTAGAAAATTTGGATTTTTCCACAAGACTGAAAC
The DNA here is from genome assembly GCA_030686995.1 of Artemisia argyi. Taxonomy (NCBI): domain Eukaryota; kingdom Viridiplantae; phylum Streptophyta; class Magnoliopsida; order Asterales; family Asteraceae; genus Artemisia; species Artemisia argyi. Next base: position 171,005,571 of record CM060706.1, read on the forward strand.
TTTGACTTTTTGAAATGTGAACAATATTTGACTTTGATGAATTTTAACTGATTCCTAGTGACTAAATAAGATATATTAAGTTAAAATGAAATGAGTTTAAGTTAAACAACCTATTTATACACTGATTAGACAGAAACTTGAGCATTAAATCCTAACAGTAAACAGAATGTGAGGAATCAAATGCTATCTTGACTTTTTATAAAAAAGGGACATGATTTTATGACTGAATCTGACTATTAGGAACTAAGTAGACTTGTAGCAACCACCAACTTTTAGTAAAACTCACTGAAGCTCAGTTAGATTCCCTGATCCAAACACACCTTTAAGAAAGTGAAATTTAGAGTTTCAATGCAGAGGGCTGATTTAAACCATGTTTCTTACTTACAAGTACTTATGAAGATGTATTACACTTAAATTACCACATAAACCACACCCTAAACAACATAACTCATGAATTCAACAATCCAAATAAAGGCAGTTTATCTTAGAGTTTGAGCAAAAATGGATTACATGGACAAATGAGATAGTAACTATATCTAATCACTCCATAACTCCATAACAATTATATAAACATGAAATCAAAGTTAATACTAAATAAATAAAAAAAACAGTCAATATATTATATGGTGAAAAGTGAAAAATGAATCTTACAACATGCCATCCAAGCTTTTTATCATGAACCAGTACCCAAATCACTTCCTATAATTCCCCATGGAACTCTAATACCAGGTCCATCCATTATTCAACCTGCTCCAATGCAACTCTTCACTTTTCAATTATTTTTTTTTTTATTTTCTGTTTATTTTTTTTATATATATTATTTGATTGAACCGAAAATGCAATAGAGACTTTGAAACTTTGAAACAATTCTTATATTAATACTGAAAGAAGTTCATTACAACTGAGCATTTGATTGAAATAAAAAGTACAATACTAAAAAAAATACATTAAAATTACTAAAAAACTAACTGACTGCTCCACTGCATCCTCCTCATTAAATACACTCCAATTAGGGTTTGGGAGGGTAGTTTGTCTCTTTCCCAGCTGCAAAACACACCCTTGGATGATCAGGTTCGATCTTGGCCGTTTGATTTTCTTGGCGCCAAAATGATATTTGGCGTTTCTTTGGTATTATTGATGCCAGAAGGGTATTTTGGATTATAGCTTTTGGTTTGGAGTACCAAGGGGGAAGGGATTGAGTGTGGGATTAGAGTTTAGGAGTAGGGGTGATGATGAGGGTGAGTTTGGTTTGTAGCAGGTTAGTGGGAAGGAGGGAGTTGACCAAGTCAAAGGTTGGGGGTTATACGGGGCGTGTTATTTTTATTGGGCTTGGTGATGGTGGACTGGGCCAAGGGGTTATAAGGTGTGTTTGTTGGGCTATGGTTGTGTTTGGATCCGGTTGAGACTTTGGTGTTTGGTTTTGGATTAGTTAAGGGTCCATTTGGTGTAATAATTTCAAATCACAAGGACTAATGTTGCAATAATCTGAAATTGAGGGACCTGCTGTGAGTTTTTGCAAAAGTTCTTATAATGGTTGTTTTTACCAAATTAAATAACCCAGGGACCACTTTTGTAATTTTTCATAACTCCAGGGACCAAAACTGCCAATTTGTGAAACTCAAGGATCAATCATGTAAATTTCAAAAACTTTTGTTGACTTTTCAATCCAAAAATATTTCCCAGGGACCAAATCTGACAATTTCTAAAAGTTCAGGGGCCTTTTATGTAAATTTTGGATTTTGAGGGTAAAAATTGCCAGTTTGTGAAAACTTTCATCCAGGGATTAATTTTGAACAATTTTGATTATCCAAGGATCAAACATGATTCTTCAGGGACTAGTTTTGTCAATTTATGAAACTTGAGGGACTGAAACTGCCAATTATGCAAACTTTGTTCATTTTTCATTTGTTTTTGCTCATTTTGCATCTAAAACATATAAAACATGATTTTGAATTATTTTTAGTAATTTGATGCATTTCTGAGTGTTTTTGGATGTTTTGGCAGCTCAGATACGATAAAAATGATGAGTATTTACACACTCATCAGTTGTAGATAATAAACAAGGGTCCGTTTGGTATTTAACACACAAGGACCAATGGTGTAATTTCCAGAAAGTTAGGGGGCTGATGATGTACAAACTCCAATCTTGTTTAAAGGGTCTTTCCTGCCATCTTTCAATAGTATGAGGACAAGAATTGTAATTTTCCATTTTTTTACCCTCAGGGACTAAAATTGCCAATTGGTGAAACTTGAGGGACTGAATTGCAATTTCTTTAAAACTTTCACCCAAGGACCATTTCTGCCAACTTTTGATTTTCCAAACACCTGAATTGACTTTTTATCCAAAAATATTTCCCAGGGACCAATTCTGTCAATTTTTGAAACTCCAGGGACCAAAACTGCTAATTTGTGAAACTCAGGGACCAAACATGTAAATTTTCCAAAACTTTTACCCAAGTGTTATTTTTGATAACTTTTTATTTTAAAAGGACTTGGGTTGACTTTTCTTGCAAAATAAATGCTCAGGGACTAGTTTTGCCAATTTTTGAAAGTTGGGGAACTAAAACTGCCAATTATGCAAACTTTGTACGTTTTTCATCTGTTTTTACTCTTTTTGCATCTAAAACATATAAAACACAATTTTGAAACATTTTTAGTATTTTGATGCATTTCTGAGTGTTTTTGTATGTTTTGCAGTTCAGATTTGACCAAAAATGATGAGTGTTTGAGCACTCATCAATCCCCCACACTAAACTATTGCTAGTCCCTAGCAATAAACTGTTTTGAAAACTTGATGGATTTGAAAAACTCTTTACCAAAAGCCATCACTTCTGGAGTAGCCAGATGTAAGAACTGTGGTCCACCTGATAACCGTGTGATTTTGAGCAAACCACCAGCTGTCAACGGATTTGATTAGTCTTTACCAAAAGCCGTTTGTTTCTGGACTAGCCAACTCTTGATGGACAAAGTCAACATCTTGGTGAGCTGATTACCAATTATGGATTTTCCACTGCCTTTACCACAAGCCATAATCTTGTGGGCTAGCCAACTCATTCGCTTTATGGGATATGGCGAGTTGAGGTATCATAAAATTTTGGGCAAATTGCAAGCCGTAAACGGATTTGATATATCTTTACCAAGAGCTGTTTGCTCCTGGATTAGCCAATCCCTTTTGTCGTTTAGACATGGCGGACTGATAACCACAAAAATTTTGAACTCAAGTGAAAAATTTTTGAAATTTTGGCTAAAACGAGGGTATAAGATAGTAAAATGTGATAAAATTCGCTAGAATAGCGAAATACCCCCCCCCCCCCCCCCACACACACACACTTAGAATGAATATTGTCTTCAATATTCAAAGTCCCGGCTATTATGCCAACTCTTTGAACGTAAAAGGGCAACATTACAAGCTAAGCGTGGAAAACACCATTTTGTTTTTTTCACTATATTGGTAACCATAACAGGGGTAACTCCCCCACACTTAGGGTGAAAACCCTATAAGCATGCTACTGTTTTTATTTACCGAGTCGCTAGCTTGACTCGACCCCAAATTCATTTGTCCATGGGGAAGCATGATGTGGAAGAAACAATCTCAATCGGACTTTCATTCAAGATGTTTGGACAAACATTTGAAGCACGTGAAAGTTCCACTCCGATGAGATATAATATCCGGCTCAAGATAATGATACATGAAAATGCCGGGATCAAAGATGGTATCCTCACTCCCGAAGGAGTGAAGAAGAGAGGAAGTCACCTTATAGGTGAAGAAAAGGAAGAAAACCATGATGAAAATCATGATTTGATCTTCTTCCTCGAGAGAAGGCTCATCAGCCTGAATTTAGATTTCAAAGGTTAAGCTCAAAAATATCCCGGGAGGGTGGGTGGGAATTTGCAAATTCTCATGATTGAGTGCATCTCCCCCGGGCTATCAAACTCCGGAGGAGTCATGATATGATGAGTGAGTTCACCGGAGAACTCCTCATGAAGAGAATCATTCACATGATGTGAATCTGTGAACTCATGTTCCGGAATAGACTCATCACAATCCTCATTCTGAATATCAAAGAGTGGATTATCAGAAATCAAAGTGAATTCAGATTCAAATTCAAATAGAGGATTGGTGAGAGTAGTATTGAATGTTTCGGGAACAAAGAGATTAACATTCTCTATTGGACTGTCGAGATCAGAAGTGAGTGACGGATCATGATATAGGAGACTTTCAATTTCTCCTAGATCGGCTTCAAAGTCAAGGAGACCATCATCACTTTCCAATGAAAGTGGATTGATGTGAGTAAGTTCATCGACGAACTCCTCAAGAAGATGATCAGCATCAGAATGTGGAACTGATGCCTCAACATACTCGATGTCTCCATGAGATGTATAATCATCATTAAAATCTGAGAAAGTCTCAAAATGATCGTTTGAACACTCAAGAGGGGAAGGAATATCACACATATGCTCAAGAGTTCCCTGTGACTCTCTTGGGATTGGGACAAGGATCTCAACACTAGACTTTATTAATTCGTCTGATTCCTTTGAAGGAATAGTGCTAAGATGCTCATCCCCCATGTTTAGAGAGTGAGTGTGAACTTCGGGTGTGATAGCAGTTGTTTGAGATGGAATCTCGACTGCTGGGATATCCACTGATGAACTTAATGAAGCTTTGTAAAATTAAAGGATATCAAGTGTATCTTCATCATCACTGTCATCAGGAATAAAACGGAACTGAGAGCTAGCTTTGGCTGCTTTTTCTTTTCCAATTGATTCCCTAACAGATTTTTCATAGGCATCTTGGGAATTTATTCTAGCAGCCTGCTTTTCAGCCAGCAATTCTTCCATGGATTTTTGATGAGTATGTCTTTGGGCAAAGTCTTTAACTAAATCCTTAAGTTCATCAACGATTTTCATCATATTTTGCATTTCTGGAAGAAGTGCTTGATTCATTTGGTACTGTGGAGGTTGGTCATAATAAGGTGTGTCAAAATTGTCACAAGGATATGGATTTCCCATTTGATAATCTGAGCTGAAGTGTGGACCTCCACAGTAGTCACAACAGTAAAACTGTTGAGTCTGGACTGGTGAATCATATGGGTATTGATCATAACCAAAGTTTTGAGTATCACCGGAAAACTGTTCATAGACAAACGTGTTTCCGGATTGACACTCAAATCCTTGGTGAGGACCTCCACAAAACTCACACAGATATGTCAATATCTCATGATGTGGTGGCTGGTAGGACGAATCAGATGTATCATGGTAAGGATAGGGAGCTTGGTTATAGAGTATAGACTGACCCATCTCCTGACTCTACCATGCTACAGCCGGGACAATTCCCACCATTATGAGGACCACCACACCATTGGCAACCACAATGGTGTGGATACGACATATGAAAGAATCAAAGGTTTACAGAGGGTAAGGAATGAAGAATAAAAAATGTGAGAGGGTAAAGGTGAATATTTTTGGATTTTTGGATAAACATTTTGTACAAATGATAAAGAAAATGTTTTTGTGTTCGTTGAAAACTGAGTTTAAAATGTTTTCGGGAACGGTTTCGTTTTTATATGATAATAATTAGAAAATATGAACAAGGATGGACAAATATACAATGGATGTATATCCAGGTTCACCAATACGCAAAACCGTTTAGAATAGCGCGCACACCTCCCCGGCAGCGGCGCCAAAATTTGATTGGTGCTAAACAGTCAACCTAAATTGACCAAGTCAATGGTCAACAAGGTCAAACAGCCTAGAGTCAATCTCCGGGTAAAATAGAGTATCACCAGGTCGTTATGTCCCGACGAGGTGTGATGGTTATAAAACGGGTCTGTGATCGGGTGAATCTGGACGGAAAAGGGTTTGAGATTGATCTGACTAAGGAATCTACAAGGAAATAGCTTAAACAAGCTATATGAACAAGATTGTAAAGTTTGAAAAACCAGAAACGTTCAAAACCTAAAAACGCGTATGTTCACGTTTTAAATAACGTAAACGTACGAAATAAAAAGTAAAAACTGAAATCTGAAAACCCCCAGGGGGTGAAAATCACTTTTTTACAAACCTAAGGGTAAAAGAAAATTTTTAGAAAAATAAAATAAATTTTTACACTAATTAATTATTTATTATTAATTAAATACTAATTAATACTTATTATTAATATTTAAAATACTTAAATACAATATAATATTAATTTAATACTAGAAAAATGAAAATAAAATTTCTAAAATTATAAAATAACTAAAAATAATTTTTAAAACTAAAAATATGTATTTTTGTCTTTTTGTGATTTTTCTATTAATTAATTACTAATTAATTATTAATTATCTAATTAATTATTAATTATCTAATTAAACTATTTTAAATTATAAAAATTAGTAAATGAACAGTAGAAATTATGAAAAAATTCCTAAAATTATTTTACATTATATAAAAGCTAGGAAAAATATAAAAACTAGGTCTTACTTAATAAAAACTAATTATGCTATTTAAAACTTAATATTAATTAATTATTAATAAAACTAAGATTAATTCTAATAAATAATAAATGACAAAATAAAAATCTAAGAAAATTACTAAAATTACTTTAATATAAAAGGTAATTAATAAAAATATAAAAAAGCTAAGTGCTTAACAAAAATTTAAAAATGAAAATTAAAATTTAAATAATATTAAATAGAAGTTATCACTTGAAATTAAAATTGTTTTTCTGGAATTTTTCTTTTACAAACCTATTTTATAACTAAAAATGAAAAACTTTTATAAAAACAAAAGGTGTGGAACTTAAAATAAGCTGGGAAAGCACAATAAGCTTGGACAATTGACTTTGGTCAACTGTCAAGGCAAATAGCTTTGAAATAAGCTTAAACTTGAGACCAGGGGTGGTTTAAGATGTAAACTAGCTTATTGGACTTAAGTGAAGTTAAAACAACAATTAAAGCTTACTAAATAAGTTGGAAAAGCCAAATAAGCAATTTCCAAACTCCTTATCAACTCAGAAATAGGACAAAGTTGAGGTCCAAATCCAAGTGGGTCCCAGGGGGTTTGAGGTCAAACTTTTGGTCAAGGTTTGAACCCTGCCAGGAGGGGGGTTGAATGAAACAAAGTTGGGGTAATGGGTCCCACTGTGGTGGCCACAATGAGCCACCAAAGGTGGTGCTTTGGCTGAGTAACTGCTGATGCAGGGGAATGGCTTCCCCTGCAAGTGACTTTGGAGCTCAGTGGTGCCTAGGGAAAAAATTGCAAAAATCAAAGGACTATGGAACCTCAAAGATGAGGTTGGAGGCTACAATTAGGAACAAGTTTCAACCTTTGAAAGCAAACATAAAATTCAAAACAATTCTGTGAACTTTTGGAAAAATATAAAAGGTGCAAATTTGACTTTTTGTGAAAACATGATAAATTGACTTTTGTGAGCTTTGGTTGGATCTAAATAACTGAAAACATGTTTATAAGCTAAAGTAAGACCAAAATAAGTTTAAACAACAACTTATATTATGAGATGATGGTTTATGGGGATCAAAGACCACCACAGTTAACTGTGGTGGTGGGATTTTTGTAATATTGACTTTTTTCTGAAAAGATACCAAATACTATGTTTTAACTAGCCTATTTGAGTCTACTATGAACTAATGATACTGAATGCAGAACCAAAAACACCCCAGAATACAGCAAACACTCCTATTCCAAACACTCCCTTAAACTTGTATTGAACTACAACTTGCAAAGTTAAAACTAGAAAATCCAATTTTTAAGCTTGAAACTTATTACTAAGACAAAATAGAAGCTAAATATGCAAGAGTAACATTGGTAACACAACAAGGACAAGCAGAAGCAATCTAAACTAATTTGAGAAAGTTAACATGCACTTAAGAGCTCAGACACATACAAGGTAGCAAAAGGTACTCAATTAGCCTTAAACAAACAGAATAAGCGTAGATAAGATATTAAACAAGCAAATTAGAACATGCTACAGTAGATAACCAAAATTGAGAGAATGGCTTACAAGTGGTTCCAAACACAGAACATGAACCAAAGTCTCAACTCACAACCTAATGCCTTCCTTAAGGCTACTAAACCATGACAATCCAACTTCATCCTTCTTCTTGCTTTCTTTTTTTCTTTTCTTCTGATTTTTTTATTTTTACTGATTTATTTTCTATTTTTGAGGATTTTTGGACTTTTGAATGATACTTGTTTAAAACTAATGGAACTTATATAAAACTTGATAATAAGCTCAGGTGAGCTTGTTTGGACAATAAACAAGAGTTTTCCACAAGAATTAAGCTAAGATAAGAAATTTACTCATAAATTGCAAATTTTCATTTAAACTAAGAAATTGAAACAAACACTGAAAAACTTGAGAATATACTTAAATTAAACTGAAAGTTAAACTGGAATTGAGAGTTACAATAAAAAATTACATTTCAATTAAATTTTACATTGTAAAACTAAACCTAAACTACTACTAACTGTCTACTCCTTTTTCTCTGCTTTTTCTTGACTTAAATACACCATAGCATGTCCCATGTGCTTTCCCACATCTGTTTTTGGCCATTGGATTAGTTACAATCAATCTTGACCTTCAAATCTTTTTGGCGGGAAAATTTTCTTGGCAGGTTGTGGATTGCTTGTGAGACTTTTGTGACCAATTAAGGATCCTTGGAGTATTGTGGTTTGGAAGGGGGGACAAAGACTGGTGAGGTGAGTTGGAGTGATTGGGGGGAGGTGGAGTGTGCAGGGGTGAATAGCAGGTGCCAAGTGGGGAAGAGGTGGGTCAAGCTTTGGTTTGACTGGGTGAGGATAAAAGGGACGGGGGAGTATATTTTTTTGTGGATATGAGCTTTTGGAGAGTGGGCCGAGAAATGGGAGGTATAAGGTGGGCTAGGCTTGGGTATTTGTTTGGATTGGGTTGGTATTTGGATTTGGTTGTAGATAATAAACAAGGGTCCGTTTGGTATTTAACACACAAGGACCAATGGTGTAATTTCCAGAAAGTTAGGGGGCTGATGATGTACAAACTCCAATCTTGTTTAAAGGGTCTTTCCTGCCATCTTTCAATAGTATAAGGACAAGAATTGTAATTTTCCATTTTTTTACCCTCAGGGACTAAAATTGCCAATTGGTGAAACTTGAGGGACTGAATTGCAATTTCTTTAAAACATTCACCCAAGGACCATTTCTGCCAACTTTTGATTTTCCAAACACCTGAATTGACTTTTTATCCAAAAATATTTCCCAGGGATCAATTTTGTCAATTTCTGAAACTCTAGGGACCAAAACTGCCAATTTGTGAAACTCAGGGACCAAACATGTAAATTTTCCAAAACTTTTACCCAAGTGTTATTTTTGATAACTTTTTATTTTAAAAAGACTTGGGTTGACTTTTCTTGCAAAATAAATGCTCAGGGACAAGTTTTGCCAATTTTTGAAAGTTGGGGGACTGAAACTGCCAATTATGCAAACTTTGTACGTTTTTCATTTGTTTTTACTTTTTTTGCATCTAAAACATATAAAACGCAATTTTGAAACATTTTTAGTATTTTGATGCATTTCTGAGTGTTTTTGTATGTTTTGCAGTTCAGATTTGACCAAAAATGATGAGTGTTTGAGCACTCATCAATTTTCAATTTACATTTACGATTACATGTTTCTTATTCACATGCAAAACATTGAATCCGCTGTACTTTTTAATATGATCGGCTAAGCACCTTTGGTGCTAGCCTCGTTATAATTCCTACATGGTATTGTTTATGTTTTCGCGCTTTTATTATTGTTTTTGTGGAAAACTAGAAGGGGGGTTGAATAGTTTTCCCCACTTTTTAATTTTATAAAAACTTGGTTTCAAAATTTTGATTCAAATTTATTCAATTGTTTGTTTGAAAAACCTTCAATTAGAGTTTAGTATGAAAACAACATATAATCAATATGATCAATTATATACGTGAGCTTTTGGATTAGTTTTCAAAACTTAGTTTTCTGAATGAAGCTTTGGTCGATCTTTATGTGAATACGTTTTCCCTTTAAGATCTTAAAACATTTTGTATCAAATTATCGATTAAGTTAAACTCAACATGAGAAGTGTTAATAATATATATATATATATATATATATATATATATATATATATATATATATATATATATATATATATATATATATATATATATATATATATATATATATATATAAGTTCATTAGACCATATCATACAATTATATATCCTATCACAATATTAACTTATAATTACACCACAATCAATCATCATGACAATATAAGCAACAATCAACACATATTTGCAAGCATAGATATAAAGCGATAAATGCAACAATAAATGTGAAAAGACAAGAGAAAGAGGATGCAAATCGGACACGATGATCTATAGTGGTTCGGCTACAAGGACACCTTCCTTGCCCTACTCCACTCCCCGAGTCACCTACTCAAGAGTTTTCTTCACTACTCAACAAGCTCCCTTTTGGCAGAGAAAACCTTACACAACTTTTGCTTACACCATTTAATGACACTAAGTTAAATGTCGAGTTCTAATAGTAGTTAGAACCAATCTCACAACACGACTTCGATCACTACACAACTTCTACACAACTTCACGACTTCACGACTACTTCACAACTTCTTCTATACTCCACTACTTATTCGCACACCTACTTCTTCACAACTACATGACTTCTCCACACTACTACTTCTTCCCACTACTTCTTACTCACTCATTGACTCACTAATAAGTAAGATCATCTTGATCTACTTATTACATAAACATAAGTCACAACTTCACATAAACACTAACTAGACTCTAATACATCTTTGTCTTTATGATAGGGAGGATTCTTCTCTTGCACTTAGAGTGATGAGGGATTGAATCACTTGAAACAAAGACTAATAAACTTATGATCAAAGGTTTTAGGAAGATGATTTGAGAGGATTTGGACAGAAAGTTTTAGTGAAAATGGTGAGGAAAAATTACAGATTTGAACCAGTATTTATAGGCAAAAGTTTCTGACAGAGAAGCGTATGCCGGCCCCCTTAAAATTAAGGGGGCCGCCCAGACGAAAATGGCAGTTTTTCTTGTCTTTTCTGGGGAAGGTTTATCTAGTGAAATTTTAACTGTTTTTGGCTAAAAATTTGAATTTACATATTTATTATGAATTAAACATTTTCCTTTATATACCAAAAGTGTTTTTCAAAATAAATAAGATGTTTATAACATTTATAAAATTTGTAGTGTCTAAATAAAATCCCTTTGATCATAAAATGTATTAGACATTTGTTTGTACATACCTTAAGTGATTGTTGAAGCATACTTGAGACGTTGAGATGTCGAGGCTTGTTGACGTATGAATGCATAGATGAACTGTGATCACAAGTAACTTAAGCACTTTACGTTATATGTTGTAACTTACATCTTTGTCATCATCAAAACATGAAAAGGATGTTTAGATTAAATATCGTAATATTCATGCCAACAATCTCCCCCTTTTTGATGATGACAAACTATGTAAACTATAACTCATAGTAAAATGTATAAGTTACTTGTTTACACTTCTTCTCTCCCTTTTGTCGAAGCAAAAAGGTGGACTCTTAGACGAGACTTCTACTACGCTTGAACTTTTGAGATAGAATGTATAAGGCGGCATCATCGTAAGTGAAGCCTTGATCCTATCAACCTCAATGCTCCCTCTTGGTGTATGCTCCCCCTTGGTGTATGCTCAAAACTTGTATATATATATATATATATATATATATATATATATATATATATATATATATATATATATATATATATATATATATATATATATATATAATGTTGATGATAGATATATGCATGACTCTAATAGGGGAACAATATATGGACATATTAGGTATATGCACTAAAAGTATGACACATGCAATTATTGTTTTAAAAACAACAACCTAAATCCCCAAAAAAAATTTACCAAGACCAATGCTTAAGATATGACAAAGATTAGAACCTAATGCAAAGATTCGACCGACATATTTTGGTGAAAGATGCCAAAAAAAATATATACTCTAAAAGAGTTAAAGAAAAATGAAGATGAGAATGATACGTTCTTTAAAAAAGATGTAGGAAAATGAGGAGGGATGAGCGTGAATGTAAAGGGAATGTGATGACAAAGGGTTGAAAATTATGGTTTAGATTAATATATCGTTTGACAGGGTGGATGATAGGGAATCATGGGATTTTTAGGTGTTTTGTTGGTTGACGACCGAAGGTGGATATGTGAAATGAGGTGGTGATGACTCGACAACACTTGAAGCTTGGATTTCTTCATTGTGTTCTTCACTTGCTAGAAAGTGGAAATGACGCATTTCGTAATGAAATTCACTTGGATGAGGTGGTGATAACTTGACAACACTTGAAGCTTGGATTTCTTCATTGTGTTCTTCACTTGCTAGAAAGTGGAAATGACGCATTTCATAAAGAAATTCACTTGACTTTCAGGGGTTTAAGTTTTGGTGGTGATGGCGCACTTAGTAGAATGTTGAGAATGGTGACATGGTTGAATCTTCTTGTAAAGATGGGAAATGAGGATCAAGTGGAGATGACTAGGTGGAAGCGAAAGAGTGATGTTCAAGGAAGGAATTTCTTGGGTAGGAGGTGGTGGTGATAGAGTGTTGGTGTTATCTTGTGTTAAATCAATAAGGAGTGGTTTAGGAGGTACGATATTGATTCTTGGTTTCTTTGAGGCCATGGAAATGGTGGATGACTCGAGATTGGGTGTGAGGTAGAAGGATATATGTGAGTGAGTGTGATTTGCCTTCCCATTAAATTCATGCTCATCCGGACATAGAGTGTGACACAAATAAAGACAAATCAACATAAAAACGATAATCATGACAATGACACGAAGGATCAAGGATAGCATACAAGGAGGTTTTCCTAAAGGTGGACGGAAGGTGTTTGACATCTATATAATAATAGAGTCATGACTCAAGAAATTGAACAATGAGTGACATTTTAATTTGCATTTTGCTAATTAAAAATACTTAAACATTTCAGATGAAATATTTAAGTTGTCACATCAAGTTAGAGAGGTATTAGATTACAATCTAACTATCTCTTGACAAAGGAGTGGATTGTTTGGAAGGAAACAAGATGATGAATAAGGAAGTAAGTATGCATGGAGACTCTAGGACACTTAAGACAGTTTTGAGACTAATATGACCTATCAGATTGTGACACTAAGGTTCTCATGAAATAGGGTGTAGGATCTAAAGGCAAGAGATATATATCTAGATGAATGAGACATATAGAGTCAAGCATGTAAAGGCATGAAATCAAATAACATAGGAGCAAATAAACATCTAGAAACAACATATATGCGATATGCCATAAATCTAGGAATGAAAGCATCTAATGAGAAGCAAAGTTGATAAAAGTAAGCTTAGCGTTAGGTATATTTAGGAATAGCAATTTAATCAAGTTGGAGAATCAGTATGAGACTATTACTAGTGGTGCTCAATTAAGGCTAAACACGACCATTTTTACGGGTTACACACACCCAACTTCTCACATAGAAGCAATTCAACCGTTAGGTTAAATTGAGTTTCTAGATAATAGGTTCTCCAGTAGTCATTCTCCTTTTAGAAGAAATTAAATTCCTAAATTTACCTATCGAAGAGTACCAAATATGAAGTTTGCTTGGTTCACTAATGCTTGGCTTAATGTGACTCAAACGTCATTTTTTTTTTTTTTTAATGAAGGTAAATCTAGATGATATATTTTATTCACGATCCCAATAGAGACGTGTTGAATGTTTAGATAAGAGTAAACAAAAAAGTTTTAATCTTTTGTTCATGATTTACCGGTTGTTTGGTTTTGATTGCATATTACTTGATTTAATAAATGTGCTAGACTTAAGAGTGCACCTTAGCATCTCTTGTGAAATGAATCTCATTAAGATTATTTATCTTAAATGAGTTTGTGATTCTCAAATGATATCAAAACTAGACATTAATATATTTTTAAACAAATATTATTTTCTATAATTTTTGCCAATGTTATATATCATACTTTAACAAGTATATGAAAAAATAAATTTTACTTGTTTATGGATTGTGACAAGTTATTTTTATTTTTTTCCAATTCTAATAACTTATATTATTTCAAAAAGGAAAGTGTAGTGCATAACACAACCATTCATGCTACAAAGAAAATGAAATACATAGAATATATAGTGTGTATTATTCTTAAATATGTATTTTATCTTGAAGTAATGATTTTAAGTAGTGTGAGCAAACTTTACATATGTTGTTAGTTTGCTCATGTTTGGTTTTTCGGATATGACACATTTATCCATTGCATTGCAATGTAAATTGCTTGAATATTTCGGACGAAACATCCAAGTCGTCAATCCTACTTCAATGTATATTTTATGCATGTGTTAAACATGTTATTCTAATATTTGGAACACAACTATTGGACAAGTAGATTCAATATGGCATTATCAACACAAGTGTGAGTTATGATCCAATGCATATTCTTTTCATCTACAAAGGATGTAAATATTTTCATATCAATCTAGTGTGATTGAATATGTAGATTCAAGACTATATCTTTTGTTAAAATTTGATGTAATCTTACAACTAGACAAATAACAATCCAATTTCTTGTCCACACTAAAAAACATGTCAATTAGATTTGATTAATATATCAATCATAATTTGAATAATGAATTGATATAATATCAAGATCTTTCTTGACCCTCACAAACACTCATTTAAAATAAATAGGCATTTTGATAGTGTGTTCCATTAATCCTAAGATTATTTATAAGTGAGGTTGGTGAATGATTGAAATTTGATTTATTACTTCATGATTGTTATATGTTTTGTTTATGTGAAAGACTCTTCATTGTTACCTATAATGAACACACTTAGATTTTGAAAATACTTTTTCTTTTATATAACTACTAATGTTTTACAATGATTCAATTTCTCTTATTAAACAACTTAAGGTAAAACAAGGTAATTTGTTGAAAATATTTAAGTGTGTTGTTAAGAGTAGATTAAATTGTTTGAAATATTTAGGTGACTAGATTTAACTCATTTATAAGATGTTTGAGTAACATTAAGTCATCTATACCTATATACAATGCAAGCATGATATTGCAATCCTAACGCAAGAAATCTAGCATAAGATCTAGTTAAGTATAAACCGGAAAACTAGCTATAAACTAATAAGATACATATGCCTAGATATACAATTAACTAAAAATCAAATAGCAACAATCATCTAATATATTCAATTAACAAAATAGAATCACAAATAAGTTCGCATAGCACATAAGACACTTGTCGTCATTTTGTGTATTATATATACCAATGTTTACTTATCTCGATTTTATTTGAAAATAAAATAGTTTCCTATCCATTTTAAAATTTAATTAAGATCAATATTTTTAAAGCATAAATGCTTAATTTTTCAAAAATATATCGACTAGGAATGCCCGACTCGAAGGAAAAGGTAAAATACAAGTTTTACGTTAAAACGAGACTCAAATTTTTGACCTCCATGTAGTATTTTGACTTTCTGACTTATTTAAGTTTGTAATGGCTGCTTGTAAGCATTTTTAAATGAAAGTAGACTCAATTACCTCTAAAATGTTGGGTGGCATGACTTCTACGGAGTTACGGTTATTTTTATATGATTTTTCAAAGTTTCCGAAAAAACTGCGAACAGACAGGCGGACCCCTTAAATTTAAGGGGGCCGCCCAGACAATTAAAGGGGCCGCCCATCTGATACAAAAAAATACATTTTTTGTTAAAAATTGTTTTCTGACTTTGTGAAAAAGTGTGTAACTTTCTGATATTAAAAACAAACATATAACACTTGTTTTAAGCATAATCTTATCTCGACCTAGTATAATTAGTGAATATAATATCAAAACTAATACAAGTTAATCAACAAAACACTTTTCATATTTAATCCTCCTTAATGGGTAATTTGATACATAGATCGTACTCAATTTTTAAAACCATTTGTTTTGAAAATTTGAGCGACGTGGCTCTGGTACCAATTGTGGAAAACTAGAAGGGGGGGGGGGGGTTGAATAGTTTTCTCCTCTTTTTAATTTTATAAAAACTTGGTTTCAAAATGTTGATTCAAATTTATTCAATTGTTTGTTTGAAAAACCTTCAATTAGAGTTTAGTATGAAAACAACATATAATCAATATGATCAATTATATATGTGAGCTTTTGGATTAGTTTTGAAAACTTAGTTTTCTGAATGAAGCTTTGGTCGATCTTTATGTGAATACGTTTTCCTTTTAAGATCTTAAAAAGTTTTGTATCAAATTATCGATTAAGTTAAATTCAACATGAGAAGTGTTAATTATATATATAAGTTCATTAGACCATATCATGCAATTATATATCCTATCACAATATTAACTTGTAATTACACCACAATCAATCATCATGACAATATAAGCAACAATCAACACATATTTGCAGGCATAGATATAAAGCGATAAATGCAAGAATAAATGTGAAAAGAAAAGAGAAAGAGGATGCAAACCGGACACGATGATTTATAGTGGTTCGGCTACAAGGACACCTTCCTTGCCCTACTCCACTCCCCGAGTCACCTACTCGAGAGTTTTCTTCACTACTCAACAAGCTCCCTTTTGGCGGAGAAAACCTTACACAACTTTTGCTTACACCATTTAATGGCACTAAGCTAAATGTTGAGTTCCAATAGTAGCTAGAACCAATCTCACAACACGACTTCGATCACTACACAACTTCTACACGACTTCTTCACGACAACTTCCCAACTTCTTCTATACTCCACTACTTATTCACACACCTACTTCTTCACAACTACATGACTTCTCCACACTACTACTTCTTCCTACTACTTCTTACTCACTCATTGACTCACTACTAAGTAAGATCATCTTGATCTACTTATTACATAAACATAAGTCACAACTTCACATAAACACTAACTAGACTCTAATACATCTTTGTCTTTATGATAGGGAGGATTCTTCTCTTGCACTTAGAGTGATGAGGGATTGAATCACTTGAAACAAAGACTAATAAACTTATGATCAAAGGTTTTAGGAAGATGATTTAAGAGGATTTTGGACAGAAAGTTTTAGTGAAAATGGTGAGGAAAAATTACAGATTTGAACCAGTATTTATAGGCAAAAGTTTCTGACAGAGGAGCGTATGCCGGCCCCCTTAATTGTGTGCCGGCCCTCTAAAAATTAAGGGGGCCGCCCAGACAAAAACAACAGTTTTTCTTGTCTTTTCAGGGGAAGGTTTATCTAGTGAAATTTTAACTGTTTTTGGCTAAAAATTTGAATTCATATGTTTATTATGAATTAAACATTTTCCTTTATATACCAAAAGTGTTTTTCAAAATATATAAGATGTTTATAACATTTTATAAAATTTGTAGTGTCTAAATAAAATCCCTTTGATCATAAAATGTATTAGACATTTGTTTGTACATACCTTAAGTGATTGTTGAAGCATACTTGAGACGTTGAGATGTCGAGGCTTATTGACGTATGAATGCATAGATGAATTGTGATCACAAGTAACTTAAGCATTTACGTTATATGTTGTAACCTACATCTTTGTCATCACCAAAACATGAAGAGGATGTTTAGATTAAATATCGTAATATTCATGCCAATAGTTTTTAGTGTGGGCATGCTTAGTTCTTCGATAGATCCTTTAGTTTCGGTAGTTTTGAAGACCGATTGTATGTATTACACTAGGAAATTTGACCAAAGGACCCTTGAGTAGTATGTTGCGAGGGTTGGTAAGAATTGACCAATGGACTACCAAATCCCTTGCATGCGAATTAACCAAAGGATCACCCTTCGGGTTGGATGAACTTAAGAAGTTAGATGTGTGGTCTAAGATCCGAGATGCCGGATCACACAAAGAATTAATCTAGCATGTAGTGGAGCTTAATGACTCGAACTAGTCTACCTGTAAGCTTTGACAGCCATAAGGATCCAGACCTTTGGTGTCCTAGTAGGATTCAATGGAGATACGCTAGACGAATTGACCAAAGGAGTCTAGTGAATCTTATGCCCCACTTGAAGCAATATGAAGCTTAATTAGAAAACATAGTCATAAATTTGTAGGATGAACAACTAGGCTAGTGTACTTTCTCCTTACTGTTTTCAAATCAATTTTATTTCCGCATTTCATTTCTATTTATTAGTTTAATTATTCAAAACAAATCATAAACCCTTTTAAAACATAACATAAACTTAAGTTAGAATCTAGATACACGTAGCTCTTGGGACGACCTCAGCTTTACCGGATACTACATTACACACGACCGGGTACACTGCTTGTGAGTGCATAAGGTAGACCATAGGTAGATGAGACTATTATAAATATTAAAACCTTGTCAGAAATCCTGCATAACCCGTTTTGACCCGTTAGCGTACTTTATAACACCAAACTATGGCAATTCACCTTGACACTTATCAACTACACATTACATGATACTTTGACACTTGGAAAACAAACATGTAAACCATTTAAGAATCTCAAGGGATACAACAAACTAAGCTCCTACGTGGATATAACCTTTTATCATTTTCACTTGCAATCTTTAAGCCTTAATGCAAGCTATAGCACTTCTACAAGAACCTACAAAAACACTGATAACTATAAACGTAATAGTAAGTAACCAATTAATACATAATTAATACGTCAATCATCATATTAGCAATATGAATGCTTAACAGCTAATCCATTCATTCTTGCACGTCAACACTATAACATTCACATATACTATAACCACATACCTATGACACATATATACACATAAAAGCATTAACAAATACCTTAAATCTTACTTAATCCATAGCTAATTCAATAACATCCAACTAATTTGGGACTCTTAATTCATCACTCGTTTTAAGAAGCTATAACCTTCCTTAACACGTCCATTAATAATCACATAACATAATAACTTTCATGTTAAGCATATAGTAACCAAGTTACTTATCTTTGATTCCATACTGTTGACATAAATAATGTGTGAAAACGTTATTTATATCTTTCGATATCTCTATACTTTGACGATCACAAAATGTAAAATCGTTAATCGTATAACTACTACGTAAACAAGTATTAAGCTAGTTTATATCATTATATCCAACTTAATCACTTAAGGTATGGATAAACAAGTGCTTAATACATCTCATGATCAAAGGGGTATTTAATTAACTAACACAAAGTTTATTTAATTATATAAACATATTATATATTTTTTGAAAAACACTTTTGGTAATAAAGAAAAATGTTTTATTCATACTAAATATATGAATTCAAATTTTTAACCAAAATCAGTTAGTTTTTCACTAAATAAACTTTCCCCACTAAAAGACAAAGATTCTGGCCGTTTGAGCTGGGCGGCCCCCTTAATTATAAGGGGCGGTCCCCTTAAAATTAAGGGGCCGGCCTTGATTTAAGGGGACCGGTCACGCTCCTCTGTCAGAATCTTTTGCCTATAAATACCACCTTAAACCTGGATTTTTGACTTACCTTTTGCACGAAATTTTTAGATCTATAACTCTCTAAACACCCTCTAAAACCCTTTGATCATTTGTATATTAATCCTTGTTTCAAGTGATTCAATCCCTCATCATCCATTCTCATCCAAAGTGCAAAAGAAGAACACTCTTTCTACAACCAAGTCCAAGAAGTGTTGAAGAGTAGTTGTGCATAGTGTATATATACATTCATTTATGAATATTGTGTTGTGCTTGTTATATATTGTTTAGAAGATATAGAAGTTGTGTAGGAAGTAGAAGTTGATTAGTAGTGAAGTAGGTTAGTTGTGAAGATTGGTGTGTAGAAGATAGGTGTGAAGAAGATTGGTGTGTAGTATATTGGTGTGAAGAAGTTGTGTAGAAGTTGTGATCAAGTTGTGAAGTTGTTGTGGTGTGTAAATTGGTGTGTAAGGTTTTCTCCGCCAAAAGGGAGTTTGTTGACATAGTGAAGAAAACTCTCGAGTAGGTGACTCGGGGAGTGGAGTAGGAACAAGGAAGGTGTCCTTGTAGCCGAACCACTATAAATCCTTGTGTTGTGGTTTGATCTTTCTAACTCTTCTCATTACTTATTCATTTACCTTTACTATATTAGCTTTGTTAGTTTGTTACCATACAATTGTTCATATAGTGCAAGTATTGAGTTCACATAAACTAGAATCGAAGTTTTTAAAACAAACTTGTGTTTATAAATTTAAAAGGATGTAAAACTATTCAACCCCCCTTCTAGTTTTCCACAATTGGTATCAGGAGCCACGTCTAGCAAGATTTTTTAAAATATATTGTATTTTAAAACTTGTAACGATCTATGGAATCTGAAAAATATTTAGAAAGGCAATCTATGAAAAGACCACCACTATTTGAAAGTGATGGATTTTTATATTGTAAAAATCGATTCGAAACTTATGTGAAATCAAAAGATCTAGATCTTTGGCATGTTATTACCAATGGTGATTTTTTACCTATTCAAAATAACCCCGAAACTAAGAAAGATGAAATCGTACCTTTTGAAAAATAAAATGATGATTTAAAAAGAAAATTTGCTAAAAATAATGAAGTAAAAATGGTTATTTACAATGCGCTACCACGTAAAGAGTACGAAAGGATCTTTATGTGTGAAACCGCAAAAGAAATTTGGAACTCTTTATTAATAACCCACCAAGGTAATAATCAAGTCAAAGATAACAAAATAGATCTACTTGTTCAACAATATGAGCAATTCACGATTCCAGAAGAGGAATCAATTGATAATGCTTTTGCTAGATTTAACACTATAATCACAAGTTTAAAAGCACTTGATGAGAATTTCTCTAGCAAGAATTTTGTTAGGAAGTTTCTTAGAGCTCTTCACCCAAAATGGCGAGCTAAAGTGACGGCTATTGAAGAATCAAAGAATTTGTCAACGCTACAACTTGATGAACTAATTAGTAATTTAAAAGTCTACGAAGCAATAATAAAGAAGGACTCCGGAATGGTTAAAGGGAAACGAGAGCAAAGCAAGTCAATCGCCTTGAAAGCTAGAAAGGAATCCAACAACGAAGATAGCTCATCTTCCGAAAGCGAAGACGAAGAATATGCCATGGCCGTAAGAGATTTCAAGAAATTCTTCAAAAGGCGAGGAAGATTCGTTAGACAACCACACGATGAAAGAAGAACACCTCAAAAGAATAATGATGACAAGTATAGCAAGAATGAGAGAAAATGTTTCAAGTGTGGTGATCCGAATCACCTTATTGGAAAATGTCCAATGATGACAAGAGATCAAAATCAAAGAGCGTTTGTTGGAGGTGCTTGGAGTGATAGCGATGAAGATGAGAAAAAAACAACAAAGGAAGAAAAGTGTCAAATGGCTAAAACATCAAGTGAGGTACGTTCCGAAACCGAATATTTTAGTGATGAAAATCTATCATTAGATGAAAAAGACTTAGATAGTGAATACAATAGATTATGCAAACTAGGACAACAAGTTATGGCTAAAAACAAATCACTAAAATATATAAACAACCAATTAGAAAAGGAAGTACTTGAACTAAAAATTAAAATACATCAACTTGAAAAAGGTAAAGAAACTTTTGAAGAATGTAAATCATGTCAAGAGCTTAGAAGTGAAAACAACAAACTTAAGGAAGAAATTTGTAAACTTGATAAATTTGAAAATAGTAGTAACTCACTTAGTAAAATTATAAGTATTCAAAGAATATCCGGAGATAAAACCGGTCTAGGTTTTAACTCAACCGAAGCCTCAACAAGTGAAGTTAAAAATGTTAAATTTGAAAGCGAACTCAAGGAACTAAAACCTTCAAAATCTAATCCTAAGTATATACTCATAAATGATAAGAAAATACCTCTAGCTAGTAATGAAGAAATAAAACCGTTTTATAAACCATCTTTAAAAACCGAAGTAGGATCGCCCAAAACTAAAACAAGATCTAAAACTCCACCACCTAGGAAACCGAATAATTCTTACCCTAGACCTAAAACACCTCAACCAAGAGTAAACCAAAATAGATGAAACTTTAACAATAATCAACAAATGTGGAACTTCAATCCATGGGGAATGTTTCCACCATTTATGCACCCAAGTCAAATACAAAACATGTTCGGGACAAATAACTTTGGTCAAATGAGACAATGGGGACCAACGTAAAAATTTTCGCCATTCAAACATGGAAATCTTTGATGTCACCCCCTGTTCGGACTTTCCCTTGAAGATTTTGAAGTTAAACGCATTGAAGACGAAAGGTACACATTTCTTTTTATTTCCTTGTCAACAAATGCATGCTTAGTTTAGTATCTAGTTTTTATGTGATTTTGATTGGTTCATTATTCTCTCTAGTTTTTATTTCTATACATATATATATATATATACTTATTTACTTATACTATATATATATATATATATATATATACACTTAGCTATATCTAGGATCTTATAACCTAGAAAATTCATTTGTTGATTTTCTAGAACTAGAAATTGTTCGTTTACGAACCTTTTCTTTTCCCCATTTGCCTTATTGAACCTTAATGTTCAACAACACTCATGCTGATGAAGAGAGATGAGTTGAAAAATCTATGGATGAAACAAACTCCCGGCTTCCGTTGCATACGTCTCCCTCCTTTATTCTCGTCTTATAAGCCCATACTACATACATATATATATATATACATATACTTATGAACCTTCCACAACTTTCTCGTGTTCTTGACAACTTGATAAATTTCATCCGAAATGATCAAGAAAATTTAATTGGCAAAATGTCAAGTAAAAGTGTCAAGTAATTCCTCTCGTGCGAATACCCTCCAACGTATTTTTGATTAAATATAAATCTAATACATACATATAAATATTTTCTTGTTCTTTCCAGAAACGAAAATCACAAAAATCAAATTTTGGAGGGCGGCCCCCTTAATGTTTAAGGGGACCGGCAGCCAAATGAAGGACGGCCCCCTTAATGTTTAAGGGGGCCGGTCATCTGATAGCTCAAACCCGTTTTTCCCTTTGTTCCTTTCGCCAAACACTCCACTTTTTCATACTCCCCTTCCCCTGCTTCTGCTGTGACGAAAACCAAAACCCAAAAACATCTCAAATCACTTCCAAATCACATAATTCGGGTTATTTCGCAAATGGCAAATTCATCTAACACAATCACCATTACGTATTGTAAGTTTTTCATAACACATTTCATCTAATTTTATCTTATTTGGTCATATTCATGATTATGCATGTTTTATAAAATTCTTCAATTTCACAATTTCTTTCGAATTAAGTCCTAAAACTCCATAACCAAATGCTTCCCCTGGGATTAGAATGATTAATCAACACTAGAAACTAGTAATTATAAACTATCATGTCGAAAATTCTTGAAAAACTTCATACACTCCTTTTCAAAAATTTTAGTAAACTCATTGTTGAATAATGATTTGAAAACGTGTTAAAACTAATCACATTATACTTTTGTAACTTATAAAACTTGAAATTACATTTTTCGACCAAGAAAAATTATATTGGTTCACAATATAGGGGTGTTTGGATTATGTTCAAATAATATCGAAACCTAGTCATTATAATCTTTATAAAACTTTGTTATAATTATAAACCTAAGAATTGCTAATCGGACTTGTCAAGATATATAATTCATATATATATTGACATACTAGTGATATAAGTCACTAGTTAAGGAAGCGTTTGGTTTATTACTAAAAATAACATTTTTAAGTAAAAATACAAACCATCTTTTTCAAAAACAAATCACATGCATAAGAAACTCGCAAGAAATAACTAGTTTTACAATCTAATGTAAATCTAGTAAATTTCATGATATATTAAGATGTTTAAAAGGGCGTTTGGATTTGTCCATAACTACTTATTAAACATCGTAAAGTATATCTAGAACGAGTTAAAAACAATATTAAGGAACATGGTAATCTACTTCTTAGGATTAGTAACGAAGTATGTTTACGCTCCAACATAAGCCTTAACAATATACATATACTTTTATCTTCTTTTTTTTTTTTTTTTTTTTTTTTTTGGTCTTTTTGTATTGTTGATGTGTTTAGGTGAAAATGCCAAAAGCAACTACCGAAGATCTTTCTCACACTAAAAACTACATTCCTAAAGTTTACCAACTCCCTACCACATCTCCTTCCATTGGACTTATATATCGTCAAATTGAAGATAGAAATGTTCATGAAGGACGTGTAGTAGATCTTGCTTTTGCTCAATCCGAGTACATAAATCGCTTGTTTTCAAGCATCAACTTCAATTGTCTTTATGAAACAAATGAACCTATCATTCCTCGCTTCATAATGGATTTCTATAGCCAAGTCACCGTCCAAGCCAATGATCTTGGTTTCATCACCATCTCTTTCATGATTCAAAATGAATTTATCACCCTAACTCTCGAACAATTTGGTCATATCCTCCAAATTCCATTTAGAGGTCAAGCCGTTTTCACAAACGAGTGGGACCTCGAATCTCTTAATCGCTATCGACCAACCTTCGGTCCCTATCTCGACGAAATTCGTCAAGTCCTTGGTGTGGAACGTGCCACCACAAGCCGAAAAATAAAATCCAAAAACGTTCAAATCTCTCCATACCAACTTCTCCTCAAGGAATTAAGCCCCCACATGAAGCGTTGGGAAGAACTCATTCGTGAGAATGCGTTTGGTACTGGAGGTCACCGGGACCATCTCCCGGCATGCCTTGCTCACATGTTGTATTGTATAGCTGTCGAAAAGCCGTACAATTTGGCCTACTTCTTTATCAAACGGATTGAGTGTGCTAGAAAAACTCCCAAAGCCAACCTTCCATATAGAATGTTCCTCACTCGTCTCTATCGTCATGTTATCGAGTACTACCCCGATCTTGACAATAGTATCTATGAGTCCATCTACCCCACTCTACGTCCTCTTGCTCTAAAACAAGTTCGACGAACTCGAAGTGACAAGGGTAAATCTCGTCGTCATAGCTTTCATGGATCATCTTCAAGACAAGACGATGACGATGAGGAGGAAAACATCCATGATGCTAGTACCCCTTCGTTTTCTGAGTTCGTTGACAATTTAGAGGATCTTGACTATCCCGAGTATTCTACCCCATCTCCTAGTGATCAAAACGAAGAAGTGCTTCATGAACGAACTACCGAGATGCTTAGAAGACAAAAGAGCTTGCACGAAGAAGTTAGAGGTGGCTTCAAATCTATCGGAAAGACTTTGAAGGGTATCTTCGGGAAGAAAAAGAGATGATATGCTTGGATTATGTTTGTTAAACAATATTTAATTTTTATGTCTTGTGTGCTATTTGTCCGAAGTATATTCGGAAGTACTTGTTATTTTCTTGGATAATTGTTTTGTGCACTCGATTAGGTTGTTAACTTGCTTATTTATGTTTTATTTATGCTTATGCATGCTTTAACTCTTAATCTATATACATACTTGCATGATTAGCTTATATATATATATATATATATATATATATATATATATATATATATATATATATATATATATATATATATGCTTATAATAGACCAAAACAAATGTGAAATGTCCAAATGGTGCTTGCTGCAAATACAAAACAGAACACAATATTTTTTCAGAAAATTTTTGAAAATTTTTGGTTTCTGAGTCGTCAGATGGGCGGCCCCCTTAAAATTAAGGGGACCGGCCTCCATTTAAGGGGACCGGCCATCTGAAACAGTTTTTACACTGTTCTCTTTTGCATCTTGTGATCCCTTTTGCTAGTCCCAGCTACCATTTCCCTTAAAAACTAAACTGATTTTGGAATATAACATTTCAATTTCAAATTAATTCCACTTCTAAACATGTTATCCCACTATATAATCCCCATGCATGTTTAATTCACATTCCATCATCCTCAAACATTCATCAAACATCATCATGTCATCACTAAGAACCACCTATTCAAACAATGCCAAGAAACAAAAACTTGTCATCATTCCACCCAAACAACTCTTCATTGATCTTACAAATGAAGACAACACCACTTCATCTCCACCACCTCAATGTTCATCTCCTAGTGCACCAAATGCACCCTCCAAAACACCTTCAACAAATGGAAACTCTACTTCCTCCATACCATCCACTTCATCCATTAATGACTACATTAACACCCACTTATCTCCTCCACCAATAGTTCAACCATCACAACATACCGATGAAAACACAACCCTTGCATTAACTCTCTCACTATCACCATTAACACCTCTTGATGCACACTTCTCATCATCCCCTATCAATCCACCAACCTATAACCCCATCCCATGGAGCTTACTTGAAGCTCATGGCGACACTTGCCTTTGTTGCATCCACAACCGAACAATTGTGTTCGGACTAAGAGATGAAATGCAATACATGTTTTCTCACATTGAAAACTTGTTGGATCCACCACCACCAACAACAAACTCAACTCCTCCACCACCATCAACAAACACTCCTCCTCCATCACCATCTCCATGTTCACCATCCATGCCTCCCAATTAAACATGTTTGGTGTCTCACAAATAAAGACTTTATGATGATAGAATCAACAAATACGTGTTGATCGGTTTCAATAGCATTATCACAAATTAGGCATCGAGCATCAAGGTTGTAGCAGGTGGGGTAAGTACTATTTTCCACTTGCTTATTCTTGTCCATTTTGCAAACCCAAAATCCCACCTCATGAGTTGAAAAAGATATTTACCAAGTCCACAACGGGTTTCGCTTAGTGATATGCATGTGCATGGGTCCCTAGCTTAATGTCGAATGACTTTCTAATCTGAAGCTTCGGATGCTCTATTAATTAAGTGATTGCCTATGAAGTTTTAGCTGAAAGACGAAGCAAGTGCGTTGAATGTCCTGGTCTAGTATCTGTTTACCTCTGCTCGACTGCATATAGTTTTGTTTGTAGGTCAATCTCCGACTGATTACATTGAATATAACTGATGCTGTTTCTTATGATGTTATGTTATGGTCTGTGCAAGTCGTCCACAGGGTCTTAAGTCTAAACCTTGTAGACTTGTAGTTATTTTGCACAAGTTGACAACTTGTTCTAGTTAACAAAATGCTTATTTTTCAAAAAATAAAATTAAGTGAAAAGGT
This sequence comes from Artemisia argyi, assembly GCA_030686995.1. Taxonomy (NCBI): domain Eukaryota; kingdom Viridiplantae; phylum Streptophyta; class Magnoliopsida; order Asterales; family Asteraceae; genus Artemisia; species Artemisia argyi. Next base: position 171,032,744 of record CM060706.1, read on the forward strand.
ATAATATTATGCTATTGGTACACTATTACTTTGGACAAATAAGAAACTGTATTATCTTCACTCAAAATGAAACAAATATCAGATCAGTATTAATTTTACAAAATGTTTAATACAAAAAAAAATAATAATAATAAAAAATAAAAAATAAAAAAAAGGCATTTTCTCAAAAATAATTACATAATCAAAATTGATTTGCAACTCTGAATAATGTAATTATTAATGTATATTTCGATTTATATCATGTTCAATGTATATGTTGCAACCCTGGACCATGAAGACTTAGTGATGATACAATTAACAAATAACTGTTGAGCGGTTTCGATAGCTTTATCAAAAATCAGGCATAGAGTATCAAGCTAGGTTGTAGCGGTTGAGGTAAGTACTATTTTACAGTACTTGCAAACCAGAAACCCCAACTCACGACACTGAAGAAGGTTATTTAACAAGTCCATTACAATGGATATTTGCTTAATGGTACGTACATGGGTCTCTAGCTATTCAGCTGAAAGACAATAGACACGTGTCCAAGGACGGAACATATAAGGGGCCGAGGGGGTTGCGGCCCCCCCAAAATTTTGGACCCTATGTATATTTTATACCATTTTATTTCTAGTTTTAGTCATTTTCAATACAAAATTTTCAGCGTTATGTATATTAGCCCCCTAAAATATATACTTTACAAGTTGGCTCCTCTAACAAAAACGTTCAAGCTCCGTCTGTGCACGCGTCGAGTTTAAAGCTGAATATAGGCGTGTAGGGAATATCTCTTTATCCTCTACATATAGTTTTGTGATTAGATAAATACCCTTACTAAATGTTACTACCTCCATCCCAAAATGTAAGTCCAATTTGACTTTTTCAATCGAACTTTTACCTTAAATATTTTTGTTCGTATTATATACCACTTGATGAAAATTATACCGAATGAAAACACATTTAAAACACTATCCGTTTATATATTTTGCATCAAGCGTTGTATAATACAAACAAAAATATTTGAGGTCAAAGTTCGATTTAAAAAGTCTAACTCGACTTATATTTTGGGACGGAGGGAGTAATTAACTTATGTGTGGAACATAATTTAACTTATGAGGTTGAGTGAACATATGCTTACTTGCAATCCTCACTTTCAGGAGATTGATATACTTTGTGTGTGTGATATGGTTGCTAAGGGTCAGGTTCGTGTTCTTCATGGCCCATCTCGTTATTTTCATGGCGTGGCTTCCATCATCGTTATTCGAGGAGTGAGAGTTCAGAGTTTATTAACGTAAAGAAAGCTGCTGGAATAGACTATGATGTGTTTTCCAAATCGTGCTCGGGTTAAGTGGTCATTTAGTAGAAATCACGTACAAAAGGTGTCAAAGAATCTGGTGAAGACGAAAGAGGTGGTTTCGTGAGAGAAAAAAGTGACAGTGGCTAACAATTAAGTCTTTTCATACTACAAGTTGGCTAGCAATGTAGTGAAAAAAGTGATGCGGCACATGATAGTCGGGCTATATTTAAAGGATCCTATTTTCTACAGCTACCAATCATCTTAACAATAAATTCAACTCAAGAACTTCATAGGTGCATTAAACAAAAATATGAATTGACCTAATAAATAGTTGAATTCTAGTAGTGTTTCTTCAATTGTAAAATCCTTCTTTTAACGAGTTCTAGATCTTTTTTGTTCACTTTTGCCTATATTTCTTTGCAGAGCACCAAACGACTACAAATATTAGTCGTCAAAGGCTCCCTGTGTTTGTTTAAGAGCAATGCTACACATAACGCAAATCTAGCATCAAAATCAATTATATAAGCACTAAGAAATGTAGATTATATGCACACCAATGCAATGACAGACTGACAGTTGGACCTAGCTACAATCATTCATATGAAATTATGATGCTTACCGTTATCATCTTGAAATGTTCTCAGGAATGTTTATCTATGTGGTCAAGCAATTGTTCTCAGAATTAGACAAGCATGTTACGGATACGAAGCTCTCTCAAATGGTTAAAAGCTTCTATCTCTTGAATCCAAGGTGTGACAGGAATACAAGCCGAACGAGATTCTGAAAGTGTTACGGACTCAAGTTTAGGGAATCTATTGCTTAAACGTTTTAGATTAGGGAGATAATGCACGTGGACAGTTAGATGTTTACGCATTAAAGAGTCGGTAAAATAATATCTCTTGAAGACTAATGAAACAGTATTAAGGTCGCCTATGTAAGGTGTAACACAAGCAAACACTATAAAACCTTTATCCATATATCCAAATTTCAACTAAACGAGAAACAACGAGAATCAGAGCTTTAGTGTTGTTATTCATTTTATAAAAAATAATATAATAAAGGGATTTTATACATTGATGTCACTCAAGTTTTAAACTTTTTTCATTAAAGCCGAGCCGCTAGTCTTTGAAATTTTATTTATAGGCCATCCAAGTATGTCTCCCTTTTCGCTTATACAAAATCCAGCGAAAAATCAAACCAGAATATAGTTAATTGATAGATATATCTTTCTTTTAAAAAATCAAAAAGAAATATATTATCTATATTTAATACCTAATATACCCTTTTAAGCAATAATATATAAAAGAACTATCTCAAGTTTTTTTATTTACATTGTGTCATTTTCATAATCATAAGTGATGCATGATTCTCCTCTTTCATCATCATTAAATATAACTAAAATCCTATTGAATCTAGTGGGTACCTTAATCTTTGCTACATATATGAACTTCTTATTTACACAGTAACATAAAGAAACTTTTTTTAACATTTGCTGCATAGACTAATGTTTTTAAATGCATACGCTAACTTTTAGAACAAACTCTTTAGCCAAATATGCATAATAAAGTAGCAGCCCCTGAGTAAATGAGTAATGTATATGTAAGATGAAAAAACAAACCAACTAGACGTATGCAAATGTTTTCACCATTGCATACAAAACGAATATCATAGTCAAGTTTATTATAATCTCATTGTGTACAAACCAACGTAATGTCAAGAAAAGAAGCCATTAGACCCACACACAGAGAGAGAGAGAGAGAGAGAGAGAGCAGCTCATCGTCAATTGTTAAAGTTTGTTGATATGACTTCTCTGTGTTTTCACTTCGATTCCTACATTGGGTGTGGCAGAAGTAGTCGGTACGACCTTAGGATTGATCCGCTTTTTACTCTGGGTTTTTGCATGTTAGCCTCGCTTTTTTATAAAGATAGCGTCACACATGTGAATTGGACTAGATTAGTAACATGTAGTACCCGCAGGGACTACTATCGTACACTAGGCAAAGTAATATTGTGATGAGCCTATAAATACCCCTCATGACTCTCCATGAGGGGTGTGGGAAATTGTGTATCTTTACTTTCATCTTAATATTATCTATTTTCTTCACCCTCTCTCTACTTTCTCTCTCTAAAACCAAACATGGATTTCATCTTTAATCATCAACCAAGACCTCCCGAACCACATGAATCTTACATATTTTCGGTCCTACAATTGGTATCAGAGCCTCGTTGTGTTGTTTTGATAATTTTTTTGTGGTTCGAATCATGTTTCTAAACTGTTTTTGCACCATTTTTTTGTGGTTGAAATTTTTTTTCCTACATTTATTGCGAAACAGTTTTTTTACTGGTTTTGATGTATCCAAAAGGTGGTCTAATACAAAAAGTCTATTGCTTTTATTTCTCGGTGTGTACAAACTGTTTTTGTGGTCTTTTCATCGATAACAGTTTTTGTACCTTATCATCTTTTAAGACTTTTTGTTCCATTACCGTGAATCGTGGTCAAGAAATGGTCGGAAACACATCGAAAAATTCATCGGATACTGGAAAATGGGTCGCCGGAATCTAATCGGAATTTCTTCTATAAGAAATCTCGATATGTACTGTTTTCGAGAACTCAAGTGGTTTTCGAGAACACAATACCCTGTTTTATCGAACACATGTTCTCGATAACTATGTCCTCGATAAGCCACGTTCTCGATAACCATGATTTCGATAAGATGGAAAAATTCTCGATATGCTGACAAAATTATCAAAACCTTTTTGAATGAAAACTTTCAAAAAATTTTGGTCTTGCAAAGTTTCGAAATTTGAAGATGGAATGTTTTGAAAAGGTGTACATTAAGAGAAGATCATGACCACAAACCAAATACCAACAAGACTCATATAACCTCAGTCTACAATCATCACTGGTCCGAATCATCATATCCAATCCTACATCGTAACATGACTCGAAGATCAAAAAGAAAATGAGATGCGTTATTCTTTTATGATCTGAGATGAAATAAGGTTTGGTGAGAGAAAACATTAAGATGGGGGCGGATGTTTTTGATAAAGTAAACCTATTTTTGCAAATGAAGTACTAATAGGGTAAACTCAAAGTTATATTGACCGGGTATTTCATTTTCATTGCTGTTGGACCAATGGATCAGCATTTCGTGTTTTGGATTCAGGCTTTTAATTTCTTGGGCTGAAATTCAATATCATACGGCTTAGATGATATGGACTGGGCTATAGATTGATGAATTGACATGGGCTGGATCCGAATTCTTTCTTGAATGTTACTGTTCTCAAATGTACTTTAATTCGGCAATCAAAAGTTACAATCCGAATTTATTTATTTAGATATAAACTTTCGACAATATTTGGTATACAAGAGTGGTCTTTTGGTATTGCAAGTTTCACGGGGATACATATATTCACGGCTAGAATTGTTATGGTTTGAAAAGAAAATGACTAAGGAGTTTTTGCACGGTATTATTGATTTGACTTTGAAGTGGCATTTCAACATGTGTACTTATTTATCTCAAAGTCTAGGGGTGGTTGGATGAATGATTTTTGAAGATAACTTGTCTGCGCAAAGTAAAAAATTCAGTCTTGACAATCTAGTTTTTACTGATGTAAGGAGTTACGTTGTAGTACTCACAGTATAGCTATCACTTAAAGGAGTTACGTTGTAGTACTCAGTGTCACGCGAAGTAGTGGATTGTTCAAGTGGCGAATATTTCGTGCAACCTCATACTTAAAGGAGTTACATTGTAGTACTCAGTATAGGTATTAAGTCACATCTATCATACAGGCATTAAGTCACAAGATGGGATGATTACTTCTTTATCAAGCTGGTCATATCGGGCAGTCTCCATATGTGGTCATTACTAGTAGCCAGTGAATTACAAGGAGGTTCGTTTAAAGGTTGATTTGAGAGAATAGTATTGAGAGTACATTTTTGCGACATATACTCACAAATTATGCTTACACGGTCTATCTATATTGTATCAGAAGTGTAAAGTACGGGTAATTATGGCATGTACACAAAATAGTATGATGATTTCGATAAATCGCAACCATCAGGAGGGAGAAGAACATGCCAAAAGAAGTAGTGTTTCATGAGAGGATCACTTGATTTGATCACACACTATGAGGTGTTGGACCTTTGTAATGTGTAAATATGATACTTTGAATGAATATGATTAAGTATGCGGAATCTACTTAACCACACTTAGAATGTTTATTGGAAATGGAACTGTGACGCTTGTGTTTATTGAACAAAGAACAATGAAAGTATTTCACCAAACGATTCAATATTATTCAGAATAATATGAGTGATCTTCACTATCACTAGGGTTACAAAGACCTTGAATCTTGTGTTTTGTTCTAATCTTTTTCTCTATGTATATGTCTATTTCTATCACACTTTTATCACGCACACATATAAGTCATATCTAAGATCTTCCTTTTATAGTCAAAGGAAAGATCTTTTACAAACTATATGACTCATCTTAAATACTAGCTTATGACTAAACTTCATTCTTGCTAGTTGATGACTTATCATGTTAGTCATTAAGATACAACATGTATCTAGGATTACAACTCACTTGGAGTGTTCAATTTGATGACTACAACAAAGATATTATCTTGTATATGAATCAATAAAATAAGATATACTTATCTACACAGCTGCTGTATGAGTCATAGTAGCATCAGCAGAATCCATCAGCAGAAACACTATCAGTAGAAACCTTCTTCAGCAGAATCCGTCAGTGGAAACTTGCTTTGTGTTTTATCAGCAGAAACATACTTGATGTATTTCCTTAAACCTTTATGCTGATTCTTCTGTTTATTTAATTCCCAACAATCCTCCCATAAACATGTGAATTACATTCAAACATGTTTTTCTGAATTAAATGAGGACTTTGTGAAGATCTTTCAAACACTTCATTTTCAGACTGTGATCTGAACTTTCTTCTCTTTTGAGTGATTGAATGTCTTTCTCTGTAACTCATCTGCTCTCTGTTCTTTGCTCCAATCTTGGACTAAAAGATGGTGCAATATACAACTTGAAGAATTATAAGAGTCAATGATGCTGTGTATCTTGGATGTTTGTTCCAAGAAGTAGAAATCATCTTTCAGCATGTCTTTGGAAGTGATGAACAAACGTAGTGAACTGAACTTGAGACCTTTCATCTTTTGATCTAGATAGAACTTTCTCCTATCAGCTTTGTTCTTGTTCTTTATCAGTAGAAACCATGTCATCATCTTGTATGCTCTTATCTTTTCCTTCTTTTTATTTGGTTAATCTTCCTTTAAAGGGCTTTTGTAACCCCCCCTGAGATTTATTTCTCTCCTGAGCAATTTTGGTATATGTCTATTTCTATCACACTTTTATCACGCACACATATAAGTCATATCTAAGATCTTCCTTTTATAGTCAAAGGAAAGATCTTTTACAAACTATATGACTCATCTTAAATACTAGCTTATGACTAAGCTTCATTCTAGCTAGTTGATGACTTATCATGTTAGTCATTAAGATACAACATGTATCTAGGATTACAACTCACTTGGAGTGTTCAATTTGATAACTACAACAAAGATATTATCTTGTATATGAATCAATAGAATAAGACATACTTATCTACACAGCTGTTGTATGAGTCATAGTAGCATCAGCAGAATCCATAAGCAGAAACACTATCAGTAGAAACCTTCTTCAGCAGAATCCATCAGTGGAAACTTGCTTTGTGTTTTATCAGCAGAAACATACTTGATGTATTTCCTTAAACCTTTATGCTGATTCTTCTGTTTATTTAATTCCCAACAATCCTCCCCTAAACATGTGAATTACATTCAAACATGTTTTTCTGAATTAAATGAGGACTTTGTGAAGATCTTTCAAACACTTCATTTTCAGACTGTGATCTGAACTTTCTTCTCTTTTGAGTGATTGAATGTCTTTCTCTGTAACTCATCTGCTCTCTGTTCTTTGCTCCAATCTTGGACTAAGAGATGGTGCAATATACAACTTGAAGAATTATAAGAGTCAATGATGCTGTGTATCTTGGATGTTTGTTCCAAGAAGTAGAAATCATCTTTCAGCATGTCTTTGGAAGTGATGAACAAACGTAGTGAACTGAACTTGAGACCTTTCATCTTTTGATCTAGATAGAACTTTCTCCTATCAGCTTTGTTCTTGTTCTTTATCAGTAGAAACCATGTCATCATCTTGTATGCTCTTATCTTTTCCTTCTTTTTATTTGGTTAATCTTCCTTTAAAGGGCTTTTGTAACCTCCCCTGAGATTTATTTCTCTCCTGAGCAATTTTGGTATATGTCTATTTCTATCACACTTTTATCACGCACACATATAAGTCATATCTAAGATCTTCCTTTCATAGTCAAAGGAAAGATCTTTTACAAACTATATGACTCATCTTAAATACTAGCTTATGACTAAGCTTCATTCTAGCTAGTTGATGACTTATCATGTTAGTCATTAAGATACAACATGTATCTAGGATTACAACTCACTTGGAGTGTTCAATTTGATAACTACAACAAAGATATTATCTTGTATATGAATCAATAGAATAAGACATACTTATCTACACAGCTGTTGTATGAGTCATAGTAGCATCAGCAGAATCCATAAGCAGAAACACTATCAGTAGAAACCTTCTTCAGCAGAATCCATCAGTGGAAACTTGCTTTGTGTTTTATCAGCAGAAACATACTTGATGTATTTCCTTAAACCTTTATGCTGATTCTTCTGTTTATTTAATTCCCAACAATCCTCCCCTAAACATGTGAATTACATTCAAACATGTTTTTCTGAATTAAATGAGGACTTTGTGAAGATCTTTCAAACACTTCATTTTCAGACTGTGATCTGAACTTTCTTATCTTTTGAGTGATTGAATGTCTTTCTCTGTAACTCATCTGCTCTTTGTTCTTTGCTCCAATCTTGGACTAAAAGATGGTGCAATATACAACTTGAAGAATTATAAGAGTCAATGATGCTGTGTATCTTTGATGTTTGTTCCAAGAAGTAGAAATCACGTTTCAGCATGTCTTTGGAAGTGATGAACAAACGTAGTGAACTGAACTTGAGACCTTTCATCTTTTGATCTAGATAGAACTTTCTCCTATCAGCTTTGTTCTTGTTCTTTATCAGTAGAAACCATGTCATCATCTTGTATGCTCTTATCTTTTCCTTCTTTTTATTTGGTTAATCTTCCTTTAAAGGGCTTTTGTAACCTCCCCTAAGATTTATTTCTCTCCTGAGCAATTTCCTCCCCTGTTTGGAAGATCTCTCACAATAATATCATATCATCTGATCTAGCAATTTCCATGTTTTCAGACAATTTGTACATGAAGCCATCAATTCCTTAAGAGTTTAAGATTCTGCCCTCATCACTTCTAGGTGTGTTAACTCCTATGAGAGGTGATTCAATGGACGTTTTTGACTCATGGTCCATCTGTTGATGGTTTTTAAAGTCATCTTTTGAAAATCCTTTTAAGAAACTTTTTCCTTAGCAGTATGTATATGATTTTATGATAAAAAAAATTATACTGCTTACAACCATTTTGAAGGGATTAAGTGTGGTAACTAACACTTAATCAAAATTTCGGTTTAAAGCAACCTCTGGTTGTGTGAGAACCAATGTTTTCAGTTATAAATAACTGCCTGTGTACAGATAAACCTATTCAAAAGGCTTTCTTTACAGGGTTTCCAGCTCGTGGCATTTGTTACCTCTAACACAATTGTTAGATTCACTGTTGCTCGCTATTCTTTCTATCAGATATTCGTAGATTAGTCACATTATACTTGAGAGTATAAAATGATAGAAAGTGAGTTGTATCAGTTAATAACTGATCAACTAATTTATCAATTCAAAGTGAAACATCATAATCAGATTTCAAGAAAGAAGTTTTAAGGAGTTTTGAAGTCCCAAACTTTTTCTATCATGAACCTATTATATCAGTAGAAATGATCAGCAGCAATGATCAGTTTTCAGCAGTAATGATCAGCAGCTTTGATCAGCAGATTTCACTTGAAATAGCCTTTCAGCTCAAACATTCATACCTGAAACTGTTAGTCTAAAACCAAATAAACAAAGTACAAAGTACTTGTCTTGAATTAGAATAATCATAGAACTAACTGTATGAATAACTTTAAATCGGTAATAGTAGTTTTTAAATGACAAAGTTAGATGCATTAACAAAATCTATATACAAGAACACATTATATTGAAATTTTTTAAAGATTAAGCATTCCAATACCTGCTACCAAGTACTGAAATCTTCCAACATCAAAAGCTTTTGTAAGAAGATCTGCAAAGTTTTGTTCTGAAGCAATTTTCATTACTTGAATTAACCTCTTTTCATTGCAATCTCTAATAAAATGATGTCTTATTTCAATGTGTTTTGTTTTAGAATGTTACACTGGATTTTTAATAATGCAAATTGTACTACTATTATCAATATGAATAATGGTATGTAAGAAATTGTACCCATAATAAAGAAGTTGGTTTTGAAGCCATAGAACTTGACCACAACAATTTGCAGCAGCTACATATTCAGCTTCAGTTGTTGAAGTAGCTACCATTGTCTGCTTCTTACACTGCCATGAGATAAGTCTACACCCAAGGAATTGACATCCTCCAGTTGTTGACTTTCTGTCCAAGCTAGCACCAGCATAATCACTATTTGAGTATGCTACCAAGTCAAAAGATGACTCCTTAGAATACCATAGTCCCAACCTAGGTTGACCCTTGAGATATCTAAAAATTCTCTTGACTGCTGTTAAATGAGAAACCTTAGGAGTTACTTGATATCTTGCACAAGCACAAACAGAGAACATGATATCAGGTCTTGATGATGTAAGATACATCAAAGAACCTATCATAGATCTGTATGTGTGTACATCCACATTAGTTCCTTCTACATCTTTAAGAAGTGGCTTCTCAGGATCAATTGGTGTGCTTGCTGTTTTGGAATCAGCAAATTGAAACTTTCTAAGAATCTCTGCAACATATTTGTCTTGACTAATAAAGATTCCTTCTCTTGATTGTTTAACCTGCAGACCCAAAAAGAATGTAAGTTCCTCCATGGAACTCATCTGAAACTTATTGTGCATAAGCTTCTCAAACTCCAAACACATCTCCTTCCTTGTAGATCCAAAGATGATATCATCCACATACACTTGAACTAGCAAAAGATCCTTCTTATGCTTCTTGGTGAAAAGTGTCTGATCTATTTTTCCTCTTTGAAATCCATTTGAAATTAAGTAGGAAGGCAGTGTTTCATACCAAGCTCTTGGTGCCTGATGTATGCCATATAGAGCTTTAACAACCTTGTACACTTTATCTGGATGGTCAGGATCAACAAAACCAAGAGGTTGTGAAACATACACCTCCTCTTCAATAGTACCATATAAGAAAGCACTCTTGACATCCATTTGATAAACTGTGAATCCCATAAATGAAGCATAAGCCAAAAAGAGTCTAATGGCTTCAATCCTTGCTACTGGAGCAAAAACTTCTTCATAGTCTATCCCTTCTTCTTGTGTGTACCCTTGAGCTACTAATCTAGCTTTATTTCTTATCACTATGCCTCTTTCATCCCTTTTATTCCTAAAAACCCATCTAGTGCCAATTACCCTTACACCACTTGGTAAATCAACTAGCACCCATACCTTTTGAATCTTAAACTGAAGAAGCTCCTCTTGCATAGCCTCCAACCAACTTGAATTCTCTAGGGCTTTATGAATATTCTTTGGTTCATCTTGTGAGAGAAAACATACAAACAAGCAAGAGTTTGAAAACTCATGCTGTTTTGAAGCATAAAGGGCATCAAGAAGCCCTTGTTGATCTGAAGACATCAATTGTTGTCTTGTCTTCACTCCTGATTGTACATCTCCAATTACATTGTCCAGGGAGTAGACTTTGTGAATCCTTGAGTGTGGAGTAGAAAGAACTTGATAATCAGGTGGAAGGTTGTTGAAATCCACCTCATCTTTTGAGAGATTTGCTTGTGTTTCTTATGATGGTCCATCAGCAGAAACATTTTGCTCATCAGCGGGAACGATTTGCTTATCAGCAGAATCAGCAGTGTTACTTCTGACTTGAAACTCTTGTTCCTTAGTTCTATCTTTCTTGCATTCATCTTCAACATCTTCTTTAGATTTACCAGAAGAAGATTCACCATCACTTGAATTTGAATCCACACTTGTATTTGTCCATATTGGCATTATCACATAATCTTGATTTGCCTCATTCTCTAATCCTTCTCCATTTGTTGCATCAGCAGTTTGTGAACCTGAAAATTCATTAGATTCTGCAACAAAAGGCACATAATTCATTGATTTGGATAGAGATTCAAGATCAAATAGCCATTTGGGACCTTGACCTTCTACATTGGTTTTATTTTCCAAAAACTTTACATGTAGATTTTCCTCTACTCTTCTAGTTCTCATGTTGTATACTCTGAATGCTTTACTATTGATAGAATATCCAACTAAGAATCCTTCATCTGCTTTTCCATCAAACTTTCCAAGATGGTCTAAGGTATTAAGAATTGTCACATGACATCCAAAAGGTCTAAGAAATCCTATCTCAGGAGTTCTACCTCTAAAAAGTTCATATGATGTCTTATTGTGAGGTTTTACAACTAAAACTCTATTTTGAACATAGCAAGCAGTGTTGACTGCTTCTGCCCAAAAAGTTATAGGCAACATAGAGTCAGCTAACATAGTTCTAGCAGCTTCTATTAGTGTTCTATTTTTCCTTTCAGCAACTCCATTCTATTGTGGAGTTCTTGCAACACTAAATTCTCTTTTAATACCTTTTTCTTTGCAGAAATCATCCATAACTCTATTCTTAAATTATGTCCCATTATCACATCTAATGACTTTTACTCTTTTGCATACTAGGTTTTCTATCTCTGTAATGAAGGTCTTAAGGATGCTAGAAGTCTCATCCTTAGTACCTAAAAAGAATACCCATGTAAATCTACTAAAGTCATCAGTAATAACTAGACAATATCTCTTATGCAACAAACTTCTAACATTTGTAGGACCAAATAAGTCCATATGCAGCATAAACAATGATTGATTGATAAAGTTAAAAATTTTGGGCTTACAAGTGGCTTTTTGTTGTTTGCCTTTAAGACAAGCAATGCATGTTTGATCATTTTCAAATCGTTTTTGAGGTAAACCTCTTACCAAACCATCTTTGACAATCTTATTTATGGTTTTGAAGTTAATATGACCAAGCCTCCTATGCCATTTCATAGATTTATCCAATGTGGCCTTAGCAATAAGACAAGTAAGAGAATCTTTTTGAACAATTTTCTTCATATCAACACTGTACATGTTGCCTTTTCTTGGAATTCTAAGAAGTGCTTGACTTTCATCAGGCATCTTAAAATCAGAAGAAAATACAAGACATTCAGTGTCAGTAAAGAGAACTTTGTTCTTTTTGTCACACATTTATGAGACACTAAAAAGATTATACTTAAGCTCTTGCACATAGTACACATCTTCAAAATCTAATTTACCGGTTTTAATAGTACCTTTACCAGTAATTTTTCCTCCAATTCCTCCTCCAAAGGTAACATAGCCTCCATCTACTGATTGAAAATTTGAGAGATAAGACTTGTTGCCTGTCATGTGCCTTGAACATCCACTATCTGAGAATCCTTGATCTTCAGTATCTGCTGATGAATGTCCCTGCACATAAATAAAGGAATTAGTTTTATTTTGGGATCCAAACCATTTCTGACTTGGATCCGCCTCTTGCATCAATGGGATGTAATCTTTTGAGAATTGTTGATGCAACATTGGATTTAAGAATCCAACATGCTGAGGCCTTAACAGCATTTGCCCTGTTTCCCTTAGCAGTAATATGAACTGTTTGGCTATCAGCAGAAACTGATGGCTTTGCAGTTGTATCTTTTGGTCTCCAAACTTGTTTTTGGACCACTGCTTTTGTTTGAATGGGCCTTTGAACAATATTAGATGCATGTTTGAAAGTTGTTTTTGCACCCTTAATTGTTAATTTTGGGTAAACAGTCATATATGGTTTTTCAGCAGAAACCATTTTCCTTTCAGCAGGAACAGTTTTTGCTCTATCAGCCGGAACTGCTTTTTTGACTGTTTTGGGTTTTGATCTTTTAGAATTAGAGTGGAAATGAGATTTAGGTGTTTGCCTTTTGTAGTTCACTCTATTATTTGTATACCCATATACCCATTGATTACAGAAAGCTACAAGATGGTCAAAACTACCACATGTGTAACAAATTTTGTTATCTCTGTGTTGGAGAGACTTGAGGCTATACCAATTCCTTTGGTTACCTCTAGGCTTGTTTATAGTTCTATATTGTTCACAATATCTTACTGGTTGCCTAACATGTTTTTCATTGGTCTTAGGCCTATCAGTATTGTGTTTGACTATCTTAAGAACTCTTGTTCTTGCTTTCTTAACCACTTCAGGTTTAGACATAACCTGTATATCCTTTTTATTATCAGATGTTAAGTCCTCAATGATTGGACCATCTGACTTTCTACAAGAACACACCTTATCCTTAGGAAGTGAAGTTTTACTTAAACTTTCACTTTCTTTCAAAGGTTCATTATCAACTACATTAGTCTTTGGTTGAACTCCATATTTGAATTCAGGTAGTTGAAATTCAGGTAATCCTGTGTGTTCTAGGTCAATTCCTGGGGGTGAAGGAATACCTCTATATGGTGGAGGAACAGATTTGTATCCAACACTAGACTTAGCTTTATTTATAACTTGACGTTCAATTAAGTTAGTCACACCCTTAGATGCATAATCTAGTGTTTCTACACTCATTTGAATATTCTCTTTAGCCTTACTAAGCCTATCTACTTCAGCTTTCAAGTTACAAATGTCATTATCTTTAAACATTATTTCTCTTTCAAGAAGAATTTTGACATCAGTAAAGGTAGATTCATTTGTTCGAAAATGTATGACTTGTTCCTCTAGAGTAGCTATACCTCTTTTATGATTTGTTAAGCTATGAGCTGTATCAATTAATTCTTTCCTTTGATTCTCATAACGTTTGGTTAAGGTTTCTAAAATTTTAAGAGCAGAACAATTATTTGAACAAACTTTATCAGGTTGTACCTCTGTGGTGAAAGCCATAAGAGCTGTCTGAGGAGAAGTTTCTACTTCATCAGCAGTAAAGCTCCAATCAAATCCTAATCCATCAATAGCTACCATAGCCTTTGGATTGGTTGATTCCCCTGTCTTGGACTTGCTTCCAAAACTTCTATTTTTGCTATCTTGCTGCCTTGGCCTTCTACATTCTCTTGAGAAGTGCCCCAACAAATGACAGTTATAGCATTCTATCTTTGACTTGTCAAAACCAGCAGTATCATTGCTGCTGATGGTGAGTTTCTTCCCCGTCCTCTGATAGAATTTCTTAGCCCTCATGCTAAGAAGAGAAATTTGCCATTTTAGGTCCATCTCTTCTAAATCATCATCATTGATTTCTAAGAGATCTTCATGAGTTAGCATGGACCCATTATTCTGGCTTGTGAAAAAGGCACAACAAGCCTTTTCATTCAATATACCAAAGGTACTGCTTGATGAACTAGCAGCACCAGCTTCACTATCAACCTTTTCATTTTTAACTGGGTTTGAGATACTAGGAGATGACATAAAAGCCATGTTCCCAGTATATGAACTAGAGACACCAGTTTTCTTTACTTCTTGTTCCACAATTTTAAAGTTGCTATACAAATCCATAAGATCCATAGTGTCTATGTCTGGTTTATTCTTCCAAACAACAACATGCATAGCCCACTCTTCTGGTAAGCTTCTCAGAAATTTTGAGTTTAAATCTTCTTGAGGTATGTCAACCCCAAGAACAGCAAGTTGGCTCACAATTTTCTGTAGCCTTGTAAACATGTGGTCAAGAGATTCATTCATGGTTGATGGGAAATTTTCAAACTGCTGTTTGAGAAGGATTTTCTGGGTCTTTTTTGTGGCTTCATTCCCTCCATATCTTGCAACAATTGCCTCAAATAATGACTTGGCATCTTTGAATTTGCTGAAGTTTATAAGTTGATCATTTGGAATGGTCATCATCAGCATGCTTCTGGCCTTGAGGTCATTCTTCTTCTTTATTCTTTCATCAGCAGTTGTAGGGATAGTTTGAACAACTGAAATTTCCCTACCTTCAACTGTTGATAAAGTGGTTGTGGGTTTGAAAGAGTTTCCATCTTCAATGATTTCCCAGAGAGTGTAATCCTGCACCTGGAAAAACTGTTCTATTCTTAACCTCCACAATTCAAACTCATTCTGTTTGAGAACTGGCAACTTTGCAGCAACATTTGTTTGAATAGATTCTGTATCCATTTCTTCTTCTAAATCAAAGATATCAACCTGGGAGCTCTGATACCAACTGAGAGGATCACTTGATTTGATCACACACTATGAGGTGTTGGACCTTTGTAATGTGTAAATATGATACTTTGAATGAATATGATTAAGTATGCGGAATCTACTTAACCACACTTAGAATGTTTATTGGAAATGGAACTGTGACGCTTGTGTTTATTGAACAAAGAACAATGAAAGTATTTCACCAAACGATTCAATATTATTCAAAATAATACGAGTGATCTTCACTATCACTAGGGTTACAAAGACCTTGAATCTTGTGTTTTGTTCTAATGTTTTTCTCTATGTATATGTCTATTTCTATCACACTTTTATCACGCACACATATAAGTCATATCTAAGATCTTCCTTTTATAGTCAAAGGAAAGATCTTTTACAAACTATATGACTCATCTTAAATACTAGCTTATGACTAAGCTTCATTCTAGCTAGTTGATGACTTATCATGTTAGTCATTAAGATACAACATGTATCTAGGATTACAACTCACTTGGAGTGTTCAATTTGATGACTACAACAAAGATATTATCTTGTATATGAATCAATAGAATAAGACATACTTATCTACATAGCTGTTGTATGAGTCATAGTAACATCAGCAGAATCCATCAGCAGAAACACTATCAGTAGAAACCTTCTTCAGCAGAATCCATCAGTGGAAACTTGCTTTGTGTTTTATCATCAGAAACATACTTGATGTATTTCCTTAAACCTTTATGCTGATTCTTCTGTTTATTTAATTCCCAACATTTCATCTCTAGTACGTTGGTTGTTCGAGGGAATTGTGCTTACACTGGAACCGAAGAAGTACTAATGATGTGTACATCGGAGCGCATTACCAACCTTCTGTGCAATTTTATGTGAGTTATATAGTCATGATGCTCCCTGAACGACAACCATGTGCCAACATTTTTGAATCTACTTTATCCGCAGCGTGATGAAAAGAGAGTTGTCGGTTCAGGAGAGAGCAGGAAAAAGAATAAAGGCTCACTAGTTAGGAGGGAGTAATAACCTAACTAGACCATTACAGTTGAAGTTCAGAGCTACAAAAGAGCTACAAAGACCTTTGCAGTCAGTACGCCGAGATCGTCGGAAGAGAGAACTTCAAGTCTGCCTCAGTATCTAGACTACAGAGACTCTGCGCTTCAACAACGTCAACATAGTTTACTATTGTTGTAATTTTACATTGTTAATGTATTTATAGGTCTCATTGTAACCATTCACGTGTGACGATATCTTGGAGGGAGATTGTTAGCCTCGCTTTTTTATAAAGATAACGTCACACATGTGAATTGGACTAGATTAGTAACATGTAGTACCCGCAGGGACTACTATCGTACACTAGGCAAAGTAATGTTGTGATGAGCCTATAAATACCCCTCATGACTCTCCATGAGGGGTGTGAGAAATTGTGTATCTTTACTTTCATCTTAATATTATCCATTTTCTTCACCCTCTCTCTACTTTCTCTCTCTAAAACCAAACATGGATTTCATCTTTAATCATCAACCAAGACCTCCCGAACCACATAAATCTTACATATTTTCGGTCCTACACTGCATAAGCACATTTTGATTTACTTTTCTCGACTTGTGCTGCACTTTTTTTTAGGCAAAACGCCATTTGTTCTAGGCAACGGGTCATTGTCATCCTATAAAAGCAAGAAAAGATATGTTAATAAAACGACATTTATATCGACGACTTAAGTAGACAAACTAATGTATACAGTTAATTGTTAAAGGGATACCTTTTTAAGAGAGCAACTTCTCCTATTATGACCTCCTTCCTTACATATACCACAATTTGTCATACTTCCATTTTTACGCAGCCTATCATTGCCTTGAACAATCCTTGTCTCAGTTGTGCTCTAATCCTTTTCTTTTCAGACATGTCGGGCATCCTTCTAGTTGGTGGTGGTAGTAAAGGTTCTTTATGGAAATGAGATCATTGTTCTTTTCCATTCAAGGGATTAATTAAGTGATGATAGGTTTTCATGAAACTTCCCTTTTTGAATTAGAGGGTAACATAATTTTCAAGATTCTCGCCAACATATTTAGTGGAAGCCAATGAATAAACACATGGCATTCCTTTCAATTGAAACATCCTACAAGTGCAAGTCATATTTAAAGTGTCAACAACAAAACCATTGGATCCGTGTTTGACCTCAAACAACAAGAACCATTCTGATGAACACTCTAATATTTGATTTGGTTGGCTGTTTGTGTTAATTTCTTTACAATTCTTTGGCAAACAATTGTATCCTTTTTATCCATCCAGTCCCAACTCTTATGAATTCTCTCCATTAGTTACCTTCGCATATCCTCTTTGTAGTCCCATAGTTTAGCATAGTGTTCCGCCATATCCCCAACAAGACCATTCAAGGCTATCCTTTTTGCTCTCATACACAAGGTTTGAGAAACCGATACTTCATATGTATAATATTTCTTTTTGTATATTCATAGTCACTACAATTGGCTGGATTTGATAAAAATGAAAATATATTTATACCTGAACGGCCTATATAGTAATTATCATTGATGAGCGGCCTTAACGCGAAAAAAAAAAAAAAAAAAAAAACAAAAAACAAAAAACAAAAAAACACTCATCACAGACAACCTCCATGTACAAAATCCATATAATAAATGACATTTTATCAGGGAAATAATTATATTAAACCCACTAGTTATAATGCCTGAGCACGCGCGGGTTTTTTTTTTAAATTTTTTGAATCATATATTTTTATTTATTAAAAAGCAAATAATTTAATATTTGTTTTGTTTGATTTATGATATTTAATTATAGATTTTTTATTATTAAAGATAATTATTTAAAAATTTTAATCATATTGTTAATTACATCTTATATATATTTTTTGTATTAATCTTCTACTTGTGTTATGGATAAATATAAAATGTTACCTAATAAGAAAATAATATTCTTTTTTAAAATAATATTATTACTAAATAAAGTATAGTTTAGTTTTTTTGAAAAAAGTCCGGCGTTTTGTTTTATTATATAAAAGATGGGCCATGAATGACTGATCCAACTTGCATTGTATGATATGCCTATTATTGATTGGGCTCATTTATGCAAAGCTTAAGAATCCAAATACCAAATTTTCCAAACTTGTTGGCCGGTTGTAGACACACGTGAGTACGTGACAAATACATTATTTTCGACTCTTTCTGTCTCAAATTGCTGATTTTTTTCACAACCTTGCTTTTCATTCACGGATTTTGCTATTTATAGCTCAAAGGGCTGCGTTTATTATATAGAAACATGTAGTAAAGTTTAGTACATTTAGTTGGTGAGAGTAGTTAAATTAAAGGGTGGACGGTCTGAAAGTACTGAGTGTCCGAATTTCTTGAACGTAACCCACTGGACTACGTTTAGATTTTTCCTTCACTCACTTGCACAAGAATGGTGACAAAAGGAAGGCATAATACAAATATTATGCAACTTGATCACTTTAAGGCAATGATCCACCAATGCACAACTTACATTCTTATTCAACTTCAAATGTGATGTAATCACTAGCTCGTAAGGCTGCAACCACATGCATTTTCTAGCAACTCTCCTAAATCTTTTAATCTGAATTTAAGCAGAAGTTAATAGATACAGTTGTTGCTCCTAAAATATAATGAAATGAAAGACATTATTTTAATTTAGGTCAGTTTGCTTATGTTGATTGAATGAATAACAAAGTAAACTTACAAAGTAAACTTCAATTCATGATAGGAAGTTTACGTACGTAATTTGGCAATAGTACTTAATTATTAAACGATTGGATGGAGTTTCCTCGTAAAAAATATGTGATGTACATTAATTCACTGCAAGTTGTTTTGCTTGTATAGTACTGCCACGTAAGAGACATAGTAGTTAAGAAATTTATCGCACTCTTTTAATATGACTATATGAGTTACAGTACTATCATATACAAACATAGCCCGCGCACGTGCACATGTGAGTTTTTTTTTTTTTTTTTTTTTAATTTTTGAATCATATATTTTTATTTATTAAAAAACAAATAATTTAATCTTTGTTTTGTTTGATTTATGATTTTTAATTATAGTTTTTTATTATTAAAGATAATTATTTAAAAATTTTAATCCTATTGTTAATTGCATCTTATCTATATTTTTTGTATTTATCTTCTACTTATGTTATGGATAAATATAAAATGTTACCTAATAAAAAAATAATTTTTTTTAAAATAATATTATTACTAAATAAAGTATAACTTAGTTTTTTTGAAATGTAAAAGTCCCCATTGGGCAACTCACAAAATAGATTTATGTGTGTTGTCTATCTAGCTAGCCAGCTATGCTTTATTTAGCATTCAATTAACCATGTTAAAAAAAATTAAAAAAAAAATCATTAAATTAAAATCTCAAAATAACTCCGTTAGTCCCAGAATTTTTGTAACCATATGAGTCTTGTGCCTTCACCTACTGACTTAGACGTAGAAATGTGTCGCTAACTTTTGTCGCTAAATGTCTATTATTCTGTTTTTGTGTTTTATTGACACACAATATATCACAAGACATGCAGTGGGATATAGTGACATCTAACATCTAAGAGATATTTAATTAGCAACGGGTTAGCTTCATTCGAAGAATCGTAACACGTTGAGGATTTAAAAACATAAGTGCGTACTTAAAGATATATGAGTTAAAATCAAATGAGAAAAAAAATTAAAATGAGAATTGTGAGAAGAAAACACAGTCACACATTTCAGATACACCTAGTGACGGACCCAGAAAAATAAGATGTGGGAGGCAATTTATTTATTTATTTAATTATTTATTTTTTTGGCAATAGCAACAAAATATCAAAGAAATAAGTATGATTGAAATGATAAATCGAATAATGTTACTTGAACATGAATAATTTATAAGGTTTGAGAGTGTTGATGTTGCATTTTAGTATGTAGGTGGGGGCAATTTAAATTTTGGTTGGGGGACACTTTCGAAAAATGTCAAAATTAAAAAAATTACACTAAAATCTTATCTTTTTCGGATACCATGGGTGACGCCGCCACCCCAAACCCAATATATAGGTCCGTCTTTGGATGCACCTACAAAAGTAGATGACACATCTCCCTTAAAAATTATCCCTCTTATTTGAAATGTTTGATGAAAAATCGATCTTTTTTATTTTTCTCATTTTAATATTTCTTTCTCATTCCCTTCTCAAACATATATATGTACGGCAATCTTTGTAATTCAAGAAATAATGCAAGAACTTTTCAACATTTATGTAAAGTGGCTCAATATAATTCACCTAAACAAGAGTTGCTAAACTGAGCATCAAATAAACAATTCGGAACATAAAATATAAAGTTTGACAAGTTAAAAGTAGTAAAACATAAAAAATACGAGAAAAAAAAACCATAAACACCTATCTTGTCCTGTAAATAAAATGGGTAAAACTGTCCAAAAAAAATATATAACATAAAATATAAAGTTTAACAAGTAAAAAACAGTAAAAGAAAAAAAATTCGAAACAAAAAAATAATAAAAAAACTATATTGTCGCAATGAAGCAGGTACATTGTAAATACTCATTCATTTCCTTATCTGTCGATCGTAAATCACTAGTCGTTTCCTTATCTATATTGTCCCAATGAAGCAGGTACATTGTAAATACTCATTCATTTCCTTATCTGTCGATCGTAAATCACTAGTCGAATGAGTATTTACCATGTACCTGCTTCATTGGGACAATATAGATAAGGAAACGAATGAGTATTTACCATGTACCCCAAAAAGATTCTAGTATTCTACCATCATGTACATCATCACCCATAAATTCACGTAAAAAATCTTCGTTTTCAAAGATATCCATCCCTAAAAGACCATCAGGGATAATGGATGGTGAAGAGCCCCCATTGCCGGATCCTGGAGTTTCATAATGACTATATAAGTGATCATCCATGGCTGTTAAATCCTCCGAAACCAAAGAAGGGGACAATCGTGCATCATTAGTTGATGAAACCTTGTTGGATAATGATTTTCGTTTTCGTGAGGGTTTAATGTTGGTAGTTTTGATAGTTGAGGGGATGTTAGCTGTATAACCATGATTTTTGAAAGCTTCGAAATCAAGGACAACTCCATGGTTGTCGTGTGGATCAACACGGTTATGCGGGGTCGTGCAAGTGTGTCGACCAAAATATGTGATGTGAAATTTGTTTGTCTTTTCTAACTGTTGAACATGTTTTGATGCCATGCAACCAAGATCATTCTTGTATGCACATCTGTAATAGCATCTGTAATTTCACATAACCAAAACATAGTTAGATCGAATAGGATATTAATTAGGATCTAAATCACATATATAACAAAAGTCAGGGCGAAGGCAAGGCGCCTTCCAAAATACCTTGAGACCTCAGATTGATATATCTAGACGTATATGACACTTAGCTAGCTGGTTAACTTGTTAATTTGGTACTCGTTAATCTATTAATCTGAAGTAAACAATATCTAACTGAACCGAGAAGTTCTAATCTTTTGGTTAAAATCGTAATCTTATGCAAGATGTCATTTCTGAAGAGATCCTATGAAGTAATGACATGTTTTTTTAAAGTAAATCTTAAAACCCAAATTTATAATAAGATTTAGATCTTAACAACAGTGGTAAAACACAAGATAGTTGTGGTAAATGAAGTGTTTGTCCAACTAAAACGTTGTTGATATAGAAAGAATTTAATCATATGACATGTATAAACTTTCTGATAAATCTAATGATATCTTAACTTGTAGTTACAACTTGCAATATTGTTACATCATAAACCATACGTTATTTTAATGAAGTACAGTACTAATTAATATACTTATCACAGACAAACTAAGGGTGTGTTTATTTTTCCTTTAATGCCTCTTAATGACTACTTGGATATATAATATCATTATATTTTTTTTATTTGGGCCCATCAATTCTCTTTGATGGTCTTTGTGCATAGAGAGTGAAAATACTCACTCATCCCCATTAAGAGGTATTAAGAGAAGAGGGACCCACATAACCCTTAGTTAAGAAAAAAAGTAAACAAGCCCTAAGAAGGACATGAAAACTTAACTAGGTAATTACGTAGTAAATAAGTTAACCTTGGAAAATTGGAATTGAGAATCTCCTTCTGTCCATATTTTCTCCATTGATAACCATCTTCCGGTGTATCGCTAACTTTCACTCTTGATTCCATGCTTGTTCTGCAAAAGTTTAATCATGCAACAAATCTCTTTTTTCTTAAAAAATCATTCAAGCAATTAATTAAAAACCACCTACTATTAGGTAGTATATTGTCTAAAGTGTTATTCATAATTAATGCATGCATCTATAAAACATACTTTTTACGTGCATTGCTTATACATTGCAAGAATCTTGTGTTTACCTTATCTTGTACTGACCTCGCCCTTGTTTCGCTAACGGTGGCGGTGTCTCCTCGCCATTAGGAGTTAAAATTTCTTGTGGTTTTGGGTGGGTGTAACCGCATGAACTCAAAACGGAGAGACCATCAACAAAAGCTTTTGTTATGTCCATCACTAAATCATCGATGGAAACAATTTCATCAGTATTTAGATCATTTTGTCTAAGCAGATTTTGCAACTTTTTTGCAGAATTTTTGCCATTAATTAGGGCTTCGGCCAAAATATTAATTTTTTTCTCCATTTTAGGCTGCTGTCTTTAATAGGGAAAATACGGAGTATTTGTTTCAGATGTTTTGCAACGAATGTGGTACAACTTTATTTTAGTTGGATGTTTATATATATATGCACATGTGCTTCTTGCAGACAGAAGGTGACAAAAGATATTCAAAACACGAGTTGACGTCAGTAGGAATTACGTCATCGTTAATACTGGCCAGTGAAAATTCGTTATCATTTACAGTATTGTCTTATTAGATTTATACCCACTCGATCGGTTTGTGGGTCTAAATCCATGTTAAAATTTATCTGAACAATTTATCTCAGGGTGGTTTTTTTGAGGTGAAGCTATCACCTTTACATCATCTATCACCTGTTATCTTTGCATATAGTGGTGGTTTACACCATCTTTATTTTTTTGGTTTTGTGAGTGTGTGTAGTATATTGCGAGGTATTTGTGTATAAAGTAGATATTTTAAATATTTTTTGTTTGGTGGTGATTATAATAGGTAAAAGTTGTTGATAGTGGTGGTGTGTTGAATGATTATGTAATGCCGACGTGAAGATAGTAATAATGATGACCATAAAAAGTAGTCTTACAAACATATTAGAGGCTGTTTCGATAAATTAATTTGGCAAAAGATTAATCACTTCAACAAGGTACAAGTGTTTCTAAGATTAACAATGTATAAAAGTCAAATTATAATGCTACAACTAATTATTTCTTCCAGTCTTAAAATGTTGCCATATTACTACACCATGCATATTATGGTAAGTTTTAATTAAATAGCCATTAAACATAAAGAAATTGAAGGTATGATTACAAGTTTAAGCTTAATTACTAATCAATAACAGTCAAATGCATGCAGCGATAGAAATTAAGGATATGTTTTTAATGAAATATCGACTTTGATGCATACAAGTGTTACGGCAAGAGGCAATTTATATGGTTTCAGCGATATGATAAACTTGGATGGAGAAAGTATATAAAAGTTAATGAGTTCAAATAGAAAAGCAAGGAAATCATTGGATATTAGTATGACTCCCTTAGTCCCTTACAGCACACGCAGCGACCGGGGATCTTGTTGCTCGACTTCAAAGTGTTGCTTGGTGCTACTTGTGGTAAGTGGCGACCCTATCATACTTATAAGACATCCACTATGAAAAAATCTTTAAAAATGTTTATACAATTAATACATTATCAAGTTATAAATCTTTTCATATATATCATTAACCTATTTCTTTATGAATAAACATATTCATAAAGCATCTCATATTATAAAACACAATCAACATTTTCAAAATGAAAAAAAAAATAAATAAAAAAATAAATAAATAAATAAATAAGAGTTTAGACAAATTGAAATTCGTGTTCCTTTATCTTAGATGTTTGGTTTGGGTTGTTTTATAAAATTCTTAAACGTAAATTAAAATTCTTAAACGATCTCTCTCTCTCTAAAAAAGTTTTCTCCTCCTTCTCACTAGAAAATAAATCCGATATAACTCCATAAATCCGATTTCTTCCATCTAAATCCGGCGGTCGGTCTCGGCCGGCCGTCCGGAGATCTTTTGTATTTTCTTTTGCTTTCAATAATAATCTTTGCCCACAGATCTGTCATCTCTCAGCTGTCGCCGCTCGCCGTTCGCTGCCGCCACCGCCCGGACTTCTCTGCTCAGATCTATTGCGGTCTGCCATCGATGGTCTGATGCTGCCTTGGGTTTTGGCTTTAGATCTGTTAGGTTTAGGTATGGCTCCTTTAAAGATACCTAGTTTTATCTTCTTTGTATGTCTTTTGTACTTTATGTATTTTTGTCAAGCTACACCTTTATATAGTTGTGTATGCCAAAAGCTCACTCTGGTGATTCCCCCCACCCTCGTATGGTGTTGCTGTAGTCTGTCACAACTATTATGGTATATGTCTTGTTTTGTCGTAGCTTGTTACGTTGTGTATGTTCGATGTAACTTGTTGTGTACAAATTTTCTTCATTTGTGAGGTGTGAAATGAAATATCTGTTAAAAAAAATTAAAATTCTTAAACGTATGTATTGGAACACAAATTGATATCATGAACAATAAATAAATAGGATAAACATAAGTAGGATTTTCTAAAAAGTCGGCTCATTTTCAAGATTTTTCTCAGCCGCAACCTCATGGCATTTTCTGGCAAGTTACAGGAATATCATTTTCTATGTCACGCACCGAGCTTTGTTTTTTTTCCGAATTGGAGTAACATTATAGCGAAAATTACTGCAGAGGACTCTGCAGTAATGTGTTGCCTTTTTTGAGGCGGGTTTTTTTTTTATTCCCAAAAAGGCCACATATTTCGCTGCAAATTATTCCAGAAATTTAATATCAACACGTGTCAGCATCTCGTCATTTTTAGAAAAGAAAATTATAAAAAAAATGTAATTCACATACCCTTTGCAGCGAAATACACTGCAAAGGGTCCCACCACTCACCCGAATATTAAAAAAAATTAATTTTTTGTATTTCTTGGTCAACATGCAGCGAATTACCACTTTGAATATTAAAAAAAATTAATTTTTTATATCTCTTGTATAGGATGCAGCGAGATAGCTGTTTTTGGGGCCCACACTGAAAAAAATTAGTATCTCTTGTATAGGATGCAGCGAGATAGCTTTTTTTTGGGACCCACTACTGAAAAAAAAAAGTATTTCTTGTATAGGATGCAGCGAGATTCATGGGCACTCGACAAGTGTCAAAAGCGGGACAAAAGCATTAGCTAAAGACAAAATACGTATCTCGATTGTACTTTGCAGCGAAATAACATGGGGAAGGAGCGAAATAAAAAAAAAATCCGGTTGATTGACAACACTTTGT
Source organism: Artemisia argyi (assembly GCA_030686995.1). Taxonomy (NCBI): domain Eukaryota; kingdom Viridiplantae; phylum Streptophyta; class Magnoliopsida; order Asterales; family Asteraceae; genus Artemisia; species Artemisia argyi. Next base: position 171,058,920 of record CM060706.1, read on the forward strand.
CACCGGAGTAATTATATATGGTTGTTTTAGCTCTTTTTCATACGTAAAAAAAAAATAAAAAAAAAATAAATAAAAAAAAAAAAAAAAAAATTGCTAAGCTTTTCTTGAATCTCTCTCGAAAACAAGAATCTTGGTGGTTGTTTGTGGTGGAGTATTGTTGTTTTTGTGTTGTTGTCGTGGTAGTGGTGGTAGTGCTGTGGTGTTGGTGCAGCTGCCGAAGCTGGTTGAGTTGTGGCTGGTGTGTTGTGTTGGTGGTGGTCTCGGGGTGTTGGTGGTTATTTTCTGTGGTAGTGGCTGTGTTGGTGTTGGTGGAGGTGCTGTGTGGTGGAGGTAAGGTGTTGTACTGTTGTGGTGTTGGTGGTTGTGCTTGGTGCTGTTAGTGTTGGTGGTTGTGAGGTGTTTTTATTATGGCGCAAAATAATGATGCTCCGGTAAATATCAACATTTGTTCTTTTAAATTTTGTTTGATTTTGATCCTTATTTGTGTAGTTAATACGTATATGTTTATTATATGTTTTATTAGGATTTTTCCGTTGATCTTACCTGTAGAAGTAAGCTAAAGTTGCTTCATGAGATTAAGCGAAATTTTAGAAATACAAATAAGGATGCCATGTTTAGGCGAACGTGTTTTGGATGGTTGTTTGATTTAGCAGAAATGCAAGAAACATGTATCCTTCTACATTATATTAGTTTATGTCAAGAGGAACTTGCCCAGGGAGACACGGATGTCGTTCCCTTGACGTATCATGTAAGAGGGTACGAGTTAAAATTCGGTAGACAGGAGTTTTGCCTCGTAACGGGCTTACGTTTTGGGATTGAATTTAAAGAATTTTTAGAATGTCGTCCTACTCCATTTAGGCGATGTGTCTTTTCATCCGTATATGATGGTTCTAGCATAACTGTTGGAATGGTGCATGATAAGTTTTATAGCGAGGATTTTGATAAAGTTAGTGATATTGATGCCGTTCGCTTTAGTTTAGTTGGACTGTTGGTGCTAGTGTTGTTAGGGCTTGAGTTTAATTACAGAGTTGAGAATTGGATATGGAGCTTAGTAGACAATTTGGATGCATGGAACATGTATCCATGGGGTAATGTTGTATGGAGAACGTTGTACGATCAGTTAGCTGGCGCGGTTGATAAACGTCTTGAAGCTTTTTATGTGAAACCGCGACCACCACCCGATGCTAAGGGTAAAGCAAAAAACCCTAAGTATACGTTGATGGGGTTTCAATGGGCCTTTAAGGTGCGCTTATTGATATTTTTGTTATTTATGTTTATTTATAATGTTAAAGAAATTAATCAATTAACTTTGTTTTTAGACTTGGATATTGGAAACTTATAGAGTCGGGGCTGTTAATTATTTTACTCGTGAAGACCGCTATCCTAGAGCGTGTGCTTGGGGTTTTAAGAGGAGGTTTAAACGCAATGTGCTCGATGAATTTTTGGTGAGTTGTTATTTAAGCATGCCCTTTACTCGTTATATATAATTTATATGAAATGAAATTTATTGTTCGATACTTTATATGTATACCCTAACAATATTGATTTTTTTTATATATATATACTTTATAGGTAACGCAACCTATTATTAGGCTTTTCCCCGATGAGCGTGAGCGTAACGAGGATTGGTGGGTTCATAGCTTGGCATACTTCGAGGGTCGTTGTACCCAACCACCGCCATTACCCCCTCCCACGGACCCGTATAGCCGAGACGACGTTCCAGAAGAGTTATATCGAAAACTAACGGAATACGAGGAAAAACATAAGCACTTTGAAGCTCTGAACGATAAAGTAGAACAACACGAAAAGCTGATCCAACAACTATTAGGTTACATGCAGGTATTTTTTTATTTTCTAAATTTGAAGCGTATACATAGATTAAATAATAGTTGTTTATTATTCCACAAGTAGTTGTTTATTATTCCGTTATAAAATTAGATGCAGACCAAGCAAATGGGTGTTAGTGGATTTACAGGGTTTCCGAATACACAGGTATATTTTGTTTTATTATAAATTTTGTTATTGTACTATACTTTATATATTTTGTATCACATAATTTTTTATTTGTTTCATAACTGAATAAACATTCTAATATTGTATGTAGGGCTTCGGTCAGGCTAGTGAAGCATTTCCGAATACACATGTATATTTTGTTTTATTATAAATTTTGTGTTACATAAAAAAATGAACAAAAGAACTTACTAAACATTATAATATTCTATGCTGTGTTTTGCGCAGGCTAGTTCAGCATGTCATGGTCCGCCGAATAGTTCTTTCTTTCGCGGGGTGTCTCATTTGTCGCCACAAGTGGCCTCACAGTTTAGTATGCCTTCTATTACCCCTATGCAACAACAAGGATTTGCACCGTGGTCAGGTATTAATATGCATGAAGCAGGTACATCAGAGGCCCCTGTACGTAGCCGTGTCAACACGGTAAAGTCATTATATACCTTTTTCCAATGATAATATTTAGTTTTATTCAATGAAACCACAAATTGGTATTTATAGAAAAACGGTAATGATAATACAACATTACAAGCTGAACAGACCCGTACTTCCTAGCTAGTCAAACAACTTTTTTGAACACGAAGGTTTATCTTGAATATTCTTCTTGGTACCCACATGATTGCATTGAGCGGCCACAACGAGTGGGGATAACTCCACACGTGATACATACACATGTAGTTTGTTTTGATTAACTTGGGTATAGGCTAATACATTTTCGCGGTCGTCAATAACATCAGCCAAACATACGAGACCTGAATCAAGACAACAATTAGGTTTCTTTATATAAAAAAAGGTTGCGGACCTTTCATCGTAACCTAAAGAATTCGTTAATATTTTTTTCAATTGCTCTGCCGAAAAGGTTTCAATCTCAACTGGATCTACACAAGCAATTAAACCACCTACAAATTTTCTTCCAGGTGGGGAAGTGAACATTCCGTAATGGTGAAGTAGGACTTTGAATGTCATTTTAATAGCTATAGTAAGAATTTAAAAAAAAAATTCATAAAGTTTTTATGTAATTGAAGTGCAACAATATGGTTTATATACGCAGAAAGTCACATAAAATTCTACACGAAATATGACAATTATTGAAATTTCAGGATCACATAAACTTCTACACGAAATATGACAATTATTAAAGTAAAGTGGCCAGTGATGTGACAGCTGATGCGACAAGTGAGGGGAAATTTCAGGATCACATAAACTTCTACACGAAATATGACAATTATTAAAGTATAGTGTCCAGTGATGTGACAGCTGATGCGACGAGTGAGGGAAATTTCTTGATCACATAAAATTCTACACGAAATATGACAATTAATAATGTAAAGTGACCAGTGATGTGACAGCTGATGCGACGAGTGAGGGAAATTTCTTGATCACATAAAATTCTACACGAAATATGACAATTTAACTATGTAAAGTGACCAGTGATGTGACAGCTGATGCGATGAGTGAGGGAAATTTCTTGATCACATAAAATTCTACACGAAATATGACAATTAATAATGTAAAGTGACCAGTGATGTGACAGCTGATGCGACGAGTGAGGGAAATTTCTTGATCACATAAAATTCTACACGAAATATGACAATTTAACTATGAGAAGTTTAGTATCACATATAATTGTACACGAAATATGACAATCGAAACAGTGACTTTATAAAAACACACACGCTTACTAAGCCAACTATATATAACACATCAACAACTTGATGTGCATACACACTTTCACACACAAAAGAAAAACAAATTTGAAATGAGTTGTAAAAAAATAAAATGCAGGTTACATTATCATGATATAGATCGTGGTGTCATAATTTATGATGATGTAACGTATTCCGGGTTAGTTAATATGGTGATGAGCAAGTTTAATTTGAACCATAATGACCGGGTCAATTTAAAGGTTAAACTTCCTTCAATTGACTCTCTACTCGATATTACTGATGACAACGAGGTAATTTTTTTGGTTGAATGTGCTTTACAGTCTCCTAGTGAAATTGTAGAATTGTTTGTTTCACAAACAAAAAATTTTGAAGCAACAAAATCTTTTACTACAACCCAGCAAGTGCCACACTTTCATAACTTTTTTTCATCAAGAATAGATGAACACATTGGCTCAGCTAGTGATGTTCCATTTATGTATGCCGAAAAAGATGATTTTCAAAACAATGACTCTGGTTATAAACATGAGGCCAATTTCACAAAAACGGACTCATCATTTGCTTTCAATTCGAATAACGAACAAGAAGATGATTTTCTAAACAACTACTATGCTTATAAAAATGAGGCCAATTTCACAAAACCTGGGTCATCAAGTGCTTTCAGTTCTTATAACGAACAAGAAAATGATTTTCTAAGTATTGACTCTGGTTATAAAAATGAGGCCAATTTCACAAAACCAGGGTCATCTTGTGCTTTAAGTTCGGATACCGAACAAGAAGATGAGCCAAGTAATACTTACTTGGATTTAAATAATCAACCGCAACCCATTCACCAAAATTGGACAAATTGTTTTAAATATATCCCCCAAGTTCCTGAAACACCCCTTTACAAGTCAAAACCATTTTCTACAGAGGTTTATGATAAAGAAAATAGAATAAAAGTCAACGAGCTTTTTTTAGATAGGGTTACGTTAGACATGGAATATAGGTTGAAATCTCTAGAAGATGGTTTTGAATTTGTTTCCAAAAAAAGTAATCCGAGTACGCATAGTGTTAAATGCGTTCAACATGGAAAATGTGCATGGTTTGTTAATGCAAAACGTTGGAAGAATTCAGATGTTTTTCAAATTACAAAGATGAATGATGTTCACACCTGTGATAGAACTCAAACATTTCCTAACCATCGAAATGCAAACAAAAAAGTTATTGCCCACATTATGAAAGGCAAATTACAAGATGGTAGCCGTGATTTGAAACCCAGAGATATACAAAAAGATATCTTGGCACAATATAAAACATCTATATCTTACAAACAAGCATGGAGAGGTAAGGATTATGGGTTAAAAAAGTTAAGAGGTTCACCATTAGAATCCTTTGAGATGCTACCCTATTACTGTTACAACTTAGAGAAAAAAAACCCAGAGACTGTGACACGAATCAAGACAAACAATGCAGGAGTTTTCGATATATTATTCATTGCAATTGGTGCATCAGTAAGTCTCGTTATTTTTTTAATTTTTTTTTATTAATACATTTTTTTGAGATACGTGACAACACGTTTGCTTGTACAAAATTGTTTATATTCAGTTGCGCACGTTTCGGAACCATCTTCGCCCAATACTTATAGTGGACGCGGCGCATTTGAAGGGTGTATACAAGGGTACCAATTTCCAAGCTGTAGGGATGGACAGAAACAACCAAATTGTGCCAATTTCTTACGGTATATGCAGAGGAGAGACTGGAGATTTATGGTCGTGGTGGATGTCAGTACTTAAGGAGTGTGTAGGCGATAATCCAAATATGGTTATCATATCTGATAGGCATCCTTCGATAGCTTTATCAGTAAGGAATGAGTTTCCGTCGGCGTTTCATGGTATATGTTGCCGTCATCTAATGATGAACCTTAAACTAAAAAATAAAAAAGTTAAAGGTCTATACTGGGGCATATGCAAAGCGTATACAACAGATTAGTGGCAAAGAAAGATGAACATACTCTTGTCTGTTCAACCAGAAGCGTACCAGAAGCTAATGGAGGCTGATCCTACACGTTGGTCTAGAGCGCATTGCCCACGTACTCGTTACAATTACTGTACATCCAACAGTGTCGAGTCTCTTAATTCTTGTACTGTTAGGTACAGAAACCTACCGGTCACAATGTTGACCGACACGTATCGAGATATGGTGCAGAAGTGGTATTTTAACCGTCGAAAAGCTGTAGGTATTTCTTGCTTAAAAAATTAAGTATATATTAAACGTGTTAGCTGGTGGTAAAATAATTAACGGGTTTATATTCACGTTTTTTGTAGCAACAATGAAGTACGAAATCACTGATTGGGCAGCAGATAAGGTGGAAAAAAGAAAAAGAAAAAGCGTCAGATGGGTTGTATACGGAATTAACCAATTTCAGTATCAAGTTTCTGATGGGCTATATAACCGTGAAGTGAACTTACTGACCAAACAATGTGAATGTCGGAAATGAGAGCTTTCTGGGATACCTTGTGGGCATGTTATTGCTGTTAGTCGGTTTTTGGGTCAAACAAATTGTGTACAATATGTCGTGCACTGGTTTAAAAAGGAAAAATATCAAGCAACCTACGCGGAGTCAATTCAATTTGTTGGCAATTTTAACGAATGGGAGTATCCAAGCCATATACATCCTGTTACTCCTTCAAACATGAACAACCCTCAACCAGGTCGTCCAAAAAATACAAACCGTATACTATCACAAGGTGAGGAACCAACTACAAGACATTGTAGTAGGTGCAATGAAGTTGGCCACACACGTGGGCGTTGCAACAAATCATTCGTCCCTGATCCGCCTGTACGCAAAGGTAAACAAAAGCAACAAGAATTTGCAATGGATGAGCAACCATATGCTCAAAACTCGTACTGTTACCAAGAGTATGGTCAAAACACATACCCCACAAACAATTGTGATCAAAACCAATACACGCAAGCATTCGATCATAACCAATACACGCAAACATTCGATCATAACCAGTACGCATCTCAACAATATGATCAAAACACAAATGCTTCACAAATGTATGATCACAATTACACACAACCATCATTCAACATGTCTCAACAATACGATTCCCAGCAGTATGCCTCTCAACATATAGATGATCACAACACGCAACGTTCAAATAGTTGGTTTAATCACCTTGGTTTTTAAGATGGTAGAACAATTTATGTGTTTTTAATATTTTCAATTTACTATGTAATGTAATTTACGTATTCTGTAATAAATTCCTTCTTTTTTAATATTATTATATAAATACTGTCGTACTACAATTTACCATTGTAATTGCTCTTACAAGCTAAAAACCCTAAAAAAATTATAACCTAAACCATAAACCTAAACCCTAAAATCTTACAAACAACACACTAAAACATAACCCTAACAAAAACTTAACATATTTCGGATTAATTTATGGAAGAATTATATACATTATTTTTTTTGAAACTTCTATTTCGCTGCAATGCAGCATAGAAATACATTTGTTTGTTTGTTTTTTTTTTAATCAAAGTGCAATAAAATGCCGCGTGCGTAAAATGTGTATCTCGCTGCAATTTAAAGCAGAAATATAACTTTTTCTGCAAGCGTGGTGCCCAAATGTGTATCTCGCTGCATCAAGAACAAGAAATACAAAATTTTAATTTTTTTAATATTCGGGTGGGCCCATGTGTCATATTTCGCTGCATACAAAACTAGAAATACAAAAAAAATTTTTTTTTAATATTCGGGTGGGCCCAAAATAGAAGTGAGGTGAGTGGTGGGACCCTTTGCAGTGTATTTCGCTGCAAAGGGTATGTGAAATACATTTTTTTTATTATTTTTTTTTCTAAAAATGACGAGATAATGACACGTGTTGGTATTGAATTTCTGGAATAATTTGCAGCGAAATATGTGGCCTTTTTGGGAAAAAAAAAACCCGCCTTAAAAAAGGCAACACATTACTGCAGAGCCCTCTGCAGTAATTTTCGCAACATTATATTATATCCACTTACTACAAGCCAATCCTCGATACTCAATTATTTTTTTTAAAAGCCACGGTGCAATATCCATGTATCACATTAGACTTACGATAAATCATATAATACAAAATCAAAAAAATAATATCTTAAATAACAACTAAAAAAACTCACTTACTTCACTCTTATACTAAAAAAAATATCTATAACGACTTTTGTTATGCACATGTTGAATGCACTTATGACGCACATGGTGATGCAACGTCTTTATAGATACAAAAATACTATATGACACACCTATAAACATTGCACCGTATTTATCGTAGTGTGAATAAAAGAACTATGGCCTTAGACACTCACTTAAATTTTCGGTTGGATCATCATTAATAGCCATGACAACTCAGCTCGCTTCTTATAATTATTTGCTCAAAAATTATAAAGCACGAGAGAATAGATCGGAAATGTCTGGTCAAATTTAATTTCTACGAATAATTGAGACTTGAAAGGGTCCCCTATGAAGTTACACGTATTATGTTGACATCCATTCAAGCATTGAATGAGTTTTACCTCCACAATGGTAAGAATTAGGAGAAATCGACATATCTATACTACCTTATAATGTATTTAGGACATCTATATTTAGAAGTCTTAAAATGTTTAAGATCAAAAACATTGCTTTAATAGGAAAGATGCATACACATATAATTAAAAGCTTAGAAATTTAATTGTCTTTAAAAAGACTGATTTGTTACAAGTATAGCCTTGAATGCTTGTAATTTTTTAAGACTTACAAGAAAAGAAGCATAGTGTACACCACTTTAATGCACATAATTTTCAGACTTACAAGACAAGAAAGCATAGTGTACACCACTTTTATGCACATATTAAAAAAAAAAAAAAAAAAAAACACCACATTAATGCTATTTAATGTAGTCAATTAATTAACTGGCCAATAAATATAATTAATACAGAAAACACCCTTTACATAAGAAATACAAATTATCAAGCATATTGTACAATCAAATTAAACACAATTCCTGCATTAAATATAACTAATACAGATAATAAAACACATTATACAAATATTCAAGCCCGAACGGGCAACGGGCCAAATGGGCTTGAGCCCGAATGGGTGCGGGCCAAACGGGCTCGAGCCCGAACGGACACGAGTCAACAGGCTCGAGCCCAAATGGGCACAGGCTAATCGAAATTCTTGATATCCGTAAATTTGTTGTCAAAAATAACATAAAAACTAAAATACATGATTCACCGAAAAATTTATTTCAGGGTAATCGCCGCTGCAACGCGTGGGTACCCTGCTAGTTTGTATTATGGATGCTATAAGTAAGAATTATGAGAAATCGACAATTACATAACAAGGAGACCAAAACCAATCAAGTTTGTCTCGTAATAAGCTAAACTTTTGTATGAATAATCTTAAAAAAAAAAAAAAAAAAAAAAAAAAAAAAAAAAAGCATGGTGATATAATTGTTAGGTGAAATAAAAAACCTTTAAAAAAACTCGTCGACATTAAAAAACTTATCTAGTTTGAAATACATCGTCATTGTCGTCATGGTGATGAAAAAATTCATTTTTATATACGCGTAGAATGTGCTGAAATATGTCCATATCACAAATAAATGTATGTTCGTAAATTACGCGTTAATAGGTAGAAACAATTAATTTAATTAATATAGTAAAGTAGTATATTAATTATATTTAAAGATAAGTATATATAACGGTCGTTAACTAAATACTTACTTAACGGGAATTAACTAACGGTTGTTTGTTATTAATAAAAGGGACTTAATTGTAAAACGAAGAAAATAAAAGTTCTAAAACCTCCCCTCCTCTATAAGGCCAATCTGTTTCCTAGCCTGTATAATGAACCGTTGGCTCATTATTTTACATCTCTTCAAAACCTTAAGTAGAGCTTTTCTTTTCTTCTTCTTCCTCTCTTCTTTTGTTGATTGAACAATGATGAGGCGAAAAATGATCCGTTTTTAGGGGGTCATTTAAGCCCGAATCCGAATTTATTTGATCAAATATTGCCCTAAATCGTTCCTTTTGTGATTTTAGGTGTTTGGAGAGTGAATTCTGGAAAAGAGGCTATTTTGGACGTTTTTGGAGCATAAAGTGAAGAAAACGACAAAGTACCAAAAATCCAAGCTGGAAATACAAGGTGACGGCGTCAAGGGTTTGCTCTTGACGGCGTCAGACATGAAGAATAAATTACCGTAGCTGGTGACGGCGTCAGATGGAGTTATGACGGCGTCAAAGTGGCCAAGAATAATTTACCGTGGGTGGTGACGGCGTCACATAGGCCGTCACGATTTTATCTAGGGCGTCCGAGGAAGTGTATGGCGGCGAGTTGACGGCGTCAGATTTTACTCTTGACGCCGTCAGGACGATTTTCCTATATATAGTTTTCTAGTTTTTTCATAAAAGGAGAGAAGTTTTGGTGAAACCCTAAAGACGATTTTGGTGCCTCTTTTACAGGTTTTTCAAGGGTTCCGAACCCTTGAGACCTTGCATTGTAATTGAGATAAGTATACTCTTAATTCAATCAATATGTCTATGTGTTGGTTGTCTATCTTTTGTTCTTATCTTAATTCTACTATGCTAGGCTAAATTTCCTTTGTGTTTGCTTAGATCTAATGAAACCTAGATGTTGATTATGTGTTGATTACTTGTCTATTCTTGTTTTGAATGAATGATATTATATGTTAGGCTTAAGAAAACTGGCAGATCTCCAAATGGTAACATGCTTGAACGTCTTAAGAAACATGAACCGAGGCGTACTAGGTCTTTATTGGTTGTATTTAATGCATGAGCCACTGTTTACAATCCCTATAGTTGTGCTGGGTCATGGTGTAGGAGGAGATAAGAGCTCATAGAGTTGGGGAGTTATGTATGCCACTCCACGAATGGTATTAAGGAATACAACCCGTCATTCATACAAGTGTAACAAGTAATTAACATGTAAAAGATATCTAGGGAGTAATGAAGTCTAAGTAAACACAATTTCTCCAATTACTGCTCACAACCTTAGTTTAATATTAGTTTAATTTCATTTTCATTAGTTAATTAGTTATAAAGTAGTTTTTGGGTTAGTTGATTAGCAACTAATTCCGCCCACTCCTTCAAAACCCGAGATTTTAATTGCTTTCATAAAAATATAAAAATACAAAAATAATCATCTCTCACCTCTAGAACTATTAATTAGGCTTTCTAATCCTAGCGACACTATTCCTAAGCTGAACGATCAATCCCCCGGTACTTGTCACTATACTATACTACAACGATCAGGTACACTGCCTGGTGGGGGTTGTAAGCCTCGCGAGATCCCTCGAGAGGTAAAGCAAGGTGCGATTCCCACGCATCAAACAACCCCTAAAAGGCAAGGTTTTCGATATTGGTTTTAAGATCAAAGTGATTCGTTTTGCTTATCGTTTACAAGAACTGGCATTCTAATTGTTTTGCTGTTAAACGTGATGTGTATGAGACCATAGATGATTCTTTCTTTAGAATCTCTTTAGTCATTCGTGTGGTCTCAAAGGGATACTTATATACGTGTTCTTGATTTCGTTCTTAATCAAATCCACTACAACAAAAAGTTTAACAAAGTAGTTTATTGTATTTATGTTAATTAATTGTATGCTATACATGATCCTTATATCCGATGCGTACTCATGTTATATTACATGTAAATATGCTTATATTCCAACAATGGTATCACAACCATAGTATAGTATAGTTAATTACAATTAAAAAAGAAAAAGAAAAAAAAATGGACCTAAAAACACTTGTTTTGCATGTTTTCTTGCTTTTAATTTAATTAAGCCCTGTGGGCGATTCTTTCTTGGTCAAAATTTATCCAAGATGGTCTTTAAACTTGGTAGAAGAAAAACCCTAGGTCGTATGCAATTTTACGTGTTAAATAACGCATGTTTACTTCCTTTAATTGAACGTTATTTTACTTGTTTACCATAATTACTTGCTTTAATTTGTTTTCCATGTTGAACACATGCATGTTTATCATGGATAATGGTTCTTGATATGTTGATATATGATTCTTGATTAATTGTTAATTGTTCTACATGCAAAATCCAATGATTTTCCTTTATATACACGTGATAAATTAATGTTTTTTAATTGCTGATTGCATGACACCCGTTCACTAAAAAAATCATAACTAATTCTAGATATTGAATTAAAATCTGAAAATTTTCTTGTTCATCCACGACTAAGTAGGCTACAACTTTGTAGTTTAATTCGAAGGTTGGTGAAGATCCTTCCTTGTCTGGTCGGGGGTTGAAGTCGACTAAAAATTTTTATTAGCTTTTTCTTGCACTATGTGATATATACTTTTATAAGGCTTAAGCAATCGATTTTCTCGTTGTATGTGGTCTCACTTACATAGAAGTGGGATCCTTGTTTATGTATGTATGTATGTATGTATGTATGTATATATATATATATATATATATATATATATATATATATATATATATATATATATATATATATATATATATATAGGGTAGGGTTATAATAAAAAGTCTCTTAAAATAAAAAGTCTAGGAAGGCGAATTTTAGTTCATCACAGTTACTGCATCACAACTATAAAAAGTTACTACATCACAGTTAGTGCATTGCAGTTATTCAGTTACTGCATCACATTTTAAGTCACTGCATCATAGTTATAAATTTAGTGCATCAGAGACTTTTTATTCTTTTTATTTTAAGACCCTTTTTATTTTAACCCAAATATATATATATATATATATATATATATATATATATATATATATATATATTGTCCCTAGTTGGCCATTATTAGGTTGTCATCGGTTTGACATTTGCATGTTTATTAAGTGTTAATTGTTACGATAATTGTTATAAGTGTTTTAGTTATTATATTTTTTTTTTTATTATTAGTTATGATTCTTGTCAAAACAAAGGGTTTTTTGGAAAAATTATAAACATGACTAAAAACTATGAAACAAGATTTACTATGAGCTATTGTTTTTGCGAAGTCTTATGAGTAAATAAATAGGTTCAGCTTACATCATAATGCTTTGGCTTCATACGACGAGACTTACAAGACACATTAATTTATAATGTGTTGTTCTAAACTAACGATTTTTAATTTTATTAATGACCAACATTTGATTAAAAAAAAACAATGTCTTGTATGTTTATAACATATTTGGTAGGGTAAAACTGTAATTTGCTCCAACGACGAACATATAAGTACATTTTTTTAATCGAAACATGGTCTAGGGTTTGCGTGACCTGTCATCTTTTCCGCCCCACTACATGTTTCGACATATGAAAGAATTATTGGAAGAACAAGGGTCTTTTGACTCATGCATATTAAAATATAGGGTTTGGTCATTCTTTAATCTTTTCCCGTGATAAAAGTACATTACTTTTTAGTTGAAAACACGTTGATTCGTCAATTTGAAAAGTGTAATGTCTTTATTTTTATACAAACGTGCTATGTATATTCCTTTAAGTGACATCTTGACGCACGATAATAAAGTAACTTAATCGAGTAAAGTTTTTTTTTTTTTTTTTTTTTTTTTTTTTTTTTTTTTTTTTAAATTAAAACCTGTGATAAGAAGATTTATGCATGCTTCTTCGTAAATATTTGATATACATGTTGTTTGTCAAATAGTATACCCTGTGAAACTAAGTCTTTGCCACCCAATTGTAAGGACACTTGCAATTGCCTTTCACTCTACGTGATACGTAGGTAAATTGCAACCTGAGTTAAATAACCACTCATCGTGAGAAGGTGGTGCAATATTTGCAGTTCTTTATTGGGCGACTTAATCGAGTTAAGTTGGTGAGATTAGGGATGGCAACGGGTCAGGAAATTTCGGGGATTGTATTTTCCATCCTCATCCCCATTTCCTAATTCCATCCCCATCCTCAATGGGGAATAGTTTTACATCCCCATCCTCATCCCCAACGTGGATCGGGGACCCCCGCGGGGATTCAGGGATTTTTCATCCTTATCAAGAAAACATAAAAAATACACAAACTCATCGAATATATAAAGTTTTTAACTATAAAGTGTCTCAAAAACGGACATCACTCATACTTAAATTAGTAACAATGTTAATCCAACTGTAAAGCATCGTAAGATATTGAGATGACACATATAATATAAAAATAGTGTGCATTGTATAAGAATATTCGGACAAAACATTGGTTAAGTAATATATAATAATTAGTTTTTATTGTCTATACTTTTAAGCTATTTGATCACTTAAATATCACACATGTATATAAATTACATGTCAATGCTCATAAAAATATACATACAAAAGTAAATATTGTATGGCTATACATATAACTTTCATATATTTATACATTAAAAAGATCAGGGCCGAGTTCGGGATTGATGTTATCCCCATCCCCGCCCCATACCCGATTACGTAATTTGGGGATTCCCCATCCCCGTCTCTATCCTCGGTCAAATTGGAGATTCCCAGTCAATCGGGTTTAAGGATCAGGTCCCCGTCAGGTATGAGTTTTTTTTACCATCCCTAGGTGAGATCCTTAAGCCCGAGGCATAGATGGGATGAAACATGCTTACATGACACTAATTACTTATTCTTTTGTGCCATTAGTAAGTCTCATAATGATCTAGGAATTGCACTTGTATTGCAATTATTGCTCGTCACTTACCTTTTTCAATCATTGCTAGCAGATCAACTAATGTGATGGTGATCTGTTAATTAGGGTCCTAGCCTTAAGAAAATTAATTGTTTATATGTTTAAACTATGGGTAGTTACTTTTCTTTAAAGGAGTATTATCAAAATTACTAAATTTTAAACTTTTGTCTATTTTGTGGATGGAAAATCCTATTCAAATCCTGAACAATTCAGCTTTTAGGTCGATGCTCGAAAGAGAAAAACTTTCTGGACCAAACTTCAATGATTTCTTTCGTTAGCTAAGGATTGTCCTTAGAGTTGAAAAGAAACTCAATGTTTTGGAACAACCTATGACCCCTGCTCATGCTCTTACTGCTCCTGATGAGGAATTGGAAGCATGAAATGCTCAATATGATCGTCACAATGAAGTTGCATGTCTGATGCTCGGTAGCAAGTCTCCCGAACTTCAAAGACAATTTGAAAACTATAGTCCATTCGACATGCTTACTAAGCTAAAATCCATGTGTGAAAAATAAGTTGGTGTTGAATTGTTTGATCTTATTTAGACTTTTAATGCTTGTAAATGGGAAGAAGGTCAATCCGTTAGCTCATATGTTCTAAAGATGAAGAGCTATTTGGAATAGTTGAAACGCCTCAACTATGTTTTACCCCAAGCTATTTCAGTTAGCATGATTCTCAATTCCCTCTTGAATGATTTTGAAGGATTTGTGCGTAAGAACAATATGCATGGCATGGGGAAGACAATAGCTGAGTTACATGCTATGCTTATTGAGTATGAAAAAGGCTTAACAAAGAAGGCTGCAACACCTCAAGTCCTTGCGATTCAAGGCAGAAGAATCCAGAAACCTAAGTGGCGTGCAAAATGGCCACCAAGAGCTAAGTGACATGCAAAATAGCCACCAAGAGCTAACGAGCGTTAGTACCCCCATTAGTCAAGGTCAAAATGCATGTGAAATGACTAATCTACCCTCGTCTTCATCCCCACATCACAAACCTATCTAGTACCACCACCATCTACCACCACACAACTAACACCACCACTTTCTACCACCACACAACCACCACCATCAAATTTAGTGATCAACCTTTCTCCTACGCTCTCACGACGAGATGATCGATAAATATGCATTAAAAACACAATGAAACAACTAAATCCAAACACTCCTTAATATGCACTACTTATGAGTTTTTGATGATTTAATGAGATTAATATTAAACTACTGATGCAATTAGATTTATGAAGCGATATGAGATGTATTTTAAATAAATTAATGGAGAGATAAACACTACACTAGATGATGCACAAATATGACAGTTAACTAGGTATAAACAGAGATTATGAAATCTACTAAACAAATAAGACAAATAAGTATCAATTTAACTCGAGTATATCAAATAAGCACAGATATAAGCTGAGACAAGCTAATAAGCACAAATTATATAAAGTAGGCTAAAATGAGATTTGAAACTTACAAACACCCCTCTACTCAAAACAAGGGTTGATTCAACTCCAAATAAGCTCAGAAACAAGATCTACAAGTCCTAGGGGTCTTCATCTTCAAGGATTTAATCTCAAGTGCTTATTAGGCTTTATAGTTAACTATTTGACTTTTTAAGATATGAGAGATTTAAATCTAAATTGTACCTACAAAGACTCACCGAAGCTATGTGAAGCTATAATGAGTCTCAACTAATAAGAAATAAGCTTATTGAAGCTTGAGATTTAGTGATAAAAGCTTATTTTTGTATTTTTATTTATTTTCTGATTTCTTTTAGTTTTTGGTATAAAATGAACAATGATGAAATCTAAAAACTTATAAAAGCTTATAATTATTAATTGAAACTATTAAAACAGTAAACAATCTTAGGAACTACTTATTAAGCTAAATTGAGACTTTAAGTAAAATAGAAGAATACGAATTATAAAAGAAACAACTAAATTTTATTAATCAAACTTGAGAATTACAATATGAAAGCTCAAAATTACAAACTAGAAAAATAATTTGGTAGCATAAGTTTACTCTAAATCTACGCACGGATATATGAGAATTTGGGGGGGGGGGGGGGGCTATTTATAGGAAACCCAAGGTGAGGGTGCTCTAGGGTTTGTGAAGCTTCTAGATCTTCAATTGATGACCATTAGATCATTTCTCATGTGGAAGTAAGCATCAGATCCCTTGGATCAATTTCGATGATGTGTATGGACCAATGGGAGGCTGGGATTTGTCCACCTTGGCAATCCGTGGGACTGGCATGTTCTCCTCATGTTGTCAGTCCTTCTAGAAGTTCCAATCATGAGGTAATAATTTTGTACGGGTAAAATTTGGTTGCAGGTAAAGGGTGGAAAGGATAAATAGTAAAAGGGAATTTGGCGCGCTTTGAGTTTTGACTGAGGAGTTATTAAATGTTTGACCGGTAAAAGGAAAGGAGAAAAGGGTTGGACTCGGGTTTTATTAATAGGGAAAGTGGGCTTGCGTGGTACTAGGCCTGGGATAAGGGTGGATTGGGTTTTATTATTTGTTTTTGGGTTGGATTAATAACAAAGGGTCCGGATGGGTTGTATAGGTTTAGTATGATTTAGCTTTAGGCTTAAATTTGTAGTTCTTCAAAGTATAGGGACTAAAACTGCCAATTTCCAATAATGTAATCCAAGGGATTTATTTGACAATCTTGAATACTTGAGGGACTTGACTTGACATTTCTTCAAAGTATTCTTCAAAGGACCAAATTTATCATTACTTGAAACTTGAAGGACCACTTTTGCCAATTTCTTCAAACTTTCAACCAAGGACTATTCTTGTCATATTATGATTCCCTAAGGTTGACTTTGACTTTTTGAGCTTAATTCCTTCCCCGGCTTCTGATTTTTATTCTTTTTCCATTATCGTGCTCATTTTTATCAAACACCTGGTCAAAATCTCGCCTTCAATATCTTCACAAACTAAATCCCATCGCTCCTTGGAGCGATAATTGAAAGCAAAAAAGTGATAAAATACTGACATGTAACACTAAGTATTGAACCAATCAAGATTAAAAATTACTTAAACCATCTCAACCTAAAGAAACATATATATGAACTAACAGGAACAAAATATGCGTAGCTGGAAAAGTAGGAAAAATAAACCTCAGTAAATCACAAAAAGAAACGTCAGAGCGAAAATTCAGTATCAAATTCCAAAACACCAGTTCACGTCATCACCACCGTAGATTTTTCCGGCCAGGTATTCACGACTGTTCCCGATATAATTTCATCTCAGCTAAACACAGCGGTAATCAAAAACGATAACAGAAAATGCCATACCTGAAATAATTAAAAACCAAAAGATAATCAAAAACAATGCCTGATTAAGCAATCCGGTAACGTATACCAACATCGTTTATTCAAAACAGCAGCGAGTTTTCAGCAGACAAATCACAAACCCATCTGCGAAGTAAACCGACTGTCGAGAACAGTGAAGACGATGAACATCCAAAGACGGTGTAGCTTAACATAGATTAGAGAGAGAGGTGATAACGGGCTAACATTTTGGAGCTAAACAACTGTAGCGGGCTGGGCCATAGAGAGGAGAAATCAAAACGACAGTGTGTGCGTCATTTTTGACGGTACATTATATATATAGTAATGTGTGGTCTAGTTTTATTGATAAATGTATCATTTGAGTTATAAAAATCTATTAATTGATGGGCAATAAATTGTCATTCTTTTACGAATTATACAAAATTTTCAACTTTGAATTGTTGTATAAAAGAATATTTAACATATAACAATTGCTAACTTGCAAATAATACGAGAAGCGTCATTGTATAACTTTGAAACATAGTTTTATAAGAGAGACAATTAAAGATTGAGAGGTGTAACTTATATTTTTTTGGAACAAATGATCACCTAGCAGACATATTAAAAAAAAATCACTTCCACTAGAAAAGTTTTAGGAGCTCGGACGAAAGTTGGGAGTTCAATCAAAAAACATTATTGAGAGAATGTGAACTAGTATGTTTTGGGGGGGAAAAAGGAAAAGAAAATAGTTTTTGAGGACAAGAATGGGACAAAGGGCATAATACAAATATCATGCAACTTGATCACTTTAAGACAATGATCCACCAATGCACAACTTTTATGTTCTTATTCAACTTACATTTTCTAGCAACTCTTCCAACTCTTTTAATCTGAATTTAAGCATAAGTTAATAGATACAGTTGTTGCTCCTAAAATATAATGAAATGAAATACATTATTTTTAGGTCAGTTTGCTTATGTAGATTGAATGAATAACATGTCTCATTGATATAAGGGTTTGTCTAACTTGTGCCCTAAGGGCATAAGTTAAACACACTAAAAGACAGCGGGGTCTCATAGAAAAGGACATAGGGATCCACGAAACTGTACTTTTCTGTGGATCCCTATGTCCTTTTCTGTAAGGTCCCGTTGTCTTTTAGTGTGCTTAACTTGTGCCCCTAGGGCACAAGTTAGAAAAATCCTTGATATAAACTTACAAAGTAAACTTCAATTCATGATAGGAAGTTTACGTTCGTAATTTGGCAATAGTACTTAATCATTAAACGATTGGATGGAGTTTCCTGGTAAAAAATATGTGATGTACATTAATTCACTGCAAGTTGTTTTGCTTGTATAGTACTGCCAAGTAAGAGACATAGTGTATCCGTTTCTGATTATTTCAAAATTGCAAAATCAAAAACACAATTCCAAGAATTGAGTTTACCTACAGCTTCATATCACATGTCGTGCATATAATGTGAATGTCGTGTATATACAAGACATGTATTAGTTTTTTTTCTTTTTTTTTTTCTTTCTTTCTTTGTCGAATCATGTTGCGCCACATACCCTTCTTCAATGTCGGGTATATAAATACGTGACATCTTGGGGCATTTTTGAAATGTTGAAAAAGCTTGGGTATATGCAGACACACGGTGGTGAGCAGGGGTTCTGGCGTAATTTTCGCTATTTTTAAACTATCCATACAATGGTAAATAAAGTTATAATAAACATGTAGTTTGTGAAAAAAATCGACATCTACCATCTAAGAGATATTTAATTTAGCAACGGATTAGCTTCATTCGTAGAATCGTAACACGTTGAGGATTTAAAAATATAATTATGAATTACATAAGCACGCGAGGATGTATATGTACGTTTGTCTTTGTAACTCAGGAAATAATGCAAGAACTTTTCACCATTTCTGTAAAGTGGTACAGTACTATACAATATAATTCACTTAAACACGAGTTGATAAACTGAGCATCAAATAAGCAATAAATACTCATTCGTTTCCTTATCTGTCGATCGTGAATATCAAACAATATATCATAATGCATGTCTACGTTATACAAAACAAGTTGTACCTTAATTAAGAGCCCAAAAAGATTCTAGTATTATACCATCATGTGCATCACCACCCATAAATTCACGTAAAAAAACTTCATTTTCAAAGATATCCATCCCTAAAAGACCATCAGATATAATGGATGGGGAAGAGCCCCCATTGTCGGATCCTGGAGTTCCGTAATAAGGATATAAGTCATCCATGGCCGTTAAATCCTCTGAAACTAAAGAAGAGGACAATCGTGCATCATTAGTTGATGAAACCTCGCTGGATATAGATTTTCGTTTTCGTGAGGGTTTGATTTTGGTAGTTGAGGGAATGTTAGTTGTATAACCATGATTTTTGAAAGCTTCGAAATCAAGGACAACTCCATGGTTTTCGTGTGGAACAACACGATTATGCGGGATCGTGTGGCAAGTGTGTCGACCAAAATATGTGATGCGAAATTTGTTTGTCTTGTTTTCCAACTGTTGGACATGTTTTGATGCCATGCAACCAAGATCATGCTTATATGTACATCTGAAATAGCATCTGTAATTGCACATAAACAAAACATTGTTAATTAGATCGAATAGGATATTAGGATCTAAGTCACACGTAATTAGTATATAACAAAAGTCATGGCGAAGGCAAGGGGCCTTCCAAAATACTTGGAGACAGGGTCAATGGGTCATCCAATGGATTTTGAAGGCCTGTACGGTAACGATAAGTTGTTTGACGAATCTAGTGTAAAAAACAAAGAATGGTCGACTTTTTCATTCTCAAACAGGCAATCGCTACTTGATGTGTTCTTAATCTTGTAATTTGGTTGTGATCACATAACATTGTTCTATAATAAACTTAACCAAGGACATAAATTCATGCATATATGTAACTTGATAATATATAAAAGGGAGGCCCCGTAGAATTGGTAGCCCTGTGCAGCCGCCCCACTTGCACAGGATGTTCACCGCCACTGCTTGGAGATCCTCCAAATACGTTGAGATCCTCATATTGATATATCTAGACCGCTAGACGTATACGACACTTAGCTGGTTAATTTATTAATTTGGCAGTTTACAAGTCACTCCTTTGGGACTGGTTAATCTATTAATCTGAAGTAAACATCATCTAACTCAACCGAGAAGTTCTAATCTTTGGTTAAAATCGTAATCTTATGCAAATGTCATTCTATTCCTGAAGTATCCTATGAAGTAATGACATGTTTTTTTAAAGAAAATCTTAAAACCCAAATATATATTAAGATCTTTATCTTAACAACATTGGTAAAACACAAGATAGTTGTGGTAAATGAAGTGTTTGTCCAACTAAAACGTTGTTGATAGTTTGGTGTCTATGTAAGCAAACTTTGAATAAGTATTTCGCAATCATCCTATATAATGTTTTAGATGTTTATATATAAAGATTTTTATGTCAGATATATGATTTGATTAAACATTTAATCAGATGAGAGTATGAGAATAAAACAATCTGTTGGAAGGTTTAAGCTTCATCTCAAACACATGGGTCTCAGATGCATTCAAGAAAAGATCAAGCCAGAATTTTACCTGCCCAAAAGCTAAAGGACTGAAGTTGATAAGTAAAGGAAGCATGAAGAACTAAAGTGCAAGTACCAAGCTGAAGGCTATATGATACGTAGTATCTTACTTTCTCATTTCCAAGTGTTTATCTCATCCTTTCTGTGTGTTTTTATCTCTCATCTCTGTTATCATCTTGAGTTGAGAGAAACCGTAATTTTCTTGTTTGTGTTTCTGTATTATAACAAACTTTGCCATTCGTTGGCTACTGATTTTAATAATAAAGTGATCCAGTGGGGAGGTTGGTCGGCTTCATTCTTATAAGTGTTGTTGATTAAAGCTTTGGTTTATAAGGTTTTACACAATTATAAACTTTCTGATAAATCTAATGATATGTAACTTGTAGTTACAACTTGCAATATTGTTACATCATAAAGCATACGTTATGTTAATGAAGTACAGTACTAATTAATATACTTATCACAGACAAACTAAAAGGACATGAAAACTTAACTAGGTAATTAGTAAATAAGTTAACCTTGGAAAATTGGAATTCAGAATCTCCTTCTGTCCATATTTTCTCCATTGATAACCATCTTCCGGTGTATCACTAACTTTCACTCTTGATTCCATGTTTGTTCTGCAGCAAAAGTTAATCATGCAATCAATCTCTGTTTTCTTAAAAAATCATTCAAGCAATTAATTAAAAACCACCTATTAGTGGAGTAGTATACTGTCTAACATGTTATTCTACATTCTACAATAATTAATGTATGCATCTATAAAATATACTTTTACTTACATTGCTTATACATTGCAAGAATGTTGTGTTTACCTTCTCTTGTATTGACCTCGCCTTTGTTTCACTAACGGCGGCGGTGTCTCCTCGCCGTTAGGAGTGAAAATTTCTTGTGGTTTTGGGTCGGTGGAACCGCAAGAACTCAACACAGAGAGACCATCAACAAAAGATTTTGTTATGTCCATCACTAAATCATCGATGGAAACAATTTCATCGGTATTTAGATCATTTCGACTAAGCAGATTTGGCAACCTTTTTGCAGAATTTTTGCCGTTGATTAGGGCTTCAATCAAAATATTATTTTTTTTCTCCATTTTAGGCTACTGTTTTCAACCGAAAAATATTTGTTTCAGATGTATACGAACATGGTATAACTTTATTTTAGTTGGATGTTTATATATAAGAATGTGCTACGTGGAGACAGAAAGTTGCATAGACAATAGAGTGAATATGTATAGATATGCAAAATACGATAATGACGTCATAGGAATTACGTCATCATTCATACTAGCCACTGAAAATTCGCGATCCTTTATTGCCTTATCATACCCACTCGGTTTGTAGGTGAAGCATCACCTTCCCATTATCGGTCATCATTTATCCATACTATCTATACTATCTATAATGAAAAAATAGTTAAAGATGAAAAGTGAAAAGTGAAAAAGTGAAATAGTCAATATTGTGGGATGTTGAAAAATGTATATAAAGAAATATTGAAATGAATTTAATACTTTTATTAAAACACCTCATTAATTAAAAGTACAATGATTTATTCATATTATACAACCAATTAAAAATATATCTACCAAATTAAATACAACCAATTAAAATACAAACCGGGTTGACTCGGGACGCTTCAAACACGGCAGGTTGTCCCGGTTTTATTTGACCTATTTTCGATGAAACCTAGCAAGTTGACCCAGTTTAAATCGACATATTTTTTGACCGGAACGGTTCAACCGATTGAACCACCCGGGTCGAACCAGGTTTCAAAACTTTATCCATTACTTAAAAGTACAATGATTTATTCACATTGTACAACTAATTAAAAACATATCTATCAAATTAAATACAACCGATTAAAACAAAAACCGGGTTGACCCGGGACGCTTCAAACCCGGACGGGTTGACCCAGTTTAATTTGCCCCGTTTTCGACCCAACCTAGCAAGTTGATCCGGTTTAAATCGACCTATTTTTCGACCGGAACGGTTCAACTGGTTGAACCACCCGGGTCGAACCGGGTTTTCAAAACATTATGTTAAATTCCCAAATCTTCAAACTTTTATTATTTTTCGTTTATAACTTATAAACTTTTTTATCAATAAACTATCTGTCGCTATAAAATCCCATTGTTATGCATGGGTACTCGTCTAGTTCATTATAATGGAGGAATCACCTTCTCTCCAAAAATTCAGATGTACACAAAATGATGCATGATTTACAACACTTTAAAGAAATCAATTTTCATAATTACAACAAATAAAACATTGTGTACAACAAAAACTAGCATTGATCGAAATTCAAACCACTTTCCTTAGAATTCTACATTAATAGCATTAAAAACACCCCTACACCCAATATTACAATTATTTAAACACAATGTACAACCCTCATTCTTCATTAATAGCATTAAAAACACCCTTATACCCAATATTACAATCATTTAAGAGCATCCACTATAGTAGTTTATGAAAAGGTTTATAAAATCATAAAGAGGTCTAAAAACTTGTAAACCATAGTGAAGATATGTTTATAAATAGGTTTATGATGAATAAGTCTAGAATATTAAACATGTTCATGATTTAATGCATTTGAATTTTCTATACTTTTTATAAAGCTTTATGAGGTTTATGTATAGTGAAGATAGGTTCAAGTTTTGTTAATTAATGCCATCATAAAACTATAAACCTTTATAAAGGTTTAACATAGTGGATGCTCTAAACACAATGTACAACCCTCATTCTACATTAATAGCATTAAAAACATCTCTACACCCAATATTACAATCATTTAAACACAATGTACAACCCTCATTTTACATTAATAGCATTAAAAACACCCCTACACCCAATATTACAATCATTTAAACACAATGTACAACCCTCCATCTTAACCTAGACATGAACCTGTGACTAAGACTCGACTCAATAAAACTCGACTCGATACACAAAGCTGTGACCAAGCAAATTTAGGTGTCGGAATGACATCCCGTGACATTTTTATTAATTCAATTGAAAATTTTTATTTCAGGATACCCACCGCTGCAACGCGCGGGTACCCTAGTACCTCATAAAAGATGCTTATCATGATCAAAAAATAAATAAATAATCACAGTTAAAAATTGTAAAATTATAGAATCCACACTTTTTTATGAGTGATAATATTGGGTGTGGCAAATTTTTCTACACATATAAATGTGGAAATATTATCCAAATGTCTATAATTAAAAGTGTTTGAAATTTTTTTTGAATGTCCAAACCTAAAAATATGGCAAAATTGCAAAATAGTATAGTATACAATAAATAAATAGTGTGGAAACATTTGTGACACATATAAGTGTGGATTTAATTTAATTGTACACACTTTTAAATATTTTTTTACAAAGTACACGCATTTTTTAATTATGTTTTCGTTAGCTGGTCGATGGATTCAAGTGACAAGAATATAAGCTACAAACAAGTAAACGTCCTACATAAAATCATGCTACTCATTATAAAAATATCACACGTACACACATAAACTAATTAACATCATTTCTCCTCAAAATTTTTTGCATGCTCTAAAAACAAAGTTACACGGTTAATAACATACCACAATACTATGATCCTAATATCACATAATTACACATCCAAATTTCAGTTGCAACTACCAAACACTATTCATCCTTTCTTTTAATTTTCACATACACTATTCATCGTTACCTAACTTAAATGATACAAACAAACCATGTGTGAAGCCATAACTAATTGATTATGGACCTCGAGTTAAACAACTAATAGATGTTAAACGCATAAATCTAAATGTTCAAGCAATCTTTACCAGGTTTCTGTTCAATAGTAGAAATATTGTCCTGAACCAAGCTTCCGGATCAGAAGTGTAGGATACTAAGTTAACTATCTTTTTATAAGGCTAGTAGGCAAGGGGTTGGTTTTTTCACCTAACATCTCAGCGCCGAATAATTCTACATCCACTCACAATTTACACAAAAAAACCCACTCGCTGACGTGTCAGCGAGTTGATTGGTTGGTTTTTTGTGGGCCACAAAAAACCAACCAATCAACTCGCTGACACGTCAGCAAGTGGGTTTTTTTATGTAAATTGTGAGTGGGTGTAGCACACCTCCTCAGCGCCACATCAGCTTTCTTTCTCCTCTCACTTCCTTTCACCTTACTTCACCATTTAATAGTCAATGTCACGTCTAACTTCATCTTTCATTAAATACCCACTTTATACAAATATACCCCACTAAATACCCACACACACTCACATACAAAATAAAAAATAATAAAACAAGTGGGAGAAAGAAAGGTGGTCTGACCACTATAACTTGTTTCGGGTTTCGCACGTGAAGTTGGGATGTGGGCAAGGGCATCATGCGTGAGTTTTGGTTGCAAGGTGAAGGGATCACCTCCCTTGCCTACCAGCCTAAGATAAAGTGATCGAACATAAGTTTATTTATTATCTATAAAACCTACTACCAATCGCTACTTTACACATTATAACTAAAGTATAATCCCCGTGGACTGTTCACCATAGAGTCCTAGCCAACCATGTTTTTTTTGGATTGCCCAAACCCGACGGATCTACTCACACTCCTCTCTCATTATCTAGGTCCGACACCCAAAAAAGCTCCGATGGACCTCATTGCTCCAATCCGACAAGGGGATATCCACAGTGCAACATGTGAGTGTTGCTACAGAACCACCAAAATAATTTTAAAGTGTGGTGGGGGGGGGGGGGGGTAGGTTATTTGTGAGGGGATTGTGTTTTGTGGCTGTATTTTTGCCATTTGTTGTGAGATGTACTGCTGTAAATCTCCAGCTATATACTTGGGTTTCATTATCTTTTAAAGGATTTTCTAGATCATTTGGTTGCTTAATTTTTCCTGGATATTTAGGGTTGGCTGTGTTTCATCAGGTTATTTTTTTTTTTACTTTTTCCTTTCCTTCTTTTTTTTTTTTTTTTTTTTTTTTTTTTTTTTTTTATTTTTTTTTGTCACTTATTTTCCTTTTTGCAGTTAGTTTCGCTGATGTTTTGATTACATGTTTGTTGGTTATGTTTCCAATTTTGTTATGCTTTTTTTTACTGTTTTATGAATATGAACCATAGGATTAGAATCTTTGTTCTCAACATTAACTGATTAGAGTTTGCTATTGTTGTTTCTTCCACCAACCGCTTTTTTATTATGTTTACTTTTGATTTAATTGAGATTATTAATTAGATTAATTAAATTTGGGTATCTGTTGTTTTGTAGGAAATGAGGTTGTTTTAGAAATAACTAAAACAAGAATGGTTAAATTGTTTTTAATTTGCTTTACACACTTTTAGATGAAATCGAGGTTGGTCGTTCTTTATATTTATAGTATTTGATTAAAATCGAGTATGCACAATCATGTCTGAAGCATGAAGCTTTGGCCGTCTCATTAAGCTTATGTTTCCGTGGCGATCATGAATTTTTCTACAAATTAACTCTTCCCATGAGTGTGGCTGACATATTCCCGTATCTTGGCAGGGAAACCATGAACGTTACGTGGGTGCAACCTCACTTTCTACTAACTCGCGTGGAATTTTTAAATATGACCATTAAGGCAATGATGATCACCACATTTTGCTTAACTCCGTATTTTGGCGTGGCAGCCACAATAGAGATTTGGTTGTAGCCATGGCGGAAGTTTTATAATGGTGGTGAATTTCTATATCTGAGCCGATGCATTGCTGTAAAAAAAGGTCAAAGGACTTTCGAATAAGTTGCACCTAAACCACCTCCAAATGGACCCAGGAGAGGGGAGGTAAACCGTGTGTATACCATAATATGTGTTATTTACAATATGTTTGGGATCGTGTTTTGAGAGTTATTATTTGATAGGTTTTCCTACTTTTACTGAGAAAAAACTCATTTTGACCACAATATCTATTCTCAGCCCTTTCCGCAATAGTTTTCTGAATAAAATTCTTTCTCTTCCTAATTAAAGACACCCTTAAGGATTCCCCATAATCGTTTTTGACATACTGATTAGTTTTCAATTTTTGTCGGGAAAATAGTAGAACTCTATTAGGAAGGTGGATGCTCCACTGATTTATGCTTAACGGGTCAAAAGGAAGCCAGTAAATCTAACAAATAAAAAAAATAAAAAATAAAAAATAAAAAATAAAAAAACACTCCTGAAGGTTGAGATAAAATATCATCACGCTTAAATCTTTCGGCGGCCCATGTCTTGTTACCACAGTTTCATATGAAAAGTCTTTGTGACTCGCTTACATGAAAAATGCCCTTCATATGAGTTCATGTAAGTTTGGTGTTCATACCGTTGTTTGTATATTTCCTGTGTTTTTCATCTGACGATTTAAGCTTGAAAGATTATTACTTTTGCAGGCTGTTTATGGAATTGTTGTCTCATATCTCTCAGGAACTTGCTAGGCTGCTAGCTTATCTACTTATTCGGTACGTTCATCTAGAATGAAATATGAATACATTAAAAGTGTCGAAAAGTAGTAGTGCCAAAAGGGTTCGTGGCTGATGGTAAGCTGATAGCGATCTGCGCATTGTTGGAGGATATGGGGCTAGAACCTCTGAAGCTTGGGACTGCTGTCGCAAAAGAAAGAGTCAAGAAAATTGCATATAGTGTCTACTAACATATCACAACGTCTGAACACGCTAAAATATGTGTGGAAAATGTTACCTGTTACTAGGATTGTTTGCTGATTTACTATTTGCTCTTTCATATGTGGAAAGGAGCAGGAACGTTTTGACAATCTTGGATTCATCGTGTATAATCCCTCCTCGCTATCTCAGATTGTATCTTGGCAAAAGAGGCTGCTATATAACTCTGTATTACTCCAGCCCGAAAATCCAACACGACCGATCCAGGTATCGTATGTTGACTGTACCTTTCAACTTACAGCCACTCATCAGAATACGTACAGTCCTCGCAAGGAAGTTCAATGAGGTGTCCACAGGTTGGTTCAAATATTAACATACTAGAATAACAAAATGTTATTGGAATCTTTGTTGTAGGTTTTTAAATCATTTCATGCTCCCATCATTATAGGACAGCAGGGTTCCGAAGGATTGCATACATATTGATGTAACCTCTCGTAAATTTCCCTTACGATTAGTAAATGCATACGAATAAATAAAACGATGTTACAATAAATTAACACCATTTTACGGGTAACAAATTTTTTTTTATGAGATGGCTTGATATTGAACCACTACGATAACAGTGATTGACCGTTTACCCAGGAACGATGCTTACACACAACCTAGATTGCCTATAATTATTGCGAACGATAAATATTTATATAACGCGTTTATATTTAAAATAATATGTTTCGTCTCAATAACGTATACTATTTATATATTCCCCGAACCTACGAAACTTCCCGAGAACGCTCACTAATATTTTTGAACTTCGACACGATAATCGAGACACACTAGGTGGGCCCCCAACACCCTTTGGGCCACGGTTACACACTACACAACCAAACGGACTCCTTTTTATCCTTTTCTTTTTCTTTGGGCCGACACAACCAGCAGCCCACCAGGCCAAGCCCAAACGCACCCTTTGTTATTTTTTTTTGTTTTCTTTTCTTATTCCCTGCCGCGACCTCACCCAAAAACACCCTTAGTTCTTACGATTTTTATAAACAACACATGCATATTTTTGCTTGCCTCGTCTCACCTAGTACCAAAGAAACAGAAACAATACAAGTTACACTTATTCTTACTCGTTTACTACCCTAGAAAACGCCTAAGCAAACCACCAAACTCACCCTTGATAGATAACACAAAAACGTGGCATATTATTCCTTGTTGCCTCCCTTGCTCACCAATTACATCTAAACTAACAATAAGCATAACATGAAACGTCAGGCATGATATCTCACAAGATCTAGCTTTGTAAACACTCGATTGGGCATTAGTTGTGGCGTTACTATTCGCCTCACATGCATCCTTCATTCTTGTGAGCTTATCCTGTCCATACACCCTAAAAAATAACCTATATAAGATTTACATGCAAAGTTAAATCACCTCATACACTTATACGTACCAAAGCACTAAAAATACTAACGAGAGAGAGTGATGGAGGGACGAACGGATTGCTAGGAGAACCACATCTCAAAACGAATCTAGGAAGCAAGGATTGGAGCTATTTGAACCTTGGAGGAACGTGAAGTGAATCACGAGGCGTTGAACCATATACACGAACCATTTTCATCGTTTAACTTTACCTTTGAGGTGAGGTGAGACCTCCAAATCTTTATTTCTTATATAGATATATACACGTATCACTTATTTTGCACGAACACTTCGTCTAAATAAAATGAGGAACTAAAACGTAACATGCTCATATTATATAACGAACTACATATTTACCAAGTCACAAACGAGCCTACATAAGTATTTCGAGCTTATACTTATATATATATACTAAATATCATACGATTCTAAGTCATATGGACATGCACGTATACAATAAAAAGACTTAGAAAATTTCAACACTATTATACTAGCGAAAGAACTTATCGTACCCCATTTACTTTGATCGTATATTATGAAATATAGACACACGACCTACCTATATTTTTACACGATCTAATTGTTTACTTGAAATACTAACGGGAATGATAAATAAGTCGACATAATAACTTAGTTTGATCACTTAACGAGACCCAAAGTAAATCGCTATGGAAACCAGTTTTCAGAAACTTAAAAACCTTAAGTGGGCCGAAAAGCCCAAAAAGCTCAGTTTAGCTTATTGCGATAAGCTAATCGTATAAGCTCTTTTGAAATGATTTTGTAACTTAAAAATATGGATTTCGACAAACACAATGTACCCCCAAACCCCTTGGATCATAAAACCTTAACGGGCCCTTAATTTTGGCTCGTTAAGCCCAATTAATGAAATAAGCACTTTTTAAGCTAATAAGCTGTTGGTATAAGCTGTTTGAAACCTTATGAGCTTATTGAAATAATAAAAATGCTAAGTTTTAAATTTGGTAATGTTTGGACTATTTTTGCAAATATTCGAAAGTTAGGGACTAAAAGTGTAAAGTTTGTAAACTTTGAGTGAAAAGTATAAAACCTGTTTTTCTAAGGGTATAAACTGTAAATATTGAAACTTAGGGATAATGAATGTAAATATTTGATATTTGGACTAAAAACGTAAATATTTATAATTTTTGGACTAACGACGTAAATGTTTTTTCGTTAAGGGTAAAAAGTGTAAAATTGAGAAACATAAGGGATCGAATAGTAATATTGATTTTTTTAATAATAATTATATATATATATATATATATATATATATATATATATATATATATATATATATATATATATTTGAATATATATTAAAACGATAAATAATAAACGTAACTTATTATATATATATATATATATATATATATATATATATATATATATATATATATATATATATATATATATATATATATATATATATATATATAATATGGATAAAACTTATATAACGATAACTAAATTTAGACGAATAAAACGATACGTAACCATTATCTATTTTTATACAACGTAACACATCACGTATACACTTTATCGATTACTCGTAATTAATAATAAACGTTCGCAATAAAACGAGACTTAAGAACTGAGACGTGCCATATCTTATAGGTTGTGTGTGAAGCCGTTGCCTTGCATCGTTGAGATTACGTTTGTTCTACTATCCTACTAAGGTGAGTTCATAGCCCACATTTAACTTATTTTGTGGGGGGGATACATGCTCAAAAACTGAGCACAAGTCTTTTCCTGATCTTATTATTGCTTAAGTAGCTATTGCCAAAAGTCCCTCGATCATGAACCTTAATCACTTGAAGGGTGAACGTAAATAATTGTGAATAGATCTATTAGGGATTGACAATCCCCATTTGGTTGCTAGAGGAAAGTTACCAAATGCACTTTATTTAAATATCACAGATTACTGGCAAATACCTATCTTGGGGGCTATATACTTTACATCATTATTACGGAAAATATTTATGTCTGTTGAATTGTTGAGTGTCATGAGCTTAAGTCAATAATGAATGCGATTTTTCTAACTTGTTTATTTGTATTTTTATACAATAAGCACCTATCTCTTGTGTTCAAACTCTTAATTATAAACCTATGAATTTCACTCAACTTTTGTTGACTTTTAGCATGTTTATCTCAGGTAACTAAATGGAATGGATGGCAAAGGCACGAAGTGGGCAAATAAAGAAACGTTTATTTCTATTTGAATAAAACTTGTTGTTGAATAACGAATTCTCTTGGAATTATGAATATTTGGTATTTTAAATAAAACTTAAAACGATCACTTGAATCGTTTTCTATAATTGTGACAAAGATCCACGATATAATACCCCAAAAGTCTTCCGCTGACATTTTAAGTCTTCCGCTGTATTGATCAATTTTGGGGGTGTTATAGATTGGCATCAGAGCTACGGTTATAGTGAACCAAGTGTTTTTGGAACATTGGACTATAACTACACTTTAAACGGGACAAAATTTTCATAAAATACCATCCTACGCCCTTCGTGCCTACGCATCCCAGTAATTGGTAAAAAGTATTATTTACCTTATAGCATTTTAAATTGGTTATAATTATGCTTACATTTACTAATCGGGAAATTTATTACAGTGTCATGTCTTCGAACACCCACCCTATCAGCTTGTCCTCAAACTCAGGAACTAAAGATGTTACTTCAGCCTATGCTACCTCACCTATGCCTATGTCTCCTGCTACCGACAGATACATGCAAAGCCAACAATTTCTGCCAGCATCTGACACAGAGGCTTCTTCTCTGGCAACATCTGGTCCGATTCGCCGATCTAGGCAAATTAGAAAACTTCAGCCGTATGAAGCAAGTACTGCTGTACCAGCACGAGCTCTTGTCATACCACCTGAATCAGTTGTGCCATCACCACCTGCACCACCAGTGATACCACCACTACCAACTGTCTTCTACAGCGAAACTACTACTGTGCCACTAACACCATCACCCATAGCATCACCCCCACTAGCATCACCACCTGCACCTTACCGAAGTGTCCCACTATCACCTCACCAAAGGACTTACCCGATCCGCCCAACCACCTCAGAATCTTGTGTTCAACGAAGACGCCGAAGGACCCACAAGCGAGTAGATGCTCGTAAATGGTCTTTCTTGTTGCCCATTATGCGATATTGGAGATCTCAAGAAGGAACACCAACAACAAGGGAACTTGCGGAAAGTTCTTACTCTACCTCCCGAATTCTGCCAGTCACTGGGGAACCCATACACCATACCATACCATTGTTAGCTGCAAGAATGGTTCGCCACGAAGACCGACTTGATTCCATCGCTAGTATACTCAACAAGATTCCACATGAACTTCTAGAAACCTTTGAAGATGATATGAACAGTCTCATAATTGGTCATCTTGCAATAGAAGATAAGGTTGAAAAGTTGGATTCTGTATTTTGGGAATCAATGGAATTCATAGGAGCACTATGTGGGGCTAACACTTCGACCGAAATAGCATTGGGAACTTTAGACCGAGAAATTGAGAGCTGAAAACCTACGCCTTAGGCAAGCCCTGCTAGAAGCTCGAGAAAGGGAAAGGACTCGAGATCAAACCATGGAAACCATGTCCACTGCCATACAAGAACTCCAAAACCGCCTAGACAAGGCCTTAGGAAAACTATGAGACCATCACCTTGTTAAGAAAAATCAATGTCCTACAAATAAGAATATCTTGTCGTGTTTTGTAAACATTTGCACAAGTATCAATAAGTGTTGTAACACCTTGACATTGATTTATGGAAGTTTATTTTATCTTTATTTACGTTGCATTATATCGTAATATATTGGTTCATATAGGTCAAACTTATTCGTAATGTGTGTCATTCCAACATACGACAATTTACGATTTAAACCTTTTCAATGATCGAATCATTGTAACTACGACCTATATTTAACTATTTATTACTCGATATGTATTTTCAACGTGATAGGATTATTATAAATGTTCTAATAGTATACCTTCTTTTATAATAGCAACATGGATAGAACTAGTAGAACAACCACGAACGCCGCACCAGCAAACCCCGAAGTTATGACCCCGGCAGCAATCCAGCAAGCAATCGCTGATGGTGTTAATGCCGTTTTAGCTGGACAAGCCCGTAATAGAGATGGAAATGCACCGGCACCCCGCTACTGCACGTACAAGGACTTCATAGCGTGTCAACCAACATATTTCAAAGGAACTGAAGGAGTGTCGGAATTAGCTCAATGGTTTGAAAGAAGTGAAACTGTTTTCCAAAGAAGTGGATGCTCGGAAAACAACAAGGTAAGCTTCGCAACGGGAACACTAATGCAAGACGCTCTATCCTGGTGGAACTCTACCGTTCAAACACTAGGAGCAGAAGCAGCACATCAGCTTACTTGGATTGAATTCAAGGCTAAAATACTAAAGAAGTATTGTCCCCGTTCCGAACTGCGAAAACTCGAGGATGAGTTCCATGCCTTAATAGTGAAAGGAATTGATTTGAGAAGTTACAACCGGAGATTCCAAGAACTTAGGATACTATGCCCTACCATGGTACCCGATCATGAGAAGACATTAGAGAAATATGTCGAAGGACTCCCTAGGAGTATTGAAGGAAATGTCACCTCAGCAAACCCGCCAACCTTGGAAGCAGCAATGGAACTTGCTCAGAAACTTCTAGATCGAGAAGTGAAATGCAATGAACTTAAAAGGAAATTGGATGATAAAAGAACCACCCACCATCACAACAACAACCAACAAAACTACAACAGTCATCACCGCAACAACAACCAACGCAACAATAATCGGAACCACCAACCATATCACAACACTCTAAGCACTCAACAGCAGAATCAAAGACAAGAAAAACCCCGAGTCTACACCGCCGCGGAAGGTGTAGGGTACAACGGGCAGAAACCCCTATGCCAGCGATGCAAACTTCATCACGAGGGTCGTTGTACCGTCCGATGTGACAAATGTCATAAGATCGGTCATCAAACCAGAAACTGTAGGATTCCGGCTACAGGAAGCAACACCCAGGTTGTATCACCCACTTGTTACGGATGCGGAGAAGTAGGACACATCCGGAGGAACTGCCCAAAAGGAAATGAACCAATCAACGCTCCAGCTAGACTATACCTGCTCGGAGATGGAAACGGACCCGATGTAGTCACCGGTACGTTTCTACTAAACCATCATAATGCTAGAGTGTCGTTTGATTCGGGCGCCGATAAGAGTTTTATATCAGACATGTTTGCCTCTTTACTTAATGTTACCCCCTCTAAGCTAAACACCACCTACGAAGTCGAAATGGCTGACGGGAATTTAATAGATACCAATACTATCATGAAAGATTGCACCCTAACCTTATCCGAAAAACCTTTTGCCATTGATCTTATGCCGGTTCAACTTGGTAGTTTCGACGCTATCGTCGGCATGGATTGGCTATCCCACCATCGTGCTAGGATTCACTGTGACGAAAAGGCCGTCCATATACCACTCAAGGATGAAACACTCATTGTCCAGGGCGACAAAAGCAAACCTCGGTATGGAATTATCTCATGTATGCGAGTGATAAAATACATGAAGGAAGGATGTCAAGTATTCATGGCCCAAGTTACGAAAAATAAGACATCCGAGAAGCAGCTCGATGACGTTCCTATCGTTAGGGATTTTCCTGAAGAATTACCTGGTATTCCACCCGTACGTCAAGTAGAATTTCAGATTGAACTAGTGCCTGGAGCGGCACCAGTGGCTAAAGCACCTTATAGGCTAGCACCATCTGAAATGGAAGAGTTGTCAGAACAACTAAAAGAATTGTCAGACAAAGGATTTATTCGACCAAACTCATCACCTTGGGGAGCTCCAATTTTATTTGTTAAAAAGAAGGATGGATCCTTTCGAATGTGCATCGATTACCGGGAGTTGAATAAACTTACGGTAAAGAATCGATACCCATTGCCTCGAATTGATGATCTGTTTGATCAATTGCAAGGATCGAGTGTGTACTCAAAAATTGATCTGAGATCAGGATATCATCAGCTAAGAGTTTGAGAAGAGGATATTCCGAAAACTGCATTCAGAACGCGCTATGGTCACTACGAATTTCAAGTAATGCCGTTCGGTCTGACCAATGCGCCAGCAGTTTTCATGGATTTAATGAATCGAGTATGCAAACCTTACTTGGATAAGTTTGTAATAGTATTCATCGACGATATTTTGATCTACTCTTGCAACGAAGAAGAACACGCAGAACATTTACGAATCATTCTAGAACTGCTCAAGAAAGAAGAATTGTACGCTAAGTTCTCCAAATGCAACTTTTGGATTCGCACCGTACAGTTTTTAGGACACATCATCGATAGTCAAGGCATTCACGTAGACCCTGCAAAGATTAAGGCTGTTAAAGGTTGGTCATCTCCTACAAACCCCACGGAGATACGTCAATTTTTAGGTCTCGCAGGTTACTACCGAAGATTTATAGAAGGATTCTCCAAGATTGCAAAACCTTTGACTAGGCTAACCCAAAAGAATGAGAAGTACATCTGGGAAGAAAAGGAAGAAGCAGCCTTCCAGTTGTTAAAACAAAAGCTTTGTGAAGCTCCAATATTAGCCCTCCCAGAAGGAAATGAGGACTTTATAGTATATTGCGACGCATCTTATCATGGATTAGGAGCAGTCTTGATGCAAAGAAGCAAAGTGATAGCTTATGCATCCCGGCAACTGAAGAAACATGAGGAAAACTACACGACTCATGACTTGGAGTTAGGAGCGGTAGTGTTTGCGCTCAAGTTATGGAGACACTACTTATATGGCACCAAATGTACCGTGTACACCGACCACAAGAGTCTTTAACATATTTTGGATCAGAAGGATTTGAATATGAGGCAACGTCGCTGGCTAGAGTTGCTCAGCGATTATGATTGTGAGATCCGTTACCACCCAGGGAAGGCTAATGTAGTAGCAGATGCGTTAAGCCGAAAGGAACGATTGAAACCCCTTCGAGTTAGATCACTAGGGATGACTATCCACTCACCCCTTCCATCCCAAATCCTTACCGCACAGAACGAAGCACTTAAAGAAGAAAACCGACCCAAGGAAAAGATTTACGGTATGCTCCGAGCATGCGTTATTGATTTTGGAAAAGGTTGGGATAAGCACTTACCATTAGCAGAGTTTTCATACAACAATAGTTACCACGCCAGCATAAAAATAGCACCATTCGAAGCACTGTATGGTAGGAAGTGCAGATCGCCCGTTTGTTGGGCAGAAGTCGGAGAAAGACAACTTATAGGACCTGACCTCGTTTGGGAAACAACCTAGAAAATCATTAAGATTAAGCAACGCTTACAAGCAGCCCGAGACCGACAGAAAAGCTACGCAGACCTAAAAAGGAAACCCATGGAATTTCAAATAGGAGACAGAGTCTTATTAAAAGTATCTCCCTGGAAGGGAATGGTACGATTTGGAAAGCATGGAAAGTTGAACCCCAGATACATCGGTCCATTCAAAATCCTGGAAAGGATAGGACCCGTGGCTTATAAACTAGAACAACCCGAAGAACTTAGTCGGATCCACGACACCTTTCATGTGTCAAACCTTAAGAAGTGTTTATCCGATGAATCTCTCGTGATTCCATTGAATGAGATTCGACTAGATGATAACCTTGTCTTTATCGAGGAACCCATTAAAATCATGGATAGAGAAGTCAAACAACTAAAACAAAACTGTATCCCTATTGTCAAAATTCGTTGGGACTCCAAGCGAGGACCGGAATATACCTGGGAGTGCGAGGATCAGATTCGCTCCAAGTACCCACATCTCTTCACCTAAGACACCCTTGGCAACTATCTTAGACTATAATTCCGGGATGGAATTCCCTGTAAGAGGTAGGTAATGTAACCTCTCGTAAATTTCCCTTACGATTAGTAAATGCATACGAATAAATAAAACGATGTTACAATAAATTAACACCATTTTATGGGTAACAAATTTTTTTTTATGATATGGCTTGATATTGAACCACTACGATAACTGTGATTGACCGTTTACCCAGGAACGATGCTTACACACAACCTAGATTGCCTATAATTATTGCGAACGATAAATATTTATATAACGCGTTTATATTTAAAATAATACGTTTCGTCTAAATAACGTATACTATTTATATATTCCCCGAACCTACGAAACTTCCCGAGAACGCTCACTAATATTTTTGAACTTCGACACGATAATCGAGACACACTAGGTGGGCCCCTAACACCCTTTGGGCCACGGTTACACACTACACAACCAAACGGACTCCTTTTTATCCTTTTCTTTTTCTTTGGGCCGACACAACCAGCAGCCCACCAGGCCAAGCCCAAACGCACCCTTTGTTATTTTTTTTTGTTTTCTTTTCTTATTCCCTGCCGCGACCTCACCCAAAAAAAACCCTTAGTTCTTACGATTTTTATAAACAACACATGCATATTTTTGCTTGCCTCGTCTTACCTAGTACCAAAGAAACAGAAACAATACAAGTTACACTTATTCTTACTCGTTTACTACCCTAGAAAACGCCTAAGCAAACCACCAAACTCACCCTTGATAGATAACACAAAAACGTGGCATATTATTCCTTGTTGCCTCCCTTGCTCACCAATTACATCTAAACTAACAATAAGCATAACATGAAACGTCATGCATGATATCTCACAAGATCTAGCTTTGTAAACACTCGATTGGGCATTAGTTGTGGCGTTACTATTCGCCTCACATGCATCCTTCATTCTTGTGAGCTTATCTTGTCCATACACCCTCAAAAACAGCCTATATAAGATTTACATGCAAAGTTAAATCACCTCATACACTTATACGTACCAAAGCACTAAAAATACTAACGAGAGAGAGTGATGGAGGGACGAACGGATTGCTAGGAGAACCGCATCTCAAAACGAACCTAGGAAGCAAAGATTGGATCTATTTGAACCTTGGAGGAACGTGAAGTGAACCACGAGGCGTTGAACCATATACACGAACCATTTTCATCGTTTAACTTCACCTTTGAGGTGAGGTGAGACCTCCAAATCTTTATTTCTTATATAGATATATACACGTATCACTTATTTTGCACGAACACTTCGTCTAAATAAAATGAGGAACTAAAACGTAACATGCTCATATTATATAACGAACTACATATATACCAAGTCACAAACGAGCCTACATAAGTATTTCGAGCTTATACTTATATATATATATACTAAATATCATACGATTCTAAGTCATATGGACATGCACGTATACAATAAAAAGACTTAGAAAATTTCAACACTATTATACTAGCGAAAGAACTTATCGTACCCCGTTTACTTTGATCGTATATTATGAAATATAGACACACGACCTACCTATATTTTTACACGATCTAATTGTTTACTTGAAATACTAACGGGAATGATAAATAAGTCGACCTAATAACTTAGTTTGATCACTTAACTCAGTTTAGCTTATTGCGATGAGCTAATCGTATAAGCTCTTTTGAAATGATTTTGTAACTTAAAAGTATGGATTTCGACAAACACAATGTACCCCCAAACCCCTTGGATCATAAAACCTTAACGGGCCCTTAATTTTGGCTCGTTAAGCCCAATTAATGAAATAAGCACTTTTTAAGCTAATAAGCTGTTGGTATAAGCTGTTTGAAACCTTATGAGCTTATTGAAATAATAAAAATGCTAAGTTTTAAATTTGGTAATGTTTGGACTATTTTTGCAAATATTCGAAAGTTAGGGACTAAAAGTGTAAAGTTTGTAAACTTTTAGTGACAAGTATAAAAACTGTTTTTCTAAGGGTATAAACTGTAAATATTGAAACTTAGGGATAATGAATGTAAATAATTGATATTTGGACTAAAAACGTAAATATATATAATTTTTGGACTAACGACGTAAATGTTTTTCCGTTAAGGGTAAAAAGTGTAAAATTGAGAAACATAAGGGATCGAATAGTAATATTGATTTTTTTAATAATAATTCTATATATATATATATATATATATATATATATATATATATATATATATATATATATATATATGGATAAAACTTATATAACGATAACTAAATTTAGACGAATAAAACGATACGTAACCATTATCTATTTTTATACAAC
This sequence comes from Artemisia argyi, assembly GCA_030686995.1. NCBI lineage: Eukaryota > Viridiplantae > Streptophyta > Magnoliopsida > Asterales > Asteraceae > Artemisia > Artemisia argyi. The sequence goes on from CM060706.1 coordinate 171,098,342, forward strand.
GTAACACATCACGTATACACTTTATCAATTACTCGTAATTAATAATAAACGTTCGCAATAAAACGAGTCTTAAGAACTGAAACGTGCCATATCTTATAGGTTGTGTGTGAAGCCGTTGCCTTGCATCGTTGAGATTACGTTTGTTCTACTATCCTACTAAGGTGAGTTCATAGCCCACATTTAACTTATTTTGTGGGGGATGGGGGGGGGGATAGATGCTCAAAAATCGAACACAAGTCTTTTCCTGATCTTATTATTGCTTAAGTAGCTATTGCCAAAAGTCTCTCGATCATGAACCTTAATCACTTGAAGGGTGAACGTAAATAATTGTGAATAGATCTATTAGGGATTGATGATGAGTTCATAAAAACTCATCATTTCTGTTCCATTTTAAATACGAAAACAGTTAAAAACACACAGAAACACCACATAATACTACAAATATCTTTGAATTGTGTTTTTATATGTTTCAGGTGCAAAAGGACTGAAAACAGATGAAAAACGTGCAAAGTTTGCACAATTGACAAAATCAGTCCCTGAACTTTCAAGAAATGTCAGAAATGGTCCCTGGGAAAATTATTTTGAAGAAAAGTCAACAACAGTCCCCCAGGAATCATGAAATAACAAATTTAACCCTTGAAGTTCAAAATTTGCACAAATGGCAAAACAGGTCCCCCAAGTTTCAAAACCTGACAGTTTTAGTCCCTGGAAGTTAAAAATGAAAGAAAAGTCAATTTTAGTCCTTGGGAATTCAAAAAGTATCATAATTAACCCTTGGATGAAAAGTTTGAGAAAATTACATAAATGGTCCCTGAAGTTTCAAAAATGGCAAAAATAGTCCCTGGGTATTTAAAAATGGAAAATTATCAAAATATACCCTTGTACTATTCATAATTAACAAATCAAGTCATTTTTTATTAACTTTTGGAAAATTACATTTTTTACCCCTCAAACTTTGAAAATTGGCAAAAATGGTCCCCGGTTGTTTTATTGTGAAAATTATCAAAAAGGTCCCTATATTATTACAACATGACAAAAAAGTACCTTTTGATAAAGTTTGGAATAATTACAGATTTAGTCCCTGGAAATTAGATATTTACATAAAAGATCCATGGGCTAAATATTTACAAACCAAATTAATAATCCAAATCCAAAAATAAACACAACCAAACCAAACCTGGTCCAGTCCATAATCCCAAAGCCCAATCAATAAAAAAAGGCCCAACACCCCTTTAATAAAAAACCTGGGAATTTTTTTATTGACCCGTTTGACCATCTCCATCATCCCCTACCTTCACCACCTGCATCACCTGCTTCCCTCTTCTTCCACCTCCACCTTACTCACTCACCACCTCACCCCCTCTCTGTCACTCCCACAACCAAACCCACTCCTAAAGTTAACCCTAGGAGAAGCCACGTACTACCCCCACCATCTCCACCACACCCCTACCCTGCCAAACACTCCAACTATCCCATCCACCACCCCAATATCAGGCTACTTGTTCCCTACACTCACACAACACCCAAAGAGCATTTAATGCCCAGAAATCGGCTACAAGCAACCTCTTTTGATTTTGGCGCCAAAACTAATTTAAAGGCTAGGATTGATCCTAGTAATCCAATGGCCAAGATTGTTGCTGGGATATCTCAAGTGGACCTCAAGGAACCTTAGAAGCCTCTATAAAAGGAAGTTGAAGCAATAGAGATGGAGCAGTAGTGTAATTTAGTATACAATAGTGTAGATTAGTGTAAAATTTAAATTAATGTAATTTCAAGTTTTCTTAGATAAAAATAGTTGTAACCTGTTTTATTTTTGTAATACAAACTCATTGCAAGCATCAATTTCAAGTTTAATTTTGTTAATTCCGTTTTAGCAAATTTAAGTAAATTTGACAAATTTGCTTAAATTCTGTTTAAACCTTTTAATTCCTGTTCATTTAAGTTTATTTAAGCTTAATTAAAAGTTTTTAAGAGTTTTTAATCATTATCATTCAGTTTAAATTAAAATACCAAAAATCATAAAAATATACAAGAAAAATAAAAAATCAGTAGAAGAAGATGAAGAAAGCTGAGTATTGAGGTGTTTTGGATTGATCAGGGAATTAGAACTCCATGGGGAGTGTTAGAAAGTGATTCTAGGCCTTGGTTACAAGTTTTGTGCTTTGGATCATTTGTAAGCTATTTCATCAATCTTTGCATTTTTACTGTACTATAACTTTTAAGTACTTATTTGTGATGTTTCATGTTTAGTTAGTATGTTTGAATAATATTAATGCTTAATAATACTTGTTTACTCACTAATTCCTTTGTTCTCATTTTCTTTTATTTTAACTGATAAAATAGCTTAATAATGATTAGTAAGTTCTAGTTGTGATTATTCATGTTTCTGTGGTTCTTATAGTTTTTTACAACATATTAAGTCCTTATGCATCAGTATTTTGGTTTAAATCACTCTTTTGTTTCACAAATCACAAAATCAGTGTACTATAAGGGTGTTTGGATTTATTGTGTTTCATGTGTCTGAGCAAGTTTTTGTTGTTGATTCCATTTAAACCATGTCTCTTTAAGTCTAAATATCTCACTTTAGTCATAAAAATCCATGTTCTTTTAGAAAAAAGTCAAAACAAGTGTTAAACCTCCCCCATTGTCTCACTGTTAGGAATTGTAGTGGTCAATTCATCACATTAGGTTCTAATGTTGTTAAGATTACTTAGGATAGTTTCAAATTAGCTAAATACATCAATATCAATCATTTAGGATTGGTAGAGTTTCATTAAAGTCAAACAATAAGTTCATCTTAGAAAGTCAAATTGCATACATGTTAAGGAAAACCAAAAACTCCACGAATTCTTGTGATTTTTGTACTAGGTTTTAGGCTCTGTGCTTTTCAGGGATTGTTTTCCACCATCTCATCTTCAAAGTCCCACATCCATTTTATTTTTACAAATTTTCTCTTGGGCTCCACAACCCAAGAAACACCACTGCAGGCCAGGGAAGACCCCCTGCTGCAGCAGACAACCCACCCAACACCACCACTTTGGTGGTGTTTTGTGGCCACCTCAGTGGGTCCCACATACCCCCTCTTGGATCTTTGGAAAGCCCTTGCACCTAACTTTCCAGTTCCAAGCTCACCTTTGGGTCTTGAGCTTATTAGCAGGGCTTAATCAACCCTGCTATTTTTCCCTAAGGCCTGTTTGGCTACAAGCTTTAGCATAAGCTTGTTTGTGACCTTTAGCTTCTTTCAGTGTATTACTTGTTTGTTTGGGCTTATTTTCATTTGTCTCAGTGTGTGTGTAGCTTATTTTCTCCTTAACCTCTAGCTTTTAGCTTATTTTGATAGCTTGTAACTTGAAAATCTCATTTTTACACTCAAAAAGCCCACTGTTGCATCCATAAGCTTGTATAAGCTTGTGGGTTCATGAACTAAGCTTGTTTATCTGTTCTAAGGATCAATTGTAGCTTGTGCTTTGACCTCTCAGCATGTCACAGTCTCTTGTGAGACTTTAAGCCAATAAGCTACACTGTGTGACTTCCACATCAGTGTCTCACAAGCCCAACTTTACAAGCCTGTTTCTAGCTCCTTAGTGAACCCCAGGGCTTGTGCCTTGGCTCTTTGGAAAGCTCACCTATCCAGCTTTCCAGATCATCTTTTGGTTTGTACCCTAAGTCACTCCTGTGGGCCCCACAGGGGCTGCAAGTAAGCCCTTAGGTCTGCTTGATGCTCAGGGTATTTGGAATTGCTTATTTCAAATTTTTGGCTTATTACATGTTATTTTCTCTTTTCTTTGGCTTGTGTTAAGTTTGTTTAATCTATTTGTAGCTTATTTCATGGTTAGTTTTTAGTATGTAGCTTATTTGTAGCTTAATTAGTAGAAAAAATCCATTTTAGCTTATTTTGTTCCACTGTTGAGCATTTAAGCTTATTCTGAGCTTATTACTAAGTTTTAAAAAGTTTGTGTTTATTAAAGTTGTATATTATCTGTGTTTAATTAGTTTTGCAAAAGAAAAAATTAAAAAAAATAAAAAATAGCAAAAATGTTGGGTGTGGGATTCGAACTCAGGACCTCAGGATAGATAGCATGCTTATTCCCCACACCCCTTCCATTGCACTGGGGCACCAGTTCCGTTTTATTATGCATTCTATAAATATTTATAGATTGTAGTTTAGTTAGCTTATTAAGTCCTAGTTAGCTTATTTAACTGCTTATTTGTTATACGATTAGTACTTTTTATATTTTTTATAGATTTCTGTCAACATTTATTAGTTACATAAAATTTTTCAGATTTTTAGAATTTAGTTTAATATTTATTATAATTAAATTAGTTAAATTAGGTATTAAATAAATAATAAGTAATTAATTATTAAATTAGCTTATTTATTAGTATTTAGGAATTTTTATATTTTTATAAACTTTCTGTCATATTAATGTATTTATAGAAAAAGTTTTATAATTTTAACTTTCCATTTAGTATTTATTATAATTAAATTAGTTTAAATAGTTTAATTAAGTTTTAATAGTTTTTAATTAATAATAATTAAATAAAAAGTCTAAAAAAATATTTTCTTTTTCTAATAATTTTCTTTTATCATTTGAATTCCAAAAATATAATTTTCACATCCGTGGGATTTATATCGGACAGAATTCACGTTTTATTTCGTACGTTAACGTAAAAATAAAAATAACGTACGCGTTTTTAGGTTTTAAACGTTTTTAAATAATTTAGGTTTACGTTTTAGTTAAAATAGTTTATTTAAGTTATTTTAATTTATAAAACCTTAGTTTAATACACTCACACCTTTTCCTGTTCAAAGCCACTCGATCACGAATTCGTTTTATTACAGATTTCACGCCTCGTTGGGATAAACGACCCGGGGAAACACTGTATTCCACGGAAGCATTAGTCTAAGCTATCTTTGACTTATTGACCTTGGTCAATAATAATCTGACGGTTCAGCACTGATCAAAATTTGGCGCCGTTGCCGGGGAGGTGTGCTGCATAGAACGCATTTGTAGTATCGGTTTTGTTGAATATCTATCCATTGTATATACCATATATAATATCTTATTTCAATTTCCAAAAACATATAAAATACAAAAATATTTTCCTTTTTGTAACACACAACTTGCCCAGTTTGATAAATCCCTCAGTTACAACATTTGATTGTTGGCTGTTTGAACACAATTTAGTAGACGTTACAAACCTAGATTCCCTTTTAAGGGGCGGAAACGCGCGGTTTGTTAACTCCTCTATTGAGAACGTTTGATCGTTCGGTTGTCGCATTCCAGTTACTGAGCTCTGTCAAACTCAGATTCCCTTTCAAGGGGCGGTTGTTAGGAATTTTCTTTCTTTTTGTACATATATATATAAATCTAAAAATACAAAAACATTAGAAAATATAAAAAACCAAAAAGATTCTCCCTACCTTATCATTCATAATTCTGTGAGTGGACCCCACTCCAATTTCTCATCCAATCATTTCTGTTTTCTAACCCCTTTCTACCACTTTAGTGTGGGGTAGAATACCCACATCTTGTATATATCGTGAAAATGTAATAAAAAATTGTAAATACAGAAAAATAAATAATTGTTGTGTTACCCTACTTAGCTTTAAATATTATCTTTTTACGTTCAAAGATTCGGCATAATAGCCGAGACTTTGAATATTGAGGACAATATTCATTTCTAAGTGTGGGGGGGGGGGGGGGGGGGAAATTCTGGCGAATTTGATCAATTATGTACCCTTGTATGCCCTTTTTCCCCAAAATAGCCAAAATTTTAAAATTTTTCACTATGTGGAAGTGCTGAGCACTAAACACAACATATGGTAATCAATCCACCATGTCTAACACACATAAGGATTGGCTAGTCCAGAAGCAAACGGCTTTTGGTAAAGACTAATCAAATCCGTTGACAGCTGGTGGTTTGCTCAAAATCACACGGTTATCAGGTGTACCACAGTTTTCACACCTGGCTACTCCAGAAGTAATGGCTTTTGGTAAAGAGACATTAAAACCATTAAATTTTGAAAACGGGTTGTTATTAGATTATAGATTGCTAGGGACTAGCAATGTTTTAGTGTAGGGTATTGATGAGTTCATAAAAACTCATCATTTCTGTTCCATTTTAAATACGAAAACAGTTAAAAACACACAGAAACACCACATAATACTACAAATATCTTTGAATTGTGTTTTTATATGTTTCAGGTGCAAAAGGACTGAAAACAGATGAAAAACGTGCAAAGTTTGCACAATTGACAAAATCAGTCCCTGAACTTTCAAGAAATGTCAGAAATGGTCCCTGGGAAAATTATTTTGAAGAAAAGTCAACAACAGTCCCCCAGGAATCATGAAATAACAAATTTAACCCTTGAAGTTCAAAATTTGCACAAATGGCAAAACAGGTCCCCCAAGTTTCAAAACCTGACAGTTTTAGTCCCTGGAAGTTAAAAATGAAAGAAAAGTCAATTTTAGTCCTTGGGAATTCAAAAAGTATCATAATTAACCCTTGGATGAAAAGTTTGAGAAAATTACATAAATGGTCCCTGAAGTTTCAAAAATGGCAAAAATAGTCCCTGGGTATTTAAAAATGGAAAATTATCAAAATATACCCTTGTACTATTCATAATTAACAAATCAAGTCATTTTTTATTAACTTTTGGAAAATTACATTTTTTACCCCTCAAACTTTGAAAATTGGCAAAAATGGTCCCCGGTTGTTTTATTGTGGAAATTATCAAAAAGGTCCCTATATTATTACAACATGACAAAAAAGTACCTTTTGATAAAGTTTGGAATAATTACAGATTTAGTCCCTGGAAATTAGATATTTACATAAAAGATCCATGGGCTAAATATTTACAAACCAAATTAATAATCCAAATCCAAAAATAAACACAACCAAACCAAACCTGGTCCAGTCCATAATCCCAAAGCCCAATCAATAAAAAAGGCCCAACACCCCTTTAATAAAAAACCTGGGAATTTTTTTATTGACCCGTTTGACCATCTCCATCATCCCCTACCTTCACCACCTGCATCACCTGCTTCCCTCTTCTTCCACCTCCACCTTACTCACTCACCACCTCACCCCCTCTCTGTCACTCCCACAACCAAACCCACTCCTAAAGTTAACCCTAGGAGAAGCCACGTACTACCCCCACCATCTCCACCACACCCCTACCCTGCCAAACACTCCAACTATCCCATCCACCACCCCAATATCAGGCTACTTGTTCCCTACACTCACACAACACCCAAAGAGCATTTAATGCCCAGAAATCGGCTACAAGCAACCTCTTTTGATTTTGGCGCCAAAACTAATTTAAAGGCTAGGATTGATCCTAGTAATCCAATGGCCAAGATTGTTGCTGGGATATCTCAAGTGGACCTCAAGGAACCTTAGAAGCCTCTATAAAAGGAAGTTGAAGCAATAGAGATGGAGCAGTAGTGTAATTTAGTATACAATAGTGTAGATTAGTGTAAAATTTAAATTAATGTAATTTCAAGTTTTCTTAGATAAAAATAGTTGTAACCTGTTTTATTTTTGTAATACAAACTCATTGCAAGCATCAATTTCAAGTTTAATTTTGTTAATTCCGTTTTAGCAAATTTAAGTAAATTTGACAAATTTGCTTAAATTCTGTTTAAACCTTTTAATTCCTGTTCATTTAAGTTTATTTAAGCTTAATTAAAAGTTTTTAAGAGTTTTTAATCATTATCATTCAGTTTAAATTAAAATACCAAAAATCATAAAAATATACAAGAAAAATAAAAAATCAGTAGAAGAAGATGAAGAAAGCTGAGTATTGAGGTGTTTTGGATTGATCAGGGAATTAGAACTCCATGGGGAGTGTTAGAAAGTGATTCTAGGCCTTGGTTACAAGTTTTGTGCTTTGGATCATTTGTAAGCTATTTCATCAATCTTTGCATTTTTACTGTACTATAACTTTTAAGTACTTATTTGTGATGTTTCATGTTTAGTTAGTATGTTTGAATAATATTAATGCTTAATAATACTTGTTTACTCACTAATTCCTTTGTTCTCATTTTCTTTTATTTTAACTGATAAAATAGCTTAATAATGATTAGTAAGTTCTAGTTGTGATTATTCATGTTTCTGTGGTTCTTATAGTTTTTTACAACATATTAAGTCCTTATGCATCAGTATTTTGGTTTAAATCACTCTTTTGTTTCACAAATCACAAAATCAGTGTACTATAAGGGTGTTTGGATTTATTGTGTTTCATGTGTCTGAGCAAGTTTTTGTTGTTGATTCCATTTAAACCATGTCTCTTTAAGTCTAAATATCTCACTTTAGTCATAAAAATCCATGTTCTTTTAGAAAAAAGTCAAAACAAGTGTTAAACCTCCCCCATTGTCTCACTGTTAGGAATTGTAGTGGTCAATTCATCACATTAGGTTCTAATGTTGTTAAGATTACTTAGGATAGTTTCAAATTAGCTAAATACATCAATATCAATCATTTAGGACTGGTAGAGTTTCATTAAAGTCAAACAATAAGTTCATCTTAGAAAGTCAAATTGCATACATGTTAAGGAAAACCAAAAACTCCACGAATTCTTGTGATTTTTGTACTAGGTTTTAGGCTCTGTGCTTTTCAGGGATTGTTTTCCACCATCTCATCTTCAAAGTCCCACATCCATTTTATTTTTACAAATTTTCTCTTGGGCTCCACAACCCAAGAAACACCACTGCAGGCCAGGGAAGACCCCCTGCTGCAGCAGACAACCCACCCAACACCACCACTTTGGTGGTGTTTTGTGGCCACCTCAGTGGGTCCCACATACCCCCTCTTGGATCTTTGGAAAGCCCTTGCACCTAACTTTCCAGTTCCAAGCTCACCTTTGGGTCTTGAGCTTATTAGCAGGGCTTAATCAACCCTGCTATTTTTCCCTAAGGCCTGTTTGGCTACAAGCTTTAGCATAAGCTTGTTTGTGACCTTTAGCTTCTTTCAGTGTATTACTTGTTTGTTTGGGCTTATTTTCATTTGTCTCAGTGTGTGTGTAGCTTATTTTCTCCTTAACCTCTAGCTTTTAGCTTATTTTGATAGCTTGTAAACTTGAAAATCTCATTTTTACACTCAAAAAGCCCACTGTTGCATCCATAAGCTTGTATAAGCTTGTGGGTTCATGAACTAAGCTTGTTTATCTGTTCTAAGGATCAATTGTAGCTTGTGCTTTGACCTCTCAGCATGTCACAGTCTCTTGTGAGACTTTAAGCCAATAAGCTACACTGTGTGACTTCCACATCAGTGTCTCACAAGCCCAACTTTACAAGCCTGTTTCTAGCTCCTTAGTGAACCCCAGGGCTTGTGCCTTGGCTCTTTGGAAAGCTCACCTATCCAGCTTTCCAGATCATCTTTTGGTTTGTACCCTAAGTCACTCCTGTGGGCCCCACAGGGGCTGCAAGTAAGCCCTTAGGTCTGCTTGATGCTCAGGGTATTTGGAATTGCTTATTTCAAATTTTTGGCTTATTACATGTTATTTTCTCTTTTCTTTGGCTTGTGTTAAGTTTGTTTAATCTATTTGTAGCTTATTTCATGGTTAGTTTTTAGTATGTAGCTTATTTGTAGCTTAATTAGTAGAAAAAATCCATTTTAGCTTATTTTGTTCCACTGTTGAGCATTTAAGCTTATTCTGAGCTTATTACTAAGTTTTAAAAAGTTTGTGTTTATTAAAGTTGTATATTATCTGTGTTTAATTAGTTTTGCAAAAGAAAAAATTAAAAAAAAATAAAAAATAGCAAAAATGTTGGGTGTGGGATTCGAACTCAGGACCTCAGGATAGATAGCATGCTTATTCCCCACACCCCTTCCATTGCACTGGGGCACCAGTTCCGTTTTATTATGCATTCTATAAATATTTATAGATTGTAGTTTAGTTAGCTTATTAAGTCCTAGTTAGCTTATTTAACAGCTTATTTGTTATACGATTAGTACTTTTTATATTTTTTATAGATTTCTGTCAACATTTATTAGTTACATAAAATTTTTCAGATTTTTAGAATTTAGTTTAATATTTATTATAATTAAATTAGTTAAATTAGGTATTAAATAAATAATAAGTAATTAATTATTAAATTAGCTTATTTATTAGTATTTAGGAATTTTTATATTTTTATAAACTTTCTGTCATATTAATGTATTTATAGAAAAAGTTTTATAATTTTAACTTTCCATTTAGTATTTATTATAATTAAATTAGTTTAAATAGTTTAATTAAGTTTTAATAGTTTTTAATTAATAATAATTAAATAAAAAGTCTAAAAAAATATTTTCTTTTTCTAATAATTTTCTTTTATCATTTGAATTCCAAAAATATAATTTTCATATCCGTGGGATTTATATTGGACAGAATTCACGTTTTATTTCGTACGTTAACGTAAAAATAAAAATAACGTACGCGTTTTTAGGTTTTAAACGTTTTTAAATAATTTAGGTTTACGTTTTAGTTAAAATAGTTTATTTAAGTTATTTTAATTTATAAAACCTTAGTTTAATACACTCACACCTTTTCCTGTTCAAAGCCACTCGATCACGAATTCGTTTTATTACAGATTTCACGCCTCGTTGGGATAAACGACCCGGGGAAACACTGTATTCCACGGAAGCATTAGTCTAAGCTATCTTTGACTTATTGACCTTGGTCAATAATAATCTGACAGTTCAGCACTGATCAATTGACAATCCCCATTTGGTTGCTAGAGGAAAGTTACCAAATGCACTTTATTTAAATATCATAGGTTATTGGCAAATACCTATCTTGGGGGCTATATACTTTACATCATTATTACGGAAAATATTGATGTCTGTTGAATCGTTGAGTGTCATGAGCTTAAGTCAATAATGAATGCGATTTTTCTAACTTGTTTATTTGTATTTTTATACAATAAGCACCAATCTCTTGTGTTCAAACTCTTAATTATAAACCTATGAATTTCACTCAACTTTTGTTGACTTTTAGCATGTTAATCTCAGGTAACTAAATGGAATGGATGACAAAGGCACGAAGTGGGCAAATAAAGAAACGTTTATTTCTCTTTGAATAAAACTTGTTGTTGAATAACGAATTCTCTTGGAATTATGAATATTTGGTATTTTAAATAAAACTTAAAACGATCACTTGAATCGTTTTCTATAATTGTGACAAAGGTCCACGATATAATACCCCAAAAGTCTTCCGCTGACATTTTAAGTCTTCCGCTGTATTGATCGATTTTGGGGGTGTTATAATTGATATTGTAGTAACTCCATAAGTAATTTTACAATGATTTGGACTATAGTTTATGTGTACGAAATCGTATGTTGAGTGGTTCAGGGGTATGTTTAAGGGGTGGGTTAAGTGGTTTGGGTCGGTCAACGCATCGACAACTGATGAGTTGCCTTAACAGATTTATATCATGTTGGTCTACAATAGAGATATGTTAGGATAAGGCTACTATTAGTTTTGCTGTTTCTTTGGGGGGTGTTTGGATTGGCTTTTTTTCTACATTATCAGGTTATTTGATTCTTGGAAACCCGATAAGGATTTTTTTTTGGGGGGGGGGGGGGGGGGGGCGCTTGGGTAACTGTGAAACAGGTAAAGAAAGTATGGCTCGAAATGGGTCAGGTTGGGATGACTTCAAACAGACTTTCCAAATTTATAAGCATGTTTTTCTGTAAATAGAGGGCCACGGGTAGTTCATAGCAATCTAGAACAAGGACGTTCTTATGGTTCTTTGCTGACCCATGGTCCACCTTAGCCATCTGGAACAACAACTTTCAGGCTCAAGGTGAGTAATATACAGAAATATTCACATATTAGCGTTATTTTAATAGAAATGTAAAACTTATGCATCTTATTTATTCACTGACCACAAGGTTTGTGCAGAAAACGGAGTGCTAATGACATGATGATGGGGCCTAATGGTAAACTTGGTTTAAGACTTACAAAAGCGGATTACAGGAGACGAGTTGAGTGTCATGGTTCAGAGGCACGGTACGTATTTCACACATATTTATATCCTGCAAATGAGCATGTATATCCGCAACATTTAGAAATTAATCTTCACATGTGATCTTGCTGAAATATCTGTTAATGTGACCTGAAATATCTATTAATGGATCGACACACACTTTTTTCTCTATTGCAGCCTAGTCGTCATCATCAAAAGAGGCCTACAAATCGTTGAAGTCAACCCACAGGTAACATTACGCTGAGCTTCATACCCTATGTTCAAATGAGGAGCTAAAAGAATGAATGCAAAATGGGTCAAACTGGTATGCGCTGAGTCAAAGTGTTTTTTTCTTTTCTTTTTTTATTTTTATTTTCATTTTTTTATTTATTTTATAGCCTCCTAAATAACTACAGGTCTTTAGTAACCAGAGCACTGCTTGAAGATCCAACTGTGAATTGATGGTCACTGTTGTTGGAGACGTTTTCAAGTCTCATTGCTTAGATATGTGCCATGTTCATAAGCATAAGGATTAGCGGGGTTTGAAGTTTTATCATTACTGACTGGAGACTTTGTTAGGTCACCATTTATGTAAACACAAGTATGATTGATGAAGAAATAAGATGAGAATGAGAGGTGGTTGATTAAGAGATAATATGAAAGGTGAGAGTGCAAGAGTTTCTCTAAGATAATCAATTAACCAACAAAATAAAATGTAACATAAGGTTTCTATTTATAAGGGAGGAGCTAGGGCAACACTTCCTTCCTCCCTTATCCTTTCATACGTGGGCTTTTAAGGCCTCATGGGCTTTTACATGTTGCCCATTAACTAAACAATAAACATAAATGATACTAAAGCAACCTATTACAAAATGTCATGACCGAGACTTGACTAAATACTAAAGTATGATCCCAACAATCTCCCCCTAAGGGTCGGTCATCACGGTTGCTCGACGTCTTCATCTTTGTCGTTCACTTGTGACATGTAAAACTCTAGACGTCTTCAAAAATTGGTTGAATGGTAATGAATATACTTTGCTCTTTGTCTTTGTTCTTTGGTGATGATGTAGTGATTAGGTTATGAAGTTGTCTGCCGTTTGTCACTCCTGCGTCTGTGGTGGTTGTCCGCCATTCCAACATACTCATACATCTTTAGACTTAGACTTTCACGTACAAGAAGTTCCTTTTCATACTTTGAGATCTTTGTCTTTATACTTTGTAGATTCTTCTTATTGGTGTAGAATCTTTCTTTGAACTTTGTGTTGCTTAAGATCTTTGGAGGAGTTCTCTTTGACTTCAAGATGTATGTATGAGCATGTTGGAATCTACCATCATGGAAGTGAGGTACCTGCGAGTAAACAGTTAGCAATAAAATAACCGGTACTTACGGATAAGGAATTAGAGCTCATCAACAGCATATTGTGAAGACTCCTTCTAATCCTTATCCAGGCCGTTCCCATATCAGATACTCCCGAAGGAGCTTACGAGACCTACTGAGTAGCTCAATGACTGGGTGAGTCGCTGGGGATCACTCCACGACTGTAGACCGCTATGGAACCACCGCAAACACTAAGCGTAACCCTTGTGGGGTTACCGAAGTGACCTGCTGTCAGGGCTGTTTGATGTTGACCCTGGCAGGATTTCCGTTCAATCATTGAGAAATACATAAGTAATCCTCTCATAAACGTTCTCGGCAGATTGCTAAGATCTGCGAAGGACTCGATAATTTACAGCTGGAGTCCATTGATGTAGAATACCAGTTGTAGAAATACTAAGTGTTCCTAAGAGATATTTGATGTATCTCGAGGCTCTAGACTCTATAAGTGCACACCTAGGTTTCCTATGTGGAGACTGGGGAGGTGTCTCCTGCTTCAATATCAACCGTCTCTAAGAGATAGGTCGATAGATTACGCGGGATCCCCGTGAGAATGAAACAAGTCCTTTTAAGAGAACTTGAGTGGTTAAGAAGGCTTAGTGCATTGCGTCACTGGGTCCATGACGACTTAATCTTCAATACCGGTGTTGTCTTTTGCAATAGCCAGTAGCATACGTATTGAACCCGGTGTCTGCCCTAAGGTTGAACATATGGAGGGCTATTTCTTTTCACCCTTTACTTTACTTTTCTTTTTAATTCTTCAACTCCTTCTTTCCCTTTCATTCATTTCTCCTTTTTCGTATCATACCTAAGGACTTCTAATTCTAACTATGGGAGATGTCCTTGGGTAGATCCCTCCGGCTCTGGCGGATCATAGGACGGATATTCCTATCTTAATCACCTTATAACTCCGACAGTAGCCAAGAAACCTTTGATTGAAAATCTCTCAAAGTGTTTGTGATAATCAAATATTTTGGTTAACACTTTGAGAGTTTTGCGTACACTTTTGAAGGGCTCCCCCTGCACATGTGCTCATAAGTGTTTAATAAATTTGCACATGCGGGAGGAGCAAGCACTTTTGAATTGATCCACTTTCTGTGAACTAGACCGATTCGAGACACGCTTACATCACTAGTTAAACTAGCTTGAAGTTATTACCCGGCCTGGTCAAGTCCACAGAAAGTTTCTCGAGACGGTACATTTCTACTAAGACTAATCCTTTTCGAGACACGCTTACGTGGTTAGATAAAGAGATACATTGTCAGCTTTTAGGTGACAACTAGCTCTAGTATCTAACTTGATGTTATTACCTGTCGAGGATAAGTCTTTTCGATATTACTAACATTTATTGCCTCGTCAATTCCTGGGTTAAAACTGAGTCTAGCTCGCATATGATACAACTTTTAAGCATTGACTTCGTATATTTTAATCACTTTTTCATTTTCTCCCCCTCAAAAATAGCATATAAAATGATGTTTTTGATAATCTTTTAGATTAAAATATGCCTTTTGAGTCTTACGGGGAGATTCACCAAGAACATTTGATTTTTAAGCAAAGTATGTTGTTTTGACAAGTGCTCCCCCTCAACAAGTGATTAGGTCTTATTGAGGTGAAATACTTGTCCTTTTGAGCAGAATTATGAAAAATCATAAATGTTTGATTAATTCTACTCAAAAGTAAGAAGCCTTCGCTCCTTATATCAGGATTGAGGCACTGATGCGTACCTCAGGGTCCTTTCTTTACAAGATCGGGTTGTACACTGATATGCGTGCACAAACCATTGTGAAGTAAATTATTGACAAATCAAATCAAATTCTTACAATGATTTACCATTCAGGCCTCTGAAATGTCAGCACCGGAAATTTGGATCTGCCTCCCACATAACTCTCCAACCTTCGGAACTGATCCCTGCGCTTCAATCTGTTCTCAATCCTTAAGATGAATCTGCGAGCATCCCGGGCTTCATTGGTGTTCCACCTTTTGGATTTTCCCAGTTCAATGTCATTGACTCTGCCTTTGATCCCATCTCTGACGAACTTAAGAGTTTCATCACAGAACTTATGAATTTCTTCATAACCCATAAAGCAGTTGCGACCGTTAACACTTCGGTAGGTGAACCCAAATGGTCGTCTGATCAAGGAGTATTGAGGTAGATGTTGAAGGTCGGGGATGTCAAACAGGTTTGGTTTGGTGAGATTGAGCTTCTTCTGGTAACTTTCCACTCCTAACTGAAGATCTTCGACTCTTTCTCTAACGACTATCTGCCTGATGAAGATGAGTAGAGCTTGGATAAAGGCAAGTTGCATCTTTTTTGGCAAGCCACAGAGTTTTCCTTGAACTTTAAGCAAGTACATGTCTTCGATGTCGTTGAGACGTAGTCGTGGAAAGTCAGACTCGGAAATATCGTACTCCTTTTCATCAAGTCTTTTTAGTGTGATTTTGCTGAGGAAGGGGTACCCAAAGTGAGTGACAGTCGAAATAAATTGAATCGAGACGATCTTCAAATCACTTTCTACTTCACCCATCGTTTGGTTAAGTCTGCTGCTTCGATAGTATTGTGCCCGGTTGTCTGGCCAATGATGAATACCATAAAGTGCATTCCGGTCATATTCAACAATTTTGTCGACGAATAGTGCTGAAGCTTCTTCTTCGATGACATTGTTGAGATATCGAGCTGCAGGGAGAAAGGCGAGTGAGGTAACGTATTTCTTTTCGATCTTGCTGCCAAGTCTCAGAAATTCCAAGTCTGTGTTGTAGAAGAACTTGTACGGGATCTTTGGTTCCTTAGGCTTCCCAATCATTGGTAGTGGTTTGGACCAGTCAGTAATGTAAGGTGCGGTTTTCTTTGTGACCGGATTGACATATGATTCAGGATTGATCCAGTCAATATTGCTTGACATAGCTCGAGCAATATTTTCCAGATGGTATTCGAGCTCGATTGAGTTAGCAGACCGATCTTTCAGAAGATTGAAAGCATCATTTTTGATTCTTCGCAGCTCTTTCTTATTCATCTTTTTCATCTTAAACTTTTGCTGAATCATTTGAGCATATTCCACTGTTCGACCATCTTGAGGTTCATGATTGTCTTCCAGTGGTGGTTGCGAACTGATCATCTTCTCAAACCAGGAGTATTCGGCACTATTGTCTTGGTCTAGCCAGTTAAGGACGGTTTTGGGTTTCTTTGGTTCGGTGCCTTTAGGTGAAGTGTCCGGTTGGGGTTGATGATGCTTTCCTTTCTTTACTTTCTTCTTCTTCTTAGGAGACGGTTCTGGAACTTCATCGGGTTGAGGTATGTCGTCACCACCGGTGTATACGAAATGGTCGTGTGCCTTGGGAGCAGAACTTGATGCTTTCGGTTGTTGTGAGGAAGTTGTTGTGGTAGGAGGGATTACCGGTGATTTGTGCTGAGATGAGGGTCCTTCGGCTTGTTTCTGTTTCTTTGCCTGAGAATTAGGATCCTTGTCTTCATCATCTCTTTGACGTTTCAGCTTATCGGCCTCTGTGCTGCAAGACTCTTTGTTCATTTTGTCTTTCAGTGCTTCCAGGACTTTTGCTTCTTCAGGAGTCAAGGTGAACTTGTTTGCAAGCTTTTCGAGGAGTTGAGCTTCCAAATCATCCAGAGAAAGTCCTGGTAGAGGAGTAGTAGACTTGTCGGCACGAAGAGTGAAGGTTGTTGATCGGATAACTTTCTTTACTGCTTGCTCAGCGAACTTGGTGAGTTCGTCTCTCATTGGTGCCAGTAGATCTTTCAGCTCAGCCACTAAGTGTTGTGCCATGTATTCCTGTGCTTGAGCTGCTAGTGCGGCTTCCAAGTTCTCTGTTACGTCTTTAGCTAAGAAAATGTCAACCTTATCTTGTAGCTCTTTGACGTTCGAGTTCAGCTTAGATAGTTCAGCAACCTGGGTTGCAAGTGTAGCAACCTGATCTTCTAGTTTGCTTCTCTTTTTCTCATGTACTCTCTTGAAAGCTGACTTGAGTAACTTAGATGCAGCAGAGGCTTTGGAGCTCGGTTTCTTGATTGATTTGTCACGTGTTGATTCAGATGCAGGAGGTGATGACTGTGATGATTCAATAATGGTGGTAGTGTCTTTGACATCTCCTTTCTGTGGTTCGGGTTGTACAACTTCTTTGACTCTGGCTGCTTCTTCTTTCAACCGTTGTTCTTCTGCAAGTTTATCAGCTTCGGCTTTAAGCTTAAGCTCTTCAGCAAGCCTGGCTTCTTCTTCCTCCTTTAGCTTATCTTCAGCCAGCTTATCAGCTTCGGCTTTAAGCCTTAGTTCTTCAGCCAGTCTGGATTCTTCTTCCTTCTTAGACTTTTCTTCAGCCAGTTTGGCTGCCTCCTCTGCTTTCCTGCTTTCTTCCATTCTGATTGTTTCTTCCAGTTTAGCTTGAGCAATCTCTTCAAGTCTGGCCTCTTCAGGTTCTTGTTTTCTTTTCAGTTCTTCTTCCTGAGCCCGTTCTCGACGCTCCATTTCTTCCATAGACATAAGTCTTGGAGCATCGGTATCCATAGGATCTTCCTCTTCTTCCTCTTCCATAGTCATTTCAATATCGGTGGGAGTTACTGAGGGATTATCATAAGCAACTAAGTCTGAGGAGATTCCTGTGGTAGGCTCAGGAATGCTGCTTGAGCCCCCAGCTTCGGTGGTCTGAGAGAACACTGGAGGTGGAGGCATATCAGCATTGAATGCATCAATTCGGCTGTGGAGGAGACCCAGATTGAGAGCCCTTTCATTTTCTTCTTCGATTGAAGGGTCTTCAGGCTCTTGTACAGCTGAAACTGGTTCCTTCATCTTTTCCCTTCTAAACCTTTCTTCTTCTAGCATCGTCTGAGCTTTAGTGAATGGTCTTTGAGTGAGATATGTTGGATATACGGCATTGTCAGCAAACTCATCAATGTTTTTATCCCAATCGATGTCATCAAGATTCTCATCTTCCTCAATATTAGCATAGGCTTCACTATACTGAGGACCTTCGTCGGATTCAGTACGTTCGGAGTCCGATGGCTTAGGAGAGGATTGAGGAGGGGGAAACCACCCAGGTTCGGGAATAGTAGCGGGTTGTTTGGTAGGAATTCTTCTCTTTGGAGTACCCTTCTTCTTCTTAGACTGAGTGGAACTGCCGGAGCTCCCAGTCTTACTATCTTTCTTGCCCTTCTTATGCATGAACGGGGGTAGAACATCTTCGTCCAGAAATCCAACTTTATTTGCTTCGAGAGCTTGAATGTAGTACTTGTAGTTATTGCATTCTTGAACCTTCTTAGTAAGAAGACAATCAGGAAGTTTCTTTCCTTGTTTCCTTGTACTAGTATCCATTCTCTTGATGACCTTAAGTGTGTCCTCATTCTTGTATGTGTGCTGAAACTCATCATTCAGTCGTTGAGGTATGTCATCATATTCATGGATGAAGCTTGCAATGAGAAGTTTGGTGAAACGGACGAAAGGAATATTGGTCGTCTTGCGGTGTATGTGCCACACAATGTCTTCCCAGATAATGCTGGCATAATCAACCTTCTTGACATTAGCAATAGCCCAGAACAGCTTGAGATGTTGGAGCTTAGGGTGTTCATGGCCTGTGTCTCTGCCAGATAGTGACTTGGCAATTATGATGTAGAGAGTTCTCCAAGGCTGTGGAAGAAATCTGATATTGACCCTAGAGTGCCTAGTAATGACCCCTTCAGACTCATCATACCCAATATCTCTCAGCCATTCTATCAATTCTTCTTCAGTGGGAACTTGGTCATACTCTTCATTCGGTTCAAGTTCGGGAAGTCCAAGAGCACTACGGAGAAGATCCTTGTCGACCGTGACTTGTCTCATGTGAAGCATACAAGTAAAGGACTCTTCCAGGAGGTCCAGGTGGATTGTGTGCCAAAACTGATGTATGTAGAAGCATGCCACTGCAGCAGATTTGGTGAGTAGAACTTTGCACGGGTGATAGATGAGAGCATCAACTGCAACAAGGCAAGAAGACTCATTGCATGTAAGTTTGTTGAAGTTGACTCTCAGGTTGTTCCTTCCTATCTTTCTGGAGTAGTTCTCAGGAAAGGTGTCTTCCCATGCACGTAAGGGTTCAGGCACTGGTACGTGTGGAATATCGTTGTGTTCTGCCATCTGAATAGATCATAAACACACAAACATGGCAATTGTTGATGATGTTAGCATAGACATTCATTGAACATGTTTACATTTGCATGTTTGACATTGATCAGTGGGGGTTTATGTGTGTGAAAACTTTTGATATGTGACAAACTTGAGTTATATTACTTGTTAGAAACATAAAACAATTCAGTTACAACATAAGTTTATCATTTACAACAAGTTACACATTGGAAAATTTCCAACACTTAGAAAAACTTTGGAATTTTGACAAGTTTACGCGTAAGTAGTTGTCTTTACGCGTAACCTGACTTAAGCGTAAGTATAGAAATAATGCGTAAGTGCAAAATCTACGCGTAAGATGGAATATTACGCGTAAAGTGAAACTTACGCGTAAGATCAATTTTACTCGTAAGATAAATCTTAGGCGTAAAAATTGAAGTTACGCGTAGGATTACCCTTAGGCGTAAATTGCAACCTATGCGTAGGTAATGACTTACGCGTAAGTTCTAGACTTATGCGTAAGGTCAGAACTTATGCGTAAGAACAATTTTATGCGTAAACTATGTCTTATCCAAGACACAATTTGTCCACGTGTCGAATCTTACGCGTAAGATTCAATCTTACGCGTAGGATGAACATTTAACGCGTAAAGACGTCTTTTTCCAGAAATTCACCTTAGAAATTCGAGTTGTATGTTTCCTGAAAGTGCACAAACATTACCACTGATCAATAACACATCCAATACACTTAATACACATATTTTAGCGCGTAAACATGCAAAATGCAATTTAACGCGTAAACGCGCATGAACTACAAATCACAACCTTAATCAACCATGAATCTGGGTTGAAATTAACATGGGGCAATTGATTCTAGCAACATAATGATCATATGGTTTAAGTATAAACACAAATCATCCACAAAATCACAAGATAGAATCTGCTTGTGACACACGAACCCTAAACCTTAGATTCAAGAACAAAACATGTTTAAAATCCAATTAACCCATATTAAAATAATCCTAGGCATACACAAACACTATCCCCATCACTAATTACAATCCTAATGCTCAAACTCAAGAACC